>OX451736.1:771912513-773112513 GCA_948472305.1 Vicia faba | reverse complement strand
ACATGCTGTGTGTTGTGAGCGGCTCCTGCAGGTGCTCGGGGATGTAGAAGTCCTCGGGTCTGGTGACGGAGAAGGCGGTCTGGACGGGGACCGACTCGTTAGATGGTTGGGCGTCTTCCTCCGGTTCTCTTGCCTCCCAGGCATCATGATGAGGAGCGTCGTTTCGCCGATATTGGGCGAGCCTCCCTCCCTTGATGAGGTTTTCGATGGCGTCCTTGAGGTGGACTCAATCTTCAGTCAGATGACCATGGCTCCTGTGGTACTGACAATACTTGCTATTGTCTACTCCGGGCTTGGCGGGAGAAGGTCGGGGGCGTTTGACGCTGCCGTCTTTAAAGTCTGTGCTGGCACACTCCGCCAAAATGCGCTCGCGGGAAGCTGTGAGCAGAGTGTATTCGGTAAAACGCCCCGAGGGTCCTCTTTGCTCTCGGACTTCTCGGAGTCTGTCTTCCTTTCTTGTCTCCCCGGTTCGTCGAGGAGGAGCAATTTCCTGGCGCGGGTTGCTGCTGGATCCGCGAGTCCTGGGGTCCCGGGCTCTGTTGGCCGCCTCCCTTTCCTCGTAATCCATATACGCCCGGGCCTTCTCGAGGAGGGCATCGAATGTTCTAGGTGGCTCGATGCCCACTGCCTTTCTGAATTTTGTGTCGGGGAGGAGCCCCCTCTCCAGCAAATATCTTTTCATGTGGTCCGTTGTTTACCGTGGGAATTGGTAAACAACCGCTGATCTTCCAAATGGTTACTTATTTGGTTACTCGCAGGATCGATCAGATTGATCCTAAGACATGGTTGATTTTGGGGTTTTGATTAAGTTTGATAATGGTTAAATGACAAGACAATAAAGAAGCTTTATGTAAATTGCATGAAGAATGTAAATTGCATGAAGAATAGGACTTGATAAAATAAAGGAAGGCTTGAAATAAAGGCTTTGGACTGGAAAAGTAAAGGAGAAAGCAAGTAAAGTTTCTGGAAAATAAATGACTTTGATTAATAAAAGTGGTGTTTCACACATACATTCTCAACAATTCTTTCTCACACGCTGGGTACTCGAATCTATATGAGTGACTTGTATATAATTGTGAACACACGTGAAAAACTGCGTGAACTACTAATATTTATACTAAACATCCCAAGTAACCGTCGGGCAGTTACACTGTTTCGAGATGACTCCACTTGGCACGTTCTCAGCGTTCGACGCTCCAGATCTTTGCACGTTGCACTTGGTAACCGCTGGGAACCGTTTTCCCTCCAAACGTTTGAATTTCAAACCGTCCCACTCTGAGCAATCGAACACCTTCGTCGAGAGGCATCTTCGACGAGCCACACCTTCGACGTCGAAGGCAACCAAATTCTCCCTTGGAAGAAATTCTCTAAGTACATTGCCATCTTCTGATGGGCATTTCGACAGACCCAGCTGGTCGAAAACATCCTTCAGCTTTAATGGCTGATATTAATAAAAACAAGGGTGTCGAATTTAGGAGCCAACAAATTGCCCCCCAAGAATGCCTTATTTCGACTCTGAAAAGAAAAAGGCATTCTTTGAAACTCCATTCGACACCTGTCTTTTCATTCTTAGTCACAAATTAAATTATGCACTTTTTTGTCTTCTACCAACCACTGACAATCCCAAGAAAAAGCCATCATTTCATCTGTACCTAAGACGTCACCTCAGTACGGCGTGCAGCGTGCCAAATGTCTTTTCACAAATTGTCATCATGACAATTCCCAAAAACGAGGGCGCACGCTGCACCCTTTCATTTCTGCAGAACGGCTATGTCAACAGGGGGACGCCACGTGTCCCACTACCTTCTGCAACATTAAATGGCATTAAATGGCCTCGAATTTGGGGATTTCCCAACTACTATAAATAATGCCAAGTACCCATTGTGGGACTTTTTCACGCTATCTTGCCTTCAAACTTCCTTGTTGAATACAAACTCTCTGCAAACTTTGCAAACAACTTGTTCTTCACTTCATCTTCAACCTTAACATCAACAATGGCGTCCGGTTCTTCTACCGCTCCTAGTTCTAACATCCCCTCCAGAAATGCTAAACCTAAGATTTTCTCCACTGCACCCGTAGTTACTCCTACAGGCCAACGAAGGGTTCCTGAACCCCTAGACATTGCTGAACGTGAAGCTTATTCACACCAACTCATGATTCCGGTTGGATACTCTAACCAAATCTTCGCCATGTCTGGCCCGCTCAACCCAAGCATCGCTGAAGCCATGAAGATCAAAAGCTTCTTTCCAGTGCTCGAAAAGCTCAAACCTATTGGATGCTCTAAGAAAGATGCAGAGGATAACGAAGATCCCGCTAAGGAGAAAATTGATCTCCGCTTCTTCAATAGGGGTGTTAGGGCTTTCAGGTCTAGCCCTAGCCTCACTCCTGACTACAGTGCTTGGCTGGAAAAAATGGAGAAAATCCAGGCTTCGATCTGGAAAGACCTGGGGATATTCGACCTAGTTATGTTGTCGAAGACGGGTCTCAACTACTCCCCAGAAATGTTGATAGCTTCCTTACTCTTCTGGGATTACACTCATTTCACCTTCCACCTTCCCTGTGGAATGCTGACACCCACGCTGTTCGACGTGGCTGCCATCACTGGCCTTCGACCCACTGGGGATTATTTCGACCCAGAAGAAATGTCAGAGGATCAGATTGGATTCTCTGCCACAAAACCAACCTACACCACCTATATCAACCATTACCACGATAAGTCGACGGCCACTGTGTCGGATGTAGAGCATATCGCGTTTCTAGCCTTATGGCTGTCACGCTTTGTGTTTTGCACAAAGTCTTTACAGGTGACAAAGAAGATGGTCACCCTCGCCACCTAACTCCACCATGGCCAAAATATTTGTTTGGCAGAATTGATCTTGGCGAATCAGTACGAGTCGATTAGCAGCGGAGCGACTCTTTTGAAGATCATCGAGAACAGAGCCAGTCTGCTGCTTGCAGGACCTTTTTGGCCACTTCAGCTGTGGCTCAATGCCACCTTCGAGTCTTTCTTACCTCAGAAGACTCAAATAAATGAGCAAGCTCCGGAGATAGCAAATAGGTGCATCGAAGGCACCAGATTGGCTCTACTGACCCCAACTGAAGATGGGCTGGAGCTTCAACAAACTTTTGCAAACTTCGTCTTGATGTTTGCAAGAAGGAAAGAATTTGTTTCGACCATGGCTCCCTTTGCTCGACGAAAGGTTGGTCCAGAGTGGTTCACGAGGCCCCATCCTAAGTCGTCAAGTGGCCCTCGGGTCGAAGAACATACAACAGTGTGGGAAGCATTCCTCACACCAAGAATAATGCCCCTGCGATTCAAGAGCTCCAAGACTCACTTGAGCCTGATCGCGTATCAACCAAACTTGGTCTCCCGCCAGTTTGGTATCATTCAAACACTTCCTTCTCCTATTTTTCCCAGGGAGAAGTCTATGTTATACTTTTGCAACGACTACACTGAAGACGCTGCCACTAAGCATATCGGCAGGTATGCTGGTCGAACAGTTCTTTCGTTGTTCGACTATCAGCTTAACTTTCTCTGTTCACCATCCTTCGAAGAGTGGTGGAAAAGTTACTACGCTGAAGAGTTCTTCGACGAGAAGGACTTCGTGGACGAACTTCAGAAGTCTTTTGTTCTTGTCTTGGACAAAATAAAGAAATGTAAGTTCATTCTTCCAAATTATTTTGTCTTTCCCTTTCGACTGGTAGCCTGTTAATTATTTTGTCTTCTTTCAGTTGTTCGAAAGCCTGCAACCAAGAAAGCTGCAGAAGGCCATCAGGGAGGAGGTCCCTTGACAAAACCTCCACCACCGGCGAAGACTATAGCACCGGCGAAGACTACAACAAGCCATCAGGGGGAAGGTCCTTCGAAAAAGCCTTCTGCACCGGTAACCAGACTTTTATTATTTTCTTCTGGCTTTAACATTCTGACTTTCGATGTAGCTTCTAAATCGAACTCCAATTGGTTTTTAGGCACCTTCACCCAAGAAACGACCTGCTCTGACGGTCGAATCTGGGAGTGACGAAGAAGATGACTCTCCCCCCGCCCCTCTAAAAAGGCGAAAACTGAAGAAGGATGTTCCCTCTCCTGAGACTCGAACAATCAGAATAAAGGTTGCTGGGAGAAAACCCAGGCCACCTCCAGTAATTATTGAAGAGCCAACGGAGGAGGAACTAAATGTTCTTCTCAATAAACCTGTCGAAAGCGACAATTCCAGCCCTGGGGCTGAAGTTCCTCTGCAGGTAATTTCTTTGACCCTTTTTTAACTCAGGTGTCGATACCCACGTTCGATTATGTCCCTTCCTAACTTAGAAGATTCTTCTTCTGCTTTTTCCAGGAAACCACTGAAAGCTCAGCGCCAAAGACTTCTGAAACGTTAGATTCTGCTGAACTCAATAGGCCACAAGAAAAAGACTTGGCGAACGATGAAGCCAATGCTGAAACAGATGAAGCCAATGCTGAGACAGAAGAACAACAAACAGAAGATCCACAAACAGAAGAGCAACAACCAAAAGAGATTCAAGTGGTTGATCTGTCGGAGGAACAACATGACGAAGGAGGTCATGCTGATGCTGGTACTGCTGATCTTCAAGTCGAAGAAAGTCAAGTCGAGGCAAATGCTACTCAACAGCCTCAACCCCAAGGCAATGCTGCTGCGAAGGTTACCACCTCAACAAAGCATAGGTCGAAAGAAGACTTAGCACTCTTGAAGCAAACTGATCCCGTTGGCTATCTGAATGCCATTATCGAGAGCAAGGGAAGTTCGTCTGATATTAGTCAGGAGGCTTCTACTCAGTCGGGGAAGTCCACTGAGACTTCTCCTCTCGATGAGGCTTTGACGAAGGTTAAGGCTCAGTTCTTCAAGAAAGATTTGATGAAAGCTTTGGAGGGGGACCCTACTGCTCCATCATATTTGGGGGCTGTTTTGAATTCCGTAGACTTGCTAGCTGTGACTCCGGAGGTTTCAAGCTTTATCATGGAGTTACACTCCATTATTGATCAAGTCTCAGCAGACTATCGGCGACAAAGGGGCTTCAACAGCCAGCTTGAAGCGTTATATGGCAAAAGCTCTTCTGCATGGACTGCTGTAGCAGAGACGACTTCTTGAATTGTAGAGTTGTCGAAGCAAAAGGCATCTAAGCAGGAAGAAATTGATGCCATAGATCGAGAGAATGCTTCCATAAAGGCGCAAATCGAAGAGTTAGAGGCCAAGATGAATGCCAATACTAAGCGCAAGGAGGAACTTCTCTCGACTGTTCCAGACACCGAGAGTCAAGCTGAAATCACACAAGGCCTAGAATTTTCTGAGAAAGCTCAAGCCTTTGACGACCAAATTGCCAAGCTTGCCCAGGCGAATGCCTTGTGCAACAAAAGACTGGAGTTGCAGCAGGCGAAGTACCTTCGACTCAAAGATTCAATCCCCTTCTGATTGACTCAGCCCTTTAACCATATATTGTAATATGTATTTGACAATATTGCCATTTTGGCTAATTTATAAAATTTTCCATTTTGGCTTATTTATGGTTAATTTAGTCGTTACTTGTTATTTATTTTGATCTCTTGGAGTATAGGTTTATACTTTTTCAAATATCTGCCATTTACTCTCAAGAGCCTTTTATCGTCACCTAACTCTTCGACTTCATAAGCTCCACCCGAAAAAGTCTGGATAATTCTGAATGGTCCTTCCCATTTGGGTGACCATTTTCCCATGCTTCGATCCCTTCGATCCATGGGAAGAATCACCTTCCAAACTAATTCTCCAGGCGAGAATGCCTTAGGTTTCACTTTTTTATTGTAAGAGTCTTCCACTCTTTTCTTCTGAAGCCTTAGTAAGTCGAGAGCGCGCAATCTTTCTTCGTCTAAATCTACTAGTTCGTCTAACATCATATCCCAATAAACTTCAGAGGGAATATCATGGTGTCTCTGAACCCTTGCAGATTGAAGACAAATTTCTGCTGGCAACACTGCGTCATGACCAAAAGTTAGCCTATATGGTGTTGTACCTATGGCTTCTTTTGGGGACGTTCGACAGGCCCACAAAATCTGGTCTAACGTCTTATGCCAATTTTTTGGCTTCTTCCCAACATGCTTTTTTATCAAGCCAATCACTACTTTGTTCGCTGCTTCGACTTGACCGTTTGCCTGTGCATAATAAGGCGTTGATGTTAGGAGTTTAAAGCCTATTTCTTGAGTGAATTCCTGCATCTTTTGACCGATGAAAACTGATCCTTGATCAGTAGTTATAGTCTCAAGGATTCCATATCTAAAGATAATGTTCTTTTGAATAAATTCAATGACATTTTCTTGGTCTACATTGACTAAAGGAATAGCTTCGATCCACTTAGTAAAATAATCAATGCCTACCAATATATACTTCTGGCTCTTTGATGATGCTGGTCGAATCTCTCCAATAAGGTCCAACGCCCATCCTCTAAAGGGCCAAGGTTTCATTATCGAGTGAAGTTCGCTTGCTGGTACATGTTGGATGCCTGTATGGACTTGACATTCTTGACAACCCTTGGCGAACTCGACACAATCTTTCAACATGGTGGGCCAGTATAGTCCTTGTCGAAACAACAACCATTTCATCTTATGGCCTACTTGGTGAGCCCCACATGCTCCAGCGTGCGTAGTCGAAAGGGCTATGTATGCTTCAGTTTCACTTAAGCATTTTAGCAATACCCCTTCAGGCGTCTTTTTAAATAACTCATTACCCATGAGTACGTAACTCAACGCCCTATACTTTGTTTTTCGTTCTGTCGAAGCTACTGAATTTTGAAGATAATCCACAATGGGTTTCCTCCAATCTTGCTCTGACAAATTATCTATGAACGAAATTTCGAAGTTAGTTTGATCAGCATACCCTAGTCTTGTCGATTCCAAGTCTGTTGGTGACAAACAAGTTGCTTTTATCTTTTCTCGAACTTCGATTGCTCTTTGTAATCTCGTTTTTGAAATTTTGTACCCAGATGCAATTTGTGCCAAATCGTTGGCTATTTGATTTTCCAATCTGGGTATGTGTCGAATATTGACCATTTCAAATTTTTTCAACAAACGATTTGCTATCACAAAATACATAATGAGATTTTATCTTATGCATTTATATTCTTTTGTGACTTGCTTAATGACTAACTCTGAGTCTCCCATTATTTCGACTCGAGTTGCCCCCAATTCCAACAATATCTCAAGGCCAGTAATTAGAGCTTCATACTCAGCCTCATTGTTCGAACAAGAACCTGATATCTTGTACTTGAATGTTGTTGGAATTTTTTCTGGAGAAATAATCAAGACTCCTACTCCTGTTCCATCTTTATGGCTGGAACCATCGAAGTAGAATTTCCAAGGTTCTATCTCCACATAATTAATACTCTCAACTTGAATTGAGTGGTCGACTATAAAGTCTGCCACCACTTGTCCTTTTACTGCCTTAAGAGGCATAAAGGTCAAGGAGTATTCAGTTAATGCTAGTGCCCATTTGCCAATTCGACTGTGCAAGATGGGTTTCGACAACATGTACTTGAAAACATCAAAATGAGACGAAACATACACATCAACTGGTTTTATATATTGCTTGAGTTTTGTACAAGAGAAATACAGACATAGACACAATTTTTCAACTTCGCTATATCTAGTTTCTGCATCGTTCAAAACTCTACTAAGATAGTAAATGGGTCTTTCGACTCCATTTTCATCTTCTTGGGCTAACATGCTTCCCAAAGTTTTGTCGGATGCAGCTATGTACAATCTCATACTCCTGTTGCTACAAGGAGGCACCAAAATAGGTGGCTTTGTGAGGTACCCTTTGATTTTGTCGAAGGCTTCTTGTTGCTCCTGCCCCCATTCGAATCCCTCTTTGTTCAATCAAAGTAAGGGTGAAAAGGCTTGAGCTTTCCCACTTAGGTTAGATATGAATCTCCTTAAGAAATTTATCTTGCCTAACAGAGATTGCAGTTCCTTTTTGTTCGATGGCGCTTTCGCTTCCAGAATTGCCTTCGTCTTGTTCTGGTTGATTTCGATTCCTTTCTTGTGGACAACGAAGCCCAAGAAATCTCCAGCTTTCACACAGAATGCACACTTCAAAGGGTTCATCTTGAGACCATGTTCTCTCATTCTTTCAAATGATTGTCGAAGGTGGTCTATATGGTTCTTCCTGGAAACAGATTTTATAACAATGTCATCAATATATACTTGCATAAAAGTGTTAATAAAATCATGGAAGATAGAATTCATTGCTCGCTGGTATGTTGCCCCAGCGTTCTTTAGGCCAAAAGGCATCACTACCCATTCGTAAGTGCCTAAAGCCCCAGGGCATCGAAAAGCTGTTTTCGACACATCTTCTTCAGCAATGAATATTTGATTATATCCTGAATAACCATCGAGCATACTCAGGTACTCGTAGCCAGCGGAAGAGTCGACTAGCATTTCCGCCACAGGCATAGGATATTCATCTTTGGGGGTAGCAGCATTCAAATCTCTGAAATCTATGCACACCCTCAATGTACCATTTTTCTTAATTACTGGCACAATGTTTGCAATCCATTCGACATACCTCGTGACGCATATGAATTTGCACTTCAGCAGTCTTTCGACTTCCGTTTTGATCTTCAACAGTATTTCTAGGGCGAAGCGTCTTGGACTTTGCTTGATTGGCTTCTTCCCAGGTTTGATTGGCAACTGAAGTTCCACCAATCCTCTGTCGAGACCAGGCATTTCGTCGTAATCCCATGCAAAACAGTCCTTGAACTCCTTTAACAAATGGATTACTTCCAACCTGAGTTCTGGGTCAATTTTTGCGCTGATGTAAGTTGGCTTTTTCTCTGACCCTTCGCCCAAGTTGATTTCTTCTAAAGGATCCTGGGCTAGCATCTTGATGTTATTCGCTAAGGGGTCCTTTTCGAAGCCCAAAGGCTCATCGTCATAGATGGCGTCGAGCCTCTGTTCCTGCATCCCTTCTGGCATGATATCAGGAGGTTCTGGATCGAAGTCCTTTCCAGGACCTGTAGAAGATAACTGTCGATCATTGGCCTGTGTGGCCATGTACTTTACTTCGGCTTCGAGAGCCGTTATCATCTTTGTTTCGGCTACGTAAGCCGGAATTCGCTGCAATGATTGTGACTCAGTCATTATCACTGAATTCACTTCCCCAACCAGTTGGTTGGATATCATTTAACCCACTGAAGTCAATGTGGGACAAGTCTTCTCTGTCCCATTGAAAACCATGCTCAGGGTGCAGGTATAGGGAACAAGAAGTATTTGGCGCTGGCGCCAAGTCGAAGTCAGGTGTTAGGCATGGCCCAATGTGAGCCAAGTTCTTGTCGAAGTCTGCCAGCCCTAGGTGATTCACTTCTCCCAGGTAATAGCTTTGGTCTGCTTCTATGTTTTCGACCATCCCATCAGGACGCCATAGCAGCAACCTCTGGTGCATTGATGATGGTACAGCTCCAACACCATGAATCCATTCACGGCCCAACAAAAGATTATAGTTAGGTTTGGCCGATATGACCATAAACATAGTTGGTCGAAGGATAGATCCCACCTTGATATCCAGTTGGATCACACCCATTGTGGTCCCTATGCCGCCTTCATAATTCGACAGGACCATGTTGTGGGGCTTGATATTCTCATCACTTTTGCCTATTTTTCTTAGCATAAAGTGAGGAATAATGTTGATGGTTGCCCCACAATCCACCAAGATTTTATTTACTGTGGTTTCTTCGAGTTTAGCCCTTATAAATAAAGGCTTGAGGTGATTTTTCATCGCCTCTGTAGGTGGTTCGAAGAACCCATTCTGCTCCTCAGTAGTGCCATTATCCATGACGAAATAGCACACTGGCCTATGCTTGTCCATTTCTTGCTCCACTTCCCAATCACTTGTTTCGACCTCCACCTGGCGGTTGAACTCCCTGGGCAGAACTGAGACTATGTTCACCATGATGTCCAAAGTGTCATCAGACTCAGAACCATCTTCATTGTCGACTTCACCTTGGTTAGGCCAAACTAGCCTATTGGTTACTGGTTCTCTTTCCAGAGGTTTCCTTTGCTTTCTTTGAGGAACATTTGAACTGGTTTCCGCCTTTGGTTCATTAGCAGCCTCCCTCTCAGCTTTTCGTCGCCTCTGGTATCTCCTCCATTGAGATCGAGACATGGGATTTTTCCCTTTGTAGTTGCTTGACACCTGTGTTACTTTAGGGGTAGCAACCTGAGGCTCTTTCTTATGTGTTAAAGATGAACCTCTTGGCACATCGAAGGAGTGCCATCTTTCCTCGCTTGGCCTCTTTCGACCAGATGTTTTGTACCATGTATCTACTGGCACATTAGTTGGAGGCCTGAAAGTCAGTGGCCTCTTTTCTTGGTTTGAACCTCTTTGGGAGGCTCTTCTGGGGTCATGTCGAGGATCAACACTTTCCCTTTTTTTATTTGCTGCTCTTACACCTTGAATATGTTCAGCAGCTTTTTTGTCGAAGATTGAACTGCATCTGGGACACAACATCACTTCTGACTTCTTTTTCTGGCATCTTTGCAGGAAATCTGCCAGATTTTCATTTTCCCGAGGGAAAGCAGTTTTGTTGGCTAGTTCTTGCCTCATGGCCTCCTCTGATGCTTTTGGTTCAGAGACTTCGACCATGTTGACATTCATGGTATCTTTGTTGGCAAGAGTCAACTGCTTCATTTGAATCTCCAAGCCCTCTGTCTAGCCTTGAACTGCGGCCAAGTGAGAACTGGGTTTTTTTCCAAATTTTTGGGCTCCAACTGTCTCCAGCTTTGGGCTTTCGACCGCTTTCTGAACCGCTTCAATTGTCTTTCTGGATAGATTCCCAGAAAAACTGCCAAAGATTGGCATGTTGACATGGTCCTTTGAGACTTCGACCATTGTGATTCCTGGCCTCTTCGACTGGCTTCTGGATGCCTCGATCACATTCACCTCTGAAGGTTCAGCATAATGGGCTTCAGCCTGCAATAGGTTAGAGTCCACAGTCATGGGGGTCTTGTCAGCAAACTTCAACCTCCCTTCTTCGATAGCGTCTTGCACAAGATTCCTGAAAAGAAAACATTGAGACGTTTTATGGCCCAGAAAATTATGATATTTACAAAAGCCTCTCTTCTTTCTTTGATCAAGAGGAGGCACTTTTACCCCTGGGGGTATTATCATTTGGCCATCTTTTATAAGCAAGTCAAAGATTTCATCACATTTTGTAATATCAAAACTATAAATCTTTTTGGGGAACCTATCGTTGGTCCTTTCTGGACCAGTGGGATTTTTTCCACTTGAGGGGACTAACAGTTTGCAAGAATATGGTGGTCCTTGTTTTAGTTCCGCTAAATCGACTTCGCCTTCTTCGACAGTTATAGTTTCGTCGAAGGTTTCTGGATCTTCGTCATCCATCTCAACATACGCTATCCTCTCTCTTTTATGAGTTTTCGTTGCCTTGGCTTTCTCAGCTTTAAGGCGTTCGACCTGTCGAACTCTATCGGCCAGTTGGGCCATGTCTCTCAGGTATTGAGTGTCTAACTTCTTCCTAATGGAATAATCTAAGCCGCCTGCGGCTATTTCGACTAACTCATGTTCTGGCACTTGTGTAAAACATCTTGCTTTGAGCAACCTAAACCTATTTAGATATTCGTCTATAGGTTCAGTGAAACGTCTCTTTACACTGGCCAATTCTTTCAGGCTTATCTTGGTTTGTCCCATGTATAATTGCTCATGGAACAATCTCTCCAACTGGGTCCAATGATGTATCGAATTGGGGGGAAGAGTTGTAAACCAAGTAAATGCGTTCTTTGTTAAAGAACTTGGGAAATACTTAATCCTCAGGTTTTCGCTGTTTGAAATATCTCCTGCTTCGATCAAGTATCTCGCCACATGTTCGACAGTAGATTCTGTCGTGTCCCCAGAGAATTTAGTGAACTTAGGGACTTTACATCTAGGAGGTAAGTCTGTTTGTAACACGTATTCTGACAGTGGGGATGTGAAGTTGGGCCTACGAAAGCCCATGTTCATCCTATTCTGCGTCATGATTCTTTCGATCATGGCTGCCAGATTATTTTCCAAACCCATATTTTGGTATTGGATATGTTGAACTACTTCGTCAGCATTTTGGTTTCTGTTAACTAACCTTACCTCTGGGGTTATTACCCTAGGTTCTTCGACAGGCTGTTCCAATCGTTCCCTAAGGTTTTCTTCGACAGGATGCTGGCCTTGGTTGATAGTGGTTTCTTCCTCTAAGAGTATACCTTGGTTTCCCCTTATTTGCGCCCTTTGGGGCTGTCGAATAGGTTGGGGCACTCCAAAGAAATCAGCCAAACGCGTCATTTGCGCTGTCATCTGCTGATTCGATTGGGTGGTATTTTGTATCAGAGGATTCAGCATTGTACTTAAAGTTTGTGCCAACATTTGAACCATATCATGGTTGCTTTCGTCCATTTGTTGCCTGCCTCAAGACTGCTGTCGAGGCATTCGTGAGGCCATGTGCTACTTAGGACGTTCCTCCTAAGAGTTGGGTCCTATTTATGTTCGCCATACCTACTCTAGAACCTTGGAGTGGCGAAGAGGCACTCTGTGATACGGTGGGAGAACTGACTGTGGTTTTGCGTTTGTTTTGGCAAATGTTTCGGTTGAGAAAGAGTCGCCACCGACTTTTTATTTTATCCTAAGGAAAGGTTTAAAAAGCACAGCAAAAACCTTTGAGATTTTTTTCTTGGGTTCGGGGAGTAGATTATAGAAAGGGAAGGTATTAGCACCCTTTCTATCCATGGTTATCCATGGGCTCTTAGGTACTTGCTTAGATCAACTTGCCTTGGTTTTCAATTGTTTGAAATGGTGCTTTGTGTGTGGCTTTTGAAAATGTTTTGAAAAAGATGCCTTGTCTAGGCTACCCTTGTAACAATTCTTTACTCGAATGTTTTACAAAAGGTGTTTGTCTTTTTGAAAAGATGTTTCAAGGTTTTTTTGAAAGGTTGTTTTGAAAGTGTTTGTGAAGTGTGGTTTGAAAATAGGCAAGTGTTTTCTTTTGCAAATGGACAAGTACTTAAGAGCCATCTACCCTAAAGTTCTCAAAGATTTTTGTTATGTTTTTAATCCTTTTAACAATTTTGTTCCACCATTGCATTTGGTGGACAATCTTGTGTTAGGAGATGAAAGGGACGGGCGCGGGTCATCGTTTAGACCATAATTGCAATAGTGCTAAGTATCTTTGGGCAATTTCTCTTTGAAAGGGACTTGATCATTTTAGGCAACTTTTCGAAAGCGTCATCGAGGGACTATGATCATTTGATTGTTTGTTTTTACCCAAAGAAACCTAACATGCAACATGGCCCAATTATTTGAAGGCAACAAGTGGAATACCCTAGGGGTGCAAGTGTGAGATGTGTTGTCCATTTTCATGCTTGTTTATCTTGAAATTAGGTCAAACTATTTGTTGTTTTTATTTGCATACAAACCCTAATTCTAACATGGTATATTTAGAAAGCGTTTAAAGTGCGAAAAGTAAATTCCTACACTATTACAACACAATAATATGGGGAGGGGGGGGTACAAATGTTCAAATGGGGGGATATTCAGACAAAGAAATTAAACCTAGCTATTACATCAATTTGGAATATTTACAAATAATTGATTGCATAAATAAAATGGAAAATAATAAAGATGCAAAGATGCAAAAAGAATTTTTATATGTATGAAAAAGTATTATTTATGTCAAATAAATAAAATAAAATAAAAAAAGTATTATTTTTGGAGTATTTACCTATTTAGGGCAAAACCCTAATTTTAATCAAAAGGGTATTAATTATTTAATATATATAATATTTACTATTTATATACAAAAAATAAAATAAAAATGAAGTATATTTGTAAAAATGTATTTTTAGTGTTAAATAAAAATAAAATAAAAATATGTATATTTTTGGCATTTTATCCTAAGTGTATCAATATATATATATATATATATATATATATATATATATATATATATATATATATATATATATATATATATATATATATATATATATATATATATATATATATATATATATATATATATATATATATATATATATATATATATATATATATATATATATATATATATATATATATATATATATATATATATATATATATATATATATATATATATATATATATATATATATATATATATATATATATATATATATATATATATATATATATATATATATATATATCTTTATTATTTACTAAATAAATATCATATATATAAGATAATAATAATTAATATTTATGAAAAAAAAGTATGTTTTATATAAAATATTTTAAGAAGATAAAACAAAATAAAAATGAAAATAAAATGTGTTTACATTATTTTTCTCTATTTATTCTAAATAATATATTATTTACTTATTTGTATATAAATATCAATATAATCAAATAAATGCCTAAAAAATATAAAAATGATGCAAAAAAATATTTTTTATGTTTTTAATATGATAAGAAAAAATAAATGAGTCAGAATGAAAAAGGAAAAATCAAAAAATCATAAAAATACACAAAATGGGCTTGGGGGGTATGAAAGCAAAAAACAGGGTGTGAAAAGAAATAACAAACAGGCCCAGCCCAGAAAGTTGTTGTCTTCAACCTTCAGACCAAACAAAATTCAAAAATACGCGCCCTTCTTCTCCAATCCCTAACTTCTGATTCTTTGATCTTTTGCCAAATCTTCCAACATGAAACCTGTAGAGCTTGAAGCCACGATTCTAGACATATAAAGAAGTCAATCTAACTCTCATAAATGAGAGAGAATTTCTTCTCTCCCAAATCCTGACCTAATTTTTATGCCATGTTCAGACTTAAAATTCTTGCAGCACACATAATATAAATGAAATCTAATTATATGGGCATGTTCAGGGCTATGATTGTGACATATTCTCTTCACAAACCTAAAGCTAACAATGCCTAATAAGAGAGATAGAACTTCATGAATATACCTGTGCAGTTGGAATCGTGCCTTGCAATGGAGGAACTTTTAGGACAAGATGATGACTTGTACAGCTTCCTTGAAGTGTAGTGGTGCTATTCCAACACTTACTTTGCCTTGAGACACCTTGAATCGAGCTGTGGAACTTCAACTGCAAAATGAGAAAGTGAAAATGGTGGAACTTGTTAGAGGAATTACAGATCGTGTTTCAGGTCTTGGTTAGCTTGCATTGAGGCTAGGGAATGTGTGTGAACTGGTTTGGGCAAGAAAGCTTGAGAGGAATGAGAGATGGCACTCAAACTGCAGGCCTTGCCCTGTTCTTGCAGTTTGAAGGTGATTTTGGGAATGAGAGTGTATGAGGGATGTTAGGGTCGTGTACTAGCTCAGTTGGGATGTCCTGAATGTGTTTCACAAGTTTGCTTAAGGGTTTGTTAGCTGATATCAAAGTTGTGTTACAAAATGCAATGTTACTTACACTTTAAGCAACAAATGCCCAAGTTGTGTTCTAGGAAGGTAGAGGCCCCCTAATGTGCTGTATAATCTCTCCTTGATCAGAGTGTTTTGCTCATAATCTTGTGCCAATTAGATTTCATTTGTACTTGTGGATTTGTATTATGACATAAAGTGAATCTTTTGCAAAAATGGATATAATGCTTTTTCCAATTTGGGATTAATCCTTTAGGCAATGCTTGAACTCATGAAACAAGGCCTTAGCACAATGAACATGCATTAAATTATTGAGTGTTGGATGGTTTAAGGACCTGTAATCAAGGGGCATGCTGGTTTTAGAAGTTTGCATAAATTATGAACATGGAAAATAGCCAATTCAAAAGTGAGTTTTTGCCATATTGTGAAATTCGATTCTCTCAAGTTATGAGATTGTTTGATGAATTCTTGGACATTTTGGAAAGCTTGGAATGTGTACTACAATCCATCTTTGAAATGAAAATTGAAATTCCAAGTGGAAGTGTATGGAAAATGGCCTTGAAGTTGGGTAGAAAACCTTGTCAAAATAGGTTAAAATTTCACTAAGTTAAGAATGGTTTAGTATCCTTATTCAAAAAATTGTAACTTGAGATACAAGCTTCATTTGGGAAAACTTTGTGAATCAAAGTTGTAGATTATGCAACAAGCTACAACTTTCATGTTTTGACTTCTGTTTTAATCCAAATAGATCTTGGTGAGAAAGTGGGGCAAAGTTGGGAAAAAATTAGGGTTTTTCATAACTTAGAAAAATTCTAAGTTATGAAAAATTCTCATTTCTAACCCTAATTTGCATTTTTTGATTTCTTGGTGAACAAGTTTCATGATTTGGCATGTTTTGATGAAAAATGAATCTTGACTCTTGATTTTGACCAAAAAGTCAAAGTTTGACTTTTCAGTATACAGTCAAAATTGATCAATTGACTGGGAAATTCAACTGTCAATCTTGTGTACTTGGGATCTTTTGAGTTTGTTGAACATGTCAAGATAATTCCATGGGGTCCTTGAGTCCATATGTGAGCTTGGTTTGCCATTGGTTGGGTCAAACAGTCAAAAATTGCCTTTGTGCAGTTAAAACCCTAAAAATGACCATTTTGCCCTTTTGGTGATCTGATCAAATTCCTTGTGGAATTGTGATCCAAACTTGATCAAATGGTTCATAGGAGTTCATAATGTTGATGTGGGTCAATTTTCATGAGGTTTGACTGTCAATTGGCCACAGTTGACTTTTTCCCCAATACAACTGATTTCTAGGTTAATTGTCCAATTGACTGGGCAAAACTTGGGATCAAGACTTGAAACTTGATATGGATAAACTTGGGAGTCCAATATGAAGCAAGAAAGTCATATCAGGCATTTTAGGTCAAAACATCTTTGTGCAAACACAAACCCTAATTTGGGTCCACAGTGCAAGGAGAAGTCTTGAGCAGACGAAACCCTAACTGAATCTTGAGCTTCAAGGGCTTTGTGGTGAGAAGTCAATGAGAAATGGGAGGGCAAATTTTGGGGTACAACAGCTGCCCATGTTCAATCTTCTTGAATCCTAAGAGTTAGATTGGCAAGTTTGCCTTTCGCGACTCGAGGGTAAAAGGAGATTGGACACTAGAGTGCCCTTAAATTTGCACTCGTCAAAGCAATGGATGCGGGAATGGGCTTAGAGATGCCATTTGGAGATGGGCTTAAAGATGCCATCTGGAATGAGTATCAGAAAGGTGTATATGCTTGGGACCATCTCTGCACTGGGGGTCTGAATAAGCAATAGATTGACATCCGTTGTTGGGAGGAATCCGTAAACTGTTTTCAAAAATTGCATCTGAACAAGTTGATAGATTAACCTCCATTGTTGGGAAGAATCCATAAACTGTTTTCAGAAGTCTTGGAGTTGAATAAGCAATAGAGCAGCATCCGTTGTTGGGAAGCGTCCATAAACTGTTTTCAAAAGTTGCATCTGAACAAGTGATAGATTAACATCCGTTGTTGGGAAGAATCCATAGACTGTTTTCAGAAGTCTTGAGAAGAAACTGAACAAGTGATAGGTTAACATCCGTTACTTGGAGAACCCGTGAACTGTTTTCAGAAATCTTGAAGTTTTGAGGAGGAACCGGTGTAGGGTTTCCTGATGATGAGCTCGTATAAAACTGCATCTGGATAAATTTGGAATAAGCATTAGAATGTTGCCGTGTTTGGGTCACATCTGAACTAATCCTGGAAAGAATCTCGGAAGATAATGATTTTAGTCTTTCGACTGATCTTACCTGAAAAGGTAAAGAGTTAGTTATATGCAATGTTATGATGCATGACACAATGTATGCTATACGATATGAATGTAAATGAATGCGTATGCAAGCTGGAGAGCTGTCTTGCAACGGATAGATGAATCCGAGATAGCTGAAGATAAGAGTATCTTGACTGCTGCCGGGAAGAATAATTCCTGGTCACTGCTGGAGAATAAGGAGCTTGGGTTGTATACCAATCTTCTGGGGAATTCCTGATGACTTCTACTGGGGAGTTCCAAGTTAATAGACTCATGCTGGAGAGGTAAGACTGAGAATCTTCAGTTTGGTGGGAAGTATCTCTGGCGACTTCACTGGGGAACTCAAGATTTGCCCTCCTAAAACTATGTGGGGAGAAGGTTCAATAGTCTGGTTTTGCTGGGGATTGAAAATTTGAACTCTGAGGGGAATTGAGTTCCTGAGGGTCCTCTGGCTGGGGGATTGTAAAGATAAGTTACTGCTGGGGAACTTTGATGAACTCCGCTGGGGATAAGAAGAATTTTGGCGAGCGCGATCTTCCGTGGTTGTTAGCTGAGGATAACCCAGTTATAAGCCCTTGTGAGGAATAACTTGAATAAAACTCGGGAGAGACGTTCGTACTCTGCAGGGGATAAGCTTCCAGAATTTACTGGGGATAAGCCTCAAGACTTGCTAGGGATATGGATTCCAAATCTCTGGGGGATTTCCTTTTGGAAGGGTGTCAAGATATCCAACTGTACCTTCAACTTATCAGTAATCCTCTTTCTTGGTTCGTAAGGAGATGATTATGTTCAAATGCATATGCCTATTTAACAAAACATTGGACGTTTCTCAAAATAAAACAAATAGTGCAAGAGAAAAGAAAAGGAAATGACACAAATTTCTGGGAAAAGTATTTGTATTGATTTTTATGAGTATATTTGTACAAAGGAGACAATCATCCTAGTGAGAGGATTCTGTCGTAAATATTTGAAAAATTTATACAAAATAAAGATGGCTATGTGAAATAATTCCATGGGATTCCATTCCGCTATAGCTTTCACAACTCTGAATCTATGTCCCTTCAATGCGTCGTTTACCGATGACTGGATTGATCAGAAGCCTGGAACCGGTTGATGAAGAGATTGTCTTTGAAGTGATCCGACGAGACATAGTCATACGCTTTAATTCCCTAACTTTTTCCTGAATCGCCCTTTTGGGTTTTCGATCCACCGGGAAACCCCTTTTTGCCCAAGCCGCCCTTTCGGGTTTTCAACTTGCCGGGTGATTTATGCGTAGTATCTTTTGACTATGTCTGCGTTCGCAGGGTGCCGCAAATCGTCGCCGTCCATGGTGGTCAGAATCATTGCACCCCCAGAAAATATGCTCTTGATCACAAATGGTCCCTCATACGTAGGAGTCCATTTTCCCCTGGGATCACTTTGCGGCAAGATAATCCGCTTGACTACGAGATCTCCGACTTGATACACTTGACGTTTGACTTTCTTATTGAAGGCCTTGATCATCCGCTTTTGATACGTCTGACCATGGCATATAGCAGCAAGTCGCTTTTCGTCGATCAGATTGAGTTGGTCAAGTCGGGTCTGCATCCAATCATCTTCATTCAAACCTGCATCCTTCATAATCCTTAGAGAAGGAATCTGGACTTCCATAGGCAAGACAACTTCCATGCCATATACCAACGAAAATGGGGTTTCCCCGGTTGAAGTACGTACCGTCGTACGGTATTCATGCAGAGCAAACGGTAACATCTCATGCCAGTCTTTGTAAGTGACTGTCATTTTCTGAACGATCTTCTTAATGTTTTTGTTCGCAGCTTCAACAGCACCGTTCATCTTCGGCCGATAGGGAGATGAATTGTGATGATAAATCCTGAACTATTCGCACAATGCAGTGATCATCGTGTTATTCAGATTCGTACCGTTGTCTGTGATGATCCTGTCTGGAACACCATACCGACATATGAGATTTTGCTTGATAAAGCGGGCAACCACATTTTTAGTAACAGAGGCGAAGGAAGCTGCTTCGAGCCATTTGGTGAAATAGTCAATGGCAACCAGGATGAAGCGATGTCCATTGGAAGCCGTGGGCTTGATCTCTCCAATCATATCAATGCCCCACATTGCAAAGGGCCACGGAGTAGTCAGAACGTTGAGAGGGACCAGAGGGATATGAACTTTGTCAGCGTAGACCTGACATTTGTGGCAAGTACGGGAATGTTGATGGCAGTCAGCTTCCATGGTAGACCAGTAATAGCCTGCCCTTAGGATCTTCTTAGCCATTGTATGCCCGCTCAAGTGAGTGCCAAATGTGCCGCTGTGTATGTCAGTCATAATTAACTCCGCTTCAGCTTTGTCTACACATCGGAGTAACACACAATCATGGCTTCGTTTGTAAAGGATGCCGTTGCTCAGGAAGAATTTAGCAGTGAATTTCCTTAAGAACTTCTTGTCATTTACGGAAGCTCCTTCAGGATAATCTCTGGTCTCGAGATACCTTTTGATTTCGTGGAACTAAGGTTGTTCCGCTACTTCTTCGGTATTAATCTCGTGACAATGCGCTGGTTCATCCATTCGCTCGATGGTGATTTGGGGAGCCTCGTTATCCCAGTTGAGTTTAAACATGGAGGACATTGTAGCCAGAGCATCTGCTAGCTGATTCTCTTCTCGCGGGAAATGCTCGAAGGTAATTTGCTCGAAATGAGGCAACAATGTCAGGACATGTTCTTTGTATGGGATAAGATTAGGATGCTTGGTATCCCACTCTCCTTTGATTTGACTGATGACCAAAGCCGAGTCCCCAAATACGATCAAAGATTTGATCCCCAAGTCTATAGCAGCCTTGAGACCAAAGATGCAAGCTTCATACTCAGCCATGTTGTTTGTGCAGATGAAGCAAAGTCGGGCCGTGAAAGGTGTGTGACAGCCTTCTGGAGAAATGAGTACTGCGCTGATACCATTTCCAAGTGCATTTGAAGCACCATCAAAGTACAGGGTCCGTCGGGATCCCTTTTCGGGTCTGTCATACGGTCTGTCACCTTCAATGTTGTCCAAATTCATGATGTCCTCGTCCGGGAAATCAAATCTCATGGGTTGATAGTCTTCGATAGCTTGATGAGCCAGATGGTCAGCTAGTACACTCCCTTTTATAGCTTTTTGGGTGGTGTACTGAATGTCATACTCAGTTAGGATCATTTGCCATCTAGCTATCCTTCCAGATAAAGCGGGCTTTTCGAAGATATACTTGATAGGGTCCATTTTGGAAATCAACAAGGTAGTATGAGTCAACATATACTGTCTTAGTCGGCGAGCAGCCCATACCAAAGCGTAGCAAGTTTCCTCGAGCAGTGAGTAGCGAGTCTCACAGTCGGTAAACTTTTTGCTAAGGTAATAAATAGCATGCTCTTTTCGACCAGACTCGTCATGCTGGCCCAAAACACACCCCATTGAGTTATCCAAGACGGTCAAATACATGACCAATGGTCTTCCTTCGACGGGTGGCATCAGAATAGGAGATTCTAGCAAATACTCCTTGATTCTATCAAAAGCAGCTTGGCAATCGTCGTTCCATTCAACTACCTGATCTTTCTTCAAGAGTTTGAAAATCGGCTCACAGGTAGAAGTCAGATGAGAGATGAATCTGGCAATATAGTTCAAACGCCCCAAGAATCCTCTAACCTCTTTTCAGTACGGGGAGCAGGCATTTCTTGTATGGCTTTCACTTTTGTCGGATCGACTTCAATGCCTTTGTTGCTTACAATGAATCCCAGGAGTTTACCAGACCTAACTCCAAAAGTGCATTTACTTGGATTCAGCCTGAGCTTGTATTCTTTTAACCTGGAAAACAGCTTCTCCAGATGTTCAAGGTGCTCTTCCTCTGTTTGTGACCGAGCTATCATATCGTCTACGTAAACTTCAATCTCATGATGTATCATATCATGAAATAAGGCTACCATGGCGCGTTGATAAGTTGCTCCTGCATTCTTCAGCCCGAACGGCATCACCTTGTAACAGAAAGTGCCCCATTGTGTGACAAAAGTAGTTTTCTCCATGTCCTCGGGGGCCATTTTGATTTGATTGTAGCCCGAGAATCCATCCATGAAGGAAAACACTTTGTGCTGAGCTGTATTGTCGATCAAAATGTCAATATGAGGTAGCGGGAAATCATCTTTGGGGCTGGCCCTATTCAAATCCCGGTAGTCCACACACATCCTGACTTTGCCATCTTTCTTAGGTACTGGCACGATGTTAGCGACCCATTGAGGATAGGACGTAACAGCCAGGAAGCCAGCGTCGAATTGTTTCATTACTTCCGCCTTGATCTTTTCAGACATGTCAAGCCTCATTCGGCGAACTTTTTGCTTGATCGGTGGACAGTCTTCTCTTGTGGGGAGACGGTGAACCACGATGTCTGTGTCTAAACCCGGCATGTCCTCATAAGACCAAGCAAAGATTTCAACATACTCATTCAACAACTGTACCAGGCGCTCCTTGACTTTTGGTTCCAGATTGGCACCCACTTGTACCTCCTTCCGGTCTTCCTCGGTTCCCAAGTTGATAATTTCCAATGACTCTTCGTGCGGTAGGATGGCCCTTTCCTCTTGTTGTAGAAGTCTGGCTAGTTCCCCGGGTACTTCACAACCTTCGTCATCTTCATACTCGGCTAGATTGACCAGATCTCCAGAGTTATTGAAAGATATAGCAGAATCGTCACCCATGGAATCCGGAGTGGATGGGTACCTGCATTGGTGAGTATGGGTGTGTGTAAGGGATAGCCATCCTTTAAAAAATGCAAAAGGAAAGAAAATGAACACAAGCAGTTTATCAAATGAAAAACGTCCAATGAATCATTAAACATGGCATATGGATATGAAAAATAATCAAAACCCTTACAAATAGACCTACATGCCCCGGGCAAGGCATGCGGTGAAAAGATAGTGTACGGATTGTTTGAGAGTAAATATTACAGACCAAATAAGAAATGTTTAACAGATAAATTACTGATGAATAAAAGTGATGGGGACAAAGTCTTTTGCCTCCCAGTTGCACAATCCTCCTTTGACAGTTGGATAAATCCACTCTTCAATGTTGCTCTCCTTGTCTTCATCCTCCAAGGCGTTGATTCCGTAGGGAGAAATTTTGACTGGCGCTCTTACAATCTTCGAACGGCGCATAGCTTTCTGGCCAGCGGCCGTGAACCCTAATCCAAATTTGTCTGTCTTATGTGGAATGTCAGGTAACTGCCCCCATACTGAATTTTTCCCTTCCTTTATCGCGGCCCTCGCGTCCTCCAGAGATGCCATCCTGGCCATCTGCCTCGGTGTCTCAGCTGCCAACTTTGCTACTGCTATTTCGGGAAGGACTTCTTCGAAATGTTGAAGCGGTGTCTCAATGAACTCTCCTTCTACCTCCACGTACCGGAAAGAATTCAAGTGGCTAATCATGTACTCTTCTTCACCATGGACAGTAATGATCTTTCCCTTGACAGGATACTTCAACATCTGATGTAAGGAGGAGGTGACTGCCCCAGCATGGTGTATCCAAGGCCTACCCAGCAAGCAAGAGTATGACGGACGGATGTCCATCACATAGAAAGTAGATTTAAACACCTCAGTGCCTATTTTGATGGGAATTTCAACCTCTCCATGGACCATTCTCTTCGAACCATCGAAAGCTCTGACAACAATATCACTCGACTTCAACTCCAACCCTTCACAATCTAGTCGGTCCAAGGCCTTTTTAGGCAAAACATTCAGCGACGAACCCGTATCAACCAAAACATGTGCGAGAGTAGTTCCGCGACACTCGATTGAAATGTGCAAAGCATCATTGTGATTTCTTCCTTTAGGAGTTAGGTCGGCATCAGAAAGACCTAATCCATTGTCCGCAGTCAGGCTAGCCACGCAATTTTGAAATTGATCCGCAGAGGTTTCTTGGGGCACATGAGCTGCCTTCAGGAACTTTATCAGAGCTTTAGCGTGCGCTTCCGAGCAAAGTAGTAGTGCCAGCATGGAGATCTTTGAGGGGGTTTGCCACAACTGTTCTACCACATCGTAATCACTCCTTTTGATTATCCTCAAGATCTCATCCATTTCCTTCTTGGAGGTTTCAGGGATGGCCAAGGGTTGAGCCCTCGTCCTGACGAGCTCATCTTGGATTCCCTTACCTTTGTCAGCAGCGGTAGGAGAGACAGTACTAGGAACAACAACGTCTTCAATCAGAGGAGTTCTAGCAGAGAGTTTTATTGGTGCAGGGATGACCTTGTCAGCTGATGAGGATCTAAAGATCGCTCTTGGAGGGGCAATCTCTGGAGAAAATATTCTCCCGCTCCTGGTGATTTTGCTAGTGCCCGCAATGTTACTAATGCTGGCTTCTTCATCATCCGAACTTTCTTCAGTTATTCCTATTTGTTTGATACCATGGTAGTAGACGTCGCCGCCATAGTTCCAAGGTATCGACTTCTCCGAAACATAGGGAACAGGCCCTGGCATTGTTATCTTCAAAGGAACAGATTTCGCAGCTGGTGTAATCTTAACAGGCTTTTTGACGGCCTTGGAAAGATTGGCGTGAATGGTTATGATTGAGAGGAATGAGAGATGGCACTCAAACTGCAGGCCTTGCCCTGTTCTTGCAGTTTGAAGGTGATTCTGGGAATGGGAGTGTATGAGGGATGTTAGGGTCGTGTACTAGCTCAGTTGGGATGTCCTGAATGTGTTTCACAAGTTTGCTTAAGGGTTTGTTAGTTGATATCAAAGTTGTGTTACAAAATGCAATGTTACTTACACTTTAAGCAACAAATGCCCAAGTTTTGTTCTAGGCAGGTAGAGGCCCCCTAATGTACTGTATAATCTCTCCTTGATCAGAGTGTTTTGCTCATAATCTTGTGCCAATTAGATTTCATCTGTACTTGTGGATTTGTATTATGACATAAAGTGAATCTTTTGCAAAAATGGATATAATGCTTTTTCCAATTTGGGATTAATCCTTTAGGCAATGCTTGAACTCATGAAACAAGGCCTTAGCACAATGAACATGCATTAAATTATTAAGTGTTGGATGGTTTAAGGACCTGTAATCAAGGGGCATGCTGGTTTGTGAAGTTTGCACAAATTATGAACATGGAAAATAGCCAATTCAAAAGTGAGTTTTTGACATATTGTGAAATTCAATTCTCTCAAGTTATGAGGTTGTTTGATGAGTTCTTGGACATTTTGGAAAGCTTGGAATGTGTACTACAATACATCTTTGAAATGAAAATTGAAATTCCAAGTGGAAGTGTATGGAAAATGGCCTTGAAGTTGGGTAGAAAACCTTGTCAAAATAGGTTAAAATTTCACTAAGTTAAGAATGGTTTAGTACCCTTATTCAAAAAATTGTAACTTGAGATACAAGCTTCATTTGGGAAAACTTTGTGAATCAAAGTTGTAGATTATGCAACAAGCTACAACTTTCATGTTTTGACTTCTGTTTGAATCCAAATAGATCTTGGTGAGAAAGTGGGGCAAAGTTGGGAAAAAATTAGGGTTTTTCATAACTTAGAAAAATTCTAAGTTATGAAAAATTCTCATTTCTAACCCTAATTTGCATTTTTTGATTTCTTGGTGAACAAGTTTCATGATTTGGCATGTTTTGATGAAAAATGAATCTTGACTCTTGATTTTGACCAAAAAGTCAAAGTTTGACTTTTCAGTATACAGTCAAAATTGATCAATTGACTGGGAAATTCAACTGTCAATCTTGTGTACTTGGGATCTTTTGAGTTTGTTGAACATGTCAAGATAATTCCATGGGGTCCTTGAGTCCATATGTGAGCTTGGTTTGCCATTGGTTGGGTCAAACAGTCAAAAATTGCCTTTGTGCAGTCAAAACCCTAAAAATGACCATTTTGCCCTTTTGGTGATCTGATCAAATTCCTTGTGGAATTGTGATCCAAACTTGATCAAATGGTTCATATGAGTTCATAATGTTGATGTGGGTCAATTTTCATGAGGTTTGACTGTCAATTGGCCACAGTTGACTTTTTCCCCAATACAACTGATTTCTAGGTTAACTGTCCAATTGACTGGGCAAAACTTGGGATCAAGACTTGAAACTTGATATGGATAAACTTGGGAGTCCAATATGAAGCAAGAAAGTCATCTCAGGCATTTTAGGTCAAAACATCTTTGTGCAAACACAAACCCTAATTTGGGTCCACAGTGCAAGGAGAAGTCTTGAGCAGACGAAACCCTAACTGGATCTTGAGCTTCAAGGGCTTTGTGGTGAGAAGTCAATGAGAAATGGGAGGGAAAATTTTTAGGTACAACACACTCACTAAAGGGTCTGAAAAAGTGGACGCTGCGTTTGTTAGGCTAGCCAAATCAGACGTTGGCATGCCATAGAGTGGTTCTCGATTATGACCGCCTGTCATAAATCCTGGGGGAACATAAGGCCTTGTGCCTAGATTTCCCCTTGGTGGGGGAGTTCCCAAAGGCACTCTGGGGCCAGTGAACGGAGGTAATGGCCCCGTCGTTGTGACCGTTACTGCTGGTGTTGAACCAGCGGTTATCGCTTCACTTACGGTTGGGATAACCGTTGTTCCCACATTCGTTTGTGGGATTTCGTTATTGTTTGGCGGATTTGCCATCTCTTCTCTTCTTCTGGCAGTATTGGTATTGTTAGTGTATATTCTACCACTTCTCAATAACATACAATACTTCTCGAAAAAGATGATGTTTTGTGTAAAAAGATTAAACTTCAAAATCAACACACTGTCCCACCAGGTGTGCCAATTTGTTTACCGTGGGAATTGGTAAACAACCGCTGATCTTCCAAATGGTTACTTATTTGGTTACTCGCAGGATCAATCAGATTGATCCTAAGACATGGTTGATTTTGGGGTTTTGATTAAGTTTGATAATGGTTAAATGACAAGACAATAAAGAAGCTTTATGTAAATTGCATGAAGAATGTAAATTGCATGAAGAAGAGGACTTGATAAAATAAAGGAAGGCTTGAAATAAAGGCTTTCGACTGGAAAAGTAAAGGAGAAAGCAAGTAAAGTTTCTGGAAAATAAATGACTTTGATTAATAAAAGTGGTGTTTCACACATACATTCTCAACAATTCTTTCTCACACGCTGGGTACTCGAATCTATATGAGTGACTTGTATATAATTGTGAACACACGCGAAAAACTGCGTGAACTACTAATATTTATACTAAACATCCCAAGTAACCGTCGGGCAGTTACACTGCTTCGAGATGACTCCACTTGGCACGTTCTCAGCGTTCGACGCTCCAGATCTTTGCACGTTGCACTTGGTAACCGCTGGGAACCGTTTTCCCTCCAAACGTTTAAATTTCAAACCGTCCCACTCTAAGCAATCGAACACCTTCGTCGAGAGGCATCTTCGACGAGCCACACCTTCGACGTCGAAGGCAACCAAATTCTCCCTTGGAAGAAATTCTCTAAGTACATTGCCATCTTCTGATGGGCATTTCGACAGACCCAGCTGGTCGAAAACATCCTTCAGCTTTAATGGCTGATATTAATAAAAACAAGGGTGTCGAATTTAGGAGCCAACATCCGCGCAGGGGACCTGTATGGCTTCACGATTGAAGCGATTAATAAATTCTCTTAAGGTCTCATCCTGTCTCTGGATGATGGCCTCGAGAGCCGCCTCGGTCCTTGGGTGTCGCCGAGACGTAGTGAACGAACTTATGAATTGGTTCTTCAGGTTTCGCCACGAGGTGATTGATTTCGGAGCGAGGCCTTTATACCAATCCATTGCTGCCTTCCTGAGGGTCGTGGGAAACAGCCGGCATTTGATGGGTCCCCCGACATTGTGGTAGTGCAGCATAGCCTCGAACCCGTCTATGTGGTCGAACGGGTCCGCGACTCCGTCGTACTCCTTCAAATGTAGAGGCTTCTCCATGCCCGGGGGAATGGGCGCCTCCATGATGGCTTGTGACAGGGGACCGTGGGGGTCGTTGTGATCGGTGGATCTGGAACTGACTGTTTAAAGCTGGTTTCGCGAAATGTCGCGGTAAGCAAGATTCGCCACCGTCTTTTATTTTCTCCAATATGGAAAGGACAAAAGCACAGAAAAATTCCTTATTGAGATTAGCTCTCGGTTCGGGAGGTAGATTTATAGAAAGGGAAGGTGTTAGCACCCTTTCTATCCATGGTTATCCATGGGCTCTTAGATACTTTCTCATTTGTGTTTTCAAAATGTTTTGTTTGCTTTTCAAGGTGAGTGGGTTTGAAAAAGTTTCGTTTAAAATTTTCAGATCGACTCTTGTATCAGTCCTCAAGAGTGTTTGAAAAATTGTTTTTGAAAGCTTTTTGCAAAGTGTTGGTGTGAAAAGAAGTTTTTGATTTGTTTTGAATTAGAGCAAGTATCTACGAGTCATCTACCTACCCTAAGGAATTAGTCTGTGTTAATGTCCTTAAGGTAGTGCCATCCCACCATTGAGAGGTAGATAGCACCACCGTTGGAGGTGTTCGGGTCAATTCGAGGGTTAGGGACGGTGTGGTCACCGAGCAATAGTAAGATACCTTAGAAGCTACCCTTATGCCATTGATCTTTTTATTCCGAGGCAACCGTTTCGAGGCAACTTGTTTCGAGGCAACTAGATCAATGGAACATAAGGACTCACTAAGACGTCCTATACTCGACGACCACGTTTCGAGGGGCAAGGCAACAGTGTGATCACCAGAGCAACAGTAGGATACCTTAGAAGCTACCCTTATGCCATGTTCATGGACATAAGGACTTACTAAGACGTCCTATACTCGATGACCACCTTTCGAGGGGCAAGGCAACAGTGAGGCGTACCCTAGGGGTGGTGTGTGACTTGTGTGTCATTTTCAGTTATATTTGTCTTGTCATGCATTGGTGATCTACGTTTTGATTTTAATTTTGGGCATTCATTCTTTCATGTGATTGTTAACAGTTAAAAGGTGCGGGAATTTAAAGTGCGGAAAAGATAAAGGTCCTACGCTATTACAAAGGCGCGGGTCTACATCGCTAAATTAAAACAATACCCGATTCAAAATAAAGTGCAGAAAGTAAATGCCTAATTAACTATTACAGGGCTTTGGGGCAAATACATTACATTCATAAAAAAGAAATAAAATAAACGCGCGAAAAGAAAAATATAATCGAATGCGAGGGCGTTGGACCCTTTAAAGGAATTAAATTGAAATTATTAAATTAATTAAATTAAATAAAGGAAAGGACTTATTTTTTTATGTTTTCGGATTTATGGAATTAAAGAAAATTAAATTGGAATTAAAAGTCAAATAATTCTAGTTCTAATTGTTTTTAATTTATTAAAGAAAATTGTCTAAGTTAAACCTAATTGATTAATTACAAGTATTTACAAAATTAATTAATGGTTAATAATAATTATAATAAGAAAATATAAATATATATTAAAAAAAAGATAAAAATGTGCTAAAGACCTATTTTTTATATTTTTGGTTATTGAGAAAAAAAAGAATTAAAGCTAACAACCTAAAATTAAAACTAAATTAATTATTGAATTTTATTTACAAAAATGAAACTATTAATGGATTAAATTAAATAAAACATTTTTTTTTCATTTTTTATGATTTCTGATCTTTTTTGGGTTTTTATATTAAATTGAATTAATTTAATGACAGAACAAATATTTTTGTATTCTTGAGTTTTTTAAATTAAGACGGGAATTAAGCCTAAATTAAAGAACTAAATTAAGTTAATAAATTAAATAATTAAAATAAATTATGGCATGTTTTTGGATTTTTTTTATTATTTTAAGAAGTAAAACTAATTAAATTAACATTTAGAACCTAATTAAATCTAATCAATTTTAATATTACAAAAAGATAATTTAGAGTTTCCTAGAATAAAAAAAACTAATTAATTAATTAAATTTAGAAAAAAAAAGAAAAGTCCGAAATTTATTTGGGTAAGAATATTTTATGATTTTTGAAATAAAAAGAAAATTAATTTTTGTGAATAAAAAGCAAATTAAATAAATTAAAATAAAATAGAAAAAGAAAAATAAATCAAGGGAAAAAGGAAATGGGCCTGTATTTTGTAGCAAAAGGGGGGTGTGGATGGCAAAGCTGAGCCCAAACGCTGGAGGCCTCTTTTGACTTTCTCCAATTCGATGTGCCTGCTTTGACTAACGCCCACGATGGAGGGATGTACCTGAGACGTTGGATTTGGATCAGGGAGCCATCTGACGGCTGGATCTTACAAGCGCATGGTATGGATTGAAACTGGAAGCACATGGAATCCACTAGCCCAGTCAGCGTTAAGTAAATGAATCAACAACTTGAATGGCCAATCAAAACACAAGAAAGAGCCACGCATGCGTCAAACCGAGTCAAGCGAAGTCAATGACGCCGGAGCAGTGCTCCGGTCGTCTTCTCCGGCGAGGGCGATTCTGGAAACCTGCGAAAACAACGAAATCGAAGCAAACAAAATAGCCAGATCAAATGATTAGGGCATGGCGATTCTCATGGTGATGTTTTCATAGTTTAATATTGCCTATTCCCATCAAAACGAAACTCCACATAATCTGAACCCTAACCATGGAGGTTTACGTTTTGGCCATGAAAAATCCCAAGCGATAGCCCAGACCTGCTCTAAACATTCACTGAAACTCAAAGGTATGGTCAGTAGGGATTAAATCAAGCCATAAGTGAAAATTCGATCTATGGAAATTCTGCAAAATGGATGTTCATGTAGCTACAGTTTCAGTATGCATGGTTATATGAAAAGGGTGTGTTTATACCTTATTTTGCCTGTAGATCACGATAGGATGGGTGGGAAGTCTTGTGGATGGCTGAGTTCTTGAATTCGATCTTGGTGCAATTCTTTGGAATTTTGAAAAGAAATTTCTCTTGACTGCCTCCCTCTCTCGTTTTCCAATGCCTTGTGATAGTTTGTCTCTAGGTTATGTAATAGATTTCAATCAGCATTAAGGGCCATAATACCATGCATTCAAGCTTAAGATTTTGATATAAACTCCCTTAACCAACTTTCCATTTTTGCACCAATCTTGAATTCTTGCTTGATTAGGCCTTGAAACGAAATTGGGATGTTGCATAATGATGATTCAAAGCTAGTTAAGACCAAATATCCCCCTTAATTAAACTTCTTGATTTTTATTTGATTTTAAAGGATTTAAAATGAATTAAATCCAATAAAATCAAATAAAAATGAAAAAATTAAATTTAAAATTTGAAATAAAAGGTGGGACACGTGGGAAGCATGGCCAAGCTAATTCAAGTGGAAAAAGTGGGCCCCTTTTGTCAAAAATGAAATTTCAAGGATAAATGATTTTGGCCATTTCACAAAAATTTCCCAACTTCTCCAATGCATATCTTGCTCAATTTTTAAGCTTTGATCATGTTCTTGGACATTTTAGAAAGGTCTTGAAGTCCTCTAACCAATGTCTCTAGTCCCATGTCATTTTGATTTACCAATCTCAAGTTATGGTCTTTGACTTAAAGTGCCTTTTTGTTGACTTTTGAAAATGACCTATAATGTTGAAATTGATAACTTTTTGTGAGAGCATTTCTTGGACTTGGAGTGTGAAGATGAGTTGTAGGAAATGTCTTACCCTTCAAGATGAGCATTGGATGGGATTTTTCTGATGAACCATGAAAAAGTTATGCCTTGGTCAAGTTACAGTTGACTTTTCAGCTGTCCAAAAATAGAAACTTTTGCATCTTGAGACTTTTTGAGCCATACTTTTGAGAATCATGATCAAGCATTGATCAAATGATGTCTGTGGCCTCAAAATAAGATGTTGACCAAAATTTTTGACTTTTGACTGCCAAATGACCATTTTGCCCCTACAGTTGACTGTTGAGCAATTAGGGTTTTTGACTGTGCAACTTGACCTTGTGAGCCTTGAAACTTGACATGTAGGTGCTTGACAATGTTTATAGGCATAGGAGACTTGATTGAGCTCTTGAAAACTTCAACTTCCTTGCAAGAACCAAAACCCTAGTTTGATTGTCTTAGGAGGATGGTTTGACTGTGTGGCCCTTGAGTAAACTTGAACCAATTATGGATGATTCTTGTCAAAACTTTGAAGATTATGGGAGGGAAAATTTTGGGGTACAACAGTTGCCCCTGTTCAATATTCTTAGACCTGAGGATGTAGATTGGCGTGTGTGCCTTTCGTGATCCGAAGGTGGAAGATGATTGAACACTAGAGTGCCCAGAAATTTGCACTCACATAATAGAGTATCAGCAGTGTGATGTAGGGAATGGGCTTATAGATTCCATTTGGGACTGTGATGGATAATTGTGGAGATGGGCTTATAGATGCCATCGGGAGGTGTCGATCGCGTAAGAGATTCCTTAGCGAGAACTTGCGTACCTGAGAAAGAAAGAAAATTACCTGGTCTGTTGCAGGAGTTGATCTTTTAAATTCTTTATGTAGATGTGCCCTGGCTGGGTGCAGGAATCGAATCTTTAAACTCTTCAGACGTGCCCTGGCAGGATACAGGAATCAAGTCTGGTACTGTAGTCGTCAACAGATACACCCTGGCAAGATACAGGAATCGAATCTTCGAGCTCTTCAGACGTGCCCTGTCAAGATACAGGAATCGAGTCTGGTACTGTAGTCGTCAACAGATACACCCTGGCAAGATACAGGAATCGGATCTTCGAACTCTTCAGACGTGCCCTGTCAAGATACAGGAATCGAGTCTGGTACTGTAGTCGTCAACAGATACTCCCTAGCAAGATACAGGAATCAGATCTTCGAACTCTTCAGACGTGCCCTGTCAAGATACAGGAATCGAGTCTGGTACTGTAGTCGTCAACAGATACACCCTGGCAAGATACAGGAATCGAATCTTCGAGCTCTTCAGACGTGCCCTGTCAAGATACAGGAATCGAGTCTGGTACTGTAGTCGTCAACAGATACACCCTGGCAAGATACAGGAATCGGATCTTCGAACTCTTCAGACGTGCCCTGTCAAGATACAGGAATCGAGTCTGGTACTGTAGTCGTCAACAGATACACCCTGGCAAGATACAGGAATCGGATCTTCGAACTCTTCAGACGTGCCCTGTCAAGATACAGGAATCGAGTCTGGTACTGTAGTCGTCAACAGATACTCCCTGGCAAGATACAAGAATCGGATCTGGAATCACGACAGTTGATAGCAATTATCTTTGTATTAACTTTTGTCCTGAAAAGACAAAACGTTAGTTGTATGCGATGCCATGATGTATGACATGCGAGATGTTCTCAGAATGAATGAGATTGTATGTTCATGACGCGTATATGCATGCTATAATGTATGAAGATGTGTTGTTTATGAATGTATGTTTTCGTCTAGGAAAATAAATCCTTGACGGGTGCCGGGAAGTCACATCCTGGGCTGATGTTAGAGAATAGTGTTTCCACTGGGGAGTGATGGTTGCAAGAATAAACCAGTAGGAGAAGATGACTCCGTTGGGGAATAAACTTGGCGAATGGATTACCCTGCGGGGAGAAAATTATTCTAGCAATTTGGCTGGGGAACAATACTCTGTGGGGAGAGAGGTACTCTTGTCGAAATGTTGATAGTAACTTCGCTGGGGATACCGTCGTTATTTTGTAAGTTTTAATAGACTCCGCTGGGGATAAGAAGACTTTGCCGAGGACGATCTTTCCGTGGCTTTTGGCTGAGGATAACCCAGTTATAAGCTCTGGTGGAGCATAACCTTTGAATAAGCCGGGGGACGCGTTCGTGCTCTGCGGGGATAAGCTTCCAGAATCTACTAGGGATAAGCTTACTGCTTGGGGAGATGATTCAAACTTTCCTGGGGAAATCTTGATTGGACTCTCCTGGGGGAAATTTTTGAGATATACCGGAAGTGACTCCACTGAATGCCTGGTATACCGCCGGGGGACAATCTTTAGGTCAAGACTGCTGGGGATGCTTATTTAGGAATGTTTGTATATTGTGCTGGGGAATGTCGAGATCTGCGGGGGATACCCAACTTCCTTAAGGCTGATTGTATAGCTTTGCTCGGGGGGAGTGTATTGACTTGCTGGCTCACTCTCTGGGGAATTAAGATAAACTGGTTATGTTCTTCAATCGAACTTACCTTGGTACCTTGGTGGACGGAACAATTAGATCGCTTAGACCACTCATCATTGCCCCTGTTTCTAATGTTACCTGTAATTAATCCTTTGTTTCATATGCAAATATTTATGAGTTAGCAGTTATTGTCAAATGCATATATCACAAATTGAACCTTGGACGTCCTTCACAAAACAAAACAGAAAAGGCAAATAATTGGCAATTTTAACTGAAAAGTGTATTTGTATTAATTTTTTTTGAATTTGCCTGTGAATAGGAGTTTATGTACAAGAGGCCGACGTCCTAGTAAGAGAACACCGCCGAACCAAAGAATTTATACAAATTTGTACAAAGGAAAATAAAACAGCTGTGTGAAATGAATGATCCCACTGGGTTCCAACTCTGCTATCGCCTTTATATCTTCGAGCGTCTCATCACTTGATGACCTAGCTAAAGATGAAGCTGATTGATCAATGCCGTCTGAACTCGGTGTAGATACCGGATTCTGGATGCAAGGTGATCCAATGAGACATAGTATTACGCTTTATCCCTAACTTTTTCCTGGACCGCCCTTTCGGGTTTTCAGTCCACCGAGATACCCATTTTTGCCCAAGCCGCCTTTTCAGGTTTTCGACTTGCCGGGTGTACATATTTTTTATTTATTTATTTCATCCCTTCATTTTTCCCAACCCTTTTGGTTCGCCGGGAAGCCCTAATTTTTGCCTAGGTATGTCAACCTAACGGGTCCTTTTTTATGCGTAGTATCTTTTTACTATGTCTGCATTGGTGGGGTGAGGAAGGTCGTCACCATCCATGTTGGTTAGAATCATGGCTCCTCCTGAGAACACATTTTTAACCACAAATGGCCCTTCGTACGTAGGGGTCCATTTGCCCCTTGGATCACTCTGAGGAAGGATGATGCGCTTGATTACCAGATCCCCAACTTGATATTCTTGTGGTCTGACCTTTTTGTTAAATGCCCTGATCATCCGTTTTTGATACATTTGACCATGACAAATAGCCGCAAGTCTCTTTTCGTCAATTAGGTTTAGCTTATCAAGTCGTGTCTGGATCCAATCATCTTCACTCAGATCTGCATCCTTCATTATCCGGAGAGAGGGTATCTGCACTTTGATCGGTAAGACTGCCTCCATACCGTAGACCTGGGAGAAAGGAGTTGCCCCGGTTGACGTCCTTGCTGAGGTACGGTACCCATGAAGAGCGAACGGTAACATCTCGTGCCAATCTTTATAAGTCACTGTCATCTTCTGCACAATCTTCTTGATATTCTTATTCGCTGCTTCTACAACCCCATTCATCTTCGGTCGATAAGGGGAAGAGTTGTGGTGCTGTATCTTAAACTGTTCACAGAGCTCAGTGATCATCTTGTTATTGAGATTGGTACCGTTGTCCGTAATGATCCTTTCAGGGACGCCGTATCGACAGATCAGATTATGCCGAATGAACCGTGCCACAACAGTCTTGGTTACCGTAGCGTAGGAAGCTGCTTCAACCCACTTCGTAAAGTAATCAATCGCTACAAGGATGAAGCGATGCCCGTTAGATGTCGTAGGTCTGATCTCACCGATCATATCAATGCCCCACACTGCAAAAGGCCAAGGTGTAGTCAAGACATTCAGAGGAACTGGAGGAACATGCACCTTGTCTGCATATATCTGGCATTTATGACACGTCCGAGAATGTTGGTAACAGTCGGCTTCCATTATGGACCAGAAATACCCTGCCCGAAGGATCTTCTTTGCCATAGTGTGTCCACTGGAATGTGTTCCGAAGGTACCTTCATGTAGCTCTTCCATGATCCTTTCTGCTTCAGTCTTATCCACACACCGCAGTAAGGTCGAATCATGGTTTCGCTTGTACAAAATGTCGTTGCTAAGGAAGAACTTCGCTGCGAACCTTCTCAGAAACTTCTTATCATTGACAGATGCACCTTCAGGATACTCCTGAGCTTCCAAATATCTCTTCACCTCATGGTACCAAGGCTTCTCAGTCACCAACTCAGTCTCGAGATCACAACAGTATGCCGGTTCGTCCAGTTTCCAGATGATGATCTAGGGAGCCTCATTGTCCCATTTAACTTTGAACATAGAAGACATCGTAGCTAACGCGTCCGCTAACTGATTCTCCTCTCTCGGGAAATGTTCAAAGGTTATCTCTGTGAAGTGGGGGATCATTGTCAACACACATTCTCTGTAAGGAATAAGATTCGGATGTTTCGTATCCCACTCGCCTTTGATCTGGTTGATCACGAGAGCGGAATCTCCGAAGACACTCAGAAACTTGATCCTTAAGTCAATTGCAGCTTTGAGTCCCATGATGCACGCCTCATACTCCGCCATGTTGTTGGTGCAGTTGAAACATAGCCGAGAAGTGAGTGGAGTATGAGTGCCTTGAGGGGATATGATCACAGCGCTGATACCGTTACCCAAAGCATTGGAGGCTCCGTCAAAGTGCATAGACCATCGGGATCCTTCCTCAGGTCCTTCATCGGGTCCAGGTACTTCACAATCAGTCACTATCATGATGCTCTCGTCTGGAAACTCGAAGTTCATTGACTGATAGTCGTCTACTGCCTGGTGTGCCAAGTGGTCTGCCAATACACTTCCCTTGATGGCTTTCTGAGTCGTGTACTGGATGTCGTATTCCGTCAAGATCATTTGCCATCTTGCTATTCTCCCAGACAGAGCAGGTTTTTCAAATATGTACTTTATAGGATCCATTTTTGAAATCAACAAGGTAGTGTGAGTCAGCATATACTGTCTCAGCCGGCGAGCAGCCCATACCAAAGCGCAAAAAGTTTTCTCGAGCAGTGAGTATCGGATCTCACAGTCGGTAAACTTTTTGCTAAGGTAATAAATGGCATGCTCTTTTCGGCCAGACTCGTCATGCTGCCCCAGCACACACCCCATTGAGTTGTCAAGTACTGTCAGGTATAGTATCAGAGGTCTCCCTTCAACTGGTGGCATAAGGATGGGTGGCTCTTGGAGATACTCTTTGATTCTGTCAAAAGCAACCTGACATTCATCATTCCAACGTACTACCTGATCTTTCTTCAGCAGCTTGAAGATTGGCTCACAGGTAGCGGTTAGGTGCGAGATGAACCGAGCAATGTAATTCAGGCGTCCTAAAAAGCCTCTGACCTCTTTCTCTGTCTTAGGAGCTGGCATCTCTTGAATAGCTTTAACCTTGGCAGGGTCCACTTGAATACCCTTATCACTTACAACGAAGCCTAGTAACTTTCCAGATCTTACCCCGAAGGTGCACTTGTTCGGGTTCAACCTCAGCTTGTACAACTTCAGACGGTCGAACAATTTCTGCAGATGATCTAGGTGTTCTTCCTTAGTTTGGGACCTTGCAATCATGTCGTCGACATACACTTCTATCTCATGATGGATCATGTCATGAAATAAAGCAACCATGGCACGTTGGTAGGTTGCCCCAACATTTTTCAACCCGAATGGCATGACCTTGTAGCAGAAGGTGCCCCACTGAGTAACAAAGGTAGTTTTTTCCATGTCTTCAGGAGCCATCTTGATCTGATTATAGCCTGAAAAACCGTCCATGAAAGAGAACACCTTGTGCTGAGCAGTATTGTCAACAAGGACATCAATGTGAGGTAGAGGGAAGTCATCCTTGGGGCTGGCCCTGTTCAGATCCCTGTAATCGACACACATTCTGACCTTACCGTCTTTCTTTGGTACCGGCACCACATTAGCAACCCACTGAGGGTAAGAAGTCACTGCAAGAAACTCGGCGTCAAACTGTTTCATAACCTCGGCTTTGATCTTCTCAGACATCTCTGGACGCATACGGCGAACCTTTTGCTTAACCGGAGGGCAGTCTTCCTTGGTAGGCAAATGATGGACCACAATGTCGGTATCCAACCCGGGCATGTCTTCGTAGGACCAGGCGAATATTTCCATGTAATCCTGTAACATCTGAGTCAACCGTTGCTTCACGCTGAGCTCTAGGTTGGCACCAATCTTAACTTCCTTTCTGTCCGCCTCAGTACCTAGATTTATTGTTTCCACCGGCTCTTCGTGTGGTTGAATTGCCCTCTCTTTCTGGAGTAACAGTCTTGCAAGCTCGCCAGGCACTTCGCAATCATCTTCACCTTCGTCTTCGGCTAAGTTGATCGGATTTTCGAAGTCATAACTGGCAGTAGCAGAGTCGTTACCAGTGAGATTCGGAGTGGATTGAAACCTGTATGAGTGAGTGTGTGTAAATACAGCTGTTTTGCGATATATAAAGAAAGGAAAGAAAAGGAGCGCAAGATTTGAAATGTGAAAAACGTCCAATGCTTTTATTTATGATATATGACAGTGACAAACAAAAGCCCTCATAAATAAGACCACGGTGCCCCGGGTAAGACACCGGGCCATACAGTTTCAAATTATTGTTTATTACAAATCCAAAACAAAAGAAGTTCATTACTGGGTGACAAAAGTTATGGGTGTAAAGTCTTTAGCAGTCCAATTGGTTAATCCACCATTGGTCATCGGGTAGATCCAGCTATCAAACTCTGACTCTTCCACTTCGTCTTCATCCCCAACAGCATTTACTCCTGAGTGGGTGATGAGCACAGGAGGTCTTCCAATTCTCGTCTTGCGCACAGCCTTCTGAGCCTCTGCAGTGAAACCCAACCCAAACTTATTAGTCTTAGGAGTAAAATCAGGGAGCTTGCCCCAGTTTGCACATTCACCTTTTTCAATCACAGCCCGGGCGTCCTTTAAGGAGGCCATCTTCAAAGGGGAAACCTCTTCAACAACTGCTTCTGCTGCTGCCAATGTTTGTGGCACCTCTTCAAAATGTTGAAAGGGGGTCTCAATGAACTCCCCATCCATTTCCACGTACCTGAAGGAGTTGAGGTGGCTGACCATGTATTCCTCTTCCCCTTGCACTGTTACAATCTTCCCCCTGACCGGATATTTGAGTTTCTGATGCAACGTGGAGGTCACAGCTCCAACCTTGTGGATCCACGAGCGACCCAACAAACAAGAATAGGATGGACGGATGTCCATCACATAGAATTTTGAATCAAAGACTTGTGACCCAACCCTGATTGGGATGTCAACCTCACCATGTACCATCCTTTTGGACCCGTCAAAGGCCCGGACAATAATGTTACTTGGTTTGAGTTCTAGACCCTCACAGTCCAGCCTGTCCAGAGCCTTCTTGGGTAGCACGTTTAATGAAGAACCAGTGTCAACTAACACATGAGCAAGAGTAGTGCCTCTGCACTCAATGGAGACATGCAGGGCATCATTATGGTTCTTCCCTTTGGCCGTCAGATCAGCATCAGAGAAACCCAGACCATTGTCAGCAGTTAGGTTGGCCACACAGTCGGTGAACTGATCAGCAGACGTCTCTTGGGGTACGTGGGCCGTCTTTAAGAAAGCAATCAGGGCCTTGGCATGGGCCTCTGAACACAGCAGCAGTGACATCATGGAGATTTTGGAGGGGGTGTGCCCCAGCTGTTCAACAACGTTGAAATCACTTTTCTTTATAATCTTGAGGATTTCTTCCATCTCCTGCTTGGAAGCCTCAACAATGGTCTTTGATGCCTCCGTCCGGGCAGGCACATCAGCAGCAATCCCCTTACCCCGAGCATCAGATGACTCGGCAGCAGGGGTGGAAACTTGGTCAGGGGAAGAGACAAACACACTGGCAGGTGTGATGATCAAAGGCCTCTGAATTACCGGAGGAGCAATGTCTGGTGAGAACAGTCTTCCACTACGAGTGACCTTAGCAGGCCCAGTGATGTTGGTGACACCAGTATCAGTGTTGAACTCTTGTTTCACACCCAGAACATAAACATCTGCCCCATAGTGCCATGGGACAGCCTTATCGGCCTTGTAGGGGATGGGCCCCGGAACAGTAATGGTGATGGGAGCAATCTTGTGAATAGGCAAAATTTGGACAGGCTTCTTTGAAGGAGCCTTGGAAGGGTTGTTGAAAATGGTAACAATTGAAACTTCTTCAACAGGGGCAGCAGGAACAGCAGTCTTTCTGAACAAAATCTCTTTACTATCCATCAGGTTTTGGACGCCTGATTTCAACAAAGAACAACCAGCAGGGGAAGCAACACATAGAGGGCAACCTTTGCTACATCCCGGAAATAAACCGGCTAGCAACAGGTTCCTCCTGACCGTCAGCAGCGGGGTAGCAACATCATCCACCGAATCTACATACAAATCCTCCTCAACAGCATTCACTCCATGCTGAGGCATGGGAGCGGTAACAACATTTGGCCTCTCGGGCGCCTCGAACTGTATCTCCTTGGCATCAATAAGGTCCTGAACCTTATTCTTTAGGGCCCAACAGTCATCTGTGTTATGCCCCGGGCTATCAGAGTGATAAGCGCAACGAGCGTTGGGGTTGAACCTGGGGGATGTAGTATTCACAACCTTCGGGGCCTCTCTAACAGTCACCAAGTTGGCTGATAACAGTTGCGGCAGGATCTGAGAGAGAGTCATGCTGAGTCGAGTATACTTTCGTTTGGGCCTCTCAGCCCTGGGTTGGTTGTACTGTTGTGGAGCAGCATCAGGCTTAGAAATAACTACCGCGTTGACAGCTTGGCGGCGTTCAGGTTTGTCTTGCCTTCTTGGACCATACACAACACTTGCCTCTTTCTTGAAGGGCTTCTTTTCAGTATTGGAGGAGGTACCCTTCTGTATCTTTCCCGATTTTATGCCAGCCTCGATCCTCTCACCAGTCAGGATCAGATCAGTAAACCTAGCAGAGGAATTACCAATGAGATGATTGAAAAATGGACCAGATAGGGTCCCCAAGAACATATCCACCAGCTCCCGGTCCGTCAATGGTGGCTGCACCCTGCCAGCCAGATCTCTCCATTTCTGTGCGTACTCCTTAAAACCTTCACCCGATCCTAACGACATACCCTGGAGTTGGGTACGCGTAGGAGCGAGGTCGGAATTATATTGATACTGCTTGTAAAAAGCAGTGGCCAGATCCTCCCAGTTACGAATGTTGGTCCCATCCAGCTGATAGAACCATTCGAGGTGAGTCCCTGAAAGACTCTCCTGGAAGAAGTGGATCCATAAGTTCCTGTCTGCTGTGTAAGGCTGGATCTTTCTTACATAAGAACGGAGGTGCATCTTGGGACAGGAAGCCCTGTCATACTTCACAAAGGCAGGCGCCTTGAACTTGTGTGGGATCACCACCCCAGTAGATAACCCCAAGTCTCCGAAATCCAGTCCAGGCACACGCTGAATTTCCATAGCATTTAACATGTCCTCCAGCTTCTTGTACCGGTCCTCAGCAGGAGGATACTGTTCGTCGTTGAAGTCAGTTTCAGTATCAGAGACCACAGGAGTAGGGACCTCCCTTTCTTGGTGACTACCTTCCCCCACAGATGGAGTAGTCCTCTCAGCTTCATTTTGCAAAGTATTCCCGAGCATGCGCCTAGTGTTAAATAGCACAGTCCTCTTCTTCTTCTTACTCTTCTTCAGGAGCATAGCCTTCAGCTCTTTTTGACCTTGAGCCAAACCCATGATCAGCTCCTGAAATTGTGTGTTCTGCGCCTGAAGGGCCTTGATAGTCAGCTCGGTAGATGATTCAGGGTTCATGATGCTGAAATAAACAGCGAAGAACAGTAAGCAACCTGAAAAGAAGAGTACCTGTGATGCACATGATGAATGATATGTGTTTATGTAATGCATTCAAGGGTTCGAAAATTCAAATTTGTTGTAGACCAAAAGGAACACACGTTATCATTAAGGAAATAATTGTTTGATACATCAAAGCCTTATGGGCAAACATTACAAAGCAGATCAATCCCAAAAGACACTACGCATCCTCTTCGGAGCAATATAGGTATTGAGATTCCTTTCCTCGTGCAGTAGGCGGGTGAGCTCCAGGACCTTCTTCTCACTAGCATGTAGAATGGTCTCCAGAGAATTCTGTTCTTCCTTAAGCTGGATCCAGCTCTTCTGCATCTCTTCCCAGGACGTGGGCATGTCAGGATGTTGAATGGTGTAGGACACCTCTCCTTCTAAGTCTGGCTCTTTGATCACGGGGAGGACATGAGGATATGGCATCACCAGCTTCTGGGAGCGGGCTCGTACCCACTTAAGATAAGGCTCCAATGGGATGGAGTTCCTGTGCCCCAGGGTCTTGCTGTCTATCTTGCTGGGCATCCTCCAAGCTCTGATAAATTTCTGGCGAAGTCCTTGTGCATCGTTGTCGAAGTCAAAAACTATGTCAGGAATTAACATTTCATGTGGGCCGTCCCTCCGAGCATAACCAAACTGTCTCCAAGCCAGGCATGGGTTGTAAGTAATACCTCCTCTGATTCCAAGTAAAGGAACATTAGGGTACTCCCCACAACGATCAATGATAGTGACATCCTCTCTGGACTGAGAGCACCAATGTATATCTGCATGTGTAAGAGTCATCAATCGTTCTTCAAAACTGATTGTGGAAGGTGCGAAATAAACCACCTTCCCAGGAGGGGAGTGCAGCATATAAGAACACCCCTTTTTCTCATGGTTCGAGTGTAACATGAGTGAAGGATGTCCCCCAGCAACGTAGGTATAGGATTCCTGGACATGAAGACCTTGACAGCACTGATATCTATAAGCTGATCTGACTTAGGGAATAGCACCAACCCATAGACAAGGAGGGCTACAACTTCTTCAAAGGCTTGTAGGTCAAGGGAATTCCAACACTCTTGGGCCTTCTCAAACAGAAACTTTGCCAAGAACCCTTTGATACCATTTCTGGCTTCCCAATGCCCCTTGATGTCAGATGGTTGTAGGCATAATGCTTTAGCTACTTCTTCAAGTTTTGGTTCCCTTTCCGTACCGTTGTAGGGTAGTTGATTGAGAATGGGAATCTTCAGAAGCTGGGAAAACTCTTCTAAAGTAGGCACCAGCTGATAATCCGGGAAAGTAAAACAGTGATGTAGAGGGTCAAAGAACTGGAAGAGGACCTTTACCATCTCTTCCTCAATATTGGCATTGACCAGGCTGATGAGTCTACCATGCCTTTCACTGAATGACGAGTTCTCGGGAATCCTGGATGTAAGCTCCTTAAGCTGAGGAGGGACCCTTACAAGGTTGATCTGAATTGTCTTTCTGCGGATAGTTTCCATGTCCTACAAAACAAGAACAAAGATGAAGATTCGAACCCCTGAAATGGTTAGTGGATGCATATGATGCTGTATAATGTTATGATGATATGATAAGGGCATACCACAAGTATTCACAAAAAGCAAACATGATAGGGCACACAAGTCACACCACAACCCTTAGAGCTTAGGCCAGCACGAGGTTAGGGGTACTACCCTCTTGAAGTTGGTGGGCTCAAACCTGTCCTATCAAAGTAACCGGGTTCTAAGGATCTCAATATCATTGGATTGCTTTCATTGTTCATCGTTTCAATTTAGCCACTGACTGGCGATCAAAATATCCCAAGAAAACAACCCTCAACTGAGTGTAGTATCGAGTATCAACCGACTTCGGACTACACCAAAGTAGTTATCTCACTACCCTAAAGAGGCCAAGATGGTTCAATTAAGGTTCCTAAGGTCTGTTGATGCTTCACGACACCACGCGGAGGCCCCGTACTCTCCTTGACTGAACTCAAGGGTTACCGGTACACACCAAAGTGCCACATCAACATAGCAGACTGCTTCAACCATGTCGGTATACCCCGCACAGTTCCCTCACAGCCTTGTTGCTACTTTCTAAGAAGGTATCCCCAGATCCGGGTTAGGATCTATAGAACTCCCAAGACAGTCCCACAATTTAAAGTAAACAAGTCAAAGCAATTGAAAACACAGTGATCTTAGTCCTAAGGTACACCTCACTTTAAAGATATCCCCAGCAGAGTCGCCAGTTCTGTGATCGGTGGATCTGGAACTGACTGTTTAAAGCTGGTTTCGCGAAATGTCGCGGTAAGCAAGAGTCGCCACCGTCTTTTATTTTCTCCAATATGGAAAGGACAAAAGTACAGAAAAATTCCTTATTGAGATTAGCTCTCGGTTCGGGAGGTAGATTTATAGAAAGGGAAGGTGTTAGCACCCTTTCTATCCATGGTTATCCATGGGCTCTTAGATACTTGATCATTTGTGTTTTCAAAATGTTTTGTTTTCTTTTCAAGGTGAGTGGGTTTGAAAAAGTTTCGTTTAAAATTTTCAGATCGACTCTTGTATCAGTCCTCAAGAGTGTTTGAAAAATTGTTTTTGAAAGCTTTTTGCAAAGTGTTGGTGTGAAAAGAAGTTTTTGATTTGTTTTGAATTATAGCAAGTATCTACGAGTCATCTACCTACCCTAAGGAATTAGTCTGTGTTAATGTCCTTAAGGTAGTGCCATCCCACCATTGAGAGGTAGATAGCACCACCGTTGGAGGTGTTCGGGTCAATTCGAGGGTTAGGGACGGTGTGGTCACCGAGCAATAGTAAGATACCTTAGAAGCTACCCTTATGCCATTGATCTTTTTATTCTGAGGCAACCGTTTCGAGGCAACTTGTTTCGAGGCAACTAGATCACTGGAACATAAGGACTCACTAAGATGTCCTATACTCGACGACCACGTTTCGAGGGGCAAGGCAACAGTGTGATCACCAGAGCAACAGTAGGATACCTTAGAAGCTACCCTTATGCCATGTTCATGGACATAAGGACTTACTAAGACGTCCTATACTCGATGACCACCTTTCGAGGGGCAAGGCAACAGTGAGGCGTACCCTAGGGGTGGTGTGTGACTTGTGTGTCATTTTCAGTTATATTTGTCTCGTCATGCATTGGTGATCTACGTTTTGATTTTATTTTTGGGCATTCATTCTTTCATGTGATTGTTAACAGTTAAAAGGTGCGGGAATTTAAAGTGCGGAAAAGATAAAGGTCCTACGCTATTACAAAGGCGCGGGTCTACATCGCCAAATTAAAACAAGACCCGATTCAAAATAAAGTGCAGAAAGTAAATGCCTAATTAACTATTACAGGGCTTTGGGGCAAATACATTACATTCATAAAAAAGAAATAAAATAAACGCGCGAAAAGAAAAATATAATCGAATGCGAGGGCGTTGGACCCTTTAAAGGAATTAAATTGAAATTATTAAATTAATTAAATTAAATAAAAGAAAGGACTTATTTTTTTATGTTTTCGGATTTATGGAATTAAAGAAAATTAAATTGAAATTAAAAGTCAAATAATTCTAGTTCTAATTGTTTTTAATTTATTAAAGAAAATTGTCTAAGTTAAACCTAATTTAAACCTAATTGATTAATTACAAGTATTTACAAAATTAATTAATGGTTAATAATAATTATAATAAGAAAATATAAATATATATTAAAAAAAAGATAAAAATATGCTAAAGACCTATTTTTTATATTTTTGGTTATTGAGAAAAAAAAGAATTAAAGCTAACAACCTAAAATTAAAACTAAATTAATTATTGAATTTTATTTACAAAAATGAAACTATTAATGGATTAAATTAAATAAAACATTTTTTTTTCATTTTTTATGATTTCTGATCTTTTTTGGGTTTTTATATTAAATTGAATTAATTTAATGACATAACAAATATTTTTGTATTCTTGAGTTTTTTAAATTAAGAAGGGAATTAAGCCTAAATTAAAGAACTAAATTAAGTTAATAAATTTAATAATTAAAATAAATTATGGCATGTTTTTGGATTTTTTTTATTATTTTAAGAAGTAAAAATAATTAAATTAACATTTAGAACCTAATTAAATCTAATCAATTTTAATATTACAAAAAGATAATTTAGAGTTTCCTAGAATAAAAAAAAACTAATTAATTAATTAAATTTAGAAAAAAAAAGAAAAGTTTGAAATTTATTTGGGTAAGAATATTTTATAATTTTTGAAATAAAAAGAAAATTAATTTTTGTGAATAAAAAGCAAATTAAATAAATTAAAATAAAATAGAAAAAGAAAAATAAATCAAGGGAAAAAGGAAATGGGCTTGTATTTTGTAGCAAAAGGGGGGTGTGGATGGCAAAGCTGAGCCTAAACGCTGGAGGCCTCTTTTGACTTTCTCCAATTCCATGTGCCTGCTTTGACTAACGCCCACGATGGAGGAATGTACCTGAGACGTTGGATTTGGATCAGGGAGCCATCTGACGGTTGGATCTCACAAGCGCATGGTATGGATTGAAACTGGAAGCACATGGAATCCACTAGCCCAGTCAGCATTAAGTAAATGAATCAACAACTTGAATGGCCAATCAAAACACAAGAAAGAGCCACGCATGCGTCAAACCGAGTCAAGCGAAGTCAATGACGCCGGAGCAGTGCTCTGGTCGTCTTCTCCGGCGAGGGCGATTCTGGAAACCTGCGAAAACAACGAAATCGAAGCAAACAAAATAGCCAGATCAAATGATTAGGGCATGGCGATTCTCATGGTGATGTTTTCATAGTTTAATATTGCCTATTCCCATCAAAACGAAACTCCACATAATCTGAACCCTAACCATGGAGGTTTACGTTTTGGCCATGAAAAATCCCAAGCGATAGCCCAGACCTGCTCTAAACATTCACTGAAACTCAAAGGTATGGTCAGTAGGGATTAAATCAAGGCATAAGTGAAAATTCGATCTATGGAAATTCTGCAAAATGGATGTTCATGTAGCTACAGTTTCAGTATGTATGGTTATATGAAAAGGGTGTGTTTATACCTTATTTTGCCTGTAGATCACGATAGGATGGGTGGGAAGTCTTGTGGATGGCTGAGTTCTTGAATTCGATCTTGGTGCAATTCTTTGGAATTTTGAAAAGAAATTTCTCTTGACTGCCTCCCTCTCTCGTTTTCCAATGCCTTGTGATAGTTTGTCTCTAGGTTATGTAATAGATTTCAATCAGCATTAAGGGCCATAATACCATGCATTCAAGCTTAAGATTTTGATATAAACTCCCTTAACCAACTTTCCATTTTTGCACCAATCTTGAATTCTTGCTTGATTAGGCCTTGAAACGAAATTGGGATGTTGCATAATGATGATTCAAAGCTAGTTAAGACCAAATATCCCCCTTAATTAAACTTCTTGATTTTTATTTGATTTTAAAGGATTTAAAATGAATTAAATCCAATAAAATCAAATAAAAATGAAAAAATTAAATTTAAAATTTGAAATAAAAGGTGGGACACGTGGGAAGCATGGCCAAGCTAATTCAAGTGGAAAAAGTGGGCCCCTTTTGTCAAAAATGAAATTTCAAGGATAAATGATTTTGGCCATTTCACAAAAATTTCCCAACTTCTCCAATGCATATCTTGCTCAATTTTTAAGATTTGATCATGTTCTTGGAAATTTTAGAAAGGTCTTGAAGTCCTCTAACCAATGTCTTTAGTCCCATGTCATTTTGATTTACCAATCTCAATTTATGGTCTTTTACTTAAAGTGCCTTTTTGTTGACTTTTGAAAATGACCTATAATGTTGAAATTGATAACTTTTTGTGAGAGAATTTCTTGGACTTGGAGTGTGAATATGAGTTGTAGGAAATTTCTTCCCCTTCAAGATGAGCATTGGATGGGATTTTTCTGATGAACCATGAAAAAGTTATGCCTTGGTCAAGTTACAGTTGACTTTTCAACTGTCCAAAAATAGAAACTTTTGCATCTTGAGACTTTTTGAGCCATACTTTTGAGAATCATGATCAAGCATTGATCAAATGATGTTTGTGGCCTCAAAATAAGATGTTGACCAAAATTTTTGACTTTTGACTGCCAAATGACCATTTTGCCCCTACAGTTGACTGTTGAGCAATTAGGGTTTTTGACTGTGCAACTTGACCTTGTGAGCCTTGAAACTTGACATGTAGGTGCTTGACAATGTTTATAGGCATAGGAGACTTGATTGAGCTCTTGAAAACTTCAACTTCCTTGCAAGAACCAAAACCCTAGTTTGACTGTCTTAGGAGGATGGTTTGACTGTGTGGCCCTTGAGTAAACTTGAACCAATTGTGGATGATTCTTGTCAAAACTTTGAAGATTATGGGAGGGCAAATTTTGGGGTACAACAGTCGTCCTCGTCACTTAGCTCCGGGGACAGGGATGGAGACCTATAATATTGTCGAGCCCGACGATCCTGGTCGTGCTAGGCATCTCTCGAGCGTGGTGCTCGTTGGTTGATTCTTCCATGCCCGTCTCCGGAGTGTCTTCTTTCCTGTCGTGTGGAGGCGTGGCCGCGTCCCCCAACTTCAACGACGGGTTGTCTCTCCAAAGGGGGTCGTCTCCCCGAGGGTCGGGAGTGATGGGCTTCGGGAGGTGTCTCTGTAGTGTCTCTGCGGGGGAGACGGGAGATGTACCTCTGTTACTCGAGGAGGTGGAGTTTGGGGCCTTCTGTGTCTCCTCGCAGGTCTTCGATCGTCTTCTAGTGCCCTCAATCTTTCCCCCTGGGCGAAGATGAGGTAATTCGTCTGATTGATCGCCGGGAACAACGCGCGGGTTGTGGCATCTGCCCCGGCGGGGACAGGGACTTCTTGAAATTGGGCAGCTCGATAGTTAGTGGGAGTTGCGTCGTCTTCTTCGAGCGGCGGAGGGACTGAGGAGGATGAGGAAGTAGCTCCGTCGTGGTGGATTGAGGGCCCGGGGGCGGTTCCCCTGGGGAGTGTGTTATGACCGGGGTTACCGGTGTTGTCTTGGAGTCCATTTTTGTCTGCGAGGCCGTTGTTGGTGTCGACGATGCAGACCTTTTGGTCATCACGAACTTGGTCAGCCATGACGGTAGGAGGTGATTTGAGCTTTGGTCTTCGAGGTTTTGCAAGACGGGGAAGCTAGATTCCCACAGACGGCGCCACTGATCTTACCGGATCAGACTTGGACCGTCACGACTGGCTCCGAGCGAAAGTTGAACGAGATGGGGGGGGGTACCTGCAAGGCACTCCGATGCTGAAGTGAGTGATGGTACGAGCAGGCAAAAAAGTATGTGTATGGGTAAAAGAATGGATACCTGACCCTCTAGAAATAGAGGGTATTTATAGTCCCCAGCGCGGGGCCAAGGTCCCTTCATTGGGCCGACCAGGACTGGCCCAATAAAGGAACTGCCAGGTTCTACGTGTGTAGTGGGGACCCGCATGTGGTCCCCTTTCTGGTGATGCTCTGCGAGAAGTACGGAGGGACGAGGATGCGATCTTTCCAGAGTAACGGTCATAGTCTGCCCTACGAGGAGGATGCTCGAGCTGGGCTCGAGCTGGATTTCATGTGGTCGAGGACATCATGTTTGCGGGCAGCGGTGGGCACGGCTGCAGCTTCTGGTCGATGCGCTGGCGGGAATCTTCGGGCGCGCGCTCCTTGAAGAGTTGCTTGGATTGGGCCTTCGTTCTTGCTCTTGGGCCAGGATGGGCCCAGTCCAGAACAATAATCATTTACAAATATCTTGAGATAGTCATTCACAAATACTTTGCATCTTGATTCTAAACTCAACTTCAACACCACTTTTTGCTATCACTTTTTTTAATCTTCCAAATCACAAACTTAATACATAATAGTTACAACAGTCAGAGATGGATTTTTTATTTGTGACCGAGTAAGCTCAAACAACACTAGACAATAAATAGACACTATTTTACTAGTTTTCTTTAAAAAATTACCTCTTTCTAGAATTTTTCATCAAGTATCAAGATTATGTAAACTCCTTCAAGATCTTCCTCAAAAGGAGAATGTATAGACTTACTTAATTGGCTAAGAAGACAATGTCAAGTCATGTATGTGATACATATATTAGTTTATCAACTAATCTTTTATATTCTAGTATCGACATAAATATCCTTTTTCTTTCCAAAGTTATGTGTTAAGGTCCATGGGAGTATATTTTGTCGACAACCTCTCATCCTTATTTCTTTCAAAAAATCTAGGATACATTTTGTTGCAATAGTGCAAATTCGTTTTTGGTATCGCAACCTTCTTACCAAGAAAGTATCTCAAGGATCATAAATCTTTTATTTCAAAACATGAAACTAGTTTTTTTTCACTCTTGCCATTTCAATGTTATCATCTTTGATAAGAACAACATCATTTACTTAAACTACGAGTAGATATTTTTCCATCATTAACTCTAGAAATGCAAATAAATATAGAAGAAAAAAGGTTTTGAAGTTTAGCTTGAAGAAGGTGAACTTACTGATTCACACATTTTATGATTCGTCGGAGGAGGGGATGCAAATGTATCTGAATGGTAGCCAACCACATGATATTAATGAAGATGAAAGAAGTCAGAAACACATAAGAAGATCCATCAAAACTCATGCATGACAAAAAAGGAGATGGTAACCTTAGAAATCCTCATATATTCTCAAGAGAAGACGACTGTACGATCCATAATGGTAGACTTTGGAAAGTGTGAACCACTGACAATTCAGATCTTTCCTCAGTTTATTAAGAAAACTTAAATACCTTAAGACAAATAAAAAAATCATTGCTATTAGACATAGGGTCATACGCCGATGTCACCTTGCAAAATGTTGGCTAGTCACAAGGGAGATATTTAATGAGCATGATCTCAATGTTATTAATGTCCCATAAAGAGTCTTGCTCTTCCTTCCACTAGAGGTCTGATTGAAGGCATGCATTACAAGTTCTCTCTCTCTATGTGTAAGAACAAGGACTTGAGGGCATTTGTTCTAGACCTTTTACCATGTTAATAATGAAAGGCCCAACAACAAGCATCGCACAAAACAACAAGTGGAACAAGTGAGACTTCACCCTAATTGAAGACAAGTGATTCTCGCCTCCAGTGCATTTCCCACCATTAAATCTGATCCGATGATAATCCACATATGGCAACATATCCCTCGGGGAAGATATCAATTGCTCATACTGTATAAAGTCTAACACACATTATTTTAGGTATTCTCTCATTCATATAATCCTACTACTTTCTCAGTCATTGAGTAACTTTTGTGTGGGAGTGCTAACCTTGCAGATCCACTCCTGTTTCGGCGTGCCAAAAGCTCACTTCACTGCATCAAAAATCTCTTCCACTCAATATTCACCTATATTTGGTTCCAATTCGTAACACCTCCTTTTGGTAAGCTTAAATTTAATGTGTATGTGCGGCTTATGGATAATAATAATATGGATACAGTCATGTAATAAATCATGATGGGAATTTTGTTTGAGCTAAAACAATAACATATTTACCTTTGTTATTGTATTTGTAAAGGTACACCATTATTACTCCAATGGTGTATGACCAATGAAGCTCAGATGATATGTGAATTATGTATTCTATAAATTGTGCATATCTTTTCTCCTAGCGGTCATCTCCTCATATATCAATGCTAACTTATCTTAAACGTAAATCCCATAAGAGTAAATTTAATGTGATTTCCTCTAATTTGTATGATCTCTTAATGTTGATTGAGAATCAAGCTCGATTACCTAAATTCTAGGCCATAATGTTCTCAATTATTCATAAATACATCCTTTATTGTATCTCAATCAAATATTATCGCGTGTTAGCCTTGAGATGCTATGAACAACTTGGCACATCAATAGTTTCATCTCGAGCTTATTCTTCTAGACAAGTCATCAATCGGAGAAAAGTCCATTTGGGTATCAGTTGTATTTGGTCCTTTCAAGGTAACACCTCCTAAGAAACTAGACAAGTACACATCACCTCAAGCATGCGTTGTCTAACAAGAAACTAAAAAGGTACACATGTATTAAACCCCATAAAGCATGAGTCACATAGGGGGAAAAAGATTTTGAGATTGGTTAACGATTGTCCGATGTGCCTTAATGAACGATCCTTCTTGGGCGAGCTTACTCTAGATTTTTTGGATATGGCGGCCTTGGAGTGTGTATGGCTAAAGTATATTGATTGCCTAACACCCTCTAAAATATTCCTCTTGCACTAGTTTTGGATTGCAAAGTTCCATCTGATCCATGAAACGGGTTTATCCGACCCCACTATACGAACATATTATAAACCTAGGGCATGTTCTTGATACTCTTGTCTGTGTTCTTGATACTTCGAGCGAGCCTTAGGTTCTTTGGGAGATCCCTTGGTACTTTTGAGGGCTTTGACAGTTCGCCCTACATTCATACATACTCCTTATTTTGTGCTCTTTATTGTGCTATATAAGTCCACCTATTCAAAATAGGATCAGAGGTACATAGTCCTCCAAACATTAGACACGTAAGGGTGAAATTCTTTCCTAAGTCCTAATGAGAAGTCGAACATGTGCACATCCCCTTAAGCATGAGTTGCATGGGGGCAAGATGCTTTTATGAGATAGGTTAAGAAGTCATACATCCATGTATTTTCATTAATTGTCTTGTTTGTTTTGAATATTGTCTAAACTCCTATGTATAGTGGATGGACATGAGTCAATAGAGACATGTTGATATACAGTCCCTCAAGCACAAGGCGTGTAAGGGTGAAGTGCCTTTAGTGAGATCATTCATCCTTCAAGGGTGGGCTCTCCCTTGTGGTCGGGCTTTTGACTTTGTGTTCGTTTGAGTAATCTCACCCTATTGTTTAGGTCCTTTTTATTTGTAATTTCTAAACTCTTAATTAAGGATTTTGAGTTATGCTTTTACCATTGTTGTTTGTCATTTTGTTTAAGTTGATTATGAGTTTTTCTTATATTCGTTTTGATAGTTTGTATGCACTAGTAGGTTTAGGGTCCCCATATAATTTTGGTGTGTACCTTATAGGGTTTCAGAGTTCCATTAGGATTTTGGGAGATACTCTGGAGGACTTCAGAGTCATTATGGTTCAAATAGATACCCTAAAGGGCTTAGAGTCTCACTGGGGTTTTGACGGATACCTTGTAGAGTTTTAGAGTCCCTTTAGGATTCTAGTGAATACCTCATAGAGCTTTAGAGTCCCATTAGGGTTTTAAAGATGTTTTCGAGTCTTGTACTTAGTTCAAAATGCTTGTAAGATGAGATCAATTAACTCGTCTCTTCGAATTACAACTTGTTTATTTTTAACTTTTAACATGATAATTTAGTTTCTTTTACAATCCGCTAAAAGATGTTTATAATTCTCTTTGTAAGCGCACTTCACTGTTACCATCTTTACCATTGTTACTCCACTCATATAGGACCAATGAAGCTCGGTCAATTTGTAAACCTTGTAAAGCTTGTATTATGTAAATTGTGTACATCTTTTTTCAACGATAGATTTTTGAGAAAACCAACCATTTGAATTGATGCCTACTTGTATTACTCAAACTATATATATAATGATATATTAGATAAATTTATTTATGTCAGAAAACAAGATAAGGAACTATGAGGCATGAACACCTCGAATACAACCCCGACAGTAACACATTGACACCAATAATAATTTGAACAAGTAGAAAATTTAAACGAAATTACAAGTGTCGATGCAAATGTCCAACACCGACACGGACACGTCTGTTTTCAGAGATATCGGTACTACGTAGGAATGATAGAGACTACCTCGTGTCCTTTCTGTTTCACATTTGGAAGTTATTGATCCTATGATGAATCTTTCTGTTTCACATTTGGAAGTTATTGGTCCTATGATCCATGATGAATTGCAAGAGGAAATGTAGAATATAAGGTCTAAGTTGTTTGGCCAAGTTGGCCAGTAAAAGTCTTCTAAATAAGCTTTTTCTGAGAACGACGTCAAGCCACAAATAATGACAACTTCTCCTCCACCCGTATCTTTTCCGTGATTTCCGCTCAAATTCAAATACCCATGATGACCCACTTTCCTTTTCGCTGCAAACTTTGTTTCCTCCCCAACATTGTCCAATGAGTCAATTCCAAATTGCACAAAACCACAAAACAAGTTCACATGGGGCACCAAATACATATTTTATAAACCATCAAAGTGGTCCATCATTAACTATTTATGAACAAAAAACAGTTTCTACTTTCAGAGAAAATCAAGTACTGCTCCATTGTCTCCACTCTACAACTTTATGTAAATACAATTTCTAAAAGCGTCCAACTATATCAACGCATATTTTTCATTCATAGAATCAAAAGTTGGCACCTCCCAACCAACCACAAGCAAAGCCTCATAGTCATTGTCATGACTCATGAGTTGCATTTATTTATCTTTTATGCTATAGTTACATTTATTCATTAATAATACCATGCTCAGGACTTCCTTTTGCATTGGTAGCTTATGCATTCACATAGAACTGTATATGATTTGATTCTGATTTATCCTCTTAATTAAAATAAGCACTCTCATAACCTTTGGCTTTCTCGTTTGCAATTCCAGCTTCTGGTCTCTCTGCAAGTTTATATCCTCTCTCCTGAAAACAAGAAAGAAAGATGAGCAACAACAATAATAATTAGTGAACAATAAATATAGTGTCTTATATAGGAGATACTATATCATATCATAATATTTTATAGAGTCATCTTAAGTTTTTGGAGGTCATGTGTTTGTTAGTCATGATTCAACCGTGACAAATCAAATATGTCAGTTAAACTATGACAAATATTTTATGAAACCATATTTAGTCACGGATAAACCATGTTAAATTTTGGTTCATGTGTGGTAGCCCGCCTTCAAAGACAGCCCTGTTATCATACAATCATAAAATACACTTCTCAATAAAACTTCAAGACATACCAGCAAACGCCATAAGAAAGCAGCACCGTCTCTCTTCTCGATTTGCTTCTCAATTGCTTCAATTGCTGGGTTAAAATTCATCACAATTGAAGATGGCTGATGATGGGTTTGAAAAATTGAACAAAAAGTTTGAGATTTTACCCTTCATTGCGTCTCCGCTGTTCAATAACATGATGTACCAAACTTCGTTGAATACGTCAACTTGTTCATTTGATGCACCAATTATCTTCACATAACCATGATTTACATTATTAAATCCCAAAAAAGAAAGAAGTGAAGACACTATAGTGAAGATTGAAGAAGTTTAATTAATATAACCTTGCAATCATTGGCATCAAAATCTGGACCAAGTAATTCCAGTCCATGTCTGTAGTCACCTCTTCCATATGCAAAGAGTGCTTCTGCAAGCTAGGTTGAAATAAAGAATTGGAGACAAGAACTTTAACCAAGAAAATTCAAAATATAGATATCGTGTATGTGCTAATTGCTTCTCACATCTAGGACCTGTTTGGATTAACAGGTTAATTAAACGCTTACAGTATAAATGTTTATCGTATAAGTGCTTATCTATAAACTATTTTAATAAAAAAAGAATCAAACTGATTTAATATAAACTATAAATTGTTTTCATATCTATATGTAGAGAACTTAAGTAAATAAGTTGAAAACTACTTATGGACATATCATAAGTTGTTTTCATACACCCTAACAAACAGTTACATGAGTACATATGGCTGTAAATCAGCTTAATTAAGTCGATCCAAACAGACCCTTTGTCTAAGACTCTTGTATTTTTAGTAACATTACTAGTTAAGGTTGTATGTAACAGATGACGGCTAACTAATCGATTAAGCATAGTATGGTAGTCGTTTTTCATATAATCACCGAAGTGGCAGCTGAAGCATACCATCATTCCTTTCTGCATTATTTGTTGCTTCTTTTTAGTCATTCTCAAAATCCTACAGTAAGATAACATGTTATTACAATTGATACCATACTGCATCTAAAGCACTTTCTGTAAATATAACACTTCAACCTGTCTCTTAAACCCTTGAGAAGATCTTCTGCTTTAGAAACATGTTCAGTCTTTGCCAAAGCCCAAACTGTCAATACATCAAGGTGCCACTCTAAATACCAGTTTGCCTAAACATAGGATACATACAAGAATTTAAGAAAAAACATTTTGTGTTAATATCCTAAAACTGAAAAACGAGCTCAAGTTTTCCCCACATAATACAAAGTATATATTGTACAGAAGCTGCATCAAAATCATCATAAAGAAGCATGAAACGTGTTGAGAGTCCCACATTAAATGAGATAAGGTCTGGAAATGTGTTAATAAATGGGAGACATCTCTCTCCTTACAAACCAGTTTTGTAAGAGTTAAGTTAGTTCGAACTCAAATAATAAAATGGCATCAGAGTCTCTCGACGATTCATTGGACCACCTGCTATCAGGTCACACACTAGTGTTGACTATTGAGAGCCCCACATAGATCAGACGAGGCTTAAAAGTGTGTTTATAAGTGAGAAGCCTACTTCACCTTTCATGCCTATTCTATAAGAATTGAGTTAGACTTGACTCAAATTACAAGAAAATAATGTTATTTTATTGGAACTTACATTTTTAGATTTAACGTGCATTTTCTCTTGAAAATTATAAGTTTATGAACTCAAATAGTTTGATTTTGTTAAATATATTTGTTTTTCTATTTTAGGGTTATTCGGTAACTTGTCTTCTCTGTACTGTGTCCCAAATTCACATTATAGTAATCACTGTTTTTCTGTCCAAATTGAGTACTGGAAGTATCACTAGTTTAATGCTCGGCTGATTTTCAATACATTGGAAGAGAATGCATTTAAAGATCGACTCTAACCAACGAGTGCGAGGGTTGAGAATTTAAATGAACATTTCAAGTTGCATAATGAAACATCTTGCCAAATGACCATTTCCATTGATGATGTATCATTCACTGTGAACCATAACTTACTTGAACAGCTAGGCAATCTGCAAGCTTCTGGAGCCTATCACCAAAAAAGTCCAATTCATCACGGATGCAAATCCGCAAAAGCAGAGCCACAGCATTTAAGTAAACCTATGTTCAAATGAGGTTGTTCACTACGAAGGAAGGAAAGCGAGAAACTATTAGTAGTAACAAAGTTAATAAAATTGTTTACCTCAGGAACCGCTGCATCGGTTTTGTCTAACTCCTTCCATATATAATTGTCATATACCTCGAGCACGCTTTGCATTGGAGCATTGCCTTCTAAGTAACAAAGTGCTACATGCCACCAATTGTGTGTCAACCTGAAAGAATGGGTACTCTTCGGCTGATTAATAATTTAATACAAAATGAGACAATGCCATGGTCAAATGAATAAAATGCTTACATAAAAGATGAGTAAGAACTCCATGATGATGAACATTCTTCCATGAACTTAACAGCTTCTCTAAAACGGCACTCGTACTGAAGAACATGGCATAACTGTATAACAAATTTCAACCATTTTTACATCAACTATTGAAGTCATAAATTATAAAAAAGAATTTGTCGCAATACATTTCAGAGACAATTTCAGTTCCATAAAGGTAGAGAGGACATTTCCAATTTTTGACAAATACATTGACCTACAGCATGCTGTGACCAGCCGTCTTGGTTGTTGATTTTGAATCCTCTTTTGGCAGCTATCTCAGCGTCTTTCATTCGTCCAAGCTCCAACAAAGGAAATGCAAGCATGCCATATACGTAACTTTCTCCTTCGTTTTGAGGTAGAACCTGTAAGACTTAGAAGGTAAGGTACTCATACATTTTATCAATAACAGTAATAATTAATATGAACCACAAAGATAAATAAGTCAAACTGAAAATCATATGGAGCAAGTTATATTTTGTTTTGATAACCAGAATGAGAGATGATTAGGACAGGTTAAGAGAAATTATGAATCTATGATTAAACATAAATAATAAATCTCGGTGAAACAAATCTAGGCATCAAAATTATCTCAAATTCCAAATCTCTGCTCCACTTCTTGATGCAACACACCCAAAGGAAGCGAAAATAATACAATTTGTGCAAGAATTTTCTATTTTATCATAACATTTTGACTATTTTTTTAAACAACCCACAAGATACAAAGTTTTTTTTACTAGTAAAAACTGTAGGAAAATTTGATATATGTTTGTACAAACAATAGAAGAAATGAAAGAAAAATGTTGTTCAATTGAAAAGGAACCTGATTAACAAGGGATAAAGAAAGATCGGGCCGACCCATGTAGAAGCACAAGACCTGTGCTCTCTTTAGAGAAACCAAATCTCTTGGGAACTCCTTTAGAAGCTTCAAACACAAACAAGTATTGTTAATTAAAAAAATTTGAGTATAAACATCGATGAATCTCAAACCATAGTGCAGACATGCCTACTTGACTGTGCTGAGTAGGCATGACAACAGAGCAAGGCTGGTAACGCTTAAACCCGCCCCGCCCCGCTCTGTTGCCATGCCTACTCACCAAAGTTACTTACCTTAGAATGCAACTCAACGGCTACATCATCGTCTCTATCTTCAGACATCAAATAACTGATGGCATTGAAAACTAGTTTCTCGTACAAGGTTGCATGTTCCTGTAACATCAAAATCCTAATCATGTATGAATTTTCTTGAGTTGTACTCTTTCTTCTTTATTTTCTCCAATCTATGATTTTACTCCCTCAAATTTTGATCTTAATTAATCTAACAAACTTTTAACTAATTAGTAACTAACACTAACCAACTTATAACTACATTTAACCCTAACATTATATAACGAGTCTGTAATAACATCTAAAATCAGATATTTTTCAAAATTGATTATGTTAATGTGTAATTCAAGTAATGTGATCTCAAATGAATAGCTTAATTGCGTGATTCAACAAAACTGAAAAACTGAATTGTAAGAAGTAATGAGAGGATAGATACACATACAAGATGAGACTTAGCGGTGAGAAGCAAATATGAAGCACGAGAAGAATCAGAGGAGGAAATGAAATGAGCTGCTAAGGTGTTGGCCAACACACAGTAGTTATCATGGGTTACTGATTCCAGAATCACACGCCTCTCTCTACCGTAGCTGAGAACCTTCATTGAGAAAATCGAAAGGGTTTTGAACAAACAGAAGAAGAAGAAGAAAAAGAGATTGATTTGAAACCTGTTGATAGTAGGAATTGATGGTTGAAATGCAGAGTTGAGAGGAAGTTGTGACATCGTAACCACAACCGTCTAGTTTGATCCTTCCTTCCATTGTTCTTGACTCCTGTTATGATTCCTAGAGTAAGTAACAATAACTAACTAGATCGTCACTTTTAGAGGAGTTTTAGTTAATACCAATTCTGCTTGCCTCGTCACACCTCTCTTTCTCTTTCTTAGTATGTGTCAATTTTACAATTTTTTATGTTTTTTTGTTCACATATAGTACTTGTTTATCAATCAATGCGTTTGGTTTAGATAAAATTAATAAAATATTCATCTACTAACGAGGAAATACACCTAATCCATCAAAACAAGAAAATTAACAAAAGGGGAAAGAAGTACTAGTAAGACGTAGTCTATCTTGGAGAAAGATCTACGTATACTAAGAATGATAGTGTTTCATCACATCTAGAAATATGCATTGACAATTCGATTTGCACAATTGTTGTCTTCTCATTAAGTGTGAGAAGTTTTGAATCTTAAAGATCTAATGAGGTGCAATGAGTTCTTCCTTTTGGCTTGAAACTTTCACGTGACAATGGAGGTAGAGGATTTTTTAAAAGATGCATAAATGTTAAGAATGTTTAATTGATTTGAGATTGGGTTTGTTAAGAAGGTTAGGTAAAGTTTTAGACAAAGACCTTTGGATAAGGAGTATATCCCTTAAGACTAGGTTTTAAAGATATTTCACCATTTTTGAGAGGTAGAATGACACTGCATGTGAGATTGGTACGGGAGGATTTCTTGGGATCTGGTTGGAGAAGATCATTTTTTGTCTGTGAGGAATCAATGGTTGCTGATTTTTTTCCCCAGTTTTACAGGAGTTTCAGTTTAGTGAGGAGAATGATAAGTGAGTGTAGAGATGTATTAGAGATGAATTGTTCTCGGTGGCACTTGCATATCAAATCTAAGTTGACCTTTGTCCTTCATCTGATGATCCTTTATCTCAGAAGAATCCATTACTTTCTCTTATTTGGGATAGTTGGGCTCCCTCTAAAGTAGTGATTTTTTCTTGGCAACTCTTGCAAGACAAAATTCTTACTAAGGAAAACTTGCTCGGGCAGAAGGTCATTGTTGACCTGGAGGATATCTCTTGTATCTTTTGCAGGGTATGGATTGAATTAGTCTCTCATTTGTTTGTTACTTGTAACTACCTTCTAGTATTTGGTATATGATTATTGGGTGGTTAGGAGTTTAGTTGGCTCTTCCTAAAGAACTGGGGCTTCTTTTTGAGTTTTTTCTTTCTTTAGGTGGTAGGATTGAGTTTAGGGTATTTTTTCCATGATTTGACATGCATTGATGTGCACTATCTGGTTGGTGCATAATGATAAGTTGTTTTCTAGATCTTATTAAATGTGAAACAAGTGGTGATGTAGCACCCCAAAACTTGCCCTCCTATCTTGATTTTATTTGGCTTAGATTTCACATTCATTTGCATCTTTTCATTAGGACATTTACATATCATTCATTGATTGAATAAAGTACCTGAGGTTCAAATGTTTAGTGGTTGTGCGAGCTAGGGTTTCATAGTGGTTGAGGTGTACATATCAGATAAATCCTGATTCCTCTTATTCTTCTTCAAACAGTGAAATGAGGAATTAGGATTTTGAGTATGGTTATTCTAAATGTCCTTCTCCTCAAGCTACAAAGCTATTAGAGTTTATTTCCCTATTTTTTGTCAAAGTCATGATTTCTCGACTGTTGTGCTTAATTGGTTAGGTTTTCTTCAAAGTACTTCAACAGGGAATCTTGTGAATCCTAAGCACTAGCTTTATCTCTGAATCTCAAGTTCTACTTTCTTCAAGGTTTTCCTCAAGACATGACCTATAATTTTAGGCATGATTCTCTCAAGCCTCATTTACTGTCATATGATCACCCAAAGGTCTGGTTCATTGGCAATTTATAAGAGATGTTCATTAAGACGTCTGAATGCGCGAAAAAAGGTTAAAGTTACAAAAGTCAAAGTTTCTCGGTTTAAAATCGATCTTACTTATAATCCATGTTTTCTAAATTCAAATTATAGTCTGATTAACTTTGATATTTTGTCTTTACACTACCATGGAAAACCCATTTAACAACAGTTGGAAAAGAAGTACCATTATGCGGGTCATACCGTTATTAAGTAGGGTGTGATTGTAAGTTCGTTGTTTCTATCACGGTCTGGAAAACGTTATTGAAGGGCAGGACGCGTGCCACTTATCACAACAGTTATACTTATCCGCTGTTGTGATAATTACACATAGGTACTGGATTTGAAACCCATCAACACAAATTATATAAATCATAAATCACCTTTGATCACGGTTAAAATATATAACCGTTGTGAAAAGTGGCCAGAGTTTATTATATAATATATATGTAAGATGATTTAGGCCGTGCCTTTTCATTCATGTGATAATCATTTATATACACAGTACAAATATGTGGTTATGATTCTAATAATCATTGGTAATCAATACTAATAATAATCTTTCTATATTTACATATCTAATACACCCCCGTAGTCGAAACTGGAGGTGAACGAATGTTGAGACTATCACGAAAGTCATCAAAGAGTTGCAACGGAAGTCCCTTTGTGAAGATGTCAGCAATCTGAAAACGCGAGGGAATGTGAAGAACGCGTACTTGACCGCAAGCAACTTTCTCACGCACGAAATGTATATCCATTTCAATATGTTTGGTGCGTTGATGTTGAACAGGATTGTCGGAAAGATAAACCGCGCTGATATTGTCACAATATACTAGAGTAGCTTTTGTGACAGGACAACATAGTTCCAAGAGTAAGTTGCGTAACCAACATGATTCAGACACAACATTAGCTACGCCTCTATATTCGGCTTTGGCACTTGAACGAGACAAGGTATGTTGGCGTTTTGCGGACCATGAGATCAAGTTGTCACCGAGATAAACACAGTAGCCGGAGGTAGATCTTCTTGTGTCAGGACAACCGGCCCAATCTACGTCTGTGTAAGAAATGAGCTTGTCGATAGATGAAGGGTACAGATGAAGGCCGAGATCTACGGTACCATTAATGTAATGAATAATGCGTTTCAAGGCAGACATGTGTTGAGTTTTTGGATCATGCATAAATAAACATACCTGTTGAACTGCATATGAGATGTCTGGTCGAGTGAATGTTAAGTATTGCAATGCTCCAGCAAGGCTACGATATTCGGTTGGATCATGGTAAGGGTTACCGGATGAACCACTGAGTTTCACCTTTGTGTCTACTGGTGTGGGGGATGGTTTGCAGGAGGACATACCAGCTCGTTCGATAATTTCTTCTGCATATTTCTTTTGAGAAAGAAAAAGGCCTTCGGGATGTTTGGTGACAGAAATACCCAGAAAATAACTTAAAGGCCCCAGATCCTTCATGGAGAATTCGGAACTCAATTGTGCCATGATAGATTCTCTAAGAGTGTCAGATGATGCAGTAAGAATAATGTCATCCACATACAAAAGAATATAAGCTATATCATTGTCATGATGATATATAAAAAGAGAGTGGTCAGAAATACTGTGAGAGAAGCCCATTGTAGCTACATAATCAGTAAAGCGCTGGTACCAGGCGCAAGGTGCTTGTTTGAGACCATATAGAGATTTCTTCAATAAACAGACATGATCAGGAAATTGAGAATGACGAAATCCAGGAGGTTGATGCATGTATATGGTTTCATGAAGGTTCCCATGCAAGAAAGCATTTTTAACATCTAATTGATGAAGACACCATGATTTAGATAAAGCAACACTTAGAACCGTTCGAATGGTAGCCGGTTTGACCACCGGGCTGAATGTGTCACCACAATCAATACCTGTTTGTTGATTTGCACCATTACCTATAAGGCGAGCTTTGTATCTCTCAAAAGATCCGTCAGATTTCTTTTTATGCCTGAAAATCCACAAACTTCGAATAACATTAGCATTAGACGGACGAGGAACTAAGTCCCACGTCTTATTTTCAATAAGAGCATCATATTCGTCTTTCATGGCCATTTTCCAATTTTGATCATTTAATGCATCAATGGGATTTGTAGGTAGAGGGGATATGGAGGTTGAGGTTGATGTATGGAGATTGAAGAGTTTGCGAGGTTTGACGATACCGTGTTGGGCTCTGGTTGTCATTTGAGGGGAGAGGGGATGATTTTGTTGTGAAGGTGGAGGAGTCGGAAGTGATGTAGTGGATGGGGATGAGACGATATTTGGTAATGATGGGTTTAGAGGTGATGTTGTGGATGGGGCTGATGTTATGGTTGGTGAGGTGGGATTGTGGGAGGGTGACGAAGGCGAATTCAAAGAAGATGGTGATGGTTGGTAAATGTTTGTTTGAACTGGTGTAGTTAGGGGTGAAGTGCGATTTTGATGGTTAGAGGAGGGAGCACTATAGGAATAGGATGGAAGGAAGGGTGTGTCGTCATCCAAAAAATTATAACCAACCGTTGTAGGAACATTTGGATTAGAAAACGGAAGCTTAGTTTCATCAAAAATGACATGCCGGGAAATAAATATTTTACGGCTAGATAAATCATAGCATTTATATCCTCTATGATTTGAGGGATATCCTAAGAAGACACACGGTGTAGACCGAGCTTGTAACTTATTTCTATATGATGAAGGGATGAGAGGATAGCAAAGACATCCAAAGACACGAAGGTGAGTATAGGCCGGATCTTTTTGGTAGAGTATTTTAGTGGGTGATTGAAGGGAAAGCTTTTTATTTGGAAGGATATTATGTAGGTAAGTGGCCATGTGTAGTGCATGATGCCACATTGATGGAGGTAAAGAGGCATGGGCGAGAAGGGTACGGATGATGTTGTTTATGGTACGAATTTTTCTTTCGGCTTTTCCATTTTGTGAGGAGGTGTGAGGACACGAAAATCTAAAAGACATTCCATTTTTTTACAAAAATTATGAAACATAGTGTTATCATATTCTTTACCATTGTCACATTGGAAACATTTAATTTTTCTTTCAAATTGTGTTTCAATGTGAGTTCTAAATTGAAGAAAAATGGAATGAACCTGAGATTTTGTATGAATTGGAAAAGTCCATAAAAAATTTGTGTAATCGTCAAGAAATAACACATAGTAACGATGACCTTCTGAACTAAGAATTGGTGAAGTCCAGAGGTCGCTGTGCACAATATCAAAAGGCATAAAAGTACGAGACACAGAGCTATAAAAGGGAAATTTTATTTGTTTTCCAAGAGGGCATGAATTACAAAAGTAATTGTTCCGAGACTTATTACATTGGAGAAAGTTGTCTTTGTGTAGAGAACTTAAGATAGTAGCTCCTGGATGTCCTAAACGGTTGTGCCATAATTCTGTGGATATTGCGGCAAAGGTGGATGGTGGTAAGGTTTTATTAGGTGGTCTTGTGGCAATGGGATAGAGGTCACCAAAACTGTTACATCTCATTAACAGTATTCCTGTATGAAAATCCTTCACAGAAAAACCAAAAGGATCAAATTCAACCGACACATCACTATCTATGGTAAATTTACGAACAGAGATAAGATTTTTTTATGAGTTTTGGTGCATGTAAAACATTAGGTAATTTTAGTAAATGAAGGGAATTTGGTAATGATGCATGTCCACAACCAATTACAGGAATATTTTGACCACTACCGACAGTAATATTATTACTCATATTGAAATAGGACGAGAGATTACCTCCGTTGGCCGTCATATGCGAGGTTGCTCCGGTGTCCATGTACCACTGATCATCAGGAGTAGAAAGTGAGAGAGTATGCATGGCAGCTTGAATATCTGTTGGAGCATATGAGGAGGTTGGCGTTGTGTTAGCGACATAAGCTTGATTTGGAGCATATGAGGAGGTTGGCGCTGTGTTGGCGACATAAGCTTGATGAGATGGCTTGGGACCAAGGATGCCGGGTTGTTCCTTTGGATTTCTTGCTGTTGGATACGGACAAGGTGGTGTAGCCCATGGTTGCCATGGCGGGGAGCTCCATTGTTGATATTGATTTGGGTATGGCGGATAAGCCCACTGCTGATGCGGGTAATATGGTGAAGGCCATTGCTGTTGTGGAGCACGACCTCCGCCACGTCCATTGTTTCGCCCTCGGCCTCATCCACGCTGTCCTCTGCCATTGTTTCGTCCACCACGGTTGTGGTTACTGTTGTTACCGCGGTTAGGACGGGATGCCGATGAATTAACTGATGCGTCATTGTGAGACGCCATGAAAGATGAATTTTCGACTGAGCTTGACACCTTTTTCTGCAGTGCTTTTTCTTCCAAAATGATCATGGAACGAGCTTTATAGAACTGAGGAAGTGAATCAGCATGACGAATTTGAGATCCCACAGTAGCATATGCATCGGTTAGTCCCGAAATGAGTTGAAGAACTAAACGTTCATTCGATACAGGGGCACCAACATTAGCGAGTTGATCAGAAAGAGATTTGAGATGCTGACAGTAGGAGGAAGCATCAGAGAATTGCTCCATATGAGTTTGTGAAAATTCTTGCTCTAGGTAGAGAGCCCTAGAATTCTTGTTATCATAAAAGATGTCGAATAAGCGATTCCACGCGATTTCAGCGGTGGAATTATGTTCGATGATAGTGTTGAGAAGATCATCGGAGATTGTTCCATATATCCACTACAAAACGACGGCGTCGAGACGAAGCCATAACTGTGGATCGGTAGTTTTGAGAGAGGGATCTGCGGCTGGTTCAGAGGGATTGATATGGTCAATTACTTGAAAAAATCGAGCATGAATTTTGAAAAGTTCTGACCACGTGTTATACGTGCCCTTTTCAATGCTCAGAGTAATCTTGATGAAATTAGTAATATTTGGGACAGTGAGAGCAGGGTGAATCGGTGTAGGAGTGGTAGGTGGTGGAGGAGGGTCGGTATGACCGGATGATTTCAGGGAAGAGTTGTTGTTAGAGGAATCATAAGTGGTAGTCATGGCTGTTTTGTGGTAGTTGAAGAGAAAAAAGAATGAGGGATAGAAAGGAAGAAGGTTTACGGCTGATTTTAGGGTTTGGAACAAACCAAGACTGATACCATGTAAGATGATTTAGGTCGTGCCTTTTCATTCATGTGATAGTCATTTATATACACAGTACAAATATGTGGTTATGATTCTAATAATCATTGGTAATCAATACTAATAATAATCTTTCTATATTTACATATCTAATAATATAGATTGTTTGTTTTCCTATACACCTGTTGGCTCCTAAATTCGACACCTTTGTTTTGATTGATGGCAGCCATTAAAAGCTGAAAGATGCTTTCGACTGGCTAAGCCTGTCGAAGTGCCCGTCGAAAGATGGCAAAATACTTAGAAGATTTCTTCCAAGGAAGAAGGCTGATTGCCTTCGACGTCGAAGGAGTTTTCGTCGAAGATGTCTCTTGAGGAACGTGTTCGATGGTCCAGAGTGGAGCAGTTTGAAATTCAAAGCTTTGGAGGGAAAACGGTTTCCAGCAGTTACTACGTGCAAACGTGCAAGGATCTGGAGCGTCGAGCATGGGGAACGTGCCAAGTGGCTTGATCTCGAAGTAGTGTAACTGCCCGACGGTTACTTGGAATGTTTTAGTATAAATAGGAGTAGACATGTAGTTTCTCGCGTGTGTTCACAAATAGATACATAGTCACTCATTTAGATTCAAGTACCCAGTGTGAGCGAAAGAATTGTTGAGAAATGTATGTGTGAAACACCAATTTTATCAATTAAAGTCATTTACTTTTCCAGTATTTTACTTGCTTTTCTCCTTTAAATTCCTGTCGAACCTTTACTTTAAAGCCTTGTTTATTTTACCAAGCCTTTCCTTTATGCAATTTACTTGAAACGTTTTACTTAAAGCCTTATCCACTTAATCAAACTTCAAAATCAACCTATGTCCATAGGATCAATCTGATCGATCCTGCGAGTAACCAAATAAGTAACCATTTGGAGGATCAGCGGTTGTTTACCAACCACCAAGGTAAACAAATTGGCACACCTGGTGGGACTGTGTGTTGATTGTTGAAAATTATCTCATCTTTTCGAGTTGTATGTTATTGAGGAGTGGTAGAATATACACCAACGATAACAATACTGCCAGAAGAAGGGAAGAGATGGCGAATCCGCCAAACAACAACGAAATTCCACCACCAAGTGTGGGAGCAACGGTTAATATGATCGTAAGTGAAGCGACGAATGTTGGTTCGACACCAGCAGTGTCAGTCACAACCACGGGGCCAATAACTTCGTTAACAGGCCCCAGAATACCTTTGGGAACCCCCCCACCAAGGGGAAATATTGGCACAAGGCCTGTGGTTCCCCCAGGATTTATTCCATTCTATGGTATGCCAACTTCTGAAGTGGCAAGCCTGACGAATGCTGCGTCCACTTATTCAGACCCTTTCGTGAGTGCCTCTTCGCCACTCCAAGGCTCTGGAGTAGGCATGGCGAATAGAAATAGGACCCAACTCTTAGGAGGAACGTCCCAAGTAGCCCATGGCCTTACAAACGCCTCGACAGCAGTCTTGAGGCAGCAGATGGACGAAAGCAACCATGATATGGTGCAAATGTTGGCACAAACTTTGAGTACAGTGCTAAATCCTCTAATACAAAATACTACTCAATCGAATCAGCAAGTTACAGCGCAAATGACGCGTTTGGCTGACTTCTTTGGAGTACCCCCACCTATTCGACAGCCCTAAAGGGCGCAAACAAGAGGAAATCAGGGAATATTTGTAGAGGAAGAAACCACCATTAATCAGGCTCAACAGCCTGTAGAACAACCTGTCGAAGAACCTAGGGTAATAGCCCCAGAGGTAAGGTTAGTAAACAGAAACCAAAATGCTGACGAAGTGGTTCAGCATGTCCAATACCAAAACATGGGTTTGGAAAACAATCTCGCAACCATGATCGAAAGAATCATGACTCAGAATGGAATGAACATGGGCTTTCGAAGGCCCAACTTTACATCTCCATTGTCAGAATATGTGTTACAAACTGACTTACCTCCTAGAAGCAAAGTCCCCAAATTTACTAAGTTCTCTGGGGACACGACAGAATCTACTGTCGAACATGTGGCGAGGTATTTGATCGAAGCAGGAGACATTTCAAATAATGAAAACCTAAGGATCAAATACTTCCCAAGTTCCTTAACCAAGAACGCTTTTACTTGGTTCACAACTCTACCCCCCAATTCGATCCACCATTGGACCCAGTTGGAAAGATTGTTCCATGAACAATTCTATATGGGGCAAACCAAGATAAGCCTGAAAGAACTGGCGAGTGTGAAGAGACGTTTCACTGAACCTATAGACGAATATCTGAATAGGTTTAGGTTGCTTAAGGCGAGATGTTTTACACAAGTGCCAGAACATGAGCTGGTCGAAATGGCCGCAGGTGGTTTAGATTATTCCATTAGGAAGAAGCTAGATACCCAGTACCTAAGAGACATGGCCCAACTGGCCGATAGAGTTCGACAAGTCGAACGCCTCAAAGCTGAAAAAGCTAAGGCAACGAAAACTCACAAGAGAGAGAGAATAGCGTACGTTGAGATGGATGACGAAGATCTAGAATCCTTCGACGATACTTTAGCTGTCGAAGAAGGAGAAGTCGATTTAGCAGAACTAAAACAAGGACCTCCATACTCTTGTAAACAGTTAGTCCCCTCAAATGGGAAAAATCCCATTGGTCCAGACAGGACCAACGATAGGTTCCCAAAAAAGACTTATAGTTTTGATATCACAAAATGTGATGAAATATTCGACTTGCTAGTTAAAGATGGCCAAATGATAGTACCCCCTGGGGTAAAAGTGCCTCCTCTTGATCAAAGAAAGAAGAGAGGTTTTTGCAAATATCATAATTTTTTGGGCCATAAAACTTCTCAATGTTTTCTTTTCAGGAATCTTGTGCAAGACGCTATTGAGGAAGGGAGATTAAAGTTTGCTGACAAATCCCCCATGGCTGTCGACTCCAATCCACTGAAGGCTGAAGCCCACTATGCAGAACCCTCTGAGGTGAACATGATAGAGGCAACCAGGATCCAGTCGAAGAAGCCAGGCATTACCATGGTCGAAGTCTCAAAGGACCACATCAACATGCCAATCTTTGGCAGTTTTTCTGGAAATTTATCCAGGAAGACAATTGAGGCTGTCCAGAAAGCGGTCGAAGACCCGAAGTCGAAGAGTGCTGAAGCACAAAAAACTGGACCAAAGCCCAGTTCCCACTTGGCCACTGTACAAGGCCAGACGGAGAATCTGGAGACACAAATGAAGCAACTAACTCTTGCTAATAAGGATACAATGAATATCAACATGGTTGAACTTTCTGACCCTAAAGCTTCAGAAGAAGCCATAAGGCAAGAGCAGGCAAATAAAACGGCTTTCCCTAGGGAAAACGAAAACTTGGCAGATTTTTTACAAAGATGCCAGAAGAAGAAATCAGAGGTGATGCTGTGTCCAAGATGCAGTTCTATCTTTGATAAAAAAGCTGCTGAGCACATACAAGGCGTGAGAGCAGCGAACAAGAGAAGGGAGAATGCTGACCTTCGATATGATCCCAGAAGGGGTTCTAATCAAGACAAGAGGCCATTGACTTTTAGGCCTCCAACAAATGTACCAGTAGACGCTTGGTACAAAACATCTGGCCGGAAAAGGCCAAGTGAAGAGAAATGGCATTCTTTCGAAGTGCCAAGAGGTTCCTCTTTAATTCAGAAGAAAGAGCCTCAAGTTGCTGCACCCAAGGTTGCTCAAGTGTCCAGCAACTACAAGGGAAAAAATCCTATGTCGAGATCCCAATGGAGGAGATATCAAAGAAGGCGAAAAACTGAAAGGGAGGCTGCCAACGAACCTAAGGCAGAAACTAGTTCGAATGTGCCTCAAAGGAAACAAAGAAAGCCTCTTGAGAGAGAACCAGTTACCAACAGGCTAGTTTGGCCTAACCAAGGTGAAGTCGAAGACGAAGATGATGCTGAGTCCGACGATACTCTGGATATAATGGTGAATATTGTTTCAGTACTGCCTAGGGAATTCAATCGACAGGTAGAAGTCGAAGCCAGTGACTGGGAGGTGGAACAAGAAATGGCCAAACATAGGCCAGTGTGCTATTTTGTCATGGACAATGGCACTACAGAGGAACAAAATGGCTTCTTCGAGCCACCTACAGAGGCGATGAAGAATCACCTCAAACCTTTGTTCATAAGGGCTAAGCTCGAAGAGACCACTGTGAACAAAATATTGGTCGACTGTGGGGCCACTATCAATATTATCCCTCATTCTATGCTAAGGAAGATTGGCAAAAGGGATGAAGAAATCAAACCTCACAATATGGTCCTGTCCAACTATGAGGGAGGCATTGGGACCACCATGGGAGTGATCCAGCTAGACATAAAAGTTGGGTCGATCCTTCGACCAACAATGTTCATGGTCATATCGGCCAAACCTAACTACAACCTTTTGTTAGGCCGTGAGTGGATTCATGGTGTAGGTGCTGTGCCTTCATCGATGCATCAAAGGTTGCTTCTATGGCGTCCAGACGGGATGGTCGAAAACATAGAGGCAGATCAAAGCTACTACCTTGGCGAAGTGAATCACTTGGGTGTAACAGATTTCGACAAAAACTTGGCTCACATAGGGCCATGCCCAACTCCTGACTTCGACATGGCGCCAGCGCCAAACACCTTTTGTTCCCTATACCTGCATCCCGAGCATGGTTTCCATTGGGACAAAGAAGACTTGTCCCACATAGACTTCAGTGGGCTAACTGATATCCAACCAACTGGTTGGGGAAGTGAATTCAGTGATAATGACTGAGTCACAATCTCTGAAGCGAATTTCGGCTTATGTGGCCGAAACCAAGATGATAACGGCTCTCGAAGCCGAAGTAAAGTACATGGCCACACAGGCCAATGATCAACAATTATCTGCTGTTGGCCCAGGAAAGGATTTCGATCCAAGACCTCCTGATATAATGCCAGATGAAATGCAGGAACAGAGGCTCGACGCCATCTATGACGATGAGCCTTTGGGCTTCGAAAAGGATCCCTTGGCGAACAACATTAAGATGTTAGCACAAGACCCTTTAGAAGAAATTAACTTAGGCGAAGGATCAGAGAATAGGCCAACTTACATCAGCGCCAAAATTGATTCAGAACTTAGGTTGGAAGTAATCCAATTGCTGAAAGAGTTTAAAGACTGTTTTGCATGGGATTATGACGAAATGCCCGGTCTCGACAGAGGATTGGTAGAACTTCAGTTGCCAATCAAACCTGGAAAGAAGCCAATCAAGCAAAATCCAAGACGCTTCGCTCCAGAAATATTGTCGAAGATCAAAACGGAGGTCGAAAGACTTCTGAAATGCAAATTCATCCGTGTTACAAGGTATGTCGAATGGATTGCAAATATTGTGCCAGTAATTAAGAAAAATGGCACATTAAGGGTGTGCATAGATTTTAGAGATTTGAATGCTGCCACCCCCAAAGATGAATATCCTATGCCCGTGGCGGAAATGCTAGTCGATTCTGCCGCTGGCTACGAATACCTGAGTATGCTCGATGGTTATTCAGGATATAATCAAATATTCATTGCTGAAGAGGATGTGTCGAAAACAGCTTTTCGATGTCCTGGGGCCTTAGGCACTTACGAATGGGTAGTGATGCCTTTTGGCCTAAAGAACGCTGGGGCAACGTACCAACGAGCAATGAATACTATCTTCCATGATTTTATTAACACTTTTATGCAAGTTTATATTGATGATATTGTTATAAAATCTGTTTCCAGGAAGAGTCACATTGACCACCTTCGACAGTCATTCGAAAGAATGAGAGAACATGGTCTGAAGATGAACCCTTTGAAGTGTGCGTTCTGTGTGAAAGCTGGAGATTTCTTGGGTTTCGTTGTCCACAAGAAAGGAATCGAAATAAATCAGAACAAGACGAAGGCAATTTTGGAAGCGAAAGTGCCATCGAATAAGAAGGAATTGCAATCCCTCTTAGGCAAGATAAATTTCTTGAGAAGGTTTATATCTAACCTAAGTGGGAAAGCTCAGGCCTTTTCACCCTTACTTCGACTGAATAAAGAGGGGTTCGAATGGGGGCAAGAGCAGCAAGAAGCCTTCGACAAAATCAAAGGGTACCTCACTAAGCCACCTATTTTGGTGCCTCCTTGTAGCAATAGGAGTATGAGATTGTACATAGCTGCATCTGACAAAACTTTGGGAAGTATGTTAGCCCAAGAGGATGAGAATGGAGTCGAAAGACCCATTTATTATCTCAGTCGAGTTTTGAATGATGCAGAAACTAGATATAGCGAAGTTGAGAAATTGTGTCTATGTCTGTATTTCTCTTGTACAAAACTCAAGCAATATATAAAACCAGTTGATGTTTATGTTTCGTCTCATTTTGATGTTTTCAAATATATGTTGTCGAAACCTATCTTGCATAGTCGAATTGGCAAGTGGGCATTAGCATTGACTGAATACTCCTTAACCTTTATGCCTCTTAAGGCAGTAAAAGGACAAGTGGTTGCAGACTTCATAGTCGACCACTCATTTCAAGTCGAGGATATTAATTATGTGGAGATAGAACCTTGGAGATTCTACTTCGATGGTTCCAGCCATAAAAATGGAACAGGAGTAGGAGTCTTGATTATTTCTCCAGATAAAATTCCAACAACATTCAAGTACCAAATAGAAGGTTCTTGTTCGAACAACGAGGCTGAGTATGAAGCTCTAATTACTGGCCTTGAAATATTGTTGGAATTGGGGGCAACTCGAGTCGAAATAATGGGAGACTCAGAGTTAGTCATCAAGCAAGTCACAAAGGAGTATAAATGCATAAGAGAGAATCTCATTATGTACTTTGTGATAGCAAATCGTTTATTGAAACAATTTGAAAGTGTCAATATTCGACACATACCTAGAGTCGAAAATCAAATAGCCAATGACTTGGCACAAATTGCATCAGGGTATAAGATTTCAAAAACGAGATTACAAAGAGCAATCGAAGTTCGAGAAAAGATAAAGGCAACTTGTTTATCACCATCAGACTTGGAATCGACGAGGCTAGGTTATGCTGATCACTCAAACTTCGAGATTTCGTTCATTGATAATTTGTCAGAGCAAGATTGGAGGAAACCCATTGTGGACTATCTTCAAAATCCAGGTGCTCCGACAGAACGAAAAACAAAATACAGGGCGTTGAGTTTTGTACTCATGGGTAATGAGTTATTCAAGAAGACGCCTGAAGGGGTGTTGCTGAAATGTTTAAGTGAAACTGAAGCATACATAGCCCTTTCGACTACACATGCTGGGGCATGTGGGGCCCACCAAGCAGGCCATAAGATGAAATGGTTGTTGTTTCGACAAGGACTATATTGGCCAACTATGCTGAAAGATTGTGTTGAGTTCGCCAAAGGTTGCCAAGAATGTCAAGTTCATACAGGCATCCAGCATGTACCAGCAAGCGAACTTCACTCGATAGTGAAGCCTTGGCCCTTTCGAGGATGGGCGTTGGATCTTATTGGAGAGATTCGACCAGCATCATCAAAGAGTCAGAAATACATATTGGTAGGCATTGATTATTTTACTAAATGGATCGAAGCAGTCCCTTTAGTCAATGTAGACCAAGAAAATGTCATTGAATTCATTCAAAAGAACATTATATTTAGGTATGGAATCCCTGAGACAATAACAACTGATCAAGGTTCAGTTTTCACTGGTCGAAAGATGCAGGAATTTGCTCAGGAAACAGGTTTCAAACTCCTAACGTCCACGCCTTACTATGCACAGGCGAATGGCCAAGTCGAAGCAGCTAACAAAGTAGTGATTGGCTTGATAAAGAAACATGTTGGAAAGAAACCAAAGAATTGGCATAAGACGTTAGACCAGATTCTATGGGCTTGTCGAACGTCCCCAAAAGAAGCCACTGGTACAACGCCATATAGGCTAACTTTTGGCCATGATGCAGTGTTGCCAGCAGAAATTTGTCTTCAATCTGCAAGAGTTCAGAGGCATTATGATATTCCTTCTGAGGTTTATTGGAATATGATGTTAGATGAATTGGTGGATTCAGACGAAGAGAGATTACACGCTCTCGACTTACTCAGGCTTCAGAAGAAAAGAGTAGAAGACTCTTATAATAGAAAGGTAAAACCTAAGGTATTTTTGCCTGAAGATTTAGTTTGGAAGGTAATTCTTCCCATGGATCGACGGGATCGAAGCATGGGAAAATGGTCACCCAAATGGGAAGGACCCTTCAGAGTTATCCAAACTTTTTCTGGTGGAGCCTATGAGGTCGAAGAGATAAGTGGTGATAAAAGGCTCTTGAGAGTAAATGGTAAATATTTGAAAAAATATAAGCCTATACTTCAAGAGATAAAAATAAAATAATAAAAGAACAAACTAAATTAACCATGAAAATGCCAAAATGGAAATTTTTATTAATTTCAGCCAAGATGGCAATTGTTGTCGAAAGCGATTACAGAAGATGGTTACAAAAGAGAATCAATCAAAAGGTAAGAGAATTCTTGAGTCGAAGATACTTGGCATACTGCAGCTCCAACCTCTTTTTGCACCAAGAGTTTTCTTGCACTAGTTTGGCAATTTGAGCGTCGAGGCTTTGAGCCCTCTCAGCGAATTCCAGGCCTTGCTTGATCTCAGTCTGGCTCTCAGTGTCTGGTATGGTCGAAAGAATTTCCTCCTGGAGTACAGTGTTGGCGTTTATCTTCGCCTCTATCTCTGCAATTTGTGCTCGGAAGGAAACATTCTCTCGCTCAATAGCATCGACCCTTTCCTGTGCAGACGCTTTCTGTTTCGACAACTCGGCAATTCGAGAAGTCGAATCTGAGACAGCAGTCCACGCAGATGAGCTTTTGCCATGCAGCACTTCGAGCTGACTGTTAAAACCTCGTTGGCGCCTGTAATCCGCTGAGACTTGATCAATCATAGAATGTAATTCCATGATTAAGTCTGAGATTTCTGGGGCTACAGCTTCGAAGTCAACAGCATTCAAAACCTCTTTCAAGCATGATGGAGCAGTGGGATCCCCCTCTAAAGTCTTCATTAAATCTCTCTTGAAGAACTGGGCCTTAACCTTCGCCAACGCATCATCAAGAGGAGAAGTTTCAGTAGATTTCCCCGACAGGGTAGGAATTTCCTGACTAGTGTCAGAAGAACTCTTACTCTCGACGATTGCATTCAGGTAGCTGACAGGGTCAGTTTGTTTCAAGATTTCCAAGTCCTCTTTTGACCTGTGCTTTGAGGAGGTGACCCTTGCCACAGTATTATCTTGGGCTTGAGGCTGTTGAATGCTGAGTGCCTCGTTTGGTTGCTTTTCGACTTGGACTGAGGCGGTACTGGCGTCGACTTGTGGTTCTTCGTTAACATCACCTTGAGGTCCTTCGCCAGCGTCATTTTGTGGCTCTTCGCTAGCGTCACCCTGGTGTTCTTCGCCAGTACCACCTTGGTGCTCTTCGTCAACAGCATCTTGATTCTCTTCGCCATTGTCTTGGTCTCTTCCTTCAGGATTCTCTTCTGACGACAAGTCCACCACAGGAACCGTTTCTGGCTGTGTTTCCTCCGCCATAGGTTCTTCAGTTGTCTTTTCCACTGTTTCAGCATTGGCCTCATTCTCAGTGTGGGCTTCGTCATTGCCCAAATCTTTTTCCTGAGGCCTGCTAAGGTCAGCAGATTCTAGAGTTTCTGAAGTCCTTGGTGGAGAACTTTCAGTAGTGTCCTGAAAAAGAGAAAGAAGACAAATCTTCAGATGTCGAAAGAGACATAATCGAATACTGGTATCTATGCATAAGTTATAGGAAGGGTCCAATAGATTACCTGTGGATTAACTTCAGCCCCAGGGCTGGAATTGTCACTTTCGACAGGCTTTGTAAGAAGAGCGTTCAGTTCCTCCTCAGTTGGCTCCTCGATGATCACTGCAGGTGGCCTAGGCTTTCTCACAGCGACCTTTATTCTGACGGTTCGACCTTCAGGAGCAGGAGTAGGAACAGAAGCGTCCTTCGTTAACTTTCGCCTCTTTAAGGGAGAAGGAGGGGAATCACTTTCGTCATCACTCCCCGATTCGACCACCAATGCCGCCCTTTTCTTGGGCGAAGGAGCCTAGAAAACCAATAGGAATTCGATTGAATAATTACGTCGAAAATAAAAAATCGAAAGCCAGAAGAAAAATGAAGAAAATCTGGTTACCGATGCAGGAGGCCTCCTCGAAGAGCCTTCCCCCTGTTGGTTGCCCGTTGTCTTCGCCGGCGCTATAGTCTTCGCCGGCGGTGGAGGTTTTGTCGAAAGGACTCTTCCTTGTGGGCCTTCTGTAGCCTTCTTGGCTAGGGGCTTTCGAACAACTGAAAGCGAAAAGGAAAGTTAACAGGCTAACAGTCGAAGAGAAAGATAAAAAGTAATGTGAGAGCATGAACTTACATTTCTTTACTTTGTCCAACACAAGGACAAAAGACTTCTGCAACTCTGCCATGAAGTCCTTCTCGTCGAAGAAGTACTCAGCATAATAGCTTCTCCACCACTCCTCAAAAGATGGTGAGCAAAGGAAGTTAAGCTGGTAGTTAAACAGCGAGAGGATTGTTCGACCAGCATATCTTCCGATATGCTTGGTAGCAGCTTCTTCTGTATAATCGTTGCAGAAGTACAACATTGACTTCTCTCTTTGAAAAATGGGAGAAGGCAGGGTTTGGATGATACCAAACTGGCGAGATACCAGATTTGGTTGATAGGCAAGCAGACTCAAATGAGTCTTAGAACTCTTAAATCGAAGAGGCATGATCCTGGGTGTCAGGAACGCCTCCCAAAGTACAGTGTGCTCATCGACATTGGGACCACTCGACTCCTTTGGATGTGGCCTTGTGAACCATGCTGGCCCCACCTTCCGTTGAGCAAATGGAGCCATGGTTGAAACAAATTCCTTCCTTCGAGCGAACATCAGAACGAAGTTAGTGAAGGTTTGTTGGAACTCCAGCCCATCTTCCACAGGTGTCAGTAGAGCCAGCCTAATTCCTTCGATACGTCTATTAGCTATCGCTGGGGCTTGTTCATTTATCTGAATCTTCTTGGGTAAAAAAGATTCGAAAGTGGCGTTGAGCCACAGTTGAAGTAGCCAGAAAGGCCCAGCGAGTAGCAAACTGGCCCTATCTTCGATGTGTTTCAAGAGAGTAACCCCATTGCTGATTGAGTCATAAAGACTAGCCAGAATTAGTTCTGCCAAACAGATGTTTTGGCGGTGATGCAGTTGGGTGGCAAGAGTGACCATCTTTTTGGTCACTTGTAGAGACTTCGAGCAAAACACAAAGCGAGTTAGCCATAAGGCTAGAAACGCTATGTGTTCGACATCCGACACTGTATCCGTCGACCTGTCGTGATAATGGTTGATAAAGGTGGTGTATGTTGGCTTGGTCTCAGAGAAGCCAATTTGGTCCTCCGACATCTCCTCCGGGTCGAAGTAATCTCCGGTTGGTCGAAGGCCAGTAATGGCCGCTACGTCGAAGAGTGTGGGGGTTAACATCCCACATGGAAGGTGAAAGGTGAAGTGAGAGTAATCCCAGAACAACAGCGAAGCTATAAGCATCTCTGGGGAGTAGTTTAAGCCTGTCTTCGACAGCATTACTAGGTCAAAGATTCCCATTTCCTTCCAGACTGGAGTTTGATGTTTCTCCAACTTTGTTAGCCAAGCAACATAGTCAGAGGTCAGATTAGGGCAAGACCTGAAGACCCTAACACTTCTGTTGAAGAAACGGAGGTCGATCTTCTCGTGTGTAGGGTCTTCGTTGTCTTCTGCGTCCTTCTTGGCGCATGCTACTGGCTTGAGTTTCTCGACGATGGGGAAATAGCTCTTGATCTTCAGAGCTTCAGAGATGCTTGGGTTCATGGGTCCAGACATTGCGAAGATCTGGTTGGAGTATCCAACCGGGATCATCAAGTGACGCGAGTAAGCATCGCGAACGGAGATGTCAGAAGGTTCAGGGACCCTTCGTTTCCCTGTAGAGTTTACTACCGGAGCAGTAACAAAGACCTTGGGCTTAACAAGTTGTTCAGTTGGTGCGTTAGTCTTGGGGGCAGTAGAAGCAGAGGCCATTGTTGAGGATGAAGATGAAGTGAAAAAGGAAGAGTTTTTCTGCAAAGAGAGCAAGTTTGTATGAAAGCAAGGGAGTTTGAGGGCTAGTTTGCATGAAAAGTCCCACAATGGGATATTCACTACTATTTATAGTAGTGGGAGAAATTCCCAATAACGAGGACATTAAATGTCATTTAATGCTGCAGGAATTAGTGGGACGCGTGGCAGCATCCTGTTGTTTTGGCCGTTTCTGCAGAAACAGAGAGACGCAACGTGCGTCCTCGTTTTTGGGATTTGTCATAATGACAAATTCTGAAGTGATGTTTGGTTCTGCACGCCGTACTGAAGGTGACGTCCTAGGATCAAATCAATGATGGTTTCTTGGGATTGCCAATAGTTGGTAAAAAGCAACAAAAAGTGCACAAGTTAACTTGTGACTAAGCGTGGAAAAACAGGTGTCGAATGGCGTTTTCAAAGAATGCCTTTTTCTTTCAGAGTCGAAATAAGGCATTCTTGGGGGGCAATTTGTTGGCTCCTAAATTCGACACCTTTGTTTTGATTGATGGCAGCCATTAAAAGCTGAAAGATGCTTTCGACTGGCTAAGCCTGTCGAAGTGCCCGTCGAAAGATGGCAAAATACTTAGAAGATTTCTTCCAAGGAAGAAGGCTGATTGCCTTCGACGTCGAAGGAGTTTTCGTCGAAGATGTCTCTTGAGGAACGTGTTCGATGGTCCAGAGTGGAGCAGTTTGAAATTCAAAGCTTTGGAGGGAAAACGGTTTCCAGCAGTTACTACGTGCAAACGTGCAAGGATCTGGAGCGTCGAGCATGGGGAACGTGCCAAGTGGCTTGATCTCGAAGTAGTGTAACTGCCCGACGGTTACTTGGAATGTTTTAGTATAAATAGGAGTAGACATGTAGTTTCTCGCGTGTGTTCACAAATAGATACATAGTCACTCATTTAGATTCAAGTACCCAGTGTGAGCGAAAGAATTGTTGAGAAATGTATGTGTGAAACACCAATTTTATCAATTAAAGTCATTTACTTTTCCAGTATTTTACTTGCTTTTCTCCTTTAAATTCCTGTCGAACCTTTACTTTAAAGCCTTGTTTATTTTACCAAGCCTTTCCTTTATGCAATTTACTTGAAACATTTTACTTAAAGCCTTATCCACTTAATCAAACTTCAAAATCAACCTATGTCCATAGGATCAATCTGATCGATCCTGCGAGTAACCAAATAAGTAACCATTTGGAGGATCAGCGGTTGTTTACCAACCACCAAGGTAAACAACACCTCACTAAAGAAGCACAAACTTTCAAATTGATGAAGAAATCTATAATATGAAAATTAAGCTATTCTTGAAAATCAACATAAACAAACCATTATTTTTTCTGATTGAATGCGTCTCATCTTGCATTTCATACTCTTTTACACATATATTGTGGTTTATTGATCTAACTTCTTCGATACATCGTTTGTCTTCAATTATAGTTAAATTTTCATAACAATAAGATATTGGATAATCCGCCTCATCATCATCACTTATCATCATAATTTTTATAATCATAAATTTTACGATCATTACTGTTGATGAAGAGGCAGACTATTTAATAAATTATAATTAATTAAATTTATCTATAATCGAAGACAACGATGCATCTGAGGAGCCAGGTCATTATACCATAATCTATAGGTAAAAGAACATGAAATGAACAATGAGACACATGTAATTCGGAAATAATGATTGATATAAGTTGGTTTTCAAATATAATTTAATTTTCAGATTATAGTATCTATGTCAATTTAAATGAATATATTTTAAGTGAGGGTTAGTGAAATAAACAATCTACATAGAATATAATATAAACTCAAACAACATCATACAACAGAACCAGATTAAGGAGGAAGAAGCTTACACAAAAGCTTCATACTTCTTATATTTCTTTTCATTGTATCTCAAACTAGATGAAGTTTGTTGTTGCTGTTGTTTCTTCATTAACTAATATGTGTTGTTTTTATTGAGTCCTACAATAACCATGAAAGTTATCAACATATGAAAACACAAACTAATTTGTCAACAGAGTATGAGAAACATCTTATTTATGAATCTATGATGAAGAAGTACAAGGTGGATGAAGTTTCCATCATAGCTTCAGGCTTCTTGTACTTTTTTCCATAGCTTCACAAACAATATGTCCCATAGACAAAGTAGTGAAGACGAATCTGAAAAATGAGAACAATCAACAAAAATAACATGCAACAAACGAGATAATGGCGAAGATGGAAGAAGAAGAATATTTTAACGTATGAAGCATAAGATTCACGACTAATGGCGAAGAAGAAGAGAAAAGATGGGTGCTAGGGTTTCACTGTGAAGGAAACAACGCTACTGTCAATTAGTGAGAGTTAACTTGCTTATATATGGGTAAATTTTTCACAACAGTTATCTACCAACCGTATTGATAAGTATTTATTTATTATAAATATATCATAATGGTGGAACAAACCAACCGTAGTCATAATCCTTTAACTTTATTATTTAAAACAATAAAAATTAAAAGGCGCATCTTAACTTTAAAGGAATTATATATATGTGGACACTGAGGTTCTAACCCATGAAGACTTGACGGTATCACCATGGTTGGCTCTAAAATTATTGTTATATACAATTAATTTTTAATCAAAAAACAAAAAAATATGGTAATTGTGATACGGTGGGAGAATTGACTTGGTTGTTTTGCGTTTGATCGTAAATGTTGCGGTTAGCAAGAGTCGCCACCGACTATTTTTTATCCAAAAGGAAAGGTGAAAAAGCACAGGAAAGACCTTTGAAATGTTTTCTTGAGTTCGGGGGATAGATTATGAAAAGGAAAGGTATTAGCACCCTTTTCATCCATGGTTTTCCATGGGCTCTTAGTTACTTGCTAGATCACTTGCTTTTGTTTGAAAATGTGCTTTGTGTGGTTTTTTTAAAGTATTTTAAAAAGGCGCCATCTCTTATGCAAACTTTGTAATGATTCTCGTTCATAAGAATGTATACAAAGTGTTGATCTTTTGGAAATGTTTTCAAGTTTGAAAGATATTTTTTGAAAGTGTTGGTGTTTGTTTGAAAATAGCAAGGATGTTTTTGACTTTGAAATTGAGCAAACAACTAGGAACAATCTAGCTACTAAAAAAGTATTTCATGTTTATTTTCTCTTTCCTTTGACATTTTTATCTTACCATTGATTTTGGTAAATAACCTTATCTTTGAATGTAAAAAGGGACGGGCGTGTGTGTCATCGTATAACCATGATTAGCAATGTTGCAAGGTATCTTAGAACTTTTTCTTTAGGGACTAAGATCATTTTGAAAGGAAACTTTTGATAGCATCATCGAGGGACTATGTCTTGTATTTTACTTGTCTTTGCTAAGATACCTCATATGCGTAATATGGTCATTTTTGTAAGGCAACCAAGTGGATTTACCCTAGGGGTGCTTGTGTGTGAAACGTGTTGATTTATGCTTGGTTTATCTTGGGTTAGTGTTTGCTAAGATTGATTTTATATTTCCATACAAGTCCTAATTACTAGCATTTATATGAAAGAAATAAATTGTGGAAAGTAAATATCCTACGCTATTACAATCATTTGGGGATGGGGTGTACAAATTCATAAATGGGGATTGCAAGAAATTAAAGTCTTAATTATCTATTATAACCATATCGAAATAATGTACAAGAAATGCAAAATAGACTTGTTTTGTTTTTGTTAAGAGAAGAAATAAATTTGCTTAAGAAACTATTTTTCATCTTTTTATTTTAAAAGAAATAAAATAAAGTATGTGAATATAAAATATTTTTGGTGTTTTTTATTAATGAAAATAGAAGTGGTGTTAAAAATAATAAGAGGAAAAAGAATCGAAATCAGCGCATTCCTGAAAGAAGAGAAATAAGGAGTAGAAGTTCTGACTCTGATGCGCTGCAAATCAGAAAGAAAATGTTAACAAAGATGGGGAAGGCCAGCATTTCTAGATCTGGGTGCACTAAAGTTCTAGGATTGCTGGGAACAAAAGAAATCCTAGAAGTTCCGATGTTACTGGGAGGTCAGAAGTTCTGGTTGTTGAGAGAGTCTGGAAGTTCTGATGCAGCTGGAAATCTAGAAGTTCTAGTGTTACTGACAAGTTAGAAGCTCTGATAATGGGTATGTGAGGTGTCAATGCCATTGGAGAGGAGTATCTAAAAGTTTTTATCCAGGATCATTGTTTTGACAAACAACTGAAGGGGCTTTATCTAGAAGTTCTGGTCCAAATAATGGGGCAAAAATGTCAGGAAATAAACATAAAAGGATGTTTTTGGGGCTAGAACTCAGGACCGTTAACACTAATATCTTATGCGTTCACTCTCTACCACTGGGGTGGCTATACATTTGGTATTAGAAGAAAAAACATAAACATATATTACAAAAGCAAGTTCTGATAATGAACTTCATCTCCTTCTCCACGCATACCAGAGCATCTGCAGCTTAGTCATTTCTCCACAAAACAGAAAATGCAAAATAACAGTTATGGAAAGTTTCATCATGGTTTCAGAAATATCAAGCACCACAGTTGTAAATTAGAAGCAAACATGAATTTGGCTAATTCTAATTCTGAAACCTAACTTCCTCAAGAAGTTCTGATCTGAAACTCTCTTTAATTAAGGAAAATACATGAAATTCATAAATATGTACGGAATCAGAGTCAGTGTATCTTTGGAAATGCATGCCCAACCATACTTAAGAAATGAGATAAAAGTCAGAAGAAACTTACCTTGCAGCTGGAAGTTGGTTCTACGAATTAGATCCTGGTTCAGGTTACTGTGATATTCTGATCAGCTTCTTTAAGTTCTTAGAAAGCTGAAGCAACTCCTAACTTGAGCTATAAATGGTTGGGAAATTCTGGTGCAGTCAGGGTGCAAAATTCTGGTTTTTGAAACAGGGAGTGGTGAAGACTGTTTTACACTTTGAAAACAGAAGTTGGGAAAGCTTCTATGGGTATTCTAGAAATTGTATGGATGATTTGATTCAGAAACACACAAGAAAAAATTAGAGTTTGAATGCAGAAATCAGAAAACTAGCAGGTTTTGTGTTTATATTTGTAGTTTCAAATTCTTGGGAAATTTCAGCAAGGTTTCAAGGCTTTTTCTCAAATCTTCGACCCCCTTAACAGTTGCAAATAAAGTCCAATTTATAGGAAAAGTATTTAGGAGCTTGGAGAAGTCAAGAGTACATCCATCATGTGTTATGGCGCTGACTTGTTCTTGAAGCAAGTTTGGACAAGTATGGTTCAAGGCAAAATAAAGTGATTAGCAGCTTTTAGTTGTGCCTAAGCTGGATTTGTAAGCCCGAATTAAGGAAAAGTACCCTCAGAGGGAAAAGCAAAGCATGGGCCTAACATAAACTTATACAAAAGTTTGCTTTTCAAGGACAACAATGGTACTTCTATCTCACACGTGGGGAAATCCTTTGGATAAAAACTCAAAAGTGGTTGTGAGCATTAAATGATGATGAGATTTATCAAACCAAAAATATTGCGCTATGAGATTGTGCATCATAGCTTAGATCTGGGCCAGAAGTCCAGCATCAGCGCAACTTAGAACAAAACATCCAACTTCTGATCCTTTAATCTTTTCGCTCCAACATGTTCTGAAGAAGTTCTCAGACTTTTCTGAAAGTTTGTAACACACTTTGTAGACTTTCTTTGAATTATTTTTGCAACCTCTGGTTGAACCTTCGTGAAAACTCGCCCCGAAGTTCTAACCAAACTATGTCTTGAAAATGTCCAGAATTTGCTGAGTGTTTCAGTTTCATGGACATGTCTTTGAACATTTATAACTTGAAATTCTAGCATTTCCAGGAGAAATTTTGTTCTGCAATATTTTAGGTCTTATTGAGATCTAAAACTCTTGTGTTAGAAATTCTTCCAGAATCAACTTGCATCATGGTGATAATTTGATCAGAAGTTCTGAGCTTGTCATGTTTCTTAAACATTTAGAAAAATTCTAAGTATTTTAGAATTTTGACTTTTGAACCCCTTGATGAAACAAAACTTCATATTTCAACATGCCTTGATTAAATATGATTCTTGAAACTTGATTTAGATCAAAAGTCAAAGTTTGACTTTTCAGTGCACAAATGACCATTTTATCCTTGTGCCAATTCCAAGCCTAAATTGATGTATCAGTGCTGCAAACTTGATGTTATAGAAGATCTTGTGGGAGAATCCTTAGGAAATGAGAGAACAACTTTTGGGGTACAACAGTAGCGTCTTAGTTTAAAGATTTCACCACTGTGTAGGGAAGAACTGTGGTGACCATGACTTTGTTGTTTACGCGTTTTGTAATAGTGTTAAATCGATTCAAGTTTCAAGTAATGGCCAAATTCGATTTTAATTGAATTTCTAACAAAGATTCAATTTAAAATTTAGTTTGGTTATGTTAAAGAAAATTGTCTTTTGCTATCTTGATATTAATTTTGATTCGAATTTTGATTTTAACTCAATTTAAAATAAATTATTTTTAAAAATGAATTATTATTAAAACAAAACCAAAATTAAAATTATTTTATCATTTTAAGCCTTTTTCTTTATTTCCACTTTTTGCATTTTAATCTTTCATTTTATTATTACTAATTTTTTCTTCTTCTTATTATTGTTATTATTTCATTGTTACTAACTATTTTTTCCTTTTCTTATTGTTATGGCGCTGACAGTAGTAAAATTTCAAATTCAACTTTCACCAAAACAACTTCATTCATCACTCTCAGCCCTTCATCCCACACTATTAATGGCCACAAATGTTACTGAAGAATTCACACGGATTCTACATTTTCCCTCTTCAAACTTCACAAATTTTCACCAAAATTTCTATTCCAAATTCAAAACCCCCTCTTGCAATTTCAATCTCCCCCCTCAAAATTTCAACTCATCACCTATAAATAAACAACATTACAACAACAAAACAAGGGGAATAAACAATAGCAAAAATTCTACATAAATTCAATTCACACTTCCTCAAAATCATCCATCAAATCTCTTCATATAGGCTAATTAGAGTTTCAAATTGAAACTCCAATTAAGCTTGAGCTAGAGTGTTCTATACCTGCAACAAACATACAGTTCCAGACAAACACTGAGGAAGAAGAATAGAAAACATTATACTGATACGCTGCACAAGATCAAACTGCTTCCTCCAATAGCTCATCATCACCATTTCCTTGGAGAAGTTCAACCGCATCAAACACAAAAAAGAAGGCTACCACCACCGCAAATTGCACGCAAAGAACATACAAGAATATACGCATCTAAAATTATATGCATCTGGTTTTCTTGTTTCTCGTTGCCGCCGTCAAAGACGGGTCGAACGTTCTCCGACTAGTAATCTCAAATCTCCGCTTATCTTGTTTGTTGTGACATTATGAACTGTGAGTAGAGTTATTATTTTTATCTTCATAAAACTTTAAGAAACCGCAAGTTAATTGTGAAAAATAGCGAGGAAGAACATAAGCTAAGATTTCTATTGTTGTTTGATAAAGCGCGAGAATCTGAAGAAAAAAAGTAGTTATTGTTATTGGTATTGAAAACTGAGAAAGGAAGATGAAGAAGAAACTGAGTTGGTTGTTGTTGATGTTAATAATTGGTGGAAGAGATGAGTCGATGAAGTTTTGTTGATATTGTGGATGAATCGTGAAATAGAGGAAGAGAGTATAACGATAGAAGAGGAAGGGAGCGGTCATTTTTGCACCCCAAAATTTGCCTTATGGATTTTATTCACATTTTACTTATGCTTCACTTTCATCTGCATCACAATCATTCATAACATTTATTCTTGAGGAATGGGATCATATATCTCTCAAGATTTAGTTTTGAAGAAGAGAGGCTCATCTCTCAAAGGATTATATGATCATGATCATTATCTTCAAGGTATCCTCAAGTGTTAGGGATTCATCAGTTGATTTGGAGAGGATTAGGGTTTTGGGCATTCATCAGTGTTAATCAAGAATTAGGGATTTATGGTTTGAAATTCAAGGGTATTCACTTTAAAGTATCCTCAATATTATTTCAATTGCTTGACGATCACAAGATTGCACTGATTGAAGAAGATTTGGATTCATTTGAGAAAAGTCAATTGTAAAGTCAAATTTTGACTTTTTGGTTTTTTGGTCAAACATGGGTTTCATGAGTCAAGGATCATGAAAATGAGGTCAAAGGAGTCATTTGATCAAGGTAATCAAGAGAAAGGATCATAATCACGAATTTGGATTTAAAAATTTCACTAAGTAATGTGAAATTCCATGTTTAAAAGTCATACTTTGCAAAGTCATAACTTCTTCATCAAGCCATCATATTTCATGCTCCAATGCTCAAATTGAAGAGAATGATGAGTTTTACAACTTTGTCAATGTGGGATAATCCTCAAAAAATGGATGGATTAAGAGATATGATCCAATAAAGTCATGACCTCAAAATCCAACACTTAGAGAAATTTTTCATGTGTATTTTAGCTTCAAAAGTTACCCACTTCATGGCCATTTTTCACCAAGATCCAAGTGGAATTAGAAAAAACTCAAAACATGAAAGTTGAAGATATTGATTCAAACTTTCCAAAATATCCAAGAACACAAAGATATCATTTTTGAGATAGGAGATTGGAAGAGATGAAGTTGAACACCTATACTTGAATAAAGGCCATTCTTTTGAAAAACTTATGATCAAATCTTCAAGCATGCCTTATAATCTCACTTTTCAGGCCCATTAAGTTATAAATCTAACTTTAATCAGAAGATTACACAAGATTTTGAGTTATTGTCTAATTGATTCAAGCATTTACCAATCCATTTTTCCATTAAGGGGAGAAAGGTTACACTTTCATTTTAGTAAAGCAAGCCTTTTACAAAATGTCAATACATTGAGCCTCTAACTTGTTCCCTCTGCACACAGTCAACCTAAAAACTCAGAAGCAACATGTTTAAAGTGTTCAACCACTTTGTAAGCTTTGGTACTATGCATTGGAAACATAATTTTCACACTACTTCACAAGTAAGTTTCAAAACTTTAAGCCTCAGACTCCTCAGTCCCAAACCCTAATGTTTTCCTATAAATATAGGCCAATTCTAAATTGCAAAACACACTTGGAACACCCACTATAACCTCTCAAACACTCTCTAACTCAAAGTTGCAACATTGTAATTTTTCTCAAGGTTGAAAAACCATTTCTTCGAAATTCATAATCCTTGCATGTTCTTTGTGAACTAACCATCCACACACCCCATATACACCATATAGAAGCTATCCAAATACTCATAGTGCTCCTATAACACCTCTATCATCATTCAACATATTCACTTTGGCTATTTTAAAGTTGATTCGGGCAGGGAGGTTCATAGAATTTTCAAGCAAGCTGAGCATCCACTAAGAATCAACAAGGTCCCAGGAAGGTGTTAGGATCATCATTTCACTTCTGGAAGTCGTGTTGAGGGTATTGGATTTTTCTTCAAGAGGAAAATTTCCTTAGACTGCGAAATCTTGATACACACATTAATTACACATATATTCTAAATTAGAAATGTTGATATCATGTATGTGAAGCTATCCATATGCTTAGTTTTGATTTATATTGCTTGTGTGATGAGAATTGCAAAACTGAACTGTTAGGGTTTCATTTTGGTACTGGATGAAATTCATGTTTATCTTTGATTAATAGCTCCTGAGAAATATACCATTGAATTCATGAGGAAATTATGAGCAAGTTTCATGTTTATACTTTTGTGTTTGATTATGAAACGAGTAAGTTACAAAGATCAAGCCATGTATGTTATTGTTTTTGTTTCAACGAAGAAGATGATGGTCATGGCGCCATCTCTTCAATTTTTCAAAACAAGTTTTATAATATATTTAGTTGAAGTTGTTTTATAATCGGATGTAAGAGCCACCCCAGTGGAAAGACATGCGTGTGTTAAGGATTTTTAATCTCAAGGGTGCGGGTTCGACCCAAAGGGACCCCCATTTTGCCTTTTTTCCATATCTTTTTTTTCTCTTCTGTTTTGTGATTTTTCAAACTTGTTCTAAATATATTTTATTGAAGGCATATTTTTAATACCACAGGCGCGTGGCTTGGTGGTAAGCCTTTTGTCCTATGAATCTAAGGGTGTGGGTTCAACCCCTTTAGCCACCAAAACACTTTTTTAACACTTGTTTTATTTTATTTCTTTTATAAACTTTCACTTAATTTTAAACCAATCAAAACAACTCCTTTTGAGTTGATTTTTTGTACACCACTAGTTCACCACTCCTATTTTATGAATACAAAAAAAAAAAATTACAAAAAATATTTATTATTTCACCATTTTTCAATTAAATCAAAACAAGTCATTTTTAGGGTTTTCTTAAAGACTTTTAATGATGTTTTGATCAATTTCTAAACTTTGCTCATAAAGTTTTATCTCACCATGATAAATCTTGATTCTAATTTGATATCATGACTCTTGAGTGATAATTTCATGATATCTTGAGCCATTTTAGAGTTTTCTCATTCAAAATTCACACTAAATTATGAAACATGTTTAAAAAATCAAAAGTTATGCTCTATGACTTTCATTGTGAATTTGATGCATACATTTGTTTCAAACATTAAACTCATCCATGTTTTCACAAGTTTTTCTCACCTTTTGTATATATTTCCTTCATAAACTCTTTTAAAGCATAAACCATAAAACATCAAAAACATGTTTTCGACTTTCACCCTTTTGTCGCAACTTTTACCAAATAAAATCCATTGATTCCCATACACTTGTATGATCATTGCTTGTGTTAATACCATGTTCCCTTAAGCTTAATTGGTTCATTTTAAATCTTTGATGAGACTAGAACCAAGATAGACACTAGGATCTCAATCCAAGCATGACAACATTAAGGTAAAATTCCCCCCACAATCTCAACTATAGGATCAATCTTTGCATGATAACATTAAGATCAAGTCTCCCCATTAAACTTTTCTTTTCCTTTTGCATTGCATATTTAAGACTAAAATCTTTTCTCATTCAAAAATCCAAAAACACTTAAAATATTCAAAACCATTTCAAAACTAAAGGTATGAAGGTGATTGGTGTCTCCTTGGATGAGGGTCCACTTAAAACCTTCTTCCTAACAAAAACACAAACCAAATCCAAATCGTTTTTGCCTTGGGAATTTTTCATTTTAAAATATTTTCAAAAAGGATATGTTAACTCCTTTCTACACAAACCAACTATGCATTGTATCTAACGGTCGAGTGGAAATGTCAACTGTTAGAATGTGGATTTAACATCGTCTATAAAAAACACACAAAAAAAAAACATTTTTAAGAAGAACTATAATGTTCTGATTCCCTTGTGGATACTTAGGCATGTAGTTTCAATGCTCGTGCAAACGCACTAATAAAAAACCTTTCTTTTTCCCAATGAATTTATGCATGCATTTTCCTTTAGCAAGTAAGTTTTAGATATACACACTGATTAATTAGAATAATAAGAGTGGAGCCCGTGGAGTACCACAGACGTGAGGGGTGTTAATACCTTTCCCTTGCGTAATCGACTCCCTTACACGAGATTTGGTTGCGAGACCATGTTCTTTTTCCGATACCAAAGGTTTTCTCTATATTTTCCTTTCCTTATTCCTTGGGATAAATAAAGTTATGTGGCGACTCTATTTGTTCCATCCAAAGTTATTTTTTTATATTTTTTGAGTAGCTTTAGATGGCGACTCTGCTGGGAAACCTAAGCAAGTATGTCCTAGCTCTTGGTTGTTTCCTTTGAGTTTTTATTTGTTTGCTTTACTTGCTTTATTTTACTGCATTTCATTCATTGCACTTTGGATATTCTGGATGTTGGTATTTATTTCTTTGTTGGGTGGGAGTTACTTGAGAGATAATCCCAATACACAGGCTTGAGTGTACCCATAAGTTTTAAGAAGTGGATAGTCATGACAGCTAAGGGGTAGATACCCTATTAGTGTTGTAATGAGAACCACACCCATACTAGTTTTAGTTTGTGGTACAATTGTTATGACATAGATACGTTACGACATTGTACTTTTCAAAGGGACCCATGACTCTGGGAACACCTCAAGAAATCTTTATCCAAATTAGAACTCACATGTGAAAGGGTTTGAGCTTTTTGATAGGAAACTTTAACCATAATCCTACCCCGATATCCTTGTATTCAAAAGAAGTCTAAAATTTTGATCATGTTATGTTCATCCTACTCATAAGGTTTCTACAACAGGATTATACAAGATATGCTGAACATTTAAACCTGAAATTGTGATTCCATGCCTTTGCATTCAAAACATCATACCATGCTACATATTGGTCATCTCCAAGGAATCACATCTTCAAGTTTTATAACATAAATTGTTTGAACATGCCATTTGCATATACATTCATATATTTCATACACACATGCATAAACATGTGGAGTTCTCATTCTGGTCTTTGGTTCCATCTTCAGAATGATAACTTGGCTTCTCACCGCTATATGCTCCGAGTTCAACTATGGAATAACTTCACGGGGAATTGGCTGAGATGAAGATTCAAATGAGGTTGTTTATGGTAGACATGCAAGCTATGACCCATGGTCAGGAACTCCTGAGAGAGGAAAACACTCAATTGAAGACTCAGATAAGCTTGGTCATAAAATTTTTGAGGTCGGTGTTGAGAAAAGAAGACAAGTGTATGCCCGTTGCTGCAACAAAAGTTGTTTCTTCTCCCCATCCTTTAGTATCTACTTTTGAACAAATACTACCTCGTGAATCTCGTCCACAACCTTGGATTCTAGAACCTCATCGTCATCAGCCAATTCCCGTTCCCCAAATGATTCCAATGGGCATAACATATCAGAAGAGACAAAAGAATCCTGAGGAGAAGTTTGATCCTATCCCAAAGCCTCCATACTTTCCATCTCCACGTATTCCTCATCCAAGGAAGGTGTATGAACATAACTGCTCTAAAAAGAAACAGCGAAGACCAAGAAAGCTTGAAAGAATGATGGATCCAATTCATATGTCCTACCATCAATTGTTTCTTAACTTGCTATATCATAATTTGGTTAAGATAAGAGAATTAGTGCCTCCACCAACACATCTTCCTCTGGGATACGATGCATATGCAAGATGTGAGTTTCATTCAGGGACACCTGGCCACTCGATTGGGAACTGTCGAGCTTTGAAGAATAACATGCAAAACCTGATTGATTCAAAATCTATTACATTCATTGAAGTTAATTTGCGCATGAATTGAAGACTAAGGAAAGTAGTCAAGAGAAACAAGTACAGATGGAGTCAAGCCTCCTCAACATTGATTATATTTTCATTATTGCATTTTCATGTGTAACCTTTCTTGTTTGATTTTTTTGCACAGTTTGCTTGTAGAAACTCGTTTATTTTTGAATGAAAATCTTAATGCATTAAGTATGTTTTTCTTGAATCAATTCATTCGTTCCACTCTTAATTGTTTCTTTACTTTTGACACTTAACCCTTGTTAAACAAATTACTCTAGAGGGAGGGTGATTATATGAAAATGCAAAATTTCTGGTCGTATGCTTTTGAATAAAATCTTGTTGATGATGTACATGAATTGATTCAAATCTCCAAACACCGGAGATATAATGAAGATAATCCCTTGATAACCCCTTTTGAGCCTTGAAGTAGGAGTTTTCTTTTTACATGAAAAAACCCTTTACATTTAACCTAGGGCAGGGTAGTTTTCAGTTAATTTGACTGAGTGTTCAGATTTCAAAAGGAATGCACTTCTGAAGAGACCACACTGGCTATCCGTCACGCATCAAGAGGTCGAAGAGATGTGAAACTACAATGGTTATTCCTCACCCACCAAGGAACGAGGAAGTCGTCGCTCTCTCAACAGATCAATACAAGTCAATGTCTCACAATTTGTTCAAACCAAGAAAGTGAAAGCAAAAAAAAAAAAAAGATCTCGCTAAGTCAACAACTTGAAGACAACTGACTTAGGCAAAAATTAGGGCATCCCGCTGGACTATCAATTCAAAGAATTAATCCAGGAAAAAGTTAGGTAAAATAAAATTTCAAAGAATGAAATAAAAAACAAATAGATTACAAAGACATGACTACAAAGAAAACTCCTCATCAAAGAACAAATTCGTATGACTACAAACACGAAGATGAAAAGGGTGACTACTACTCCAAAAGCCTCATTGGTTCCTTAACCATCACAAAGTCCTTCCTGAGAGATGAATACTCATGTTGAATTAACTAAACATAGGATTGAAGAACATCACGAAGAATGGGTGGGCACTAATAAAATTTGAGCCTTAAAATCTTTTTTCCTAGAACCATGAACCAGGCTACGTTATAACCCTTAAAAGTCCTAAATGAAGAAGGGTTTATTTCAAAAGCACACTTCAATGAGATATCATTCCTGACTCCCATGAGGTTTGCTAAAAAAAAATTGTGTTGGTATCATATTGCTTTTGTTATCTTTCATACAAAAATAAAAGTTGCACTAACTGGTGATTTGTTCACAGAGTTTTGCCACATCTTTTCAAATAAAATCTTCAAGACTTGCATAACAGTTGCATTATGATTTTCATTCTCATAATAAACATTCTTTGCATATAAACAAAGTGATTGACATTAGGGAAGCTTCCATGATGAGAATTGTATGAAGAATTTAATCATCCCAAGGGACTTGTCTCAAAATCTCTGAAGGTAGGGAAAAAATTATTGATTACCATAAGGAGCAGAGACACATTTGAATACTCTGCTGAGTAAAGAGTCAATCATTTAGAAAAATGGTCACAACAAGGGCCGTGTTGCCTATGGACTTTGTTGAGCATAAGAAGTTACCTTATAGCATGATTACCCATAAGGGGGAGGAGTTTAAAGTTTGCGTTGAACAAAGGATATGCCAAGATTAGTCAATCTGGGGCAATCAAGTCGAGATTCAAGAAATAGTCAACCTAGGGCAGTCATGTCAAGATTCGATGAATCTCTCAAAGTGTCGAGTAATCAGGGACAATCACTCAAGCATGGTCGAAAATACTCCAACATTGTTTAGTCAGTGGCAGTGTTCCAAAGTTCATAATACTAGGGCAATCTATTTCTGGTGGCACAGATCTCAGGAATTCCTCTCAAGGCAAATTATTCAAAAGCCCTACAGGTTAGGGCAAGGCAATATGCATGGGCATCTCCTCCTCTTCAAGGGTTGATCAGGTTAGGTTAAGGTGCATGATAAAAAACACGTGGTTTCAAAGCGAATATCGGGAAGTCAAGATCGTCATCCTCAGCAGATATCAGAGGTATAAGTCCAGTGTATTAGCGTTCATCAGCAGAAGTCAGGGCTTTCATTCCCTGTCAAGGATTTTAGTCCATATTATTGAGTTCCCAGCAAATATATTTGCTTAGGCACATTATATATAGTAATCATCATTACATAATATTGCATCATAAAAAAGCGTAGCATTTCCATAAAGGTGGAACATTACGCTAAAAAACTCAAAACATGCATACGAAGCATAATCCAGATATAATCTCCAACTAAGACAATAGCACATCTATGAAGAGAATATCATCTCCACAAGTCACCAGTCACCTCCCGGTAACCCTACTAATTGTTCATTTTCTAAACCATACAATTTGTTGTCTTTCAGTAACATTACCGTTTCTAGTAACCTTATTATCTGTTTTATTTCCCAATCACCTAATTGAAGCCTTCTGGTAACCCTACCGTTGTTAGTAACCTTATTGTTTTACAGATTGCTCTTGTCAAATCCCAGTGACCCACCGAAGTTGGCAACCTTACTACCTCATTTGTTTTCCGGTAACCGTACCGATGTTAGTAACCTTGATATCCTTTCTTGCCTAATCAACTGATTAAATCCTTTTGATATCAGCTACCAAGTTGTTTTGTTCTCCCCATGACCTTGCTGATGTCAATAGCTTTACTATTTTATTTATCTCCCGATAACGCCACTGATGATGGTAATCATACCGATGTTTGCTTTCCAACCACCAGGTTGATACTAGTCCAGTAACTTTACTAATGTTCGTCTCTTGAATCACCAGGTTAAAACTATCCCAGTAACCTTACCATTGATTCTCCATAAATATTTTACCGAAAAAAGAACTTATTCCTCAACAGTATTTAGTTTCTTTCCCCAGTAGAGTATGTGGTGACTTCTATCCTTAGTAGAGTCTCATTCCCCCTTTAAAGCCAAGTCTCGATTGGTAATCATTGTTTTATAAGACCATTAAGTTGGTTTATATTATCTTTTCTCTATAAGTCCATATTAATTGGCGTTTGTCTACCTTTTAATTCCATACTAGATGGCATTTGATATTCTGTCCGTTTTGTAAGTCCATATCAGTTGGCGTCTGGGATACCTTTTAAGTCCATACCAGATGGAATTTGATATTCTGTCTATTTTGTATGTCCATATCAGTTGGAATCTACCATAGCGGTAGAAATGTTTAAGACTAAGCCATTGGATTGACTAGACTCACACAGATCAAAATAAAAATCGCCACCGCCCTTTATTATTTCCAAAGGAATGGGAAAAGAGCGAGTAACCCAAAAAGAGGGAGAAAGATTCAAGGTAAGGGGGTTGGTTATGCAAAGGAAAGGTATTAGCACCCTAAACATCTATGGTACTCCGTAGAAACCTCTTTGTAAAATCTGTATATTTTGGCTATAAAATGTTGTATAAAAATAGATGGTGGAGGTGAGAAAAGAAGTATAATTTTTTTATGATTTTTGCACCCACCGCGGTTGTGAACCTTTAGTGCCTACGTACCACCTTTCATGCAATAGGGGATCAGGGTACACGTAGTTCCTCTTTTAAAAAATTTTAAAACACAAATGTGTTGATTAATTTTATGAGATAAGACATCATTGTCATTGTCCGTGTGGAAAACTTACTTACTACCCACATTTATGAGAAAGGAGAATTTGCATCATCTCAAAGTGGAGGATATGACTTGGATTTTAAAATCAACAATGCCTCACTCAACACCCAAGTGGAAAATATCTCACTTAACTACATATTGTAGAAGTATAGTTGTTTGCATCACTACAAGGATTGACAAGAGTCTAATCTTTTGAGAAAGGTTTTAAAATAAAAATACAAAGTGGCAAAATAGTTTGAAATGAGATTAATTAACTTTTAGTCTTCTCACAAAAAAATGTCAAAGTATTATTAAGTTGATTGAAGTTTGTTTATGAAAAGGTTTTGAAAATGCATGGACTTAAGTCCAAGTTTATTATGAAAGTGGTTCAAGTTTCAAAACAAGAAGAGTTTTCAAAAGGAGGGAGCAGATTTATTTTGAAATTAAAGAAGATGGGAGGAGAAGAAGAGACTATCCTAAAGCATAAAGTAAAAGCTAAGGATGAGAACCATCTAACCAACAAGAAGCCAATACTTGAAATTACGAGTCAAGATAGAATTTCCATTCCTTGGATTGAAATCAAACAAGCAAAGATACTAGACCTCTTGAGAGAATCAAACTTCAAGTGTATTAAGTCTTCACAAAAATTTGGCAGAGTAACGGCTGTATACATATGAATTCCAGATTACAAACAAAGAATGTAATCACAATATCCCGCACACAAAACAAAAAAACAACCCAATATCTTGAGGTAAACCTCAAGAGCTCTAGACAAAACATCAGTTAAGGTCACAAGGTCTTCAACATAGGCCAAAGTTTCTAACCCTAATTCTAAGAAGTCCAATACTCCACATTGCCAAGGATAGTAACCAAATAGTCTAAGTATCATTAAAGCATTTTATGGTTCATGTTGATTATTAGGTGTCTTAAAAGAGGAAAGAAAAGCTCAAGTGAGCAAAATAAAAATAACAAGAACATAAATGCTCAAGTGAGCAAAATAAAAATGGCATGAAATGTAATGATTAAAGTAAATGGTACATAAAGCATAAAAAATAAAAGTATAAAGTAAAAAAAAGTTTAATAGTTAGTGGTTAGTTGGATGACCATCTTGAAACTTGCATTTGGAACTCATTAGAGGATTGGTAGAACCAAATCCTCTACACAACAAGTTGCATTTGCTTTTTGTCAAGTATATCATCCATTTGGAATCCTCAAAAGTGCCATTTAATGATCAATGATGTTTAAGTGATCCGCGTTGACCAAAAGTGATATAGATCCATTAGAGGATTGGTAGAACCAAAGCCTCCACACAAGTAGGGGTGTGCATTTTAACCGGTTCATCCAATCCATAACCATAAAATTGGTTTCCAAATATAAAAAATCCAAACCATTTGGTTATTAACTAACCCACTCCATTTAAAGAAAAACCAATAACATTGGATACCCATTTTATTGAAATTCAGTTCTTGTTCCTAATCCAATTTACTAATTTACTCAAATGTTAAAAAGTATTTCTCTAAATTTCCAACATAGCAAAAACCAAACCATTACAAATTGAATAACTGGAATGACAGTTAATTTTTTCTTGGATCCCAACATTAAATATATTACAATAAATATTATTTTTTTAGTTTTAAAAATACACTATAATATATTTTACCTGCAAATGTGTTTGAATGACAACACAATAATGGAAGTTGAGTTTCATCAATCTAAGACATGAATCTCCATTTTGAAATTCAACTTTCATAATACTATAATCAAATTTCAATTATATATACAAGACCAAACACCAAACTTACTTAAAAAAAACTCTTCACATATCGAATATTATTAGAAAATAAATAACACAGTAAAATAAAATATGTTGACTGAACCTTCTAATGTTTTCCAGCATAATATGCATAAAAGTTTCAAACTGGTTAAGCAAAAAAATTGATTAAAACAAAAAATTGATGTAATTAGTTTTAAGAAAAACTAATCTTAACTGAATCAAATAAAAAACAAGTTGTTAATAGGAACCCGTTTTAAACCGAATCAATCAAAATATAAACTAGTTTTAAAAAAATAATCTGGTTTTACAAAAACAGTTTTGAAGAATTAAACCAAACCATATATTTGGTTCAATTCGGGTTGGTTTGAGAACCATGCACACCCCTACCATCCAACATCCAAGCTTCAACCATATTGTTTTCTATATATGTTCTTCAATTTCTCGCACAACTCCTTTCTAAGGTTTTCATAAGGACTCACATAAGTTGCTGTAAAAAAGCACTCTTTGCTGCCATGATAGTTTACTGGTAGTTAACCAAGCAACAATGATACCTCCCGAAAAACAGAATTTTTAGATGCTATAAATCCATAGAAACCTAACAAGTGAAAAGTTTTCTTCAGTTTATCAAGTTTACATCTCGTTTCCATAATCACAATCAACACAAGTCTCCAAGTTGTTACATATTCTTTGTAAATTATTTTTGATATAAAACTTTATTTTTTTAAATTGATTTTAAAATTGGTTTTTTTTATAAAATTGATTTTGAAACTGGTTTTTTATAAAATTGGTTTTGAAATCGATTTTTTAAAGAAAATTAAAAACTTGTTTTTAGAAAAATCAGTTTAAAATTGGTTTCTTTTTAAAAACTGGTTTTTGTGAGAAACCGGTTCAAAATCGAACCGATCCACATGTAAACCGATTTTAGAAATATAAACCGGTTTTAATGAAGTAGTTTTAAGATCCAAACCAAATCATATATATGATTCAATTTGGTTTGGTTATTGATCCATGCACACCCCTACACACAAGGAATCTCAAGGTTATTGGATCAAAGAGATCAAATTAACATACTTGGGCTTGCAAACATAGGTTTGGGCCACAAATGATCATTTATTCGAATCGGGACAAAATTTAGCACTATGTTAAGCAATCGTAAGTGGACTTATATAGAAGTCACACCTATTTTAAGGTCGGTCAATAGCAATCTATGCACCATTTGTTTTGAGACATGATATAGAGATCATGCTCCAATAACACTTAGTGCAATAAGAAATGGATGAGATGAAGAGGGGTGGGGAATAATATACAAACCACATTTGAATTAAATTTTTATCAAACTATTATTAAAATCATTCATCCATTTTTATGGAGTTAAACTCAACACCATGGATCCAATGATGTTAACAAAGTTCATAATCAAAAGTTCAACCCAAGATCATCCAGAAAATAATCACAAAATAATATTGCATTTAATATATACATTAAAAGGGTTTTAAAATGTTTTTAAAAAAGAAATAAAAGAGAAAAATATCAACTATGTTCAAATTAATCAAGAAATAAAAAATAAGACCATAGAAGAATCAGAAAAGGACTCAAATATTTTTACAAAATTTTTGGTAATTTTTTAAAGTCAGAAACTATTTATAAAATTAAAAGAAATAGGTAAAATAAACCAAAAATGATAAAAAAAATAACAAAGTCAGAAATAAAAAATAAACGAGGTCACCAATATTTGTCGCAATATCATTGGATCATTCCATAATTTTTTTAGAATTTAAAAATGCATAAAAGTATTTTTAAACATTTTAAACAATTCAAATAAAGTGAAAATTTATAATAAATATCAAAACACAAAATAAAATTATGATAAATAAAAATCAGAAAGAGAAAAATCAAAAATATTTTTCATAGTTTTTTCAGATTTTTTGGACTAAAAATGAATTTTCTATGATTTTTTGAAATTTAAAACAATTAAAATAAAAATCAGAAAATAAAATATCAAACTAAAAAAATATGGGCCATCTGATCAATGTCAAAACGCGTTAGCAAACAGATCAAGTGGACCTGGCGCACTGTGCATGTTATGGACCATAGTGAATAAAGCATTGAATAATTAATTAAATCAGATTTAAAAAAAATACAAGTGGCACGCCTTCATTGGTTGGAAGATAACACGTTGGTCATCTTCAACCTCCAGCCAACGTGAATTACAGGTCTCTCAAACTGTAAAATCAGAAGCTCAGACCTATGTCATTCGCTCTGTCTCTTAAAACGAAGACAACCACACATTCACGACAAATTTATGTAAATTGTAGCTCAAGAAATTTGGAAGGAAAGTTTTGAAAATGGATTTGAAATTTCATGGTCAAAACGTGTTTCATGATAAAAGTAAGTGTTGCAACTAGAACCAGGACAATGGGAGCATCACAATGATATCAAAGTTTTGAAGAATTGATGGAGAAATCTACCTATTGAAGTTGAGTCGCGGAGCTCCTAAACTGGACTTCTTTGGAGCAATATAGGGCATGATTCTTGAAGGTAATTGTATGGCTAACTTCAGGGAAGATCAAGGAAGCTGAATTGACAGAAAAATTGGATTGAAAAAGGCCTGAACAATGATTTCGAAGTTACAGAAAATTGAGTTATGGAGCAAGTTTGGCAGGGTGATTATGGCTATTCAAGCTTGAAGAAATGAATGAGGGACGTCCCTCTATTTATAGGGAATCAAATGGAATGTTCAAGCGTGTGAGATGATGAAGTTTGGGGGAAATCGTGTGAAGTTGCAAACAAGAAAAGTGTGACTTTTAATTTAATTAAAACTCATCCAAAACGCGCGTTTTGCTATGCTAATCACTTCTGGAAGTTCACTAAACATGTTTAGAAGCAAAAACACACAAAAACAAAGTGTTTAGAAGCTAAATCAATGATTTCAAATTCTGACTTTTGAAGAAACTTCAGTTTCAAGTTACCAAGTTCAAATCAATGGCATTCTCAGCTCAAGGGGTCTTAGGGCATGATTTTTGATGCTCTGGAAAGATGAGGCTATAAGCTTTGCAATGGAAAAAGAATGGAATCAAATGGCTGCTTGAGTTGAAAGTTGCATTGAGTCAAAATTGAAGAAAAAAAGGTTGACTTTCTATACTTAGAAATATTTCAAGTTTTTCTTCAAAAGTGACCTATAATGTTTTGCATCCAAACATGGCCTTCCACTTGGAATTTGCTCTTGACCAAAAAAGATGGCCTGAAATAGACCTCTTGAATGACATTTTCAAACTGAACCATTCAAAATCTCCAATAATTGAGAGAGTTATGAATTGTTGAAGTTGGAAAAAAAATCATGAAATGACATAATCTTTTGTATAATTAGGGCATCTTACATCCATTTTCTCACTTTGAACATAAAAGAAGGCACGAAGTTCACATCCTCAAGATCACTATGGAAAAAGCGTGGGCTCAAGGTGATAAAAATTGACCAAGTTATGATCATTTGAAGTCACACATGGAAAATTGGGGGTTCATCTAGAGGACTTGTAATCTTTCTTCTTCATCAAGTTTCTTCCACATGAAAAATCCTTGAAAATTTTGAAGTGATTTGTTGATAACCCTTTAAAGAGAAAGATGTATTTGAAATAACTCAAAAATACCAAAAGATGAGCAAGATATACTTCTTTGAAGTTCAAAACCCTAGCTCCTAGATCAAGAAAATGCTTTGAGGAACTTTGACAATTTTGAACAACCTTTTTGTACCAACACTCTTGATTTGTCAATATAAGTTATTTAGGATGATAATGAGAACTCATAGCAACCAAAATCACTTACATATCTTGAGAATTGAGAGAAATATGCACTTGTGACCAATAGGAACAAGACTTTGTCCAACCATGACAACTTCTTCCATCCACCCCTTGTAATTTTGAATTAATCTTGATAACTTTGTAATATGGTAAACCAAAATAACCTTTCCATGCCATTTCTTCCAAAACAACTTCAATTGTGAGGTTTGAACTTCTCAAGCTTATTGACTAGGGCATGGAAATAAACTCATGAACCCATTGATCAACTTGCTAAGCCACATTGCCTTTACCTACATTATTAACAAGTAAGACAAACCAAAATTGCATTTTATTAATTAAAAAGAAAATCAAGACAAAACATGCATGATCACAAAAGAAAAATAAGTCAAGGTGCTTAGTGATTCCTCAAAGAGAAAAGCTAAAGATAGGGAGGAGAACCAAAAACACTAATGTGATCTTGTTATGATTGAATTAACATGGTATGATAAAGGGATCTTAGGGGCAAAAATCGGGGTACAACAGCTGCCCTTATTTAAATTTCTTCTATCCGGAGATACGAAGGTTAAAAATATTCATGTCGACATGATGGAAGATACATAAATATAAAACAAACCCTATTTTTGTCCCTAAGATGCCATGCAATGCTTATGAGTATGAATGCATATGAACAATTTCAAAGGGACGCAAAACACCACTGGAGATGTAGCAAAGGAAATAAGGGTCAAAAGAGAAACCCGACCAGGAAAATAAATCACTGGTGAATCCAAAAGACCCGACTCATAGAGGATGGTAAAGGGTTAAATACACCAACTTTTACTGGAGGCAAAACTACCAATGTCCACTGAAGGTAGAAAGAAAGAAGAAATAATAACACTGACATTCACTGAAGGTGGAGATAAAAAATCATCGACGTTCACTGACGATGAACTACCAACTTTCACTGAAGGTAAAGAGAAAAGAGATATCATATCACTACCATTCACTGACAGTGAACTACCAACGTTCACTGAAGGTAGCAAAAAGATAACAATCACCAACTTTCATTGAAGGTGACCTACCAACTTTCACTGAAGGTAGAAAGAGAAAATATATCATAGCATCGCCGTTCACTGACGATGAATTACCAACATTCGCTGAAGGTAGCAAAAAGATAACAATCACCAACTTTCACTGAAGGTGACCTACCAACTCTCACTGAAGGTAGTAAGAGAAAATATCATAGCACTGCCGTTCACTGACAGTGAACTACCAACTTTCACTGAAGGTAGAAAAAAGACAACAATCACCAACTTCCACTGAATGTGACCTACCAACTTTCACTGAAGGTAGAAAGAGAAAATATATCATAGTATCACCATTCACTGACGATGAACTACCAACGTTCACTAAAGGTAGCAAAAAGATAACAATCACCAACTTTCACTGAAGGTGACCTACCAACTTTCACTGAAGGTAGAAAGAGAAAATATATCATAGCATCGCTGTTCACTGACGATGAACTACCAACGTTCACTGAAGGTAGAAAAAAAATAACAATCACCAACTTTCATTGAAGGTGACCTACCAACTTTCACTGAAGGTAGAAAGAGAATATATCATAGCATCGCCGTTCACTGACGCTGAACTACCAAGGTTCACTGAGGGTATCAAAAAGATAACAATCACCAACTTTCAATGAAGGTAGAAAGAGAATATATCATAGCATCACCGTTCACTGATGATGAACTACCAACGTTCATTGAGGGTAGCAAAAAGATAACAAGTTTTTCCCAAAATTTCGGTGTTTCACCTAGAAAGGGTCTCAACTTCTTCTTTAACCAAGGCATTCTGCCTGGAAAAGGTATTATATAAGCTGTCTCAAATAAAGAGACTACCACTTGCAAAGATTTCACAATGAACTGTCTCTGTCATGTTTGAAAAGACTTGCCTTCCACTGGAGTAATTTGACAACAAACTGCAAATTATCCACTCATAGAGAAGATAGCAAAAAATTAATGTCGACTTTTACGGGGAAGTATAAGTTGCTCAAATAAAGAGATCTGCTACTTGCTGTTATGGATGATTGTAAAATGACCTTCTGGGGAAAATGTCATGACTTCCTGGGGAATGAATCATGACTTCACGGGGAAGGCAATATAGCTTCCTGGGGAAAATAATATGGCTTCCTGGGGAAATGCCAATATATTCCTTCTGAGGAGATAAAGCCTTCTCGTGCAAAATAAATGGATATTCTCAAACCAAAACTCGAAGCTCGCAGAAATCCAAAGTGATAATATTGCTGGGAAATAAAGATTCAAACCAGAAATAAACTAGAGTAAAACAGTCTACCAAAATACATTCTTTGAGAAATAAACTCAAGAGGGAAACCCAAATCATCCAGACAAAGAGCTGTGTAGGAAGGCTAAAGCAAAAATCTTCCACGAGGGATAACTCAGTGGGGAAATTGAAAGAATATACACTTTCTGCTTATGGCTGACACTCTATTGGGGAGAGGATGACACAACTCTACAAAACAGGGTAATATGTCAAAAAAATATTAACGAATGTGAATGAGCAATGATTTTCTGAATTTAACTATGTATGATGTATGTATGGATGTATGAGTGTTATTATGTATATGCTGATAAAACAGACATATAATACTGGGATAAACAAACAAAACCAACTCGAGCGCACACAACACTCGCCCAAATCACTTCCAAGAAGATCATCCCAAAAGAAAATAAGCACCAACTGAGGAAACAAAGTCCTACTGTATGGCTTAACTTTACTGGGGAGAAACAAAATATAACGACAAAATAGTACAGATACAGGGATATAACATCCTTCTCCAAGATTCGCCAGGGAAAAGCACTCAGACTTCAACGGGAAAATGAATGTTTTCAAGTGTAGCACTTCTATTGGAGATTTGCAAAACTGATTTCAAATAAGGTAGATGGAAACCAAATCGTCAAATCATTCACTAGGGAATTCAGGCCAACTTTAAAGGAGACAAAAACATACAGACTTCACTAAGGGAGATAATTCTTCATCATTAATACATCTACCGGGGACTTCGTGCTGACTTCATTGGGATGGTCAACACCACATCATTGAGGGGAAACCAATATGCATTCTTCATTGAGGAAACCAGAGATACGTGTTCTTCAAGAGTAATTATTACACCAACTTCTCTAGGGAGAAAGGACTTCTACCAAATGAGCGAAGCCTTCACTGGAGAATCTTGAATTGAGTCTTCATATCATGCAAACTCAAAAAATGAAAAATGAACCAAGACTTGACTGGGGACAGTGGAGTCATAGACCCAATACAGCGAAAACATCTTGAGAAAACCTTCCCGGGGGAAACAAAACTTCCCAAAATTACTGGAGTTCGTCCATTCCTGGGATTACCACTTTTGTTTTCCTCTCAAATCACAATCTAAAAGTAAGTTGTAAATTATTTTTGAAATACAATTTTGTTATTTAATCTTTTTGCTTTGAAAATTATTATCAATAATAAATGGAGTCTTTGCAAGCTAAATAAAATAAGAAATACAAAGAATTGGATAAAAGCTCAAATTTTATTGATAGAATGGTAGTCTGCAAATGGCGAGACTCCACAGTTGATTACAAAGTTCGGAAAATGGTAATATATAATGGAAAAGATACAATGACCACTATTCCCTCTAACAACTTTGAAATCCTGAGCAGCAGCTTCTGTTGAAGTATGATGAGGATCCAAGAAGGTTGTTGCTTCAATGATCAAGTCTTGTCTGATGTAGTTACTTGTCAAGAAAGTCACTAACTTTTTCCTAAGCTGCCCTTGCGGGTTTTCTACTTAGCGGGAAATTTTATTCTGTTTATGTCTCTAATTTTTGCCTAGACCGCCCTTTCGGGTTTTCGGCCTACCGAGATGCTCATGTTTGCCTAAGCCGCCCTTTCGAGTTTTTAACTTAGCGAGTTGTTCTTTTATTTCTTTAGGAGAATTATTTCTTGACTGCATCAGCATTCATGGGACGTGGGAACTCCTCGCCATCCATAGTTTCAAGAATTAATGCACTTCCAGAGAAGGCTTTCTTGCTAACATATGGGCCTTCAAAAATGGGAGTCCACTCGCCCCTTGAATCGGCGTTAAAAGACACGATCTTCCTGAGCACGAGGTCGCCTTCTCTGAATTTACGAGGTTTGACCTTCTTATCAAAAGATTTCTTCATTCTCTTCTGGTATAACTGCCCATAACACAAAGCCGTCATTCTCTTCTCTTCGATCAAATTCAATTGGTCAAACCTGTTCTGGACCAATTCAGCCTCTGATAACTTTGTTTCCATTATCACACGCAAAAAGGGAATCTCAATCTCGATTGAGAGTACTGCTTCCATTCCATACACAAGGGAGAATGGGGTTGCTCCTGTTGAAGTGCGGACAAATGTACGATATCCATGTAAAGCAAAAGGGAGCATTTCATGCCAATCTTTATAGGTAACAACCATCTTCTGGATGATCTTCTTGATATTCTTATTAGCAGCTTCAATAGCCCCATTCATCTTCGGCCTGTACGAAGATGAATTGTGATGGAAAATCTTGAATTCTTCACAAAGTTCTGTCATCATCTTGTTGTTCAAATTCGAGCCATTATCAGTGATAATTCTGCTCGACATGCCATAACGACATATAAGATTATTCTTAATGAAGCGCACTACCACCCGCTTAGTAACATTAGCATATGAAGCAGCTTCCACCCATTTGGTAAGTAATCAATTGCTACCAAGATAAAATAGTGTCCATTCTAAGCTTTGGGCTCTATCATTCCAATCATGTCAACACCCCACATAGAGAAAGGCCACGGGAAGAAATAACATTTAGAAGTGTCGGAGGCACATGAATCTTGTCTGCATAAATCTGGAATTTATGACACTTCTTTGCAAATTTGTAACAATCAAATTCCATTGTAAGCCAATAGTAACCACCCCCGTAGCATCTTTTTAGCCATCGAATATCCATTGGAATGAGTGCTAAATGAACCTTTATGAATCTCATGCATCAACATGTCTGCTTCGTGTCTATCCACGCATCTGAGCAGGACCATGTCATAATTTCTCTTGTACAACACATTTTCACTGAGGAAGAAGCTGCCAGCCAATCTTCTTAATGTCTTTCTATCCTTATTCGAAGCACCAGTCGGGTATTCTCGAGTCTGAAGAAAATGCTTGATATCATCATACCAAGGTTCCTCATCTGCTACCTCTTCTATTGTAAATACGTGAGCAGGTCTATCCAATCGCCAAACTATAATTAAAGGTATATCATTCCAAGTATTCACTTGATACATAGAAGCCAGAGTTACCAGAGCATCTGCCATTTGATTTTCGTCTCTGGGGATGTGATGAAATTCAACTTTATTAAAGAAGGGTAACAATCTTCTAGCATAATCTTTGTAAGGGATCAAGCGGGGGTGACGAGTATCCCACTCTCCTTTAATCTAATTTATTACCAAAGCTGAATTGCCATACACATCTAGAATTTTAATTCTGAGATCAATAGCTTCCTCGAGACCCATGATGCAAGCCTCATACTCCTCCATATTATTAGTACAATCAAATTCCAACCTTGCAGTAAAAGGAATATGTGATCCATGTGGAGTGACAATCACAACACCAATTTCTTTACCATAAGCATTCACAGCTCCATCAAATATCATGCTCCAACGAGATTCAGGATCAGGACCTTCATCAGGAAATGGTTCATCACAATCTTTTACTTTCAGAAACATCACATCCTCATAAGGGAAATCATACATCACAGACTGATAATCATCAACTGGTTGGTGAGCAAGATAATCTGCCAACACGCTGCTTTTAATAACTTTTTGAGTGCGGTATTCGATGTCATATTTAGATAACAACATCTTCCAGCGGGAAATTCTCCCAGTAAGAGCAGGCTTTTTAAAAATGTACTTGATTGGATTCATTTTGGAGATCAACCAAGTAGTGTGATTCAACATATACTGTCGCAAACGTTTTTCCGCCCAGGCCAGAGCACAATATGTCTTTTCCAGCATGGAATATCGAAATTCATAATCAGTAAACTTTTTACTGAGATAATAAATGGCATACTCTTTCTTCCCTATTTCATCTTGTTGTCCCATAATGCAGCCCATGGAATTCTCTAACACTGTCAAATACATAATTAATGGTCTTCCTTCGACAGGAGGGAGCAAGATAGGAGGTTCAAGAATATATTCTTTAATACTTTCAAATTCCCTTTGGCAATCATCTGTCCACACAAAACCTTGATCTTTCTTTAACAACTTAAAGATTGGTTCACATGTTGCAATCATGTGGGAAATGAATCTGAAAATATAATTCAAATGCCCGAGGAACCCTCTGACTTGCTTTTCAGTTCTCGGTTCTGGCATTTCTTGAATTGCTTTGACTTTATCAGGTTCAACTTCAATCCCTATCTGGCTAACAATTAAACCCAACAATTTCCCTGACCGAACACGGAAAGTACATTTATTTGGATTTAAGCGGAGAGGATAATTCCTCAAATGGTGAAACAACTTCAACAAATCTTTTACATGCCCTTCTTCAGTATGGGATTTAGCAATCATATCGTTAACATATACCTCAATTTCTTTGTGCATCAGATCATGGAATAGGGTTGTCATAGCCCTCTGGTACGTTGCACCAGTGTTCTTCAACCCGAAGGGCATCACTCTATAACAGAATGTTCCCCAGGGTGTGATAAACGTTGTTTTTTCCATGTCCTCAAGTGCCATTCTTATTTTATTACACCCGGAAAATCCGTCCATGAATGAGAAAGCTTTGAATTTTGTTGTGCTATCCACTAACATATCAATGTATGGAAATGGAAAATCATCTTTTGGACTAGCTTTATTTAGATCTCTGTAATCTACGCACATGTGAACTTTTCCGTCTTTCTTCGGTATTGGGACAATATTGGCAATCCACTGAGGTTACACTGATGTCACAAGACAACCGACATTAATCTACTTTCGAACTTCCTCTTTGATCTTCACTGCCATATCTGGGTGGGTTCTTTGCAACTTCTGTTTGATTGGCGGGCACTCTGGCTTCAGTGGCAAGTGGTGTTCTACAATACCCGTATCTAGACCAGACATATCTTGGTAGGACCAAGCAAAAATGTCCACATACTCTTTCAACAACTCAATCAACCTGCTCTTCACATTTGGATGAAGCAATGCTCCGATCTTGACTTCTTTCGGGTCTTCTTCTGAACCCAAATTGATTACTTCCAACGGATCTTTATATTGCTGAATGGCATTCTCCTCGCGCTCAAGCAACCGTGAGAACTCTTTCGGAATCTCATCATAGTCTTCTTCTTCGGCCCCATACACAGGACATTCAAAGTTGGGAGAGGGTGCAAGGTCATTGTATTCAACAAGTTTTTTAATTAATCTGCACATATGCTTTATGATTGCTTTTTAGAAACTAACGCATATAACAAGTGATCATGCAGATTGAATTTCAGTTATTATTTATTTTGAAAGGTTTTTTCTGATTACGATTTTCCAAGAAAAAGCAGAAAATAAAGACACAATTTGGGAAACAGAGACAACCTTTATTATTGATTTTAAAAGTCACAGCGAACAGATAAGCCCATATAAAATTAATACTTTCACCTTGGGTAGAGTGAAAGCTTTTCAAAAAGATTAACAAAACAAATTACTTTGAAACATGTAATGGTAATCCAGTTTTGAACTCTAACTCTGTGCGTCACATAATTTGGCATTTCTGGATCTGCTTCAACTTCCACAATGGCATTAATCCTGGAAGCAGTTGGATGAAGATAACCCCCCTACGAAATATGTCTTGATACTTGCCTGCAGCAGACTTCAGTTTCATGCCCTTACCTTTATCATTCTTCACAGAGAACCCCAAGCCAGCTCTATTCTTGTTTACCTGTGGATCCACAATCTGTCCCCAAACTTCACTATGACCATTATGCACAACCTGTTGCGCATCCTTAAGCGAAACCATAGAATTCTCATTTCCTCTTATGTCATAAATGGATAAAGCTTGTAACTGGGCTCCAACACCAGCCTCATCCGCCTCCACAATGTTGAAAGAGGACAAATGAGATATCAATAATGCATGTTCTCCGTTTATAATTACCACTTTTCCTTCATGTACGAACTTCAACTTCTGGTGTAAAGTCGAAGTGACAGCCCCTGCCTCATGTATCCATGACCGTCCCAACAAGAAGCTATAAGCAGGTACAATATCCATGACCTGGAAAGTAATCTGAAACAAATGTGGGCCTATATGAATAGGCAAGTCCACTTCACCAATAATAGATTTTCTTGATCCATCAAACGCTTTCACAATAATGCCACTCGGGCGCATGGGCGTTCCTTGATATTTCAACTTTATAAGTGTGCTCCTCGATATAATGTTCAATGCGGATCCATTTTGAATCAACACATTGGATAATGAATCATTCTTGCAGTTCATAGATATGTGGAGGGCCAAATTATGGTTCCTTCCTTCATCGTGCAGTTCATCATCGTAGAAACTCAAATTATTACAAGAAGTAATGTTCCATACTACACTACTGAATTAGTCTACTGGCATATCACTCTCCACAAAAACTTGGTCCAATACCCTCATCAAAGATTCTCTATGGGCATAAGAGTTCATCAATAAAGCCAAGATAAATATTTTTTGAAGGAGTCTGCAATAGCTGATCCACAATTCTGTAGTCGCTCATCTTGATTATCTTCAAAATATCATCCACCTCTTTTTCTAGTGTATCTCCACTAGATTCCCCTATATCCTTCCTGGGTTCAACATTTTCAACAATTTTCTTTCCAGCGCTAACATCTCCACGAATAACTGGTGCAAATACATGACCCCTACAGGTAACTCTGCTAGTCTCAGCAATATTTCCTACATAAGGCATTAGCTGGATGGGAACTTCCACACCATCCTCTAAGATTGTAGCATTATATTTATAGGATACAACCTTATCTGACTTGTAGGGGACATGACCGGCAAACTAATCACCAATGGAGTAATAGCTGGCTTGCTCTGATACTCAACTTCAAAATGGGCAGTTGCACCAAAGTAAGGCACAATGACATTCACCCCTTCTTCAACACAATCAGTCATCACAGAGTCATCTCTGGAAAACAAATCCTCATCTGAGGAGAAATACTCATTTGCGGAGGCATACTCATCGTCCGACTCTTCTTTAGCCAAACAAACCTCAATTACGTTAACTTCATGGTAATCATCCCTTTGACCTGTAACCTTGATGGTTCCATTATCCAATAACAACTAAACACCTTTTCTTACAATTGAACATCCTCGGGAGTCCTGGCAGCAAATTCGGCAAGATCCGTATTGATGTTCTACCTGACCCTCCATGTGGCAGAAAGTAGCGTGCAACTGCAGAAGGTCCTCATTCATATATTCCACATCAAAGATTCTGAACTCTGTAGGTTATCCAGAAACCATGTTTACTTCCTCTTCATACTCTTCCCTAGTCCTGATTATGTGGATGAGGCCCTCATCCATCATCTCCTGCAAATCGGCCTTTATCTTGTCACAGCCCTGTATGACCGTACTGCAAATAGCACAACTGACATGGTCATACGTATAGTAGCTAAATTCAGAGGTATGCATGCATTTTCACCAAATCTCCTCTAACTAGATTAACATCAAAAATCTGGAAGTCGCTTGGAAAACCGGCCACCATATTCACAACATTTTCTCCTCCATGCTTGGGCAGAGGATTGTCTTTCACATTAGGGCCCACATCTTTGAAAGATAGAATACCAGACTTCACCAATTTCTGCACCTCAGTCTTCAAAAGATAGCAATTATCAACATTATGCCCTGGTGCTCCCTGATGAAAAGCACATGTTTGGTTTGCCTTGTAATACCAAGGCAACAATGATGGTACAGCGGGAGGTGGTCGGGTCTGAACCAACTTCTTCTGAATTAATGCCGAGAGTAACTCTGTATAACTCATAGGGATATGATCATAACTCTCCCTTCTCGGATTATACCCTTGATTCCCATGCTGGGATGGTCTCTGATAAGCAACAGTGGTTGGAGTCACGCCAACAACTGGAGTAACTGAAGCGATTTGCTGATGATGCTGATAATTTCTTCTAGGAGGATTAACCCTCCTCTCTTGCATAACAACATTTGTATCTCCTTCCTTATTTTTGGTAAACCCATAGGATGGCTTCTTCGTATTTCCAAAACTTTCACCCTTCATTAGACGACCTTCTCTTACAACCTCTTCTAAGCGGATACCCATGCCTACCATTTCAGTAAAGTCACTTGGCATACTTGCTACCATCCTCTCATAGTAGAAATCACCTAGAGTCTTCAAGATAATCTTAGTCATCTCCTTCTCTTCCATGGGAGGAATCACTTGGGCGACTACCTCACGATATATTTGTGCATATTATTTGAATGATTTCCATTCTTTCTGGACCATGGACCTGAGTTGATCATGGTCAGACGCCATGTCCATGTTATATTTATATTGTCTGATAAAGGCTTCTCCCAAGTCATTGACAGTATAGATATTTATGCTATCCAAACTCATATACCACTTCAGTGCAGCACCAGTCAAACTATTCTAAAAAAGTGAATCAACAGACGTTGATCATCAGTATCGGTAGACATTATTCTTACATACATCACAAGATGAGCACGAGGACAAGTGTTGCCCTTGTACTTCTCGAATTCCGGGACTTTAAACTTCACAGGTATCTTAATATTTAGTACCAAGAATAAATCATTCATATTCTACCCGAACAATTCCTTTCCCCTTAGGGCCTTCATCTCCCTCTGCATCTTGTCAAACTGCTCTTGAAAATCATCCATTCTATCATAAAGACCCAAGTCTTCACCTGGTGGAGGAAAAGAATGACACATATCATCGTTAACAAATGGAACCATATTATTGAAGGAGGTGCAACAGGAGCAACATGCACCATATGAGGTGCGGGAGTAACAGTAGTCTGAATAACTGGAGCTTCTTAAGAACCAATATTGAAACTTTCAGGCGCAAAGTTTTCTGGCATTCCCCATGGATAACCTTGAGGCATGCGATTCTGAACAACAACTAGAATGGTAGACACAAGTATACTGGAGCTTCAGTAGTAACCCTTATTGGTTGAGGTTAAACACTCGGTGGCTGATTCTGAGCAGCCACCAAAGATTCCATCAGAGCAGTAAGATTGGCCATGCCGGCCTTCAAAGAAGAAACCTCCTAGCGCAACTCGCGATTCTCTTGTTCTAAGTTGTCCATCTTCCATCTGAAATTGGCTCGAGTGTTGTAGTGGTGAGACAACTTGCTGAACAAAGTAAATAAGCTTGGTAAGACACCTGGATATGCATAAAAAATGCAAGAAATATGTGCAATATGATGCATGATGTGCAATGCACATGATTTATTTTATTATTAATATTTCAAGGGACTTAAAGATTTATAGACATATTGTAAATATCAAAGTAATAACACATTTGAAATACTGAAATTTTTTATTATAACTTCAAAATGGATTACAAATTTCGATAATCCCAAGCACAAGATGAAAATAAAGTCGAAAACCCTAAGAAGCAAAGCTGATGGAGATCACTCTATACGCTGGCGCTTCCCTGTAAGCCTGGAAATCTGAGCCTTCAACCTCTGATTTTCTTCCACATATCTAGTGGCAACCTCCTTCCAATCACCTGAATCATGAAGTGAGAAACTAGCATCTGATTGACGCTTAGGAGAAAATAAATCCCCTTGCTTCTCCATGGTCTCTACAGCCCGACTCTCAAGAATCTCAATTAAGTCGTCTTTCTCTTTCAAATCTGCTCTATAGGAAATATCTAAAGTTTGGCACTTATTCTTCCAATCATCCTTTTCCTGCTGCATCCTGACCAAAGCAAGCTGTAGTTCTTCCACATCATCTAATAGGGGAGGAATGGTCTTCACAAACAAATAAGACATAGGTATTTCTCGGGAATACGGCATCTTCAATTGAATAGCTCTCGTTTGGACCCACTAAAGATATGGCTCCAAAGAAATAGCACCCCTAGGTCCCAAGTCTTTCCTACTCTTCTTGTGAATATGATGCCAGGCCTTTGTAATCTTCTCCCTAGCTTCCTTATGGTCTTCTCCCTCCTTCCAAAAGAAACTTCTCAAATGAATACTATTTGGTTTATCCCTCATCGGGTAACCAAGCTGTCATCGTGCAAGAACATGGTTGTAGTTAATCCCTCCCTTTGTACCAAGAAGAGGTACATTGGGGAAACTACCACAATTATCAACAATCTCTGCATCTTGGTAAGCCCGATGATACCAATCAATATCTGAGTGAGTAAGTGCCATGATCTTAGGAGCCCAATGGGGTTCCTTCTTGACATCCCAAAAAGCATCAGACTGAGGCATATGAGAAATAAACCACCGATACAACAGAGGCGTGCAACAGATAATCATCCCCCCATGATAAGAATTCCGAAGATGAATATAGTAATAAGCATCACCCAACAATGTAGGAACTAGGTTTCTAATCATGAAGATCCTGATAGCATTAATGCCAACAAACTTGTCCACATTAGGAAATAAAAACAACCCGTAAGCAAGTAGAGCAAAGATGGCCTCAAAAGCGACTGTACTCTTCATCCTGGCAAAGTAACAAGCTTTCTCCAATAAGAACTGAGTTGGTAATCCTTTAGTCCCTTCTTTAGTGGTCATATGGGCTTCAACCTCATACTTCCACAGATGAATCAAAGCAGTAATCTCGTGTGGTTTTGGCTCACCCTCCAGACCAGTAAAAGGAACACGATTGATAATAGGTAAATCCAACAGATAAGAATACTCCTTCAGTGTAGGCATCAACTGATAGTCAGGGAAAGTAAAGCAATGATATATCATATTATAGAACTGTACCAAGGTCGAGAGAATACCCTCCTTCATCCTAAGCTTCATGAGAGGAATGATAGATCCATACTTCTTCCAAAAATCTACAGAACACTCAATCTCGGGAATTAGACTGATCAACTCATCTATCTTAGGATCTTTGAAACTGTATTTTCCGGTCTTTCTTTTTCCAGAATCCATGGTCAAAAGGTACCTGAGATATTCCCAAATGGTCAACTTTCAAGTCCCTTGAAATAAGATTTCTTCAAAAGATGCTTATGAGTGCATGGATGCATGATGCAACAATCACACACAAGATCACAAACATAGGGTTCTTAGGTTCAACATCACGAGTATAAGATCGAAGGTACTACCCATAAGGTATTGGTCTAAAAGTTATCACCTTCCGAACAAGGTTCTAGAGGTTCCCAGAGTCTACATCCTTCCTTTAGATATTACCAACTTCTCGATTAACTCAGTAATTAGTAATATTCTCAAGAAAAACTCGTCCGAGCGTAGTATCGTGTGACAACTATTTCCGGATTACTTCGTCATAGCTTCCGCACTACACCTAAAAGGCCAAGATGGGTTAGGTATTCTACAGTCCTCAGCTTCAGCAGGCTCCCAGGTCGAAAGTAGTACGTCTTCTCGATTACTCAGTAAACAACACTACAGTCAAAGGGGCCTCCACAAAGTGGGGGATCTCATGCCTCCTTTTTTGGGATTACTCCCTCAAAGTTAACAAGACTATACCGCCCGTCCTATCTTAAAGTTTTCCCAAGTCCGGGTATAGGACTCATAAGTAATCACCAAGCATCCTGAAAACTAGGAAAAATCTAGATAAACATATATATAACATATATACCAAACAATAGCACATATACAAATATAAATAAAGATAAGTGTAACCCACTTAGGGATGGACCAGCAAGAGGTCAATCTTTCCCCAGTGAAGTCGCCATTTTTTCTTTAGCAGTAGAAATGTTTAAGACTAAGCCATTGGATTGACTAGACTTACACATATCAAAATAAAAATCGCCACTGCGCTTTATTGTTTCCAAAGGAATGGGAAAAGAGCGAGTAACCCAAAAAGAGAGGGAAAGATTCAAGGTAAGGGGGTTGGTTATTCAAAGGGAAGGTATTATCACCCTAAACATCTATGGTACTCCGTAGGAACCTCCTTATAAAATCTGTATATTTTAGCTATAAAATGTTGTATAAAAATAGATGGTGGAGGTGAGAAAAGAAGTATATTTTTTTATGATTTTTTCACCCGCCGCGGTTGTGAACCTTTAGTGCCTACGTACCACCTTTCATGCAATAGGGGATCAGGGTACACATAGTTCCTCTTTTAAAAAATTTTAAAACACAAATGTGTTGATTAATTTTATGAGATAAGACATCATTGTCATTGTCCGTGTGGAAAACATACTTACTACCCACATTTATGAGAAAGGAGAATTTGTATCATCTCAAAGTGGAGGATATGGCTTGGATTTTAAAATCAACAATGCCTCACTCAACACCCAAGTGGAAAATATCTCACTTCACTACATATTGTAGAAGTATAGTTGTTTGCATCACTACAAGGATTGACAAGAGTCTAATCTTTTGAGAAAGGTTTTAAAATAAAAAGCCAAAGTGGAAAAATAGTTTGAAATGAGATTGATTAACTTTTAGTCTTCTCACAAAAAAATGATAAAGTATTATTAAGTTGATTGAAGTTTGTTTATGAAAAGGTTTTGAAAATGCATGGACCTAAGTCCAATTTTATTATGAAAGTGGTTCAAGTTTCAAAACAAGAAAAGTTTTCAAAAGGGGGAGAAGATTTTTTTTGAAATTAAAGAAGATGGGAGGAGAAGAAGAGACTATCCTAAAGCATAAAGTAAAAGCTAAGTATGAGAACCATCTAACCAACAAGAAGCCAATACTTGACATTATGAGTCAAGATAGACCTATTCCTTAGATTGAAACCAAACAAGCAAAAATACTAGACCTCTTGAGAAAACCAAACTTCAAGTGTATTAAGTCTTCACAAAAATTGGGCAGAGTAACAGCTGTATGCAGATGAATTCCAGATCACGAACAAAGAATGTAATCACAATAACCTGCACACAAAACAAACAAACAACCCAATGTCTTGAGGTAAACCTCAAGAGCTCTAGACAAAATATCAATAAGGTTACAAGGTCTTAAACATAGGCCAAAGTTTCTAACCCTAAGTCCAAGAAGTCCAATACTCCACAATGCTAAGGATAGTAACCAAATAGTCCAAGTATCATTAAAGCATTTTATGGTTCATGTTGATTGTTAGGTGTCTTAAAAGAGGAAATAAAGGCTCAAGTGAGCAAAATAAAAATAACAAGAACATAAATGCTCAAGTGAGCAAAATAAAAATGGCATGAAATGTAATGCTTAAAGTAAATGATACATAAAGCATAAAAAAATAAAAGTATAAAGTAAAAAACAGTTTAATAATTAGTGGTTAGTTGGATGACCATCTTGAAACTTGCATTTGGAACTCATTAGAGGATTGGTAGAACCAAAGTCTCCATACAACAAGTTGCGTTTGCTTTTTGTCAAGTATATCATTCATTTGGAATCCTCACAAGTGCCATTTAATGATCAATGGTGTTTAAGTGATCCGCGTTGACTAAAAGTGATGTAGATCCATTAGAGGATTGGTAGAACCAAAACCTCCACACAATGAATCTCAAGGTTATTGGATCAAAGAGATCAAATTAACATACTTGGGCTTGCAAACATAGATTTGGGCCACGAATGATCATTTATTTGAATCGGGACAACATTTAGCGCTATGTTAAGCAATCATAAGTGGACTTATATAGAAGTCGCACCTATTTTGAGGCCGGTCAATAGCAATCTATGTGCCATTTGTTTTGAGACATGATATAGAGATCATGCTCCAATAACACTTAGTGCAATAAGAAAGGGATGAGATGAAGAGGGGTGGGGAAGAATATACAAATCACATTTGAATTAAATTTTTATCAAACTATTATTAAAATCATCCATCCATTTTTATGGAGTTAAACTCAACACCATGGATCCAATGATGTTAACAAAGTTTATAATAAAAAAATCAACTCAAGATCATCCAGAAAATAATCACAAAATGATATTGCATTTAATATATACATTAAAAGAGTTTTAAAATGTTTTTAAAATAGAAATAAAAGAGAAAAATATCAACTATGTTCAAATTAATCAAGAAATAAAAAGTAAGACCATAGAAAAATCAGAAAAGGACTCAAATATTTTTACAAATTTTTTTGTAATTTTTTAAAGTCAAAAACTATTTTTAAAATTAAAAGAAATAGGTAAAATAAACCAAAAATGATAAAAAAAATAACAAAGTCAGAAATAAAAAATAAACGAGGTTACCAATATTTGTCACAATATCATTGGATCATTCCATAATTTTTTCAGAATTTAAAAATGCATAAAAGTATTTTTAAACATTTTAAACAATTCAAATAAAGTGAAATTTTATAAAAAATATCAAAACACAAAATAAAATTATGAAAAATAAAAATCAGAAAGAGAAATATCAAAAATATTTTTCGTAATTTGTTCAGATTTTTTGGACTAAAAATAATTTTTCTATGATTTTTTGAAATTTAAAACAATTAAAATAAAAATCAGAAAATAAAATATCAAACCAAAAAAATATGGGCCATCTGATCAATGTCAAAACGCGTTAGTAAACAGATTAAGTGGACCTGGCGCGTTGTGCATGTTATGAACTTTAGTGAATAAAGCACTGAATCATTAATTAAATCAGATTTCAAAAAAAAAAACAAGTGGCGCGCCTTCATTTTTTGGAAGATGACAAGTTGGTCATCTTCAACCTCCAGCCAATATGAATTGCAGGTCTCTCAAACTGTAAAATCAGAAGCTCAGACCTATGCCATTTTCTTTGTCTCTTCAAGACGAAGACAACCACACCTTCGCGACAAATTTATGTAAACTGTAGCTCAAGAAATTTGGAAGGAAAGTTTTAAAAAGGAATTTGAAATTTCACGGTCAAAACGTGTTTCTAGATAAAAGTAAGTGTTACGACTAGAACCAGGGCAATGAGAGCATCACAATGATATCAAAGTTTTGAAGAATTGATGGAGAAATCTACCTATTGAAGTTGAGTTGCAGAGCTCTGAAATTGGACTCTTATGGAGCAATATAGGGCACGATTCTTGAAGGTAATTGTATGGTTAGCTTCAGGGAAGATCAAGGAAGGTGAATTGACAGAAAAATTGGATTGAAAAAGGCCTGAACACTGATTTTGAAGTTACAAAAAATTTAGTTATGGAGCAAGTTTGGCAGGGTGATTCTGGCTATTCAAGCTTGAGGAAATAAATGGGGGATGAACCTCTATTTATAGGGAATCAAACGGAATGTTCAAGCATGTGAAATGATGAAGTTTGGAGGGAAATCGTGTGAAGTTGCAAACAAGAAAAGTGTGACTTCTAATTTGATCAAAACTCATCCAAAACGCGCGTTTTTCTATGCCAATCACTTCTGGAAGTTCACTAAACATGTTTAGAAGAAAAAACACGCAGAAACAAAGTGTTTAGAAGCTAAATCAATGATTTCAAATTCCGACTTTTGAAGAAACTTCAGTTTCAAGTTACCAAGTTCAAATCAATGGCATTCTCAGCTCAAGGGGTCTTAGGGCATGATTTTTGATGCTCTGGAAATATGAGGCTACAAGCTTTGCAATGGAAAAAGAATGGAATCAAATGGATGCTTGAGCTGAAAGTTGCATTGAGTCAAAGTTGGAAAAAAAAGGTTGACTTTCCATACTTATAAATATTTCAAGTTTTTCTTCAAAAGTGACCTATAATGTTTTGCATCCAAACATGGAATTCCACTTGGAATTTGCTCTTGACCAAAAAAGATGGCATGAAATAGACCTCTTTAATGACATTTTGAAACTTGAACTATTCAAAATTTCAAAAAATTGAGAGAGTTATGAATTGTTGATGTTGGCAAAAAATCATGAAATGACCTATAATCTTTTGTATCCTTAGGGCATCTTCCATCCATTTTCTCACTTTTCATATAAAAGAAGGCATGAAGTTCACATCCTCAGGATAATTGTGCAAAAAGAGTGGGATCAAGGTGATAAAAATTGACCAAGTTATGATCATTTGAAGTCACACATGGAAAATTAGGGGTTCATCTAGAGGACTTGTAATCTTTCTTCTTCATCAGATTTCTTCCACATGAAAACTCCTTGAAACTTTTGAAGTGATTTTTTTATAACCCTTTGAAGAGAAGGATGTCTTTGAAATCACTCAAAAATACCAAAAGATGAGCAAGATATACTTCTTTGAAGTTTAAAACCCTAGCCCCTAGATCAAGAAAATGCTTTGAGGAACTTTGACAATTTTGAACAACCTTCTTGTACCAACACTCTTTCTTTGTAAATAGAAGTTGTTGAGGATGATAAAGATAACTCATAGCAACTAAAATAACTTCCATGTCTTGAGAATTGAGAGAAATATGCACTTGTGACCAATGGGAACAAGACCTTGTCCAACCATGACAACTTCTTCCATCCACCCCTTGTACTTCTGGATCAATCTTGATAACTTTGTAATGTGGTAAACCAAAATAACCTTGCCATGCCATTTCTTCCAAAACAAATTTAATGGTGAGGTTTAAACTTCTCAAGCTTATTGACTAAGGCATGGAAATAAACTCATAAACCCATAGATCAACTTGCTAAGCCACATTGCCTTTACCTACGTTATTAACAAGTAAGACAAACCAAAATTGCATTTTATTAATTAAAAAGAAAATCAAGACAAAACATGCATGATAACAAAATAAAAACAAGTCAAGGTGCTTGGTGATTCCTCAAAGAGCAAAGCTAAAGATAGTGAGGAGAACCAAAAACCCTAATGTGATCTTGTTATGATTGAATCAACATGGTATGATGAAGATATCTTAGGGGCAAAAATTGGGGTACAACAGATACCTTTTAAGTCCATACCAGATGGCATTTGATATTCTGTCTGTTTTGTAAGTCCACATCAGTTTGCATCTAGGATACCTTTTAAGTCCATACCAGATGGCATTTGATATTCTATCTGTTTTGTAAGTCCATGTTAGTTGGCATCTAGGATACCTTTTAAATCCACATCAGTTGACGTCTAGGATACCTTTGAAGTCCATACCACATGGCATTAATATTTTTGTCCATTTGGTAAATCCATATTTTTTGGCATCTAGGATACCTTTTAAGTCCATACCAGATGGCATTTGATATTCTGTCTGTTTTGCAAGTCCACATCAGTTGGCATCTAGGATATATTTTAATTTTATACTAGATGACATTTGATATCTATCAACCTTATTTCCTTGCTGAATCCTATCATTAGAATTTAGTTTACTTGGATATTACCATTCAAACCCTTTCATCCTGGAGTGCAAATTTTATGGTTCATATAAGTATTTAATCCTCTTACACCTTGAACGTTTGAAAGGCGAGAGCAAATCTCACATTCAGGTTTAAGATGATTAAATAAGGGGAGTTGTTGCACCCAAAAATTTTCCCTATGGATTTTATTCACATTTTAATTATGCTTCACATCCTTCTGCATCACAATCATTCATAACATTTGTTCTTGAGGCATGACATCACATTTCTCTCTAGATTTGGGTTTTGAAGAAGATAGGCTCATCTATCAAAGGATTATATCATCATGATCATTATCTTAAAGGTATCCTCAAGTGTTAGGGATTTATCAGTTGATTTGGAGAGGATTAGGGTTTTGGGCATTCATCAGTATTAATCAGGAATTAGGGATTTGTGGTTTGAAATTCAAGGCTATTTACTTCAAATTATCATGAACAATATAATTTTATGGCCTCAAAATTATTTCAATTGCTTGATGATCACAAGATTGCACTGATTGAAGAAGATTTGAATTCATTTGAGAAAAGTCAACTGTAAAGTCAAACTTTGACTTTTTGGTTTTTGATCAAACATGGGTTTCATGAGTTAAGGATCATGAAAATGAGTTTAAATGAGTAATTTGATCAAGGGAATCCAGAGAAAGGATCAAAATCACAAATTTGGATTTAAGAATTTCACTAAATATTGTGAAATTCCATATATACAAAGTCATACTTTGCAAAGTCATAACTTCCTCATCAAGCCATCATTTTTCATGCTCCAATACTCAAATTGAAGAGAATGATGAGTTTTACAACTTAGTCAATGTGAGATGATCCTCAAAAAATGCATGTATTAAGATATATGACCCAATAAAGTCATGACCTCAAAAGAGAAAATTTTCATGTGTGTTTTAACTTCAAAAGTTACCCACTTCATGGCCATTTTTCACCAAGATCCAAGTTGACTCAGAAAAAACTCAAAACATGAAAGTTGAAGATCTTGATTCAAGCTTTCCAAAATGTCCAAGAACACAAAGATATCATTTTGAGCTAGTAGATTCTAAGAGATGAAGTTGGACATCCATACTTGAATTATAGGCCATTCTTTTAAAAACCTTATGATTAAATCTTCAATTCTGCCTTGTAATCTCACTTTTGAGGTCCATTAACTTGTAAATCTACCTCTAATCAGAAGATTACAAAAGCTTTCGAGTTATTGTCCAATTGATTCAAGCATTATCCAATCCATTTTGTCATCAAGGGGAGAAATGTTACACTTCCATTCTAGTAAAGCAACCCTTTTACAAAATGTCAATGCATTGAGCCTTTAACTTATTCCCTCTGCACACACTCAACCTAAAAACTCAGAAGCAAGATGTTTAAAGTGTTCAACCACTTTGGATGCTTTGGTACTATACATTGGAACCATAATTTTCACATTGCTTCACAACTAAGTTTCAAAACTTTAAGCTTCAAACTCCTCAGTCCCAAACCCTAATGTTTTCCTATAAATAAAGGCCAATTCTACATTGCAAAACAGACTTGAAACACCCTTTATAACCTCTCAAACACTCTCTAACTCAGAATTTTAACATTGCAATTTTCTCAAGGTTCAAAAACCATGTCTTCAAAATTCATAATCCTTATAAGTTCTTTGTAAACTAACCATCCACACACCCCATATACACCATATAGAAGCTATCCAAACACTCATAGTGCTTCTATAACGCCTCTATCATCATTCACCATTTTCACTTTAGCCATTTGCAAGTTGATTTAGGTAGGGAGGTTCAGATAATTTCCAAGCAAGCTGAGCATCCACTAAGCATCAACAAGGCCCCAGGAAGCTGTTATGATCATCATTTCACGTTGAAAGTCATGTAGAGGGCATTGGATTTTTCTTCAAGAGGTAAGTTTCCTTGAACTGTGAAATCTTGATACACGCATTATTTACACATACATTCTGAATTAGAAATTTAGATATCATGTATGTGAAGCTATTCATATGCTTAGTTTTGAATGATATTGCTTGTGTGATGAAGATTGCAAAACTGAACCATTAGGGTTTCATTTTGGTACTAGATGAAATTCGTGTTTATCTTTGATTAATAGCTCCTGAGAATTATACCATTGAATTCGTAAGGAAATTCTGAGCAAGTTTCATGTTTATACTTTTGTGTTTAGTTAAGAAACGAGTAAGTTACAAAGATCAAGCCATGTATGTTGTTTTTTGTTTCAGCGAAGAAGATGATGGCCATGGCGCCATCTCTTAAATTTTTCAAAATAAGTTTTATAATATATTTAGCTGAAGCTGTTTTATAACCAGATGTAACAGCCACCCCAGTGGTAAGACATGTGTGCTTTAAATCTCAAGGCACGAGTTCGAATTGAAGGGACACCTTTTTTTTCTCCTTTTTCCACATTTTTTTCTTCTGTTTTGTGATTTTCCAAACTTGTTTTAAATATATTTTATTGAAGGTATGTTTTTAATACCACAAGCGCCTGGCCTGGTGGTAAGCCTTTTGTCCCGTGAATCTAAGGGCATGGGTTCAACCCCTTTGTCCACCAAGACATTTTTTTAACACTTGTTTTATTTTATTTCTTTTACAAACTTTCATTTAACTTTAAACCAATAAAAGCAACTCCTTTTGAGTTGATTTTTTGTACACCACTAGTTCACCACTCCTATTTTATGAATATAAAAAATATCACAAAAAATATTTATTATTTTACCATTTTTCAATTAAATCAAAACTAGTCATTTTTAGGGTTTTCTTAAAGACTTTTAATGATCTTTTGATCAATTTCTCAACTTTGCTCATAAAGCTTGATCTTGACACGAGAGATATTTATTCTCATTTGATATTTTGACTCTTGAGTGAGAATTTCATGATAGCTTGAGCCATTTTAGAGTTTTATCATTCAAAATTCACAATAAATCATGAAACATGTTCAAAATATCAAAAAATATGTTCCATGATTTTCATTGTGATTGCGATGCATATGTTTATTTTAAACATTAAACTCATCCATGTTTTCATAAGTTTGTCCCACCTTTTGAATATATTTCCTTCATAAACTCTTTTAAAGCATAAACCATAAAACGTCAACATGTTTTCAACTTTTACCCTTTTGTCGCAACTTTTACCAAATAAAATCCATGGATTCTCATACATTTGTATGGTCATTTCTTGTGTGAATACCATGTTCCCTTTAGCTTACTTGGTTAACTTTAAATCATTGATGAAACTTGAACCAAGATATACATTAGGATCTCAATCCAAGCATGACAACATTATGGTAGAATTTCCCCCACAATCTCAACTATAGGATCAATCTTTGCATGACAACATTAAGATCAAGTCCCCCATTAGACTTTTCTTTTCCTTTTGTGTTGCATATTTAAGACTAAAATCTTTTCTCATTTAAAAATCCAAAAACACTTAAAATATTCAAAACCCTTTCAAAACTAAAGGTATGAAGGTGTTGGGTGTCTCCTTAGATGAGGGTCCACTTAAAACCTTCTTCCTAACAAAAACACAAACCAAATCCAAATCAGTTTTTCCTTGGGGATTTTTCATTTTAAAATATTTTCAAAAAGGATATGTTAACTCCTTTCTACATAAAACAACGATGCGTAGTCTCTAACAGTCGAGTGGCAATGTTAACTGTTAGAATGCGAATTTAACATCACCAGAAAAAACACACACACAAATTTTTTTTAAGAAGAACTACGGTGTTCTGATTCCATTATGGATACGTAGGCATGTAGTTTCAATGCTCAGGTGAACACACTAATAAAAAACCTTTCTTTTCCCCAATGAATTTATGCATGCATTTCCCTTTAGCAAATAAGTTTTAGATACACACACACACTGATTAGAATAACAAGAGTGGAACTTGTGGAGTACGACAGACGTGAGGGGTGATAATACATTCCCCTTGCATAATCGACTCCCTTAACTGAGATTTGGTTGCGAGACCATGTTCTTTTCCCAATGCCAAAGGATTTCTCTATATTTTTCTTTCCCTATTTCTTGAGATAAATAAATTTAAGTGATGACTCTGTTTATTCCATTCGAAGTTATTTATTTTATTTTTCTATTAGCTCCAGTCTTGTAGATTTTAGGGTTAACACAACCCATGTTATGTTTTGAGCTGGCCAGATCCGGGTCCAGCCTGACCCGGTCCAACCAAGTTATTTTTTTATTTTTTATTTTTTGTAATTTGTTTCATATATCTTTGGGCCTGCTTTCCTGTTTCCCTAAAGTCCGTCCGAAATTAACTATCCTTACCCCTTAATTATGATTTCTCCCACCCTTTTTTAATTATATTTTCTTAATAAATTTGTAGTTTTTTAATCACTTATTCATTTTTAAAACTAATTAAATAATTACGTTTTTTTAGAAGATTTTCCTAAATAGTTTAAGTTTAAAAGTAACTTAGTAATTTTTTGTGAATTTTTAATATTTGTTTTTAAACTTTTTAATAGTTAGTGTAGTTAATCATTTAATATTGTTTAGTTTCTTCTTTTCGGTTATTTGATCTAATCTTTGAACACTTTGTTACTTTTAATTAATTAATTAAATATTGATTTAGTTTGTTGATTGTGTTATTAAAAATTAATTAGTTTTTCTAATTAATTTTTCTTAACCTAATTAATTAAGGTTAATTGATTTTTAATTAGTTGATTAAACATTTACTCTTTTGGTTTCTTTGTTGCTTACTTGTGTGTTTAATATGCTTCCTTAAGAATTTTAATTCAATTTTAATCTTTTGATTAAATTGAGTTAATTAGACCTTAGGTTCCTAAACCAAGCATGATAACATTAATAAGCTTTCCTATCCTTAACATTATGTCTATCTTTGCATGCTAACTTAGGTAAATGTTTCCCTTTCATCCTAACTTTAAGACCACTATTGCATGACAACACTAGGATCTATAGTCTCCCTTAGACTTTTTCATTCCCCTTTTTGCATCTTTAAAACTAAAACTAATTTTTATTTATCAAACTCAAAAACACTTAATAATAATAATTACGCGAACCACGTGTCACAAGCCTTAAGCCATTGAGGGAAGTATGGGGCGGTACAGACTAAACCTTGTACTTCCTTTAAATCATAGTATTTAATGTGGTTCCAATCACCAAATCTTTTTTCAAGATAAAAAATACAAATCAATTCAAACCTTTTGCCTTCGGGCTGCCTTCAGGCTTTTCTTTTGAAAACCTTTTCACAAAAAAAGATATGTTTTTTCCACTCTGTGCAAAACGACGCATAATTCCCCAAAGGTCAGGTTTTAATATGCCAACTTCTAGAGTGCGAATGTAACAGTATCCGCCTAAAAAATATAAAACAAATCAAAACAACTTTTTAGGTGAACTACGAGTGCCCTGATCCCCTATTGCATGAAATGTGGTACGTTGGCACAAAGGTTCGTAACTACGGCATGCAAAACTAATAAAAACTTTCTTTTTGCATATATACTTTGCATTCATGCATTCCCATCAACTTGTTAGCTTTAGTTTTGGATACACCTTTTGATTAGAACAAGAGTGGATCATGTGGAGTACTACATACGTGAGGGGTACTAATGCATTCCCCTTGTGTAATTGACGCTCGCACCCAATATCTTAGTTGTGAGACCTTGATTTCTCCTTTCTCAGGTTTTCTTTGATGTTTTACTTTCCCTTCTGTGGGATAAATAAATATTCGATGGCGAATTCATTGTTTATTTTTCTCTAGTTGCATCAGCTGGCGACTTCACTGGGGAAACCTAAGTGAGTCAGTCCTAGCTCTTGTTTGTTGGATCTTTGGGTGTTTATTTCTTTTAGCTTTATTATCTTATTCATCTGTATATATGATCATCTGTATATATGTTCGCGTGCATTACATTTTATTGCTTTTTATTATGTATAATGTTGTGCTGTGTTGGATTTTTTGGTTTTTCAAGTTGGGTGGGTTGTTACTTTGAGGTAAAAGGCCTAGTACCCAGACCAACGAGATACACTTAGGAACACATATGATTAGAGTGGAGTCATGACTGCTACTGAACCTTGATCCCACTAGTGTGGTCATGTGTTCCATGCTTAAACGAGGTTTATATAGGGTACAATCGTTATCATGTAGGTGTTACAATGGCAGTACTTTCACGCGAACTCACAACTCTGAGTTACCTTTTGACCTTACGCTGACATAGACTTCACCCTTGAGTGGGTAGGGAGTGATCTTACAAGTATTGTTGGTGACTTATTTTGTACTTGGTTCTGTTGTGTTCTAAAACTAGTGTTGAACCTTTGATCCTGTGATATTCAGATTATTCAACAGATTTATACAGAATTTATCCAGAGGATTGTACAGTTGTTATGCTGATTCTTTTGAACCTATGATGTTTCATTCCATTTACATCAATCTTCATAAGAGTTTATTTCTCTTATCATCCATGCATCATCTTGCATCCCATTTATTTCAGCCTAGAGACTCATTACAGTCTGGTTTGTTTTTCAGAATGATAAGACCACAAAGCTGATTTCTCGACATCGTCATTATCATGGAGTAGTTATAAGCAGATATGACTATGATAAACACGCAGATGGAGACTCGGTTAGGTCAATTAATGGAGGTTATTCAGAACCTCGCCCGTGGGAAAGAAGAGTTAAGGCAGACTATTCAGAGACCAGTTGTTACTGTTAATCCTATTAATGGTCCAGGGGTTGTTCATCCTGCAAGTGTTAATATTAACCACTGGGAGGTTCCTTTAAATCAAAATGTCAAAAACACCGATCAGATTCCTGTCTATGAAGCTCCACACATTGAGGACATTTCTGATGCGTCATTTGATACCTTCAGGTTCCCGATTGATGAAACTGAGTCTGAGAAAAGGTTCCGCCTCTTAGAGGAGAAAGTGAAATCTATTGAGGGTCGTAATTACCTTGGTTTAGACGCTACTAGTTTTTACCTTGTGCCTGGTATCAAGATTCCTGCTAAGTTTAAAGTCCCCAGTTTTGTGAAGTACAAGGGTACCACTTATCTGATGACTCACATCAAGGCATTTTGCAACAAGATGGCTCCTTATGTGGAAAATGAGAAGATTCTAATGCACCTCTTTCAGGATAGTCTCAGTGGAGAATCTCTTGAATGGTATACCCAGATCGAAAGGACCAGCGTCCAAACTTGAAGAGAGTTAGCTGAAGCTTTTCTCAAGCAGTACAGTTTTAATAGTAACATGGCTCCTACCAGAATTCAACTCCAGGGTTTGATTCATAGGGCTGCTGAATCTTTAAAAGAGTATGCACATAGATGGAGAGAACTAGCTACCAGAGTCCAACCTCCTCTTTTGGAACGAGAACTTGTTGATATGTTCTTAGATACTCTACAAGGTCCCTATCTGATGGCTGGATATGCTTCTAAATTTTCATACTTGGTTGTCATATGAGAACGAATTGAGCATGGTATTAAGATTGGTAAGATTCAGGATGTTGCTACTACTTTTGAATTCCCAGAGCAGGATGACGAAGAAGCAAGTGCAGTTTTCGAGGACGAGGAAGAAGCTCATGCTTATCCTCTAGTTCAGATCCCTCAACATCAAATGGGTGAAGATAGTCCTAATAAACATGCTCCACAAATATGTGTTGCAACTGTCATCCAAGAACCAGTTCAATTTGTTCAACCAAAGCTTCTTCCTTATGTTCAACCAATTTAGTATGCTCCTTAGTAGTAGAACTATCAACAGAGATGTAAGCAACATGGTAGACAGAGGGACAGGAAGCCAAAAAGAGTGTTCAACACTGTTCCTATGCCTTACAGTCACTTGTTTCCTCGGTTGCTCAAACTTTCTTTGGTGGAAACCAAACACTTGGATCCTGTTATTCCTCCTTTTCCCGTGAGATTTGATCATAATGCACAATGTGATCACCATACTGAGGCACAAACCATTCCATTGAATACTGCAGGGCATTCAGAGAAAAGGTGTACGACCTGCTTAATATAAAGTTTATCAATTTCGCACTAGATGGTCATATTTGGATTCTCCTTTGACTCAATGATGTCAAGACTACAGAGAGCATATTTTGAAGCAATAATTCCATATAGAATCGAGCCTCATCAATAGTGGAAATCTTTAGTTCATTTTGATTCTCATTTGTAATCTTTCTTGTTTTGTTCAGTACTGTTTGTATGCAAAACTTGTATGTTTTTGAATATTAATTATAATGCATTGAATATGTTTATCTTGAATTAATCCATTCGTTATCACTCTTAATTGTTTGCCTTTTGATACTTAACTCTTTCTAATAAAGCAAATAACTCTGAAGGGAGGATGATGAACATATATACCTAGAATTTCAAACGGTATGCTTTTAAATAAGACCCTCCCAACTATGTACATGCATTGTTTCAAATCCCCAAACACCGGAGATATAAGGGAGATAGACCCTCGTCAAGCCCTTTGAGCCTTGAAGTATAAGTTTCTTTTATATTTATAAAAAACCCTCATATTTAACCAGGGGACGGGTAGTCTTCAGTTAATTTGATCGAGCTTTCAAATTTCAAAAGGAGTGTCCTATTTGAGGATTACCACACCTTATCCCTCCTACATCAAGAGGTCCATAGAAATAAAAATCATAATGGTCATCCCTCGCCGACCAAGGAACGAGGCATTCATAACATTTCAAACAAGTCAAAAGACTCAGGGTCACACGATTTGTTAAAAAAAGAAAAAGAATGAATGAAAAAAGAGAAAGAAAGCTCGTTAAGTCGAAAACTTGAAAATAAGTGACTTAGGCAAAAATTAGGGCATCCCGCTGGACTTCAAAATCAAAATTCAAAAGAATTTGTCCAGACAAAAGTTAGGTAAAGCGGAAAAAAGAGAGAAAAATAATGAAAAAGATAAAAGTGAAAAGGATTACCAAATAAATATCCTTAGCAAAGAACAAAGTCGTTGGCCAGACACCAAGAACAAAAGGTGAGTGATTGTCGTGTCCAAAAAACCTCAGTGGTTCCTCAACCATCATAAACTCCTCTCGAGAGATGAGTGCTCGAATTGAGTTAGATGAATGTAAGATTGGAGAACATCATGAAGAATCGGTGGGTACAAATAATTTTGAGCTTTAAATCCTTTTTCTCAAACCGTGAACCAGGCCACGTTATAAGCCTTAAAAGTCCTAACCGAAGCATGGGTTAATTCGAAAGCATATTGTAATGAGATTATGGTAATCTGACTCCTAGGAGGCTTACTAAAAACTTTTGAGTTTCTATGACACTATCTTTTACTTCCTTTCATACAAAAACAAAAAAATTGATGTTACGACATCATTTCAATAAAAAGTTTTTCAACTTCAAGACAAACATGAGATTTGCATTAAAATTATGATTCTCATAATAAACATTCCTTGCATGTAAACAGGTGCTTAACATCAAGTGAGCTTTCATAATGAGCATCAGATGAAGAGTTTGATGATCCCGAGGGAAAAATTACTTCAAGAATCTGTTGAAGTGCAAATCATTTTGAAGAATGATCTTAATATGGGGCAGACTGTAATACAATGGGAGAACTGACTGGGTGTTTTGTGTTTTATCACAAATGTTATGGATAGCAAGAGTCGCCACCGACTCTTATTTTATCCAATAAAGTAAAGGTTGAAAAGAACAAGAAAGACCTTTTGAGAATTTTCTTGAGTTCAAGGGGTAGGTTATGAAAAGGGAAGGTGTTAGCACCCTTTTCATCAGTAGTTATCTACGGGCTCTTAATTGCCAGCTCACCTTGAAATGCTTTGTGTTTTGTGTAAGTTTGAAAAAATGTTTTGAAGATGTATTGGAAGTGGTGATTTTGTAATGATTCTCGTATCGTTGATAATGTATACAAAATGCTTATTTTGGAAATATTTTGAAAACACCTTGGTGTGGCAATTCTGCAATAATTCTCGTATCATTGAGAATCTATACAAAATGTTTGTTTTGAAAAGAGAGTGTTTGAAAAGATGTTTGTTTTTTAAAGTGTGAGGTGTGAAAATAGTTTTAGTTTGTGAGAAAGCAATTACGAGCAATCTACCTACTCAAAAGTCTTGTTCTTTTCCTCCTCCTTTAGATATTGCTATTTTACTATTGGTTGGTAGAGAGCCATATCATTGGATGTGAGGGACAAACATGGGTCGTCATACAGTTATAGAAGGCAACTTGTAAGATGTTTTAGCAATTGTCATAAGGGACTAAGATCGTTTACCAAAGGCAACATCGAAGGGTCATCGAGGGACTACGATCTTTTAATCGAGGGTCTTTGCTAAAGCATCTCATGTTCGAGGGACATGACTGTTTTTATCCGAGGTAATAAGTGAGGTTAACCCTAGAGGTACATGTGTGTATGGTGTTTCGTTTTCATGTATTTTATCTTGAATTAGGGTTTTTCTATGGTTGGTTTTTATCTTGTCATACAAACCCTAATTACTAACAATAATAAGGAAAGTGATAAATTGAAGAATTTAAATGTCCTACGCTATTGCAACGCTTTGGGAATGGGGGGGGGGTACAAGTTTGTGAATGAGGGGGAGAAAGAAATAAAGCCTAATTATCTTTTACAAACCATTGGATACGAATAATAAATAAATCCACAAAATGTAAAGATGAATGAAGAAAAAGAAATTGTTTTTTGTGGTTTTTGATAGAGAAAACATTTGGTAATTAACCTAATTAGACTAATTAATTTTAATTACAAGAGAAGTTAATTAGTTATTCAACAAAATCTAAGATATATGTTAATTGAAATTAAAAAGAAAAATAAAATCTAAGTCTAATAATTTGTTTGTAAAATAATTTGAATGTGAATGTTAATAAAATGTTTTATAATGTAAAATAACTAATAAAATTTAATTTAATTAACAAAAATAAAGTAAAGTGCTTGAATTGAAATATTTTTTTAGTTTAATTATTTAAGAAAACATTTTATTGTATTTTTTATTAAATAAATAATAAATAAATAAATAAAAATAAATAAAATATGAAGAATATAAAAATATTGGGCTTGAGGGTTAAAAAGTAAAAAGGGAGGTAATAAGTAGCAAACAGGCCCAAGCGTGTTTTTTTGTTTGAGTCATAAAATAAATAAAAAAAGATAAATGGGCATGCGCTTGAAAATTAAAATGGGGTGCAAAAAATAGCAAAATGTCAAGCCCAAATCAGCAAGGCCCTAAGTGCTGCATGATTCCATGTGGTTAGCTGTTGAGAGTGCATCATGGTAGGTGCACATGGATTGTGTGCACTGAATATACAAGGAAATAATATGAGAAAAACAAAAGGGTACCACTGGGGCTCGAACCCAGGTCCCTATAGATCAATGACTTAGCGCGCGCTTCTTTACCACTGGAGTGGCTGTTACATTCGGTGGTAAAATAAGTTACAATAAATTTAAAATAAACTCAATTCTAAACATGGCTTCATCTTCTTCCTCGCGCTAGAACAATAACACCATTGTTTTGAATTCTGAACTTGCTCATTTCTCAACCATTTTCAAAAATGTAAACATGAAAGTTGTTCCCTTTTTCACCACGAATTAAACCATATAAATAACTTAAGCTAACTCTTAAAGATAAACATGAATTTATGTTGGTACCAAAATAAACCCTAATTTTTCTATCACTTCAAATCCAAAATTCATATTACTCAGGCAATATAAATGAAAACTAAAGGCATGGTTAGCTTCCGGGAAATGATGTCTATATTTTATCTTTACGAAGTAACCATTAATGATGCTTGTTTAAAGTTGAGAAAACTTACCTTAAAACTGAAAATTGTGTTTGAAGTTTGAGCACTCCTGGAGGTGTTGTGATGATCTGGATAGCTTCACTGAACACCTAGGAAGCTATTACAATGCTTACTTTGGATTAAGAGTGGCTGGAACTTTCAGGAGAAGTCAAGTTGTAAGTGACTGTTTTTTGAAAATGGAGGATGGTGCAAATGGTGTTACAATGATGGAACAGGGTCTTGGATAGGTTCTAAATGAGGCATGAGAGCTTTGTGATTGATTTAGAGTGAAAGCGCATGAGTGGATTGTGAGTTTGAAGTTCAAGGTCAGAATGTGCAAAAATGGAGATTTTGAATGCCAATTCTGATTTTAGGGAGTTTGAGGGGGATAGAGGGCTCTTGAACTTGTGTGTTAGCTTGCAAATAACTTTTTTGTTTATAAATAAAAGGTTTTAGAGGATCAAGTAATCAGAAATCAAAGATCACATGTTATGGTTATGTGACTTAATTTTGAAGTAAATTTGAAATGCATAGTTTCAATACATAGTACAAGGGATTATAGGGTGGTTGACAGGCTTGTAGATGGTTGCTTCTTGATTTGAAATGTTTTAGAATCAGAAGCAATAATGTATGTGCTCAAGGGGAGTTGACATTGTGTATAAAGCAACTTTTCAAGAATGGCAATGTTAACTTTGTGCCAAAAATGGAATAATCGCTTGGACAATGGCTCAAGCACTTGGATCATAGCTCAATCAGTTGTGTAAACAATTAATTATGGAGTGATTTTCAAGTTAGAAGCCTACAAAGCAAGATTTATACAACATGTTTGAAGATTGGATCATAAGGTTCATCACAAAATGACCTAAAATTCAAGAATGAATGGCCGACTTCTTCTCTTCTCAAAAATGATATCTTCAAGTTCTTGGACATTTTGGAAATCTTGAAACATTTTCTACAACCTTCACGTTGAACACTTTGGCTAAATAAAATTGGAACTAGGTGAAAAATTGCCAAGAAGTTGGGACAAAAATTTGACCAAACTTGCTAAAATTTTCACTAAATGTTTTGTAAAAATGTCATGACTTCATGAGCCTATATCTTCAAATCTAAGCATTTTTTGGACATCAACCCTCAAGGAAAAAGTTGTATAAATCATCAAGATCTACAAATTTCATGTTGAAAGTTTTCCTTGAAACATCTTGCATCTTGGTAAAAAATTATCATGAAGTAGTGAAATTATCAAGGTCAAAAACACTTAGAATTTTTCTAAGTATTGGAAATCTTGACTTTTGTTGACTTTTCTTGAATATATTGATTCTTGATGATCAAGTTTGATATTTTTGAATGTCTTTATGAATTTTGATCTTTGAAATTCAATGTTGACTAAAAAGTCAAAGTTTGACTTTTTTGTGTTAGTTGACTTTTCATCAGTATCCAAATTCAACTATCAACCCCTTAATCTTGAGAAGTGATTTGAGCCATGAAATTAGGTCAAGAAATTGTGTTTGAATCCTTAAGATCATGATTCAAGCCATTAGGTCATGCACTAGGTCAAAAGTCAACAATCAGTCATTCTCAGTTAAAACCCTAATTTTGACAATTTTTCCCCTGTGATGATTTGAATGTTTTCCTCGAGGAATTATGATCAACTCTTGATCAATTGATCAATATGACCTCAAAATGTTGATGTTGGTCAAAAATCTTTAAGTTTGACTGTATGTTTACCACAATTGACTCTTTACCCAATACAATTGATTTTCAGTCATCTGAGCAATTAATTGAGCAAATTTGTGGTGCAAGACTTGAAACTTGGTATGAGCATTCTTGAGGCATTATAAGTCAAATCTTCCATGAGAAAACCAAAACCATAATTTGTTGACTTAGTGCTTAGGAGGTGAGCTTGTTTGATCAACTCTTTGAGAATCCTTGAGCATTTGAGATTTTTCGTGAGAAATGTCTTGAAGAAAAGGGAGAGAAAATTTGGGGTACAACAACTGCCCCTGTTCAATCTTCTTAAATATGAAGAGTTATATTGGCATGTTTTCCATTCGCGACTTGAAGGTGGAAGATGATTGAACACTTAAGTGCCCAGAAATTTGCACTCGCTTGTGCATGAAGTAAAACTGTTTGTTAATCATGCTGAGAATGGGCTTAAAGATGTCACTTTGAGAGGCAATGCAGAGTTGTCAAAGACGAGCTTACAGATGCCATCCAAAGTAACTGTTGATAGAGAAATTAGACTAAGTCTATGCTCGATTTTAATTGGGAGACATATCAAAATAAATCTTTGGTCGATTTAATCTGAGCCAAAAAATGTCTACTGGAAGGAATATCAAAATAAATCTTTGGTCGATTTAATCTGAGCCAATAGAGGTTTTTAAATCTTTAACTGGGAGAAGTATCAGAAGAAATCTTTGGTTGATTTAATCTGAGCCACAAAAGGTCTACTGAGAGAAGTATCAAAATAAATCTTTGGTCGATTTAATCTGAGCCAAAAAAGGTTTACTAAGAGAAGTATCAGAATAAATATTTGGTCGATTTAATATGAGCCAACATAGGTCTTTAAATCTTTAACTGGGAGAAGTATCATAATAAATCTTTGGTCGATTTAATCTAAGCCAGAAAAGGTCTACTGAGAGAAGTATCAAAATAAATCTTTGGTCGATTTAATCTGAACCAGCTAAGGTCTTTAAATCTTTAACTGGGAGAAGTATCAGAATAAATCTTTGGTCGATTTAATCTGAGCCAGAAAAGGTCTACTGAGAGAAGTATCAAAATAAATCTTTGGTCGATTTAATCTGAGCCAAAAAAGGTCTACTGAGAGAAGTATCAAAATAAATCTTTGGTCGATTTAATCTGAGCCAACAAATGTCTTTAAATATTTAACTGGGAGAAGCATCAGAATAAATCTTTGGTCGATTTAATTTGAGCTAGAAAAGGTCTACTAAGAGAAGTATCAGAATAAATCTTTGGTCGATTTAGTCTGAGCCAGCAAAGGTCTTTAAATCTTTAACAGGGAGAAGTATCAAAATAAATTTTTGGTCGATTAGATCTGAGCCAGAAAAGGTCTACTAAGAGAAGTATTAGAATAAATCTTTGGTCGATTTAATCTGAGCCAACAGAGGTCTTTAAATCTTTAACTGGGAGAAGTATCAAAATAAATCTCTGGTCGATTTAATCTGAGCCAAAAAAGGTCTACTAAGATAAGTATTAGAATAAATATTTGGTCGATTTAATCTGAGCCAATAGATGTTTGAAGGGAGTGTCCATCATGTAGATATTTTCCCTATCTTGTTTCAGGGAATGACCTACCATATGTTTTGAGGATTTGTTGATGATATTGGTCTGTCGATTGATTCTTCCTGAAAAGGTAAAGAGTTAGTTGTATGCAATATCATGATGTATGAAATGCATTGTGTAATGATGCTCTCAAAATAAATGAGACCGTGCTACATGCGTTTCGTATGCATATGTTATGACATATGAATGTGTAATGTTGTTGAAGTGTATTTTTAGTCCCGCACAATATCTTTGTCTGGGAAAATAAATCCTTGATTATTGTTGGGGATGAAGAGTATGTGTATCTTCAATTTTGTCTAGAGTGCTTCCGCTGGGGATTCCTGCTTACTTGTTTGAGGAAACTCCACTGGGGATGTATTGACTTTTGTTTCAGGAGTAGAGTTTAAGAACCTTGGTCGTCCATTTCTCTACTGGGGAGTTTAATTCTTATATATCCTGACTGGGGATAAAAGAGATGGATAACCTTCTGACTCGTCTGGGGAAGATAATTCTTATATACCCCGACTAGTGATAAAATAGATGGATAACCTTCCGACACATATGGAGAGGATAAAGTTGACTGATATCTGGTCTAGTTCTAAGTTTTACAACAATTTTCTGGGGATAGTGGCAACTTCATTGGGGAGAGGAATTTTATCAGTGATTCGTAGTACTATGAGGAATAGACTCGAGCTGGGGAAATTGTAGTTTGTTGGGGGAAATAAACCCTGTTGGGGAAATAAACCCTGTTGTCAAAGTGGTACTAGTGAGGAAACTAAACTCTCTTGGGGAAATTGAATTTTGCTAGAGAGAAGAACTCTATCGGTTTTACAGTTTTGGAATTCAGATGGGGAAGAGAATTTCCATGAAGTGCATTGATTTAAACTTCATATGGAAATTGCAAGGAATGTATCCTTTATGGGGATGAATCTGTGAAGATTATTCTATAGGGATAATCTCATAGAAGTAGCTCTGTGGGGTTTTATGGACAACTTGAGTGTCATCCCAGCTCCTAGAATTTTGAGTAAATGCTTATTCCTGTTCTTATGCGTATATTTGTTAACAATTAATCATGTTCATATGAATATGTTCATTCAATTTAGTCATTGGACGTTTTTGTAAACAAAACAGAAAAAAATCAAGAATTTGAACTTTAACATGTATTTGTATTGATAATTTTCCTAAAAACAGGCGATTTTGTACAAAGAGACGGAAATCCTAGTAAGAGGAATTCGTCGTGAAATGAAAAGAGTACAAAGTGAAAAAAATATAGCCATGTGGAAGTGATCTCATTGAGTTCTAAACTCTGCTATTGCCCCTATGTCTTCGAACATCTCGTCCCTTGCCATCGGAAGAAGTTGATTGAACAATTTGAACTTTCGACTTTGGTAATAAATCTTGCATGTAAGTGATCCAACGGGACATAGTCATACACTTTTAAATCCCTAATTTTTTCCTAGACCGCCCTTTCAGGTTTTCAGTCTACCAGGATACCCTTTTTTTCCCAAGCCGCCTTTTCAGGTTTTTGACTTGCCAGGTGTACAATCTTTTGCATATATCCCTAATTTTTGCCCGAACCCTTTTGGTTCGCCGGGATGCCCTTATTTTTGCTAAGGTATGTCAACCTAGAGGGTCATTCTTATGCGTAGTATTTTTTTTGACTATGTCCGTGTTTACATGGTGCGGGAAATCTTTGCCATCCATAGTGGTTAGCATCATAACACCTCCCGAGAATACTTTCTTGACAACAAATGGACCTTCGTAGGTGGGAGTCCATTTCCCCATGGGATCACATTGTGTTAGAATCATGCGCTTTATTACCAAGTCACCAGCCTAGTATTCCTCTTTGATACATCTGACCATGACAGACAACTGCAAGCCTTTTCTCGTCAATCAGATTCAACTGATCCAACCTAGTTTGAATCCGCTCTTCTTCATCTAAGTCTGCTTCTTTCATAATCCTTAGAGAAGGGATTTGGACTTTGACAGGCAGGACAACTTTCATACCGTAGAATAGAGAGAATGGGGTTGACCCAGTTGATGTTCGCACCGAAGTACGATAGCCATGAAGAGCAAATGGTAACATCTCATGCCAGTCTTTATAGGTCACCACCATTTTTTTTCACAATCTTCTTTATATTCTTGTTGGCATCTTCCACTGCACCATTCCTCTTTGGTCTTTATGTAGAAGAGTTATGGTGTTTGATCTTGAACTGCATGCCGAGTTCAGTGATCATGTCATTGTTGAGATTGGTACCATTGTCAGTGATGATCCTCTCAGGGATGCCGTACTGATAGATGAGGTTATTCTTGATGAATTGGGCCACGACGTTCTTGGTAAGTGAGGTAAATGAAGCTGCTTCAACCCACTTTATAAAGTAGTCAATGGCGACAAGAATTAAGCAATGTCCATTAGAGGTATTATGCTTGATTTCTCTGATCATATCAATGCCCCACATTGCAAATGGACAAGGAGAAGTCATGACATTCAAAGGAAATGGAGGCACGTGAACCTTATCATCATAAATTTGGCACTTATAGCAAGTCCTCAAGTGGTGATGACAATCGGTTTCCATGGTCGACCAATAGTAACCAGCTCTCAAAATCTTCTTGTCCATAGTGTGTCCACTAGAGTGAGTACCAAATAGGCCTTCGTGCATGTCCTTTATAATTTTCTCTGCTTCCTTATTTTCTATACAACGAAGCAGAGTTGAATCATGGTTCCGCCTGTACATAATTTTGTTGCTCAGGAAGAACTTGGCTGAGAACCTCCGCAAGAATTTCTTATCATTGATTGATGCCCCTTCAAGGTATTCTTGAGCTTCAAGATACCTTTTTACTTCGTGAAACCAAGGCTTCATCTCTACTCCATCAATATCAATCTCATAGCAGTGCGCTAGTTCATCAAATCTTTCGTCAGTAATTCGGGTAGCCCCGTTGTCCCATCTGACCTTGAACATAGAAGACATGGTAACTAAGGCATCTTCAAATTGATTTTATCCCCTCAGGATATGTTTAAAGGTAATCTCTTCAAAGTACATGATCAAGGTTAGCACAAGTTCTTGTAAGGGATAAGATTTAGATGTTTTGTATCCCACTCTCCTTTAACTTGATTGATTACCGAAGCTGAGTCTCCAAATACACTTAAGAATTTGATTCTTAGGTCAATAGCAACTTTAAGACCCAAGATGCACGCTTCGTACTCAACTATATTATTGGTACAGTCAAAGCAAAGTCTGGCAGTGAAAGGTGCATGTCAACCTTCGAGGGAAATGATCACAACACCAATTTCGTTACCCAATGCATTGGAAGCTCCATCAAAAACCATAGTCCACCGGGATCCTTGCTCGGGTCCTTCATATAGGTTATGCTTTTCACAATCCGTAATCAACATAATATTCTCGTCCGGGAATTCAAATTTCATAGATTGGTAGTCATCCACCAGCTTGATGTGCCAAATGATCTTCCATCACACTTCCTTTGATTGCTTTTTGAGTAGTGTACTGGATATTGTATTCAGTTAAGATCATTTGCCATCGGGTTATCCTTCCGGAGAGAGCTGGCTTCTCAAAGATGTACTTGATGGGATCCATCTTAGAGATCAATAGAGTAGTATAAGCTAACATATACTGTCTTAATCGGCGAGCAGCCCATGCCAAAGCGTATCAAGTTTTCTCTAGCAGTGAATATCTTGTTTCATAGTCGGTAAACTTTTTTTCCAAGGTAGTATATTGCATGCTCTTTTTAACCAGACTCGTCATGTTTCCCCAACACACACCCTATTGAATTCTCTAACACGGTTACGTACATGATCAGAGGTCTTCCTTCAACCGGTGGCATCAGGATAGAGGTTCTTGAAGGTACTCTTTAATCTTGTCAAAATCTATTTGACAGTCGTCATTCCATTTTACTACTTGATCTTTCTTCAACAGCTTGAAGAGTGGCTCACAAGTAGTAGTCATGTGAGAAATGAATCGGGAAATGTAGTTGAGTCATCCTAAGAAACTCCTTTTATTTGGAGAACAACCCTCTTTCATTGGCAGACGATGAACCACAATATCAGTATCGATCCCTGGCATATCTTCGTATGACCAAGTGAATACCTCAACATAGTTGTGCAACATCTAAACCAATATGCTCTTGACACTGTCTTCCAGGTTGGCGCCAATATTGACTTCTTTCTTATCTGCCAAAGTACCCAAGTTTATCACTTCAGCCGGTTCTTCATGCGGTTGGATAGCCTTTTCCTCTTGTATCAGGAGTCTGGCGAGTTCTCCAGGTATGTCACAATGTTTTTCACCTTCGTCTTTGACTTGATAGATTAGATTTTTGAAGTCATAAACGAAAATAGCATAATTGTTGTCAATGAGATCCAGAGTGGATGTGGATCTGCAAATGTGTGCGTGCGTGTAAGGTCACATGGCTATTTGAAAATGCAGTAAAGTAAAAGAAAGACAAGGAGCGCAAAATTTGAATGCAAAATCATCCAATGTTTTCATTAAATGGGCATATGATATATGAAATGACAAGTCTTAACAAATGGACCATTGTGCCCCGGGCAAGGCATAAGGTTTAAAGTCATTGTTTTTAAAGAAATTATACAGACAAACTTCTTAAAGCAATAAAAATAGGAAATAACAATTACTCCTGGCTGAAGGAGATTGAGATGAAGTCTTTATCCATCTAGTTCTTGAGTCCACCGTCAGTAGTTGGGAATATCTAGTCGTCCAAATCACCTTCGCCATTAGTGTCTCCCAGAGCATTGACTTCATTGTTGCTAATACGGAAAAATGGTCCTCTAGCACGAACACGTCGGACCTCTTTCTGAGCCTTTGAAGTGAAACCCAAACCAAATTTGTTAGACTTGCAGGGAATATCGGGAAGTTGTCCCCAGATAGTGAAACCCCCATCTTCTACCAAAACCCTTGCATCTTTCAAGGAATCCATTCTTGGTGGGTTTTTAGAGACCTCAAGAATAGTAGCTTTAGCAACAACAATCATCGGAAGGATTACCTCAAATGTCTGGCAAGGCGTTTCAATGAATTCACCATCCATTTTGACATATTTGAAAGAATTCAAATAACTGACCATATATTCTTCCTCTCCACAGACTGTGACAACCTTCCCTTTCACTGGGTATTTCAGCTTTTGATACAATGTAGAGGTAACCACACCTTCCCCATGGATCCATGGGCGTATGAGCAAGCAAGAATAGGCCGAGCGGATATCTATTACATAAAATGTTGAATTGAAGACTTGATATTCCACCTTGATTGGAAGATCAACCTCTCAGTGGACCATTCTTTTCGAACCATCGAAGGCTCTTACCATAATATCGCTAGGTTTCAGCACCAGTCCTTCATAGTCCAATCTATCCAAAGCACCCTTGGGTAAAACATTCAGGGAGGAACCCATGTCAACTAACACATGTGCCAAAGTAGTTCCTTTACACTCAATAGAAATGTGTAGTGCCTTGTTATGATTCGTTTCCTTCAGAGTTAAATCTACATCAGAAAATCCTAAACCATTATCAACAGTTAGGCTTGCTACACAATTCTCAAATTGATCAGTAGTGGTCTCTTGTGGTACATGGGCATTCTTCAGAAATTTCAACAAAGCTTGGGCATGTTCTTCGGAGCATAATAACAAGGGCATCATGGATATCTTGGAAGGTGTCTGCCCCAGTTGTTTAACTATTTTGTAGTCACTTTTACGAATGATTTTAAGAATTTCTTCCATCTCTTGTCTTGAATAGTCTTTAATTGTAACATCTTTTGAGGGTGCCTCCGTCTGGGAAGGCTCATATTCTTTTTCTTTACCTTGGGTATCAGAAAGTGACCCAGTAGCAGGGATATGAACATGTGTTGTAGTAGTTGTTGGAGGAGAGATCTCTAGAGAGAAGACCATTCTTGTCCTAGTGACCTTACTAGTTTCGACAATGTTTGTAATTTCAGGATCTTCATTTTCAATAATCCATGGCTCTTGCTTGACACCATGATAATAAACTTCCGCCCCATAGTTCCAAGGCACATCTATATCAGAGGAATATGGGACTGTCCTCGGTGTAGTGATAATCAGGGGAGCCACTCTTGGCTCAGCAGGAATCCTTATAGGGCCTCTAGAGGAGATCCTAATAGGAGTATTAGAAATGATGATTATGGAAACATCTTCAAGTCTCAATTCTTAAGGTATACTTTCATGCAAACTTTTCATGGACAGAGTTTTCTCGAACAAAATTTCATAGCTTTCAATCAAGCGTTGAATACCTTTCTTCAGCCACATACAACAATTAGTTTGGGAAGGACAATGGTAACAATTATCAAGACAGCCCGAAAATAAACCGACTCTTAACAGAGTCTTCTTAACGGTCATCAATGGAGTAGTCAAATCACTGATGGAGGAGACATAGGAAACATCGTCAACAACATTAACACCTTTACCATGAGTGGGTATGGGTGCGGTAATCACATTAGGGGTCTGTGGAGGGTCAAACTCAATCACCTTATTGTCAATCAAATCTTGAATTTTGCTTTTTAGGGCCCAACAATCATTGGTGTCGTGCCCAGGACTATTGGAATGGTATGCAAACCTTGCACTTGGGTTATACTTCAGAGATGATGTGTTGGGATTTTGAGGAGGATCCTGCAGTGTTAGAGGTTGAGGCCATTGGGATCTTTCCACTTTTGATTCCGCTTTCAACTCATTCACCAGTTAAAATCAACTCCATAAACCCTGATGAAGAACTCTCAATCAGCAAATTAAAGAATAGGCCCGACAGAGTGCCCATGAACATGTCCATTAATTCTCTATCAGTCAAAGGGGGTTGCACCCTTCCAGCCAGGTCCCTCCATTTTTGAGAATACCCCTTAAAGCCTTCGCTTGAGCCCATAATCATACTTGTAGTTGCAGCTAGTTGATGAAGAAGTGAAAAACACAAGAAGGGGGGTTGAATTGTAAAAACTGGAAATCAATTGCAATGAACACGATATTTTTATCCTGGTTCGTTTGATCTCAAACTACTCCAGTCCACCCGTCAAGGTGATTTCGCCTCTCTCCAACGAGGTCTTAATCCACTATATTCAACTGAATATTACAATCTTCTTTAACAACTGCTAAAGCCTTCTTGAAGCAAACCACAAACCGATTTCTCAAGGAATTACTTTCTTACAAAGAATTGAAATCTAGGTGTGTGAATGTTTTCTACAAAACTGTTTATCACAACTGTGATACTACACAAATTAAGCTTAAGAGAACTAGATTGCTAAAAATAATTGAGTAAGGAATTTCAGAGCTTTTAGCAAACTAAGAGTAAGGAAGATGATGATTAGCTTTTGGCGTGTAGAGTGTTGTAGAGCATTAGCCAATTCAATCTTCATTGACTTGTTTATATAGCATTGGAATTAGTGAACGTTGGAGCAATAATTCTGATTCAATGCCAATAACAATCTTTCCTTATTAAGCAGATCTTGTCTGGAATGATGCCGTTGGTAATAACTCATCTTGAATGCACAATACCGTTGCCACTTAAGCGTGTTCTGGCTTTGGCTCATTCTGACGCTGCTTAAGTGCTGATGAACTGTTGTTGTCTTTATCAGAGTTCAGAGTGTTGAGCGCAGATCTGTTCATCAAGCTTCAGCATAAGCGTGAGTTGTTCTTCTGATTCTGGTATCTGATATAGCATCTTCTGATGCTGATGTTGATATCTAATTTTCTGATGCTGATTATGATGTACTCTTGCTGATACCCATCAGAGTTTCTGTAAAACAAAAAGTAATTTTTAGGTAGCAAATAGTTCTTACATGAATCACATAATTAATATATCTTTTCATTTTGTTATCATCAAAACTTAAACTTAGGGTAGTAGATTCAAACTTTGTTCTAACAATCTCCCCCTTTTTGATGATGACAAAAACTAGATATTTTTATTTGAAAATTAGCGTGAAAAGTATCAGAGATAACTAAATGATAAGTTGCATCAGAAATAAATAAGAAGTTATCAAAGATAAGGGATAAAGAGATATCAGAGTTGGGATCAGAGATACTCCCCCTGAATTTATTACTTCCCTTTTTAATTCCGAGAGTCTTCAGGATCAGATCTTTATTGATTTTTTGAACATTAGAATATTAGAGCTTCATATCAGAATATCAGAGCTTTGACTATCAGAACTTCAGATCAGAATATCAGAGCTTCAGAGGTTCAGTGTATCAGAGGTGATTACCTTCTTGTACCTGTAGACTTATGAAAAAACAGAAAACATATTAAAGTATATCAAAGTTAGAATGTTTGAGACTTTTCTGTCTCAGTAATCCGTTATTGAAAAATATCATTCTTGTTCTCCCCCTTTTTGTCAGCAATCAAAAAGCGTAAGTGATGTGCTAAAACGATCAGAGCAGAAAAACTTGTTATATTAAAAATCAGAGCCAGACAAAACAATACAGATGATATGCAAAGAAAACATTGAAAATATCATGAATGAAAAACTAAGGTTGGGGTGGGAAGCGTGTGAACAGAGTCTCCAGCATTGCCTTAATCTGATCAGCAGTTTCAGTCTGCTTGTGCACCATGCTGACTACTGTATCTATCTTGCTGTCTTGCACATCCATCCTTTCCTTCATCTTCTGATCACTTTCATCCATTCTTTGCTGCAGACGAATATCATTCAGCTTCAGCTCTTCCAGAGTCTGCCTGTCCAAGGCAGCTTGAGAAACGTCAGAAGCAGGAAGCTTCTGAGAGCTTTCTGCAACATCTTCAACTTGACTAACCTCTTCAGCTTGAGTTGTCTGATCTTCTTCTGGCTGCACTTTTGAAGCTGGGCGCTTCTCAGACCATGGCACACTATCCAGAAAGAGCACTTCTTCCTGTGGCAGCCGACTTTCAACTTCCTTCAGCAGCTTGCTGAAGTTCTGTTGTGCCTGCTCATAATTTATGTCTTGCAATTTGAGGGCTTCAGCACGTACCCATATTCTGAAACATGTCCAAAGTTGGTCTGAGGCAGCAGGATCAATCATTCCAGGACAGACTTGCTTTAGAGAAGCAATCCATTGCTGCAAACCTGTTTCAAAATTCACAATGCCAGAGCCAACATCTGGCTGTTTTGGTTTTGGAATGGCTATTTTATTTTTGAGATCAGCAAGACGGTCAAGGATTGTTAAATCGATGAAGGTCCTGCTGGGGTCTTCTGTAGTTTGTTTGGGAGATGTTTGTTTGGGAGATGGAGTGGGAGAATCAGAAATAATAATTGGACTGTTTGGATTTTTTGGAGAATTTGAGGGGGTAGTTTCTGGCGAGGATGGCAGCTGGGCCATGGTTACAGTTGTTCCACATGGCAGCTGAATTGCCAAGGGTTGTGGCTCAGAGGATTGATGAGAATGAGGTTCAGGTGATGGAGTTTCAGAATGATGAAACTCAGGTTGAGGAGGTGATGGTTGAGGTGATGGTGGATCAATTTCTGGTTGAGGAGAGGGAGGAGGGATTTCTGGTTGTGGAGAAGGAGATGGAATTTCTGGTTGTATTTCTGGTTGTTGTGGAATTTGTGGTTCTTCTGGTATGGGTGAGATAGGTTGTTCTGGTTGAAGAGAGTGGGCTATTTCTGGTTCAGTGTTTGGATTTGTTGAGAGGTGATCAGAAACACGTTGATCAATTTCAGACAGAACTTTGTCAAGTTCTGATGCTATTGATGTTGTGGGTTTTGGAGTTTGGGATTTGGTGCGGGGTCTCCTGAGAGTCAGTGACTCAGAAGGGTCATCTTCTGGTTCGGTTTCATCAATAGTTGGTATGAGGATTGGAATTTCATGTGAAGCTGGGGTTGGGATTGATGTTGGAATAGCAGAAGAATTTAAAACAGAAGCAGCAGATAACTGACCTCTTTTCTTAGGTGTCTGCTGGGATGGTCCTTCTGAAGTGGCCTTTCTTTTCTTTGTCTTCTTCATAGTAACTTCTGGTTGTTGTTGGTGCAGATCTTTGATACTCAGCTTGGGATCTGTACCATCAGCCTTGCAAGCGTCCAAGTATCTGAGAACCACCACTGGTTTAGATTCTATCTCAGAAAATAATGGAAAGTCGTCCAGAGGGACTCTTCTTCTGGTGATGTCAGCAAGAGGAGTAACGCTGGGCTCCTTTCTGATATTCTCTATCAGTTTCATTTTCTTCAGATTCTTGGCGTTCAGAGGCTTGCCAACAGTTGGTTCAATAGAACTTAATTCCTGAGCTTCTGTGAGGTGCTCTATCAGCCTATTCTCTGTCAGAATATCTGATATTAACCTGCCAAAGGGTATCCAATCCCTTTTTGTTCTTTCTTCTTCCTTGGTCTCCTTGACGCTGGTCCTGAGGTGATTAAACAGAAGATGAGCCAAGTTGATTTTTACCTTCTGATTAATAAAATAGATCAGAATCTGCTGATCTATATTTATATAATCAGGGGAGCTTGTTGGCTTCCTGTGATTAAAGCACCCCAGAATGATCTTCGCCCATACTCTGTCGTGATCCTTTAAGTCTCTGATTTTGCTGCTGGGAACCCCATGGGTGAAAATCTGCCTTGCAATGACAGCAACGTCAGAGCATCTTTCAGCCATGTCGATACATCAGATACCACCGCCACTGTATCCAATCAATCTTGCCATGTGATCCTCAGTGATCACAATCTTCTTTCCCATTATATAGGAGGTGACTTGATACGTTGATGAGTACGCATGAATCCAGAACTCCTTGACCAAGACTGGGAACGTTGGTCCAACCAACCTATCAAAATATCTCTCCCATTCCTGTGCCCTAACTTCTTCTGTCAAATCAAATCCATTTTCTTTCAGACTGGAGAAGTCAACAATTAGTTCAGACAGCACTTCCAGATTCTTCACTGGTGTAAGGAGTGTTCTGAAAGGAACTTGGTACTGTTCAGAAGAATCTTCCTTCTGAGAACCTGCAGAGACATTGCTGGAGGTTGCCATGTTCACACTTAGGGTTTTTATGAGAAAACTGAAAAATGGGTTTCTTTTGAGAGAGATGAACACACAAGGAAAATGCAGAAAAATATTTGTGAGATTGTAAGAAACGGTAAAGGATTAATGTGAGATGTTAATGTGCTTAAATAGATTTCAAAATAATTTTTGAAAGAGTGAACGGTTTCAAGAAAGAGAAATAATTCATGATTACGTTTTTAAAACATGATTACTTTCATTTAATGCTTGCTGATTTTGGGGGATTTGAGAAAGATACTTGAAACGGTTACCAGACATGTGTCTCAATGCACCCAATCAGCGTTTTGCCTTCTCAGAAGCGTGCACGCGTTCTGCTTCAGAGATTTGTTGATGATTGGATGACACTTGTTTGATTTAGTGAGCAGCACGTCTATCCTTTAGCTGAAACGCTCAGATCTTTAAGAATAGCATCTGATACAATCTGCATGTTCTATCTTTCTGAAAAGAGATTGATCAGAAGTTCACAGTAAAACAAATACATTCTGAAGGATAATATATAGAATTAAAGCATTTTCACTCTGGGCAGATTTTCATGCTGAGATGTTTCAGAATGAAATTGAACCTATCTTCAGAAAGGGGTTTAGTGAAGATATCAGCCCATTGATGGTCTGTATCAATAAATTTTAAGTTCAAAATTCCTTTCTGAATGTAGTCCCTAATGAAGTGATGTTTTATTCCTATATGCTTAGCCCTAGAATGTAAAATGGTATTCTTACTTAAGCAAATAGCAGAAGTATTGTCACAGAGTATATGGATGTTACTCTCAAAAATCTGGAAGTCTTCAAGCTGACTTTTCATCCAGAGCATTTGTGTGCTACATCCTGCTGCTGCTATGTACTCAGCTTCTGCTGTTGATAGCGCAATTGTGGATTGCCTTTTGCTGGACCAAGAGATCAGATTTTCTCCCAGAAACTGGCAGCTTCCAGAAGTACTTTTACGCTCTACTCTGTCTCCAGCAAAGTCAGCATCGCAGTAGCCTACTAAGCTGTAATCACTAGATTTTCTATAAAATAAACCCAGATTAGTAGTACCTTTCAGATACTTGAAAATTCGCTTAACAACTGTTAAGTGAGATTCTCTAGGATCTGATTGGAATCTAGCACAAATACATACACTGAATAAGATATCAGGCCTTGAAGCTGTCAGATAAAGGAGAGAACCAATCATACCTCTGTAGACCTTCTGTTCTACCTTTTTGCTTACCTCTTCTCTTTCCAGAATGCACGTGGGATGCATTGGAATCTTTGATGGCTTACATTCTGAGAGATCAAATTTCTTCAGAAGATCTCTGACATATTTGCTCTGATGAATGTAAGTACCCTCTGGAGTTTGATTGATCTGAATTCCTAGAAAGAAATTCAGTTCCCCCATGAGGCTCATCTCAAATTCTGCCTGCATACACTTAGCAAATTTTCTTCCAAGAGAAGGATTAGTAGATCCAAAAATAATATCATCAACATAAATTTGACAGACTAAGATGTCATTCTTAACTGACTTACAGAATAAGGTAGTGTCCACCTTCCCTCTGGTGAATTCATTTTCTAACAGAAAGTTACTTAGTCTTTCATACCAAGCTCTGGGAGCTTGTTTCAGACCATATAGTGACTTCTTTAGTTTGAAAACATGTTCTGGATGTTTTGTATTTTCAAAACCAGGGGGTTGGTGCACATAAACCTCTTCTTCTATATAACCATTTAAGAATGCACTCTTGACATCCACCTGATACAGAGTGATGCCTCTATTAACAGCAAATGAAATTAAAAGTCTGATAGATTCTAACCTGGCGACTGGAGCAAAGGTTTCTGTATAGTCTATCCCCTCTTGATGACTACAACCTTGTGCTACCAGTCGTGCTTTGTTTCTGATGACTTCACCTTGTTCATTTAGCTTGTTTCTGAACACCCATCTTGTTCCAATAACGTTGAATCCTTTTGGTCTGGGAACAAGATCCTATACGTCATTTCTGGTGAATTGATTCAACTCTTCTTGCATTGCTAGAATCCAGTCGTTGTCCAGAAGTGCTTCATCAATAGAAGAAGGTTCAATCAGAGACGCAAGTCCCATGAGGGTTTCTTCAGAGTTTTTGAAGCTTGCTCTTGTTCTGATTGGATCTTCCTTTCTTCCTAAGATAGTTTCTTCTGGGTGATCCAAGTTGCTTCTGGGTGGTCTCTTCTGAGGTTGATCAACAGCTGTTGTAGGATTGCTAGCAGTGCTCCTTTCAGATGTTGAAGGAGTGTCTGTGTTGAGAGCTTCTGATGACTTGTCTTCAGAACCTGTAAATTCAATTTCCATACCTGCAAAAACTTCATTCTGCTTTGACTTTTCAGAGTCAAGCTTATCATCAAAGCGAACACTGATTGATTCTTCCACAATCTGTGTTTCTGTATTGTACACTCTGTACCCTCTAGAGCGTTCAGAGTATCCTAACATAATACACTTCTGTGCTTTAGAGTCAAACTTGTTCAAATAATTCTTTGTATTTAACATAAAACAAGTACATCCAAATGGATGAAAATATGAAATGTTGGGCTTTCTGTTCTTCCACAATTCATATGGAGTCTTTTCCAGAATAGGTCTTATTGAGATTCCATTCTGAATATAGCACGCTGTGTTTATTGCCTCTGCCCAGAAGATCTTAGCAACATTTGTCTCATTGATCATGGTTCTGGCCATTTGTTGCAATGTTCTGTTCTTTCGTTCTACAACTCCATTTTGTTGGGGAGTTCTAGGACAAGAGAAATCATGCAGAATGCCTCTGTCATTAAAGAATGACTCAAAATCTTTGTTTTCAAACTCTCCACCATGATCACTTCTGACTTTAACGATTCTAAGATCCTTTTCATTCTGAACTTGGTTACAGAAGGTAACAAACACAGAGTGTGACTCGTCCTTGTGTCTTAAGAACTTTACCAATGTCCATCTGCTATAGTCATCTACGATTACTAACCCATACTTCTTGCCACTGACTGAAGCAGTTTTAACTGGTCCAAATAAGTCAATGTGCAGAAGTTCTAATGGCTTAGAGGTAGAAACAACATTTTTAGATTTGAAAGAAGGTTTTGCAAACTTGCCTTTCTGACATGCTTCACACAGAGCATCTGAATTGAACTTCAAATTAGGAAGTCCTCTGACCAGATTGAGTTTGTTAATCTGAGATATTCTTCTCATACTAACATGCCCCAATCTTCTGTGCCAGATCCACTGCTCGTTGTTAACAGACAGAAGGCACTTTACATTCTGACTTTTCAGTTCAGAAAGTTTGATTTTATAGATGTTGTTTTTCCTCTTTCCATTAAACAGGATAGTCCCATCTTTCTGACTAACAGCTTTACATGATTTTTGATTAAAGATTATATCATAACCGTTATCACTTAATTGACTTATGGATAGCAGATTATGCATTAATCCATCTACTAGCAGAACATTATTAATAGAGGGAAGATTTCCATTACCTACAGTTCCAGAGCCAATGATCTTTCCCCTCTGATTGCCTCCAAAGCCAACGTGGCCTCCAGGCTTAAGTTCCAGGCTTTGGAACATATGCTTTCTTCCCGTCATGTGTCGCGAGCAGCCAGAGTCCAGGTACCATGACTGGTGTTTCTGATTTGCTGCTAAATATATCTGCAACATGTATTATTTTATCCTTAAGTACCCAGATTTTCTTGGGTCCTGATTTGTTAGATTTACCAAAACTCTGGTTGAATTTTGGTTTCACAGAATACTTACTGCTAGTGTATTTAATATCATATGTGTGACCATACACAAAATGTAAGTTCAGAGGAGTGTGTTTAATGGTTAAATCCATGACATTCTTTGGTGTAGGAACCTTACCTTGGTATCCTATTCCCTTCCTGCCGTTTCTGCTAACTCCATAGATCATTGAAGCCATTTTGCTTCTATCTATGCTTTTAGCAAGGAACTTCTGGAAACTGTGATCATACTCCTTGATGATCTCATCAGCGCTGCTGGGAGTTTCAGAAATTGGTTCCTTCTGAGAGTTTTGTAAAACATTTTCTAATTTTGAAATTTTATTTCTCAGCTCAGAATTTTCCAATTTAAGACTCTCAGTCTTATCAGAGTCAGATTCGAGATTCCTTTTCAGGTTTCTGAATTTAACTTTAATCTACTGGTACCTTTCCAGAATTTCGTTAAGGCTTTCAGCAAGTTCAGCCTTGGTAAAATTAACTGCAAAGTCAGGAAATACCTCTTTAGTATCAAATTCTGAGTCTGATTCAGAAGCTTCATTATCTTCTGAAATGTTGGCCATGAGAGCTATGTTTGCTCTCTCATCATCTGATTCTGAGTCAGCTTCAGACGAGTCAGAGTCATCGCATGTAGCCATGAGACTTTTCTTCTTTTCTCTTCCAAACTTCTTTTTGGGCTTTTCCCTCTGAAGCTTTGGGCAGTCACTCTTGTAGTGTCCTTGCTCATTGCACTCATAGCAGATGATGTCCTTGGTGTTTGGCTTTCTGCTTCCTGAGGAACCTTCAGATCTTCTGTATCTAGAGGAAGAATCTGTCCTTATGTATCTGGAAGAAGACTCGTTCTGATCAGATCTTCTAGGATTCCTGAACTTCCTTTGCCTCTGCTTCCACAGTTGATTCACTCTTCTGGAGAGGAGAGAAAGTTCGTCTTCTTCTGATGAGGATCCATCAGATGTTTCTTCAACTGCCTGCAAAACTTTAGACTCAGATTTTTTGTTAGATTTTAATGCTAAAGGCTTACCTTGCTTCTGGGGTTCATCAGCTTCTAGCTTTATCTCATGACTTCTGAGGGAGCTGATAAGTTCCTCCAGAGAAATTTTGTTGAGATATTTTGCTAGCTTCAGAGCTGTAACCATTGGCCTCCACTGCTTAGGTAAGCTTCTGATGATCTTCTTGACGTGATCAGCAGTAGAGTATCCTTTGTCCAGAACCTTGAGACCAGCTACCAGAATCTGAAATCTTGAGAACATTGTTTCAATGGATTCACTTTCTTTCATTTTGAATGCCTCATACTTCTGAATGAGCGCAAGAGCTTTAGTTTCTTTGACCTGAACGTTGCCCTCATGCGTCATTCTGAGTGAGTCAAACATGTTCTTTGCTGTGTCTCTGTTAGAGATCTTTTCATATTCAGCATAAGAGATGGTGCTGAGAAGGATGGTTCTGGCCTTGTGGTGATTTTTGAAGTCACGCTTTTGTTGGTCAGACATTGCTTTCCTATCAATCTTCTGACCACTTGCATTCACAGGGTGCGTGTATCCATCTGTCACCATGTCCCACAGATCAGCATCATGTGCCAGAAAGAAGCTTTCAATTCTGTCTTTCCAGTAATCAAAATTTTCTCCATCAAAGACTGGAGGTTTGCCGTTGAATCTGTCTCTGTCTTCATTGTTGTCATTGCTGGTGTGATGATAAGTTCCTGCCATTGTGTTTTTCTGACGCTGGATCTTGTACTGACACGGTTAAGTGTTTTAGCTCAGAACCAGGCGCTCTGATGCCAATTTGAAGAAGTGAAAAACACAAGAAGGGGGGTTGAATTGTAAAAACTGGAAATCAATTGCAATGAACACGATTTTTTATCCTGGTTCGTTTGATCTCAAACTACTCCAGTCCACCCGTCAAGGTGATTTCGCCTCTCTACAACGAGGTCTTAATCCACTATATTCAACTGAATATTACAATCTGCTTTAAGAACTGCTAAATCCTTCTTGAAGCAAACCACAAACCGGTTTCTCAAGGAATTACTTTCTTACAAAGAATTGAAATCTAGGTGTGTGAATGTTTTCTACAAAACTGTTTATCACAACTGTGATATTACACAAATTAAACTTAAGAGAACTAGATTGCTAAAAATAATTGAGTAAGGAATTTTGGAGCTTTTAGCAAACTGAGAGTAAGGAAGATGATGATTAGCTTTTGGCGTGTAGAGTGTTGTAGAGCATTAGCCAATTCAATCTTCATTGACTTGTTTATATAGCATTGGAATTATTGAACGTTGGAGCAATAATTCTGATTCAATGCCAATAACAATCTTTCCTTATTAAGCAGATCTTATCTGGAATGATGTCGTTGGTAATAACTCATCTTGAATGCACAGTACCGTTGCCACTTAAGCGTGTTCTGGCTTTGGCTCATTCTGACGCTGCTTAAGTGCTGATGAACTGTTGTTGTCTTTATCAGAGTTCAGAGTGTTGAGCGTAGATCTGTTCATCAAGCTTCAGCATAAGTGTGAGTTGTTCTTCTGATTTTGGTATGTGATATAGCATCTTCTGATGCTGATGTTGATATCTAATTTTCTGATGCTGATTATGATGTACTCTTGCTGATACCCATCAGAGTTTCTGTAAAACAGAAAGTAATTTTTAGGTAGCAAATAGTTCTTACATGAATCACATAATTAATATATCTTTTCATTTTGTCATCATCAAAACTTAAACTTAGGGTAGTAGATTCAAACTTTGTTCTAACAGTTGATGCAAGATCAGCATTGTATTGGTATTGTCTGTAGAAGGCAGCAGCCAAATCCTCCCATGTGTGGATATTAGTCCCTTCTAGTTTATAGAACCATCCCAATTGTGTTCCAAATAAGCTATCTTGGAAGAAATGAACCCATAACTTTCTATCAGCGGTGTGTGGTTGAATCTTGCGAACATATGACCTTAAATGGAGTTTTGGACAGGAGACTCCATCATATTTGGCAAAGACAGGGACCTTGAATTTGTGGGGAATGACCACCCCAAGGACCAAACTCAAGTCTCCAAAGTACAAACCGGACACTGTTTAGATCTCCATAGCCTTAAGTCGGTCTTCTAGCTGTTTATATTTGTTATCGGCCGGTGGGTATTGCTCGTCGGAGTAGTCTTCATCCTTGGAAGTCTGGTTATTTCCACCCCCATCCCTGGTGCTTCTAACATCCTCTTCTTGATTGTCTTCTTCTTCAGAAGAAGCCTCTTCTATTTGATCCAGTCGAGCAGGACCTTTGAACCTTCTTCCCATGTCAAGGATAATAACCCGTTTCTTAGTCTTCTTTTTGGTGATAAGGAGTGCGGTCATCTCTTGTTGTCCTTTAGCTAAGTTGAGGAGAGCCTCTTGGAACTGTGCGTGTTTAGTTTGTAGATCTTTGAAGGTTTACTCTAGAGCCATCTTATATTGAAATAAACAGTAAAATAATGAGGAAACCTATATCAGAAAACCTGCTTATGGTATGATGCATGCTATGTGGATGCAATGTTTTCAAGAACCTTAGGAGATTTAAATTTACTAGCCAAAAAGGAAACAAAAAAAACAATTGCATTAATAAGTTCAAGAGTTACAATTTCCCCTTGGGTTTACAATAAAGATACAACAAAATAAGAACTCCTAAAACCTAAGACTCAGGTCTCCCACGGCCATTTCCTCTTTGTGTCGATGTAGGCATTTAGGCTTTGCTCCTCGTGAAGTTACTTGGTGAGCTCCAACACTTTCTGCTCACTTGCATAGAATCGAGCTTTAAAGGTGTCTCATTATACTTTGAGTTAAATCCACGACGTCTGCAACTCTTCGGGGCCGGTAGGGATGTCAAGATGGAGAATGGTATAAGGAATATCCCCTTCGGCAATGGGCTCCATAATCACTGGTAGGATGAATGGATATGGCATCATGAGATTTTGAGCATGAGGTCGCACCCATTTAAGATAAGGCTCCAAAGGGATAGAGTTATTATGTTCCAAAGTCTTGCTATCAACCTTGTTTACCATTCCATAAGCTCGTACAAATCTTTAATGATAACCTTGAACATCATTCTCGTAGTTAAACATAATACCATGGATAAGCACATCATGAGGACCATCTCTTCGAGCATCGCCAAATTTTCGTAGAGCCAGATAAGGGTTATAATTAATACCTCCCCTAATTCCAAGGAGCAGAACATTAGGGATTTCCCCACAGCGGTTAATGATAGTAACATCCTCCAGAGATCGGGAACACCAATAAATATTCGAATGAGAGAGCGACATCATCCTTTGAGACCACCTCAAACCTTGTTCATTCTTCAATACTGAAATTCTGGCTGCAGATACTCAATGTCACGTTCAATGTTATGACACCGTATCTGACTTTCTATAAAACAGTAAATACAAAAACAGTAAAGAACACAGTCAATTGTTTACCCAGTTCAGTGTGCAACAACACCTACTCTGGGGGCTACCAAGCCAGGGAGGAAATCCACTATAAGAGATATTAATTCAGGAATAAACCAACCAGTTTATCTCCTTCACTTAAGACCTACCCAATGCAACTTCAATCTAAGTACAACTTAAACCTGAGTTCCTACTCACTCCCCCTCAATCACAGCAGTGATACTTAAAACAATTTGACTAATGAATTGATGAAGACACTCTTCAAAACATACACTTGATTATGCTTCACAGCTTTTTAATCAAGCAACACAAACACTCTTGCTTCACAGCTTTGAGTGATACATAAACCTAACTTGACTTTGCTTCAAAGCTTCAGTCAAGAGACACAAAAACACTCTTGCTTCAAAGCTTTGAGTGATACACAACCCTTACAATTAAAGCCTATTCCAAGTCACTTATCACAATGATACTTGCTTGGATTACAATAGTTAAAACTATACAGCTTCTAAATGATCTTCTGTCCAAAAGGGATTAATTCCAAAACAACAGCTCTGTTGAATATATAGCAGCTGCATCTTCAGTTAGGGTTTCCACAAAAATCTAGGGTTAATTCCATTTGACCTTAAGACTAGGTCACATGACTTTATCAACCAGGTTAGGGTTGAGCTAGGTTAACCCTAAGTCCACGAGATTTTCTGTTCTGGAAAGACTGAGTCATTTTCCTGAAAAAACTCAGAATTACCCAAACTGCAAAACTCTTAGTTCAGAACAGGATGTCTTAACATTTGTTATGACATCTAAAAACCTGTCTACTGATTTAGGTAAATGTGATCTTTTTGCAAAATGCTCAGATACACACTTATAAACAGCAGCACCTGTATGACAATATTTTTCTGCAAAGGTATCTAATGAATCAGTACCTAATAAACTAGAATGTTATGACATCAGTCATGACATTCATTCACACACCTGGTTTTACCAAAAATGCATGCCAATAACTAAACAACTACAAACTCCCCCTTTGGCAGATTTTTGGCTAAAGACCCTAAGCAATCAGAGATAGATAGCAGCAGAATAAATATGACTGCAGAAAAATAGAATGTCTAATAAAGTCTACCAAAATATATCTCCCCCTCTTTAGCCACAAATGGGCCAAAGATACATGTTCTTAAAAGATTATACAGTCATCCAGAAAAAGTAACACAACAAGACAAAAAACTGAACACACTTTGCAAACTCCACCAGGAAACAACAACTCCACCAACCAGCAACTCCACCAACCTTTAAGCACTGTCATCAGACTCAGAATGTTCGGGCTTCTTCCTTTTCTTGTGAGCAATGTCATCATTCTTCTCTTTGTCTGATGTCTCAACATCCTTAGAGACATCTAGATTTGTTTCAGCATTTGAACTTTCTTGATTCAAAGGAACAGAAATGCCAGGAACTAAGTGGTTCTCGTTCAGAATTCTTGTAACAATTTTAGCTATTGCTTGACGAACATAGGCTGACCCTTCCCTATTTGCAATTTCAGAGGGAACTAAAGAAGAAGGATGAGATGGATTATCAGAGGCAGTAGCTTGGGACCTTCCTGCATGTCTTGTTTTCAGCTCGTTGAACTTGGTGGGGTTAGTTTCCACTTTTCTAAGAGAAGAGATCTCCAGGACTTCAGAATCCAGACAAGATGAGATTGCCCTAGAATCTTGATCAGAGGAAGAGGTTGAAATAGTCGTATTGGATGATGATGGTGTTTGAGACATTTTGATAGTCTTAGAGGACCAACAACAACTGAAGAGAAAATTCTGATTGAGAGACTGGGTTTTGATGCGGAGACGAGAGGGGAAGGAAGAAAAGGAGTGTCTATTCAACTTCTTAAAAGAATTGAAGGAAATGGGAAAATATAAGTTTAACCCAATCAGAACAAGCATAACTCCTTTAACCTTTGTTTTAAGCAAAATTAATTGCTACAATTCCTCATGTTGACAAATACCCAACTTACCCCTCAAGTTTTCAAATTGATTTGCATCAAGTGCCTTAGTAAAAATGTCAGCCAGCTGTAGCTCAGTGGTAACATGTTCCAATTTGATTGTCTTCTCTTCTACAAGGTCTTTGATAAAGTGATGTCTTATGTCAATATGTTTGGTCCTACTATGCTGAATGGGATTCTTGGAAATGTTGATTGTACTCAGATTGTCACAGTACAATGTCATAACATCTTGTGTGACATTATACTCAGTAAGCATCTGTTTCATCTAGATCATTTGAGAACAGCTACTACCAGCTGCAATGTATTCAACTTCAGCAGTAGAGAGAGACACACAATTCTGTTTCTTGCTGAACCAGGAAACCAGATTATTTCCCAAGAAGAAACATCCTCCAGAGGTGCTTTTTCTATCATCAGCACTACCAGCCCAATTAGCATCACAGTAACTAGTCAGAGTTGGTTCACAGCCATGAGAATATAGCAACCCATAGTTGTAAGTTCCACTCACATACTTCAAAATTCTCTTCACTTGATTGATATGACTGACTTTGGGATCAGCTTGGTATCTTGCACAAACTCCAACTGCAAAAGCAATATCAGGTCTGCTGGCTGTTAAGTACAACAAGCTTCCTATCATGCTTCTGTACAGAATTTGATCCACCTTAACCCCACTTGAATCTTTGGAAAGCTTTAAATGAGTAGGAGCAGGAGTCCTTTTGTGACTGGCATTCTCCATACCAAACTTCTTTACAATGTTCTTAGCATACTTGCTTTGAGATAAGAAGATTGAGTCCTCCATCTGTGAGACTTGCAGTCCAAGAAAATAAGTTAGTTCTCCCATGAGACTCATTTCAAATTCAGCCTGCATCTGGTCAGCAAAATGTTTAACCATAGGTTCTGACATTCCTCCAAACACTATGTCATCAACATATATTTGGGCAACCATCAACTTCCCTCCTTAAGTTTTGACAAAGAGAGTTTTGTCCAAGCCTCCTTTTCTGTATCCTTTGTCTGAGAGAAACTTTGTTAACCTGTCATACCATGCTCTAGGAGCTTGTTTCAGGCCATATAGAGCTTTTTTCAATTTGTAGACATGATCAGGGTGATTTGGATCCACAAAGCCTTTAAGCTGTTCCACATAAGCTTCCTCATTCAAGTACCCATTTAGAAAGGCACTTTTCACATCCATCTGAAATAACTTGAACTTCAGAAGACAAGCAATTGACAATAGGAGTCTAATTGATTCCAGCCTGGCTACAGGTGCAAAGGTTTCATCAAAATCAACCCCTTCAACCTGAGTGTATCCTTGAGCAACAAGTCTTGCCTTATTCCTGGTGACAACTCCTTCAGCATCTGATTTGTTCTTGAAAATCCATTTTGTGCCAATGATGTTAGTTCCTTCAGGTCTAGGAACCAGTTCCCAACCTTCATGTTGCTTGAATTGGTTCAGTTCATCTTGCATTGCTCCAATCCAATATTCATCAGTTAAAGCTTCTTTGACATTTCTTGGTTCCATTTTGGACACAAAACAAGAGTTTGAGATGATTTCTCTAGATCTTGTAATGACTCCACTGTTGGGATCTCCTATGATGAGCTCTTTTGGATGATCCTTCTGAATTCTGATGGAAGGGATCTTGCTAGCTTCCTTTGATTCAGATTCTGTTGTGGTGGTGTTGGGTAGATCATTCTGTTGGGTTGAAGTCTCAAAGAATGTCTCAACATTACAAGGGACATCTATTTCCTCATGATAATCATCAATTATAACATTTATCGATTCCATCATGGCTTTGGTCCTGGAATTGTATACTCTATAAGCTCTGCTGTTTGAGGAGTATCCTAGAAATATGCCTTCATCACTTTTAGGGTCCAGTTTTCTTCTTTGTTCACGATCTGCCAGAATATAGCATTTGCTGCCAAACACATGGAAGTACTTCACAGTTGGTTTTCTTCCTTTCCAGAGTTCATATATGGTGGATGAGGTTCCCTTTCTCAAGGTGACCCTGTTATGGACATAGCAGGCTGTATTCATAGCTTCAGCCCAAAAATACATAGGAAGTCTTTTGGCATGTATCATTGCTCTGGCAGATTCCTGTATGGTCCTGTTTTTTCTTTCCACAACTCCATTTTGCTGAGGAGTTATAGGAGAAGAAAATTCATGACTAATTCCTTCTGAGGAACAGAAATCATCAAACTTGCTGTTTTCAAATTCCTTGCCATGATCACTTCTGATTCTGACAATACACCCTTCCTTTTCTCTTTGAATTCTTTTGCACAATTCTTTAAAAACTTCAAATACATCAGATTTTTCCCTAATGAAGTTAATCCAGGTGAATCTGGAAAAATCATCCACAACCACATAGGCATATCTTTTTCCACCAAGACTCTCCACTTGCATTGGTCCCATCAGATCCATATGAAGAAGTTCTAGAACCTTAGAGGTGGTCAGATGTCTTGACTTTGGATGTGACATCCTAGTCTGCTTACCAACCTGACATTCACCACAAACTGTTCCTTCATCAATTTGCAGTCTTAGAATCCCTCTGACTGCCTCCATGGAGATAATCCTTTTCATACCTCTTAGATGAAGATGGCCAAGTTTTTGGTGCCACAGTTTCACCTCTTTTTCTTCTTTTTCAATGGAACACACAGAGGAGAGATTAGTGTTCTCAGGCTCCCACAAGTAACAGTTGTCTTTAGATCTGACTCCTTTCATTATAATTTCTTGTTTTTCATTAATTACTAGACATTCAGATTTTGAGAAATTGACCTTGAATCCTAGATCACACAATTGACTGATGCTAATGAGATTAGCAGTCAGCCCTTTTACCAGCAGTACTTCACTTAGATTTGGAACTTCAGGGAAGTCCAAATTACAAACTCCTTTGATTTCACCTTTAGCACCATCTCCAAAGGTCACATAACTAGTGGTGTGAGGTTTAACATGATTGAGAATGTTCTTTATTCCAGTCATGTGCTTAGAGCACCCACTATCAAAGTACCAGCCTTCCCTTGCAGAGACTCTCAGGGAAGTGTGGGCTATCAGGGCAGTAGCCTTTTTCTTCCATTGAGGAGTATGTGGTACCCTTTTTGACTTAGGTTTAACACCTGAGTTTTGATTAGGGTATCCATGCAATTTGAAGCAGAAAGGCTTTATGTGGCCATACCTCCCACAATGATGACATCTCCATCTTTGGTACTTTTTCTTCATATATCTCTGTTTCTGATGTTGAGAGTTGTGTTGAGACATCTGCTTTGACATTTGTTTAACAAGCCTGATCTTTTTGTCTGCACCAGATTTCTTAGCTTCCACAAATCCTAGTCCAGATTTGTTTCCCACATTTTGTCCAACTTGAAGAATCTCTTCCAATTTGTCGGTTCCATTAGTCAGCATCTTGACAGATTTGGTCATTTGGTTCAGTTGTGAGTTCAACAATTGAACTTCCCCTTCTAGATGACTTATAGTTTCAAGGTCTGCCCTTTTTTCAGCCTCCAGCTTTATGATGAGTTTTGATTGTTTCTCATTCTGCACGCAGACTTCAGCACTTCTGATACATAATTTCTTGTAAGTATCAGCCAGTTCTTCAAATGTCACTTCTTCATCACTAGTGTCACTTTCAGAGGTACAAACACCAGTTAGAGCAGTAACTAGTTTGGCAGATTCTTCTTCAGAATTACTTTCTGAATCACAGTCAGACCAAGTAACAGTCATTCCTTTCTTTTGTTTCTTAAGAAAGGTAGGACATTCAGCTCGAATATGCCCATATCCTTCACAACCATGGCATTGAATTCCTCTGCCTTGATTTCCCTTCTCTTCTGACCTTGGTCTTCTGCTGGAACTGTCAATGTCAGAGGGAATGTTATGAACATTAGACCTTGACTTTGGATCTATTCTTTTGATGAGTTTGTTGAACTGTCTTCCAAGCATGGCTATAGCTTCTGAAATATTTTCTTCTTCTTCCTTCTTGTTTTCAACATCAGTGTTGGATACAAGTGCTATGCTCTTGTTCTTCTTGTCACCATTATCAGTGATCCCCATCTCAAAAGTCTGAAGAGACTCAATAAGTTCACCCACTTTCAACTTGCTGATGTCCTGGGCTTCCTCTATGGCAGTTACCTTCATTGCAAATCTTTTAGGCAAGGATCTGAGAATCTTTCTCACCATTTTTTCTTCTGACATCTTTTCTCCCAGTGCTCCTGAGGTGTTGGCAATCTCCAAGATGTTCATGTGAAACTCATGAATGGTTTCATCTTCCATCATTTTTAGATTCTCAAACTTGGTAGTCAACATCTGAAGCCTTAACATTTTTACTTTGGAAGTGCCCTCATGAGTAGTTTTGAGAGTGTCCCAAACTTCCTTGGCCAGTTCATATTGATGTACTAGTCTGAAAATGTTTCTATCAATACCATTGAACAAGGCATTTAAAGCTTTGGAATTTCCCAGGGCTAACTCATCTTCTTCTTTACTCCAATCTTCCTCAGGCTTCAGACTGATTGTCCCATCTTTCTCAGTTGTGGTGGGATGGTTCCATCCTTTGTCAGCAGCTCTCCAAGCCTTTTTGTCCAGAGATTTTAAGAAGGCAATCATACGAGGTTTCCAGTAGTCATAATTAGTTCCATCCAGAATGGGTGGTCTATTTCCAAAAACTCCTTCTTTATCCATAGTGCCAGAAAGTGATATCCCTAGATCTCACCCAGTAATACAGGCAGGGTGCCTGCTCTGATGCCAATTGAAATTCTGGCTGCAGATACTCAATGTCATGTTCAATGTTATGACACCGTATCTGACTTTCTATAAGACAGTAAATACAAAAACAGTAAAGAACACAGTCAATTGTTTACCCAGTTCAGTGTGCAACAACACCTACTCTGGGGGCTACCAAGCCAGGGAGGAAATCCACTATAAGAGATATTAATTCAGGAATAAACCAACCAGTTTATCTCCTTCACTTAAGACCTACCCAATGCAACTTCAATCTAAGTACAACTTAAACCTGAGTTCCTACTCACTCCCCCTCAATCACAGCAGTGATACTTAAAACAATTTGACTAATGAATTGATGAAGACACTCTTCAAAACATACACTTGATTATGCTTTACAGCTTTTTAATCAAGCAACACAAACACTCTTGCTTCACAGCTTTGAGTGATACATAAACCTAACTTGACTTTGCTTCAAAGCTTCAGTCAAGAGACACAAAAACACTCTTGCTTCAAAGCTTTGAGTGATACACAACCCTTACAATTAAAGCCTATTCCAAGTCACTTATCACAATGATACTTGCTTGGATTACAATAGTTAAAACTATACAGCTTCTAAATGATCTTCTGTCCAAAAAGGGATTAATTCCAAAACAGCAGCTCTGTTGAATATATAGCAGCTGCATCTTCAGTTAGGGTTTCCACAAAAAGCTAAGGTTAATTCCGTTTAACCTTAAGACTAGGTCACATGACTTTATCAACCAGGTTAGGGTTGAGCTAGGTTAACCCCAAGTCCACGAGATTTTCTGTTCTGGAAAGACTGAGTCATTTTCCTGAAAAAACTCAGAATTACCCAAACTGCAAAACTGTTAGTTCAGAACAGGATGTCTTAACATTTGGTATGACATCTGAAAACCTGTCTACTGATTTAGGTAAATATGATCTTTTTGCAAAATGCTCAGATACACACTTATAAACAGCAGTACCTGTATGACAATATTTTTCTGCAAAGGTATCTAATGAATCAGTACCTAATAAACTAGAATGTTATGACATCAGTCATGACATTCATTCACACACCTGGTTTTACCAAAAATGCATGCCAATAACTAAACAACTACAAATACCAACCGAGGAAGGTGCAAAATAAACCACCTAGATAGTAACGGTATGCAACACATAAGAGCCCCTCTCCTCCTCATGGTACGAGTGTGAAGAGTATGCAAAATGTCTCCGAGCAAAGTAGGCACAGGGTTACGAGAAAGGAAAATCTTGACAGCATTCACATCTATGAGTTGGTTTGGATTAGGGAACAATACCAAACCATAGATTATAAGAGCCAAGACTTCTTCAAAAGCTTGAAAATCCATATCATCCCAAAATAGTCAAGCCTTCTCCAACAAAAATTTAGGTAGGAAACCCTTGACTCCGCTCCTTGTTTCCCAATTAGCTACAATGTCAGACCGCTTCAAATGTAAGGCTGATGCAATTTCTTCAGGTTGTGAATCTTTCTCTAAACCGGTGAAGGGAATTTGATCAAGAACGGGTACTCCCAATAGTTGAGAGAATTATTCCATTGTGGGCACTAATTGATAATCGGGAAAGGTGAAACAATGATGTACAATTTCAACGAAATGAAAGAGTACACGCATCATGTCTTCTTTAAAGCTTGAGGTAACCAGATTGAGAAGTTGACCATATCTTTTGGTGAAGAGAGAATTATCAGGAACCCTTGATGCTAACTCTTTAAGTTGAGGAAGCACCTTTACAAAGTTGATTCAGATGGTATTTCTGCGAGCGGAAGCCATAACCTACAAAACAGAACAAATATAAATCCCTAGGTCCTTGAAATGGATAGTGAAAATGCTATGGCATGATGTTATGATGTTATGAACAAATAATCATACACAAACAAAACACACAAAGCCTTAGGTTTAGGCTTGCATGAGGTTTATAGGTAAGTACCCTCTTGAAGTTTTAGTTGATTCAACCTGTCCTAAAAGAAGTAACCGGGTTCTAAGGAATCTAAATATCACTAATCTTTCTTCATCGGGCATTATTTCAGCACAAGCTTCTATTTTAGTGATCGAAATATCCTGAAAGTCCGATATGAATGAGTGTAGTATCGAGTATCAACCAACTTCATTCTACACCGAAGCCAACTATCTCACTACTTTCTAATGGAGAAGTTGTTCAACTAAGGTTCTATGGCCAGTCAGTGCTTCATGACACCATACAACGGCCCCATATTCTCCTTGATTTAATTCAAGGGACACCATTACCAATAAATGTGTCACACTAACGTATCCATCACTTCAACCATATCAGTCCATGCCGTACAATTTCCCTGATCTATTTCTACTTACCTAATATGCCCCAGATCCGGGTATAAGATCTTTTCAAGAAATAAACACAAGCATATACCCAAAATGTAAAACATACAAATCAAGCAAGTAAAGCAACAAAGGTGATCTAGCTCTTAAGTTAACCCCACTTTTAGTTTGTCCCCAGCAGAGTCGCCAGTTCTATAATACAGTGGAAGAACTGACTTGGGTGTTTTATATTTTATCACAAATGTTGCGGATAGCAAGAGTCTCCACCGACTTTTTATTTATCCAATAAAGGAAAGGGTGAAAAGAACAGGAAATAACTTTTGAGAATTTTCTTGAGTTCGAGGGGTAGGTTATGAAAAGAGAAGGTGTTAGCACCCTTTTCATCCGTAGTTATCTACGGGATCTTAATTTCTAGCTCACTTTGAAATGCTTTGTGTTTTGTGTAAGTTTGAAAAAATGTTTTGAAGATGTATTGAAAGTGGTCATTTTTTAATGATTCTCGTATTGTTGAGAATGTATACAAAATTCTTATTTTGGAAATATTTTGAAAACGCCTTGGTGTGGCAATTCTGCAATAATTCTCGTATCATTGAGAATGTATACAAAATGTTTGTCTTAAAAATATTTGTTTGCAAAGAGAGTGTTTGAAAAGATGTTTGTTTTTGAAAGTGTGAGGTCTGAAAATGGTTTTAGTTTGTGAGCAAGCAATTACGATCAATCTACCTACTCAAAAGTCTTGTTCTTTTCCTCCTCTTTTAGATCGTTCTGTTTTACCATTGGTTGGTACGGAGCCATATCATTGGATGTGAGGGACAAACGTGGATCGTCGTACCATGATAAAAGGCAACTCGTAGGATGTTTTAGAAATTGTCGTAAGGGACTAAGATCATTTACCGAAGGCAACATTGAAGTGTCATCGATGGACTACAATCTTTTAATCGAGGGTCTTTGCTAAAGCATCTCATGTTTGAGGGACATGACTATTTTTGTAAGTGTTTGTTGGCAACAATTTTGGTAAATCAATGACTTGTAAATGTTTTGCTAAATGTCTTAACATTTGGAGCAAAACTATTTTGAATGATATCAAAGTAGATGTCTTGACATCTGCCTACTGAACTGATCTCAGCCCAACATCAGATAAGTCTTTTTGTTTCCTGTTTTCATGCGTGCCATAATTCAGGATTTGTGACCTACAGGCTGCAAAAAATATGGAGGAATATTTTTCAAATTGAATAAACTTTATCTTAGCCTGTTTTTATGGAAATACTCAAAAGATTTGAATATTTGATTTTAAGCCCAAGCCCATAGTTGCGCATATATAAGGACTTGCTTCCTTATTCAAAGACAAGCAACTTTTGAAGAAGAATACTTTCTTTCTGATTATAAGTCAAGGCTTTTTATTTTTGATACACTCTAAGTATTAGTTTAAATGCTTGAGTTGTTATTTGGGTTGTTAACTGTGTATCATTCATAAGCTTTTAAGCATTGAATGATTGAAGTGTTTCAAACTTATTAATTCTGTTAAGTTCTTCACTGTAAGTGATTGAAGGGATTTGAGGATGGCCTCATAACTAGGTGAGTCTTAGTTAGAAGTTTATCTTGGGTAGTGATTAAGTGATTAGATCGTAAACTGGTTGTTTACTGAGGGTCTATGAATTGATACTATTTAGTGAACTTGTCCCTATCTTAGTAGCCCCTAAAGTAGGTGTTGTTGTACAATAAACTGGGTGAACAATCTCTTGTGTTTTTACTAATTTTGATTTTACTTCACCTTACTTGTAAATAGATATTTGTGCCGGGACATCTCATTCGACATCACATATCTGATACCAAAATTTCAATTGGTATCAGAGCAGACATCCTGCTCTTTATCTAGGTGAGATCCAGGGAAGATACTTTTTGGTACTATGGGCAAGGAAGGAGGATTTATGAACAGACCACCCATTATGGATGGAAGCAATTATGACTACTGGAAACCACAAATGGTTGCCTTTTTAAAGACCTTAGACAACATGGCTTGGAAATCTGTTTTAAGAGGACGGAAACACCCTGCCAAATTGGGAGAAAATGGAGAACCTACTTCTGAATTAAAACCAGAAGAAGATTTGTCTAAGGAAGAAGATGAAATTGCTCTTGGAAATTCTAAAGCCTTGAATGCTATATTCCATGGAATTGAAAAGAACATTTTCAGATTAGTGAATACATGTGAAGTTGCTAAGGATGCATGAGGGATTCTTAAATCTACTCATGAAGGCACATCCAAAGTTAAGATGTCAAGACTTCAGTTTCTCACCATAAAATTTGAGAATTTGAGGATGAATGATGATGGAAGTATATATGAATTCCATATGAACATTCTTGAAATTGCTAATGCCTCCAGTGCTTTAGGAGAGAAAATTCCTGAAGACAAATTGGTGAGAAAGGTTCTCAGGTCTCTTCCCAAGAGATTTAATAAGAAAGTGACTGCTATAGAAGAAGCTTAAGACATTAACAAAATGAAAGTGGATGAACTTGTTGGATCCCTTCTAACATTTGAATTAAGTATCAATGAAAGATCTAAAAAGAAAAACAAAAGCATAGACTTTGTATCAAATACTGAAGATGAAGAAGAAGACTGTGATCTGGATACAAATGTAGGAGTATCAAATTCCTAAGCCATGCTTGGAAGACAATTTAAAAAAGTGATAAAAAGAATGGACAGGAACCAAAGATTAAATGTCAAGAACATCTCATCTGGCATCCATAAGTCAAATGAGTTTGGAACAAAAAGGACTGAAGAAAAATCTACTCAAGGGAAGGGAGTTCGATGTCATGAATGTGAAGGCTTTGGTCACATTAGAGCTGAATGCCCTACATGTCTTAAGAAACAGAAGAAGAATCTATTTGTTACTTGGCCTAAAGAGGACTCAGAGTGATCTTGAAGAATATGCCAAATATTTTAAAGCATTAACAGGAAAATATGTTTCTGATAAAGAGTCTAGTGATGGGGAACTAACCTTTGATGAGTTAGCTGCTTCATACAAAGAATTATGTCTCAGAAGTGAAGAAGTGTGTCTTGAAGGGGAGAAACAGAAAGCCCTTATAACTCAGCTGAAGGAGGAAAGGGAAGAGCATCTTAAAACTATTTATGATCTGGAAAGTGAAATGTCTTCTCTGAATTTAAATCTTGATAGAATGGTAAAATCTCTCAAGACGTTGAATAATGGGACTAACACATTAGATGAAGTTCTCCAACCAGGAAGAGCTACAAGAGACAAGAGTGGTTTAGGTTTCAACGAGAAAAAGGAACCTAACTCCGAAGAGCCTTCATCTGTTTCCACTCATGCCAAGCCTAAACCAAAGATGTTGAATCAAATGTCTCAACATGTGGTAAAACATCATGGTAAGTGTTGTACCCCAAAATTTTCCCTCTCATTTTATCAAGATTCTCCTCACAAGACTCTTTGGACTCAAGATAGAATTAGGGTTTGCTCTGCTCAAGACCTCCTCTTGCACTGTTGACCTGAAATTAGGGTTTGAGTTTGCACAGGGATTTTTGGACTTTCAATGCTCAATTTGACTTTCATACTTCATGTTGGACCTCTAAGATTGCCCATACCAAGTTTCAAGCTTTGAATCTAATTTTTGCCCAGTCAATTCAACAGTTGACCTAGAAATCAGCTGTATTGGGGAAAAAGTCAACTGTGGCCAATTTATAGTCAAATCTCATAATTTTTGATCCACATCAACATTATAGACTCATATTAACCATTTTATCAAGTTTGTACCACAACTCCTCAAGAAATTTGATCAGATCATCAAAAGGGCAAAATGGTCAAAATTAGGGTTTTGACTGTAGAAAGGCAATTTCTGATTTTTCACCTAGCCAATGGAAAATTGGGTTCAAGCATGGTTTCAAGGACTAAATGGAATCATGTTGACCTAATCACAAGGTTCAAAAGATCTCAAATGCATTAGATTGATAAATGAATTTTCCAGTCAACTGATCAAAAATCAATTGTACACTGAAAAGTCAAACTTTGACTTTTTGGTCAAAATCAAGTGCCAAGGGTCATTTTTCATCAAGATGTGTCAAAACATGAAACTTGTTCACCAAGAAACCTAATTTTGGAAATTAGGGTTTAAGATTGAAAAATTTCATGAATTAGAAATTTTCTAAGTTATGAAAATTTCTTATTTTTCCCCAACTTTTCCCAACTTTTTCACCATGATGCAATAGGATTAAAAGAAAACTTCCAACATGAAAGTTGTTGTACTCCACAAAATCTACAACTTTGATTCACAAAGTTTTCCCAAAATATGCTTGGATCTTAAGTTATGATTTTGTGAACAAGGGTCCATGAAACTTTTAACTTAGTGAAATTTTGCCCTAGTTTAGGCAGGATTTTGACCTATCTTCATGGCAACTTTTCACCTAGTTCCAATTGGAATATAAAAATGAATTTCAAAGATGGATTGTAGATCATGTTACAATATTTCCAAAATGTCCAGTAACTCTCCAAGATCATATGTGGTTAGGGAGAATCGAAGGATTGAAAATGGCAAATTATCACTTTTGTCCAAGGCATTTTGCACCATGTTACAACTTGCAAATTAGTCTGAATCATGCTTGTACTTGGTTTACAGGTTCTAATCCTTTCTACACTCATAAATTGAATTCAAATACAATGGTTAATGGCATTTTTTTTTGTCTTGGAAGCTTTGTACAAAGGTTTAATCCAAAAATGGTAAAAAGATAACATTGCTACTTTGATAAAGTTCACTTTATGTGAATTTTGTATTTCTTGAGCCATGGACCTGATTTCTTGATACAAACAACATCCACAAACATTAGGAAAAGTTCACCAACTCTCAACAGGCCTCAAGCTATCTTGTACAACCTTGGCTTTTGTCAACTCAACCTTTTCTTCAAAAACAAGCCAACTTGCAAAAGTGAACACAACTTGCGCATTTGTTAAAACCAAGCTTTGTGAATATTTAAAACAATTTTTACATATTGTCTAAGGCCAGAAACACGAGCTCATAGCATCTCAAACACCCTGATACACCAAAAACTCCATTTCTTCCCAAAACAGGGCATCATTGTAGAATCACTTCCAAAACATATTCCACTCGTGCGTTTTCCTTGAACCACTTCAAACACATTGCATACATCCCATCCAAGCTACCCAAGTCCCTGTCCAGCAACTGTAACTTCATTTTCAAGCTTCACCATTTTTAATTTCTGAGTTTGCAGGTTGAGTTCTATAGGGACACTCAGGCTATTTCAAAGCAAGCTAAGCATTGGGAAAGGTCAAGGGAACATCAAGCAAGCTCAAAAGTCCTTCAGGCCTCATTCAAAGTTGCTACATTGCCATATTCGAACTTGACTGAAACAGGTATTTGTCAACTTTCTATCTCCTTATTTAGACATCATTAGGCTTAGGTTTGCGAAGCAAAAATGTAGCCCTTAATGTCCTTGAGCTGTATATATGCATATCTTGTATTTTATATTAACTGAGCTAGGAGAATTTGGATGATGAACATGCTGAAAAAACTAGGTCAGAATTTAGGGCCAATTAAATTCTCTCTGGTCTTTGAGAGTTAGATCAAGTTTTTTATATCATTAGAATCGTGTGATGATGAGCTATAACTTTCATGTTGCAAGATTTTGTTTTTAAGCACGTATGCAGGAGTTACAAGTTTGTACATGGCGCGCGCGTTTTTTCTGTCTGAAGGTTAGGGACGAAGTGGGACATGGGCTGGGCCTGGCTTGCCTTGCTGTTTGCACCCTCCTTTGTGTTATTTGCACCCCCTGGCCCATTTTCTTTATTTTTGCATATTTTTCATTTCTTTTTTTTATTTTCTGACTTTATTATTTTTTCTTGAACATTTAAAAACACAAAAAATATTTTCTTTATTTTTTGGCATTTTATCATATTTTTATTTTATTTTTATTTGCATAATAAATAATTATTAGGTTAATGTTACTTTATTTTTCTAAATAAAATTGTAAATAATATTAAATACTTACATATTTTTATTTTTATTATATTATATATATAAAATAATATTTTTCTCACATATTTTATTTTTTAACATTTTGTATATATATTTATTTATTTTCTTATACATAAAAATGAATAAATAAATAATTAGAATATGTATTTTCTTTTAAACAAAAACTAGGGTTTCCACCCTTTTCAAAAAAAAATAATAATCATTTTTATTTTCTTATTTTTAAGACATTAAACAAATTTATTTTACATACGTAAAATAAATATACAAAAATATTTGTGCATATTTACATTTATTTGCATATTTAAATATTTGCCTATTTATTTATTTGTACAATAAATTCAATATGGTTGTAATAGTTTTAGGGCTTTATTTTGAGCAATATCCCCCTATTCAAACTTGTATCCCCCTCCCCATAATAATGTTGTAATAGTCTTAGATTTACTTTTATGCATTTTATCGCTTTCAAATGCCATGATGGTAAATTAGGGTTTTGTATGCAAAAACCAAAATCAAAATAAATAGCATGACTAAACACAAGACAAAAATTCATGAAAAATGACAACACAATGCACACAAGCATCTCTAGGGTTTCACCCACTTGTTGCCTTAAAAACATGGCCATGGTATGCATGCTAGGTATCTTGGCAAAACAAAACAAAAGATCATAGTCCCTCGATGACGCTATCTTGGTTTCCTATACAAAAATGATCTTGTCCCTCAAAAAACTTGCTAAGATACTTGGCAATATTGTTATCATGGTCACACGATGACCCACGCCCGTCCCGTTTAACATCCAAAGATAGGGTTGTTTACCAAATACAATGGTAAAACAAAAATGTCAAAGGGTTAAAAATGTACAAGAAATACTTTTGATTAGGGTAGACAACTCCTAGTTACTTGATCAAATTTGCAAACCATCCTTGCTAATTTCAAACAAACGCACACACACACAATTTCAAAACATTTCCCAAAACAAACTTTCAAACATTGAAACATTTTTCAAAAGACAAACACCTTTGTATACATTCAAACAAGAATTATTACAAAGGTTGCCTAGACAAAGGCCTCTTTTCAAAATATTTTCAAAAACCACACACAAAACACCATTTCAAACAATTGAAAAGCAAAAGCAAGTGATCTAAACAAGTAACTAAGAGCCCATGGAAAACCATGGATGAAAAGGGTGCTAGCACCTTCCCTTTTCATAATCTACCCCTCGAACCCAGGAAAACATCTCAAAGGTATTTCCTGTGCTTTTTGACCTTTCCTTTGGATAAAATAAAAAGTCGATGGCGACTCTTGCTAAACTGAAACATTTGCAAACACAAACGCAAAACCTCAAGTCAGTTCTCCCACCGTATCACAGAACTGCCGACTCTGCTGGGGATTTATCTAAAAGTGGGGTTACCTTAGGGTTTAGATCACCTTTACATGCTTATCTTGTTTGCCTTGATTTCTTTACATTGGTTCTATTGTTTGGGTTTGAATCCTCTACCCGGATTTAGGAAACATTCATAGGTAAATAGCAATACGCTGTGGAAAATGTGCGGGGTATACCGACATGGTTGAAGCAATAGCTATATTAGTGCGACATATTTGTGGGTACCGGTAGCCTTTGAGTCAATCAAAGAGAATACGGGGCCGCTGAGTGATGTCATGAAGCACTAATGGACTTTTAGAACCTTTACTTGACCAACTTGGCCTTTTTAGGGGTAGTGAGATAACCGGCTTTGGTGCAGTTCGAAGTTGGCAGATACTCGATACTACACTCATTGAGGTTTGTTTTCTTGGAATATTTCGGTCGCCAGTAAAGTGGCTAAACTGAAACAATGAACACAGAAAACAATCCAGTGATATTGAGTTCCTTAGAACCTGGTTACTATTTATAGGACAGGTTGAGCTAACTAAACTTCAAGAGGGTACTTACCTATGAAACCCCATGCAAGCCTGAAACTAGGAACTTGTGTGATTTGTTTGTACATATATACTTGTGAATAACATCATGGGAATTATGAAGCATCATATGCATCCACTTACCATTTCAAGGATTTTGGATTTTCATCTTTGTTCCTGTTTTGTAGGTAATGGATTCACTTCGCAGGAAAACTATTCAGGTCAATCTTATGAGAATCCCTCCTCAACTCAAGGAGCTAGCTTCAAGGATTCTTGAGTATTCTCCATTCATTGAAAGACATGGTCGACTTCTAAACTTGGTCAACTCCAACACTGAGGAAGACATGGCGAAAGTTCTCTTCCAGTTCTTTGACCCCCTACACCACTGCTTCACATTTCCTGATTACCAGCTAGTGCCTACTTTGGAGGAATTTTCTCAACTCTTGAGGATTCCTATTCTCCATCATCTACCCTTCAACGTTAGGGAAAGAGATCTAAAGCCTGAAGATGTTTCTCAAGCCCTACACTTGCAACCATCTGATGTCATAGGTCATTGGGAAACCAGAAGTCGTGTCAAGGGTTTCTTGGCAAAGTTTCTGTTTGAGAAAGCTCAAGAATGCTGTAATTCTCTAGATCTGCAAGCTTTTGAGGAGATTGTAGCTCTTATCATCTATGGGTTGGTCTTGTTCCCAAATCCTGACCAGCTTATAGATGTCAACACTGTCAAAATCTTCATGGCTCGCAACCCGGTGCCTACATTGCTTGGGGATATCCTCCACTCTTTTCACACTCGAACAATGAGGAAAAGAGGTGTTCTCATGTGTTGCACTCCTTTACTGGCAAGATGGTTTATTTCTCATCTTCCCCAATCAGTTTTGAAGAATGAGCAAGGCTTGAGGTGGTCACAACGGTTGATGACCCTTACACATTCAAATGTTCATTGGTGTTCTCGATCCAGAGAAAATGTTATCATCATTGACCGTTGTGGGGAATTTCCTAATGTCCCTCTACTTGGCATTAGGGGAGGCATCACCTACAACCCTTGCTTGGCTCTGAGACAGTTTGGTTATGCCCGAAGGGATGGCCCACATGACATGCTGATTCCAGACTTGGTTTTTGACTTCGACAACGACGATCAAGGACTTCGACAAAGGTTCATCCGAGCTTGGAGGATGCCCAACAAGGTAGACAGTAAGACCTTGGGACGCAAGAATTCCATCCCCCTTGAGCCTTACCTCAAGTGGGTATGAACCCGCGCCCAATGTCTTATGATGCCTTACCCCTACATTCTCCCTGTGATTATAGAGCCTGTTATGGAAGGAGAGGTTCCATACACCCTCCTACATCCTGACATGCCAACATCACTTGAAGATTTACAAAGGAGTTGGATACAGCTCAAGGGAGAGCGCGATACTTTTGAAGCCCAATTCTACGCCAGTGAGAAAAAGGTTTTGGAACTTACTCGTCAACTTCACGAAGAGCAGACTCTCAACACCTACATTGCACCAAAAAGGATGCGCAACGTCTTTTTACCTTAGAATTTTGTATTATTTTTCCCATGGAGCATTGATGTACTAACAAATTCTATCTTATTAATATGACGTGTGTTCCTTTTTTGTTTAAAACAAAGTTGAATTTCTGAATCCTTGAATGCATTACATGAATACATATCTTTCATCATATGCATAAATAGGTCTTCACACCAGGTTTCCTTATCTCTCTGCTGTTTATTTCAGCAAGATGGATATTGAGCAGACGGTCAAAGACTTGCAAGTGCAGAATTCACAGTTCTAACAGCTACTCATGACCCTAGCCAAGGGGCAGGAGGAGCTCAAAACCTTGCTAGAAAAGGAAAAAGAGAAAAAGAAAAAGAAGAGAGTTGGTGTGGCTACTTTGGGCAGAAGATTTAAAGGTCAAGCTAGAAGGGTCATGGATTTCACCTCAACATATAATGAAGGGGTAGGAAAAGGAAAGGGAGATGCAGTGCCATCTGAGTCTAAGGAGGAAGAAGAAGAGGATGAGGACTATTCTGAACAGCAGTACCCTCCTGCTGATGACAAATACAAGAATTTGGAAGAGCGTCTGGCAGCCATGGAGCTACAGAGAGTGCCTGGGATGGACTTTGAAGAGCTAGGGTTGGTTTCTGGGATTGTAATCCCTCCTAAATTCAAAGTACCTCTTTTTTCCAAGTACGATGGGGTGTCTTGCCCAAAGATGCACCTACGATCTTATGTCAGGAAAATCTAACCACATTCTTCTGACAAAGACCTGTGGGTTCATTTTTTCCAGGATAGTTTGTCGGGAACACAGTTGGATTGGTTCTACCAGCTAGAGAGGTCTGATGTGCACAATTGGGAGGATTTGGATGCTGCCTTCTACAAGCAGTATCAATATAATATGGACTTAGCACCAACCCGTACTCAATTACAGAATATGGGCATGGTCTCAAATGAAGTTTCAAAGAGTATGCCTAAAAATGGAGAGACTTGGCGGGACGAGTGCAGACACCTTTATCTGAAAGAGATCTAGTTGATATGTTCTTGGGGACTCTGTCAGGTCCTTTCTTTAATCACCTGATAGGAAGTTCGTCTGCAGGGTTCACCGAGTTAATTCTGACTGGTGAAAGAGTTGAAGCCGGAATCAAGAGCGGGAAAATTCAAAAGGATGCGTCTGCTTCTGCTGCCATCAAAAAGACTTTTCCAGCAAAGAAAGAAGTCTCAGCTATCTACTCCCAAAGAGGTCAAGGAATAGTTAAGCGCCGACCAGCGGTAGGGGCCGTAATGATTCAGAAGTCTGCAACTGATCAGCCCAGAAACAATCAATCCAGAACCAACCAAACAAGGGTGGAAAGGCCTGCTCGACAATACACCCAGATAAACATGACTCCTGCTCAAGTTTTACCTTATCTCTTGAAGTTAAACCTTTCCAGTCTGAGGGAGGCCCCTAAAAACCCTAACACTTCGTCACCATACTACCATCCCAACGCCAAGTGTGCTTATCATTCAGGGAGTATAGGGCACGACACCAATAGTTGTTGGGCCCTCAAGAATAAGATTCAGGATTTGATAGATGCTAAAGAAGTGGAATTTGATGCCCCTGAAAAGCCGAATGTGATCTCTGCTCCAATGCCAAGGAATGTCCATAATGCCCATGCTGTTGAAGAAGACCTTTTTGTTGCTACTGTTGATGATTTGATGACTCTGCTACCGATAATCAAGTTGAATTTGCTGAAGGCTGGGATTTTCCCAGATTGTGAAGAAGATTGCTGCCTTTGTTCATCCTTACCAACCGACTGTCCATTGTTGAAGTTAGGCATCCAACGCCTAATGGATAACCAAGAAATCCTTTTTGAAAAGACTCCTGTTACACTGACTCCTGCCAATGATATTTCAATAATTACCATATCCGCCAATCTTTCCAAGGTCTCCAAAAGACCTGTTAAGATTACACCCGCTCCGAAGATTGCACCTTTGAAGATAACCATGCCCGGGCCCGTCCCGTACAAGTCCAACAAATCAATACCGTGGAACAATGGTGGAGAGATCTTTTACCACGGTATTAAACAAATTGAATCAACTGAAGAGAGTTCTGATGAAGAGACTTCTGACATTGGAAACATTGCTGGAACGAGTAAAATCACCCGCAGTTGAAGAATTTTTTCTCTGGAGATTGCCCCTCCAAAGGCAATCTTTGGACCCTCAGCTGCTCCTAAGGTTACCCCTGTGCCGGTAAACATATCTGCGAGAACTCCAGTTATTAAAGAAGTTGTAACTTCCGTGGTTGTCCCCTCTGCTACTGCTGATGATAGAGGGAAAGGGATCCAAGAAGAGCCTGTCAGGACGAGGGATTAGCCGTTGATCATCCCCGAAACCTCTCAAAAGGAAATGGAAGAGATTTTTAAAATAATCAAGAAAAGCGATTATGATGTTGTGGAACAACTGGGGCAAACCCCCTCAAAGATCTCTATGTTGGCCTTGCTGCTTTGTTCAGAAGCTCATGCTAAAGCTTTGATCAGATTCTTGAAGACGACCCATGTGCCATAGGAAACCTCCACAGATCAATTCCAGGAATGTGTAGCTAGCCTAACAGCTGACAATGGTCTAGGATTCTCCGATGCCAATTTAACATCAAAAGGGAGAAAACATAATGACGCTTTGCATGTCTCGGTGGAATACAGAGGGACTACTCTAGCACACGTACTGGTAGACACTGGTTCTTCGCTTAATGTCTTGCCGAAGAAGGCCTTGGATAGGTTGGATTATGAAGGCCTAACCCTGAAACCCAGCAATATCATTGTTAGAGCCTTTGATGGTTCTAAAAGGATGGTCCACGGAGAGGTGGACATCCTGATTAGAGTGGGAACTGAAACCTTCAACTCCACATTCTATGTGATGGACATCCGTCCTTCCTATTCTTGCTTGTTAGGAAGACCCTGGATTCACCATGCTGGAGCTGTTACCCCCACTCTGCATCAAAAGCTCAAGTACCCTGTCCGGGGAAAAATTATAACTGTTCACGGCGAAGAGGAATACATGATAAGCCATCTAAATTCTTTCCCCTATGTAGAATTGGATGGTGAATTCATCGAAACCCCCTTTCAGCATTTTGAAGAGGTAGCTCAGGAGATTGCAGCAACTAAGACAGTGTCTTCTGTACCCATGATTTCTAGACCTCCGCCTCAGATGTCGTTTCTCAAAGATGCAAAGGTTGTGATTGAAGAAGGAGGATCCACAATCTGGGGTCAACTTCCAGACTTTCCTCATAAATTAGATAAATCCGGCTTGGGTTTCACTTCTTCTACTCAAAAGGCTATACGCCGCTCCCGGGCTGGAAGGCCACCAGTAAAGATCACCCATCATGGAGTCAATGCTTTGGAGGATGGTGAAGAGGAGAGCAACCTGGAAGACTGGATTTTCCCTACTGTGGATGGAGGACTGTGCAATTGAGAAGAAAAAGACTTTGTTCCCATTACTTTCATGAATCAGTAATTCATCTTTCAAACATTTATGTTGGTTTGTAATAATTCCTAAACAATTCGTACTCTTATAACCTTGTGCCTTACCCGAGGCACATAGGTCCATTTGTAAGGGTTTGATTTTTCATCTTCATATGCCATTTTAATGAATCATGGATGTTTTCACATATAAACTTTTGTGTTCATTGTCTTTCTTTTTACATTTTATTTGTTTAAAGGTGGCTATCCCATACACACACCCACACTCACAAATGCAGGTACCCTTCCATTCTGGATTCCATGGGTAACAATTCTGCTATGGCCTTCAGTGACTCTGAAGATCTGGTCTACCATGCCGAATACGAAGGTGATGAAGACTGTGAGGTACTGGGAGAATTGGCTAGACTGCTACAACAGGAAGAAAGGGCTATTCTACCTCATGAGGAGTTGTTAGAGACAATCAACTTGGGTACTGAGGAAGACAGAAAAGAAATTAGAGTGGGTGCCAACCTAGAGCCAAGTGTCAAGGAACACTTAATTCAGCTGTTGAATGAATATGTTGAGATCTTCGCCTGGTCCTATGAAGACATGTCGGGACTTGATACAGACATTGTGGTTCACCGCCTCCCTATAAGAGAAGACTGCCACCAGTTAAGCAAAAGGTCCGCCGCATGAGACCTGACATGTCTGAAAAGATCAAAGTCGAAGTTATGAAGCAGTTCAACGCTGGATTTCTTGTTGTTACTTCCTATCCATAATGGGTTGCTAACATTGTGCCCGTATCTAAGAAGGACGGCAAAGTGAGAATGTGCATGGATTGCAGAGACTTAAACAGGGCTAGCCCTAGAGATTACTTGCCACATCCGCACATTGACATCTTGGTTTACAATACAACTCAACACAAGGTATTTTCTTTCATGGACGGATTCTCGGGCTACAACCAGATCAAAATGGCCCCCGAGGACATGGAGAAAACTACTTTTGTTACACAATGGGGTACGTTATGCTACAAAGTGATGCCATTCAGACTGAAGAATGTCGGGGCAACCTATCAACACGCCATTGTAGCTTTGTTTCATGATATGATACATCATGAGATTGAGGTCTACGTAGATGACATGATAGCCCGATCATAGACGGAAGAAGAACACCTCGACCATTTGCAAAATCTGTTTGTCAGGTTGAAGGAGTACAAGCTCAGACTGAACCCTAACAAGTGCACTTTCGGAGTCAGGTCCGATAAACTCTTGGGTTTCATTGTCAGCAACAAGGGCATTGAGGTTGATCCTGCCAAAGTCAAAGATATACAAGAAATGCCTGCCCCTCGCACTAAGAAGGAGGTCAGAGGTTTCTTGGGACGCCTAAACTACATTGCAAGGTTCATTTCTCACCTAACATCTATCTGTGAACCAATCTTTAAGCTGTTGAAGAAAGATCAGGTGGTTATATGGAATGATGACTGTCAAGTTGCTTTCAATAAAATCAAGGAGTATTTGCTAGAACCTCCTATCTTGATGCCTCCCATTGAAGGAAGACCGCTAATCATGTATCTGACTGTCCTAGAGAATTCAATAGGGTGCGTACTGGGCCAACATGACGAGTTTGGCCGAAAAGAGCATGCCATTTATTACCTTAGCAAAAAGTTTACCGACTGTGAGACCCGATACTCACTGCTAGAGAAAACTTGCTGCACTTTGGTATGGGCTGCTCGCCGGTTAAGGCAGTACATGTTGACTCATACCACTTTGCTGATATCTAAGATGGATCTGATCAAATACATCTTTGAAAAGCCTGCTTTGTTTGGAAGAATAGAAAGGTGGCAGATGATCCTCACAGAGTATGATATACAGTACACGACCCAAAAAGCTATAAAGGGGAGTGTGCTAGCCGATCATCTGGCCCATCAAGTTGTCGAAGATTACCAATCCATGAGGTTTGACTTCCCCGACGAGGATATTATGACATTGGATAACATTAAGGACTTCAGACCATATGACGGACCTGAACAAGGATCTCGATGGACCCTGTACTTTGATGGTGCCTCTAATGCACTTGGCAATGGTATTGGTGCTGTACTTATTTCTCCAGAAGGTTACCATACACCTTTCACCGCCAGACTCTGCTTCAGCTGCACCAACAACATGGCCGAGTACGAAGCTTGTATCTTTGGTCTCAAGGCTGCCATAGACTTGGGAATTAAATCCTTGATTGTATTTGGGGACTCAGCTTTGGTCATCATTCAGATAAAAGGAGAGTGGTATAATAAACATCCAAACCTCATCCCTTACAAAGAACATGTCTTGACATTGTTACCACATTTCGAGCAGATTACCTTCGAGCACTTCCCGCGACAAGAAAATCAGCTAGCAGATGCTCTAGCTACAATGTCATCCATGTTTAAACTTAACTGGGATAATGAGGCTCCCCGAATCACCATTGAACGGATGGACGAACCTGCACATTGTCACGAGATTAATACCGAAGAAGTAGTGGACCGACCTTGGTTTCATGAAGTCAAAAGGTATCTCGAGGCTCAAGAATACCCCGAAGGAGCTTCAGTCAACGACAAAAAGTTCTTAAGGAGATTCTCAGCTAAGTTTTTCCTAAGCAATGGTATCCTATACAAGCGCAATCATGATTGCATTCTGCTCCGTTGTGTGGACAAGGTTGAAGCTGAGCAGATCATGGCTGAACTGCATAATGGTACCTTTGGCACTCACTCTAGCGGACATACGATGGCTAAGAAGATTCTACAGGCAGGCTATTACTGGTCTACCATGGAAGATGACTGCTATCAACATTCCTGTACTTGTCACAAATGTCAAATCTATGCAGACAAGGTACATATACCTCCAGTTCCCCTCAATGTCTTAACAGCTCCTTGGCCATTCGCTATGTGGGGAATCGACATGATTGGAGAGATCAAGCCTATAACATCCAATGGACACCGCTTCATTCTGGTGGCCATTGATTACTTTACCAAGTGGGTCGAAGTAGCTTCCTTCGCATCCGTCACAAAGAATGTGGTTGCCCGCTTCATCAAGCAGAACCTCATTTGCTGGTACGACATCCCTGAAAGGATTATCACCGACAATGGTACAAACCTGAACAACACTATGATCACCGCCTTGTGCGAGTAGTTTCAGATTCAACATCACAATTCATCTCCCTATCAGCCAAAGATGAACGGTGCTGTCGAAGCTGCCTACAAAAATATCAAGAAAATCATACAAAAGATGACAGTCACCTACAAGGACTGGCATGAGATGTTATCGTTTGCTCTGCACGGGTACCGAACCACAACGCGTACATCAACTGGGCCAACACCCTATTCTTTGGTATACGACATGGAAGCTGTTTTGCCTATTGAGGTTCAGATTCCCTCCTTGAGAATCATGAAGGATGCTGGTTTGAGTGAAGACGATTGGATTCAGACCCGGCTTGATCAACTTAACTTGATTGACGAAAAGCGACTTACTGCTGTTTGCCATGGTCAGACGTATCAAAAACGGATGATCAAGGCTTTCAACAAGTAAGTCAGGCGCCAGGTATATCAAGTAGGGGATCTTGTAATCAAGCGGATCATCTTGCCGCAAAGTGATCCCAGGGGAAAATGGACTCCTACCTATGAAGGATCATTTGTAATCAAGAATATCTTTTCTGGTGGGGCAATGATATTAACCACCATGGACGGTGACGACCTGTCGCACCCTTCGAACACAGACATAGTCAAAAGATACTACGCATAAAAGACTCGACAAGTTGAAAACCCGAAAGGGCGACTTGGGAAAAAAAGGGCATCCCGGTGAATCGAAAACCCGAAAGGGAGGTTCAGGCAAAAATTAGGGATAAAAAAAAATATGTACACCCGACAAGTTGAAAACCCGAAAGGGCGACTTAGGCAAAAAAGGGTTTCCCGGTGGATCGAAAACCCGAAAGGGAGGTCCAGGCAAAATTTAGGGAATTAAAGCGTATGACTATGTCTCATCGGATCATTTTAAGGACAATCTCTTCACAGTCAAGCTTTGGGCTTCATATTAACTCAATCATCTTCAGACGAAGCAACAAATGGACAAGATATTCAGAGTTACGAAGGCTATAGCAGAATGGGAACCCCATGGAATTTTCACACATAGCCATCTTTCTTTGTATAAATTTTTCTCATTTTTATGACAACATTCTCTTACTAGGATGTCTGTCTCTTTTGTACAAAATACTTACACAAAGTTAATACAAAGATACTTTAAAGTGCAAAAAACTATTTGTCTTTTCTTTTTTACACTTGTGTTTTATTTGAAAACGTCCAATGATTTATTAATGAGCATATGCATTTGAATATAATCACTGTTTACAAATAAACAAAATGGGAAAGAACAATTACTGACAGGTTGAAAGTATAGGAAAACGTCTTTAGGCTATTCCAGGAGAAATCCCCTGCAGTACATCATCTAAATCCCCAGCGGAGCTAAAACCTTGAAATACATATCCCTAACAGAATTAAATTTCAAAATCCCCGCCAGAGTCAAAACTTCAAACTCCCAATCTCTGGCGGAGTTATAATTTCAAATCTTTAATCCACTATCAGAGTTAAGTTTTTAAACTCCCAATCCCCAGCGGAGCAAAAACTTTGAACTACAGACCCTCAGCGGAGATGAAACCTTCTTCCCCAGTCAAGTCAAGTTTCCAACTATCAATCCCCAGCGGGAACCATTCAGTTTTTCCCGAATTCCCCAGCAAGTTGTCTTAAAATCTGAGAATCAACCAGATAATAATTAGCTTTTGTTTTATCCCCAACCTAGGATAATTCCCTAGTAGATTGGCATACAACCCAAACTCCTGAACTTTTTTCCAAACAGGAATAAACTTTGCCCCCAAAGTCCTGAACTTACTCTCCAGCAGGATAGCTACTCCCCAGCAGTATAGCTATTCCCCACAGAGTTTTTCATCCCCTAGCAGAATGAAGATTCTCATTCTTGATTCCCCAGTGAAGTTGCCAGAGTCTTCATAACTCCCCAACATGGATTTGTCAGAATTTTTAATCCCCTGAAGATCGAAGATTCTCATTCTTGACTCCTCAGCATGAAGTCCCCAAGGATTCAGACTCCTCAATAGATCGAAGGTTCTCATTCTTAGTTCCTTGCAGAAGCCATCAGAACCTTCCTTATTCTCCAGGGGATCAAGTTTGTCTTTTGTTTGATCCCCGATAGAGATCGCCATAGTTTTCCCTACTCCCCAGCCGAGTAAAGATTTCCTTTGTGTAATCTCCAACCATAGTCATCAAAGTTCTCGGGATTCCCCAAGCAGGTTTCTCAAACAACACTTGGCTTTATTCTCACAACAGAATGTTTATCATCCTCCAACTCCAAAAACTTGAAGGATCCCTATATCCCCAGGAAAGTCATGAAGGATTCTCACATCCACAAGAGTTGTCAAAGATTTTGATTCTCCAGCAGCGGTCATGGATTTATTTTCCCTGGCAGCAGTCAAAGATTTTATTATCTCCAGCTATCAAGGATTTATTTTCCTCAGCAGTACAGCGAATCAGCTTACATGCACCTACATTACATTCATATATCATAAACATTGATAAAACACATTTATTGCATCATACATTTCATGCAACATAACTTTGTGTTTCAGCTAACATTTTACCCTTTTCAGGATAAAATTAATAGCTATCTTTAACAAATATTCAAAGAATTCAGATACAGCTTAGAGATGCTCCAGACACGGATGCTATTCTGTCGCTTATTCAAATACAAGATTCAGATACAGTCCAAATACGCTCCAGACACGGTAGCCATGCTGTCACTTATTCTGACTTTTTCCCCAGCTCAGAGATGCTCCAGACATGGATGCTATTCTGTCGCTTATTCAAATACAAGATTCAGATACAGTCCAGATACGCTCCACACACGGTAGCCATGTTGTCACTTATTATGACTTTTTCCCCAACTCAGAGATGCTCCAGACAAGGATGCTATTCTGTCGCTTATTCAAATACAAGATTCAGATATAGTTCAGATACACTCCAGACATGGAAGTCATTCTGTCACTTATTTAGATCCCGATTACAGTTCAGATACACTCCAGACACGAAAGTCATTCTGCTACTCATACAGATATCAACTTCAGATACAGTCCAGATACGCTCCAGACACGGTAGCCATGCTGTCACTTATTCTGACTTTTTCCCAAGCTCAGAGATGCTCCAGACACGAATGATATTCTGTCGCTTATTCAAATACAAGATTCAGATACAATTCAGATACACTCTAGACACGGAAGTCATTCTTTCACTTATTCAGATCCCAGTTATAGGTCAGATACACTCCAGACACGGAAGTCATTCTGCCACTCATACAGATCTCAACTTCAGATACAGTCTAAATACGCTCCAGACACGGTTGCCATTCTGTCACTCATTCTAATTTTTCCCAGCCCAGAGATGCTCCAGACACGGATGCTATTCTGTCGCTTATTCAGAGTCAGATACAATACAGATACACTCCAGACACGACAATCATTCTGTTATTCATTCGAATTCAAATACAGTTACAACTCGGATACGCTCCAGACACGGATGCTATTCCCTTGCTCATTCATATCCACTCATACATATCTCAACCTCAGATACAGTCCAGATACGCTCCAGACACGGTTGCCATTCTGTCACTCATTATAATTTTTCCCAGGCCAGAGATGCTCCAGACACGGATGCTATTTTGTCGCTTATTCAGACTCAGATATAATACAGATACACTCCAGACACGACAGTCATTCTGTTATTCATTCGAATTTAAATACAGTTACAACTCGGATACGCTCCAGACACGGATGCTATTCCCTTGCTCATTCAGATCCAATCTCCAGATACAACTCATATACGTTCCAGATACAGATACCATTCTGATGTTCATTCTCCTGATTTTCAAAAAACATTCTTGGATGGCATCTTTAAGCCCATCTCTGACAAGATTCATTCACATCTCCAAATGGCATCTTTAAGCCCATTCCCTCAACTATACTTTGACGAGTGCAAATTTACGGGCACTCTAGTGTCCAATCATCTTTTACCTTCGAGTCACGAACGACAAAACTCGCCAATCTCACTCTTTAGGTTCAAGAAGATTGAACAGGAGCAGCTGTTGTACCCCAAAATTTTCCCTTTCATTTTATCAAGATTCTCCTCACAAGACTCTTTGAACTCAAGACTGAATTAGGGTTTGCTCTGCTCAAGACCTCCTCTTGCACTGTTGACCTGAAATTAGGGTTTGAGTTTGCACAGGGATTTTTGGACTTTCAATGCTCAATGTTACTTTCATACTTCATGTTGGACCTCTAAGATTGCCCATACCAAGTTTCAAGCTTTGAATCTAATTTTTGCCCAGTCAATTGGACAGTTGACCTAGAAATCAGCTGTATTGGGGAAAAAGTCAACTGTGGCCAATTTACAGTCAAATCTCATAATTTTTTATCTACATCAACATTATAGACTCATATGAACCATTTGATCAAGTTTGGACCACAACTCCTCAAGAAATTTGATCAGATCATCAAAAGGGAAAAATGGTCAAAATTAGGGTTTTGACTGTAGAAGGGCAATTTCTGATTTTTCACCTAGCCAAGGGAAAATTGGGTTCAAGCATGGTTTAAAGGACTCAATGGCATCATATTAACCTAATCACAAGGTTCAAAAGATCTCAAATGCATTGGATTGACAGATGAATTTTCCAGTTAACTGATCAAAAATCAACTGTACACTAAAAAGTCAAACTTTGACTTTTTGGTCAAAATCAAGTGCCAAGGGTCATTTTTCATCAAGATGTGTCAAAACATGAAACTTGTTCACCAAGAAACCTAATTTTGGAAATTAGGGTTTAAGATTGAAAAATTTCATGACTTAGAAATTTTCTAAGTTATGAAAATTTCTTATTTTTTCCCAACTTTTCCCAACTTTTTCACCCTGATGAAATTGGATCAAAGAAAACTTCCAACATGAAATTTTTAGTCCTCCACATAATCTACAACTTTAATTCACAAAGTTTTCCCAAAAGATGCTTGGATCTCAAGTTATGATTTTGTGAACAAGGGTCAATGAAACTTTTAACTTAGTGAAATTTTGCCCTAGTTTAGGCAGGATTTTGACCTATCTTCATGGAAACTTTTCACCTAGTTCCAATTGGAAACTCAAAATGCATTTCAAATATGGATTGTAAAGCATGTCACAAGCTTTCCAAAATGTCCAAGAACTCTCCCAGATCATTTGTGGTTAGGGAGAATCGAAGGATTGAAAATGGCAAATCATCACTTTTGTCCAAGGCATTTTGCACCATGTTACAACTTGCAAATCAGTTTGAATCATGCTTGTACTTGGTTTACAGGTTCTAATCCTTTCTACACTCATAAATTGAATGCAAATACACTGGTTAATGGCATTGTTTTTGTCTTGGAAGCTTTGTACAAAGGTTTAATACAAAAAATATTTTCTTTATTTTTTGGCATTTTATCATATTTTTATTTTATTTTTATTTGCATAATAAATAATTATTAGGTTAATGTTACTTTATTTTTCTAAATAAAATTGTAAATAATATTAAATACTTACATATTTTTGTTTTTATTATATTATATATATAAAATAATATTTTCTCACATATTTTATTTTTTAACATTTTGTATATACATTTATTTATTTTCTTATACAAAAAATAAATAAATAAATAATTAGAATATGTATTTTCTTTTAAACAAAAACTAGGGTTTCCACCCTTTTCAAAAAAAAAAATAATCATTTTTATTTTCTTATTTTTAAGACATTAAACAAATTTATTTTACATACATAAAATAAATATACAAAAATATTTGTGCATATTTACATTTATTTGCATATTTAAATATTTGCCTATTTATTTATTTGTACAATAAATTCAATATGGTTGTAATAGTTTTAGGGCTTTATTTTGAGCAATATCCCCCTATTCAAACTTGTATCCCCCTCCCCATAATAATGTTGTAATAGTCTTAGATTTACTTTTACGCATTTTATCGCTTTCAAATGCCATGATAGTAAATTAGGGTTTTGTATGCAAAGACCAAAATAAAAAAAATAGCATGACTAAACACAAGACAAAAATGCATGAAAAATGACAACACAATGCACACAAGCATCTCTAGGGTTTCACCCACTTGTTGCCTTAAAAACATGGCCATGGTATGCATGCTAGGTATCTTGGCAAAATAAAACAAAACAAAAGATCATAGTCCCTCGATGACGCTATCTTGGTTTCCTATACAAAAATGATCTTGTCCCTCAAAAAACTTGCTAAGATACTTGGCAATATTGTTATCATGGTCATACGATGACCCACGCCCGTCCCGTTTAACATCCAAAGATAAGGTTGTTTACCAAATACAATGGTAAAACAACAATGTCAAAGGGTTAAAAATGTATAAGAAATACTTTTGATTAGGGTAGACAACTCCTAGTTACTTGATCAAATTTGCAAACCATCCTTGCTAATTTCAAACAAACACACACACAATTTCAAAACATTTCCCAAAACAAACTTTCAAACATTGAAACATTTTTCAAAAGACAAACACCTTTGTATACATTCAAACAAGAATTATTACAAAGGTTGCCTAGACAAAGGCCTCTTTCAAAATATTTTCAAAAACCACACACAAATCACCATTTCAAACAATTGAAAAGCAAAAGCAAGTGATCTAAACAAGTAACTAAGAGCCCATGGAAAACCATGGATGAAATAGGTGCTAGCAGCTTCCCTTTTCATAATCTACCCCCCGAACCCAAGAAAACATCTCAAAGGTATTTCCTGTGCTTTTTGACCTTTACTTTGGATAAAATAAAAAGTTGGTGGCTACTCTTGCTAAACCGAAACATTTGTGAACACAAACTCAAAACCTCAAGTCAGTTCTCCCACCGCATCACAGTAAGAAAGGACATCTTGGAAAACATCATGTGAAGAAAGAACATCATGGCAAACAGCCTTCATCTGTTTCCACACATGCCAAGTGTTGTACCCCAAAATTTTCCCTCTCATTTACCAAGACTTTTCTTACAAGATCTCTTTGACTCAAGACTGGATTAGGGTTTGGTCAGCTTAAGACATCTCATCTTGCATTGATGACCCAAAATTAGGGTTTGAGTTTGCACAAGGATTTTTGGACCATCATTGCCTCATATGACTTTCAAAAATCATTATGGATCCTTAAGATCACTCATGACAAGTTTCAAGCCTTGAACCACATTTTTGATCAGTCAATTGGACAATTGACCTAAAAATCAACTGTATTGGGGAAAAAGTCAATCATGGCCAATTTACAGTCAAACTTCACAACTTTTGATCCACATCAACATTTTAAACTCACATGTATCATTTGGTCAAGTTTGGATCACAATTTCTCAAGAAATTTGATCAAATCACAAAAAGGGCAAAATGGTCAAAATTAGGGTTTTGACTGAGGAAGGGAAATTTTTGATTTTTAACTAGAAAATGACCAATTGAATTAAAACATGATTTCAAGGATCCAATGGCATCATCTTGACTTAATTACATGGCTCAAAACATCTCAAGTTCATTGGATTGACAGATGAAATTTCCAGTCAATTGATCAAAAGCCAACTATACACTGAAAAGTCAAACTTTGACTTTTTGGTCAAAATCAAGTACCAAGGGCCATAATTCATCAAAACATTTCCAAATGTGAAACTTGTTCATCAAGAAATCCAAATTTGAAACTTACTGTTTGAATTTGAAAATTTTCATAACTTAGAAATTTTCTAAGTATGAAAATTTTCTTATTTTTTCTCAACTTTAGGCCACTTTTACACCATGATGCATATTGATTCAAGGAAAGTTCCCAACATTAAAGTTGTATATCTCCATGAATTCTACAACCTTTATTCACAAACGTTTTCCTAAAGATGCTTGGATCTCAAGATATAAATTTGTGAATACATGGTCATGAACTTGTTAACTTAGTGAAATTTTGCCCTAATTTAGGAAGGTTTTGGACCCAAGTTCATGGAAATTTTTCACCTAGTTCCAAGAGGTATCTCAAAATTCATTTCAAATATGAATTATAGAGAACATTGCAAGCTTTCCAAAATTTCTAAGAACTCCTCAAGATCATTTTTTAGTAGGGAGAATCGAAGAGAGGAAGTTGGCAATTTCTCACTTTTTGTCCAAGCCATTTCATGAAGAACAAAGTTGCAAATCAATCATATGCTGGCTAATTCATGCTGTACAGGTCCTAAACTTGTTCCACACTCCTTAATTAAATTCTTACTCAGTTTAAAATGCTTTGATCCATGCTTTTGAACCTTTATCCAACTTGTAATTCTATTTATGGCAAAAAGGCTCCATTGCCATTTTGAAAAAAGAGCAACTTTTGCAAACTTTGTAATCTTGAGCATTGGATCTGCCCCCTTGATACATGCAAGTACCACAGACCAAAGGAAACTTGTAGGGAAGAAATACCAATCCTAAGGAAGCCAGTACAAGCATGTGAGCTTTGTCTTATCACTTTGCTTCAAGTACAAGAAAAGTTGCAAAAAGGCTAGGGCTTGCACAACTGATAGAGGGTTGACACAAAACCATTTCAATACTAATATAAAAATAATGTACAACACAAAGCACGTTTGGAAAGGACCTGAAACACTCTCAAGCTGAAAAACACCAAAAATCTTTCCAAAACCTACAGTTTCTGCACAAGCTCACATGTGATCGGTGGAAATAGAACTGACTGTTTAAAGCTGGATCGCGTATGTCGCGGTAAGCAAGAGTCGCCACCATATTTTATGTTCTCCAACATGGAAAGGACAAAAGCACAAAAAAATTCCTTCTTTGAGATGTCTCTCGGTTCGTGAGGTAGATTTATAGAAAGGGAAGGTGTTAGCACCCTTTCTATCCATGGTTATCCATGGGCTCTTAGGTACTTGCTCTTATGTTTTTAAAATTGTTGCTTTTCAAGTGTGTGTGGGTTTTGAAAAAAGTTTCATTTGAAAAATTTCTAAGTAACTCTTGTATCTGTCCTTAAGAGTGTATGAAAAATTTGTTTTGAAAACTTTTGAAAGTGTGAGTGCGAAAAGTATTTGGTTTGTTTTTTTGAAAAGAGCAAGTACCTACGAGAATCTACCCACTCTAAGGAATTAGGCTGTGTAAGAGTCCTTAAGATAATACCATCCCACCATTGAGAGGTAGGTAGCACCATCGTTGGAGTTATTTGGGTCAATTCGATTATTAGGGACATTATGGTCACCGAAGCAATAGTAGGACACCTTAGAAGTAACCCTAATGTCCTAGATCCTTTTTTATCCGAGGCAACCGTTTCGAGGCAACAAGATCTTTAGACAGGAGGGCGACTTCTAAGACACCCTATACTTGACGACCACGTTCGAGGCAACCAGTGAGGCGTACCCTAGGAGTGGCATGTGCATGTGTGTTGTTTCAGTCTATATTCATCTTTGAACATGTCATTTGTGAGCTACGGATTGGTTTTATTTTTCATACATTCTTTCATGCATTTTTAACAGTTAAGAGTGCGGAAAATTAAAGTGCGGAAAGGTAAAGCTACGCTATTACAAGGCGCGGGTCTATACATCGCCAAAAACAAAAACCCGTTTTGAAATAAATGCGGAAAGTAAAGAAAGCGGTAAATCCTAATTACTATTACGTTCCGGAAACAGTTACATAAGTAATTGAAATAATAATAATGCACAAAAGAATTAAATTGGAACGTCCTAGGGTTTTTGACCCTTTTGAGAAAATAATTAAGCTTTGGTTCTTTTTTGCAATTTAATTAAAACCTAGTACTAATTAATTAATTAAAAGGAAAAAAATGTTTTTTGTGTTTTTAATATTTTAATGAAAAAAATAAAAAGAAAAAGGAAATTAAAAGTCAAGAAAACCCTAGTTCTAAGTTTATTTTAATTATTAATAAAAAAATGTCAAAGTTAACCTAATTTACTAAATTAATTAATTTATATTTTATTTACAAAGATAATAATAATTAATAAGAATAATGATAATTAATAAAATATGATTGAAAATTGTCAAACCCTAATTCTACATAACTTTTATTTATTGAGAAAAAGATGAAAATTGACCTATATTAAACTAATTTATTTGTTAGCATTTATTTACAAAATAAATTAATAAATAAAAATAGTAATAATTAATAAAAATATTCACATGTTTTATTCTCTGAATTTATTAAAAATATTAATTTGTTGGTTAATAATAATAATAATTAATAATGATTAAAAGAATTAAAAAAAGGAGAAAGAAAATAAAAGGAAAATAAACCAGGGGGGTTTGAAGGCCCAGATGGAGGTTTACTGAAGCAATCTTGGCCCAATAATGATCAAGCCCTTGCTGACTTTGGAATTGCCTGGAAGCACGTTGACTAGGGAGCATGGTGTTCATCTATCCCTGGCCTTTGGATCACTGCTTGAAGCCACATGACAGGATGGAACATGAGGCATATGGTGGAACCTTTGATGAGTGCTGCACATGAATTTGTTAGAAAAAATAGAATTGAGATTTGGGTGGACCTGGGAATTGAACCCAAGTCCCAACGATTGCCAAGCATGTCACCAGCCACTACACCATTTGAGCGCGTTTGTTAATACAATAATAAGTGAGAATAATATATGGAAATAATCACATGTGCTGGAAACGTAAAAAACGCGCGTTATATTCAAACCCACCAACCATACGTCAACACGCAGTCACCTTCTTCGTTTCATCTGTAAAAAATAAAACAAGATAGCGGAGGTTTTTAACCCCCACAATGCAAAACTGCCAATAATAACGATTAGGCGTACAGTGAATATAAAAAGGGCGCGATGGTTGGGTTGAATTCGTCTGGTCTTGACGAATTCAACCATAGGCGTTATGTGGTCCAATTTTCCTCATGCCGCAAAGCCCCAAATTAGAAGCTTCGAAACCCTAGCATTCTCCAATGGCAGTTTTCGTTTTAGGGGACCATAATCAAATTAAACTATATCAAAAGCTTCAGAATGATGTTAGCAATGCAAAGCAATAATTAAAACATGTTAATGATGCATAAAACTTGAGTTTCGATTATGGAAAAGAATGGTGAACCATGTGACTGTTTGAGGTGATTCTTTGAGTGTTAAGGCTCGTTCTGGACTGCAAATCGTTCCTGGGAATGTCAGCAAGGTATTGGAAACAAGAAAAGGGTTTGAATTGTCCTGCAAGTGAGAATTCAGTTTTCAAATTTTCTTGAACTTTTGGAATTTGGTTATGGTGTTTGATAGCAGCTTGAACGTGAAAGGCTTTAGGGTTTGCTTCAGCATATATAGTAGAATGAAAACTAGGGCAAATCTTGGTCAAGAATCCATTGTATTCATGTTTTGCATCTTTGATTTTAATCAAATCTTTTTTCAACCTTTTTTGATTGAGAAACCTTGCCAATCATGGAGATTTTGATGTCCTTGATTGACAAACGAAATTGCCAGCTTGCCCTGAGTATTTTTGCTCCACAAAAGATTTAAAAAACATATCTTTTGAATTTTCCTACAATTAAATCAATTAAATGAATTATTAATCAATTAAAAATCCAAATAATTAATAAAAATAAGAAAATAATTCAATTTAAGTTCAATGGGACGTGCATAGGCCTTGGATAATGTTTCAAGAAAGAATTTGAGGCCCATTAGCAAAAACAAGGTGTTTTAGGCAAAGTTGACTTTTGCAAATTCCCAAAAATTTCCCAACTTCTCCAATGCATATCTTGCTCAATTTTGAAGCTATGAACATGTTCTTGGACATTTTGGAAAGGTCTTGAAGTCCTCTAACCAATGCCTTTGGTCCCATGTCATTTTGATTTACCAATCTTAAATTATGTTCTTTGACTTAAAGTGCCTTTTTGTTGACTTTTGAAAATGACCTATAATGTAGAAATTGATAACTTTTTATGAGAGCATTTCTTGGACTTAGAATATGAAGATGAGTTGTAGGAAATGTCATCCCCTTCAAAATGAGAATTGGATGGGATTTTTCTGATGAACCATGAAAAAGTTATGCCTTGGTCAATTTACAGTTGACTTTTCAGTTGTCCAAAAATAGAAACTTTTACATCTTGATGATTTTTGAGCCATACTTGTGGAATCATGATCAAGAATTGATCAAATGATGATTGTGGCTTCAAAATAAGATGTTGACCAAATTATTTGACTTTTTACTGTCAAATGACCATTTTGCCCCTGTAGTTGATTGTGAACCAAATAGGGCTTTTGACTGTGCAACTTGACCTTGTGAGCTTTGAAACTTGGCATAGGGATGCTTGAGGATATGTGTAGGCCTATGGGACTTGATTGGATCATTGAAAACCTCAAATTTACTGAAGGAACCAAAACCCTAGTTTTTTGACTGGCTTAGGAGATGTTGGACTGTGCAACCCTTGAGGAATCTTGAAGCATTTAAAGATTGATCTTGACAAATCTTAAAGAATATGGGAGGGAAAATTTTGGGGTACAACAGTTGCCCCTGTTCAATCTTCTTAGACCTGAGGATGTAGATTGGCTTGCGTGCCTTTCGTGATCCGAAGGTGGAAGATGATTGGACACTAGAGTACCCAGAAATTTGCACTCACATAGTAGAGTATCAGTAATGTGATGGCGAGAATGGGCTTACAGATGCCATTTGGAAAGATGGTGGATAGGAGGATGGGCTTATAGATGCCATCTGGAGACATGACAGAACTTTGTCGGGAATGGGCTTATAGATGCCATTTGGAAATGTAATGGATATTTGTGGAGATGGGCTTATAGATGCCATCGGGGGTGTCGATCGAATAAGAGATTCCTTAGCGAGAACTTGCGTATTTCGAGAAAGGAAGATGATTTCCTGGCCTGTTACAGGTGTTGATCTTCAATCTCTTCATGCAGATATGCCCTGGCTAGATACAGGTATCGAATCTACAATCAATCGCTCACAAATATGCCTTGGCTAGATATAGGAATCGAATCTTGAACTTCAAAAGGTTGCTTACAGACGTGCCCTGGATGGATACAGGTATCGAATCCAAAAACAATCACAGATATGCCCTGGCTGGATACAGGAATCAAATATGGAATTAGTCGTCTATAGATATGCCCTGGCTGGATACAAGAATCGAATCTCTAAACTCTTCATGCAGACATGCCCTGGCTGGATACAGGTATCGAATCTACAATCAGTTACTCACAGATATGCCCTGGCTAGATACAGGAATCGAATCTCTAAACTCTTCATGCAGACATGCCCTGGCTGGATACAGGTATCGAATCTACAATTAGTTACTCACAGATATGCCCTGGCTAGATACAGGAATCGAATATGGAATTCTTCGTCTATAGATATGCCCTGGCTGGATACAGGAATCAAATCTCTAAACTCTTCATGCAGACATGCCCTGGCTGGATACAGGTATCGAATCTACAATTAGTTACTCACAAATATGCCCTGGCTAGATACATGAATCGAATCTGGAATTCTTCGTCTACAGATATGCCCTGGCTGGATACAGGAATCGAATCTCTAAACTCTTCATGCAGACATGCCCTGGCCAGATACATGTGTCTAATCCACAATCAAATACTCACAGATATGCCCTGGCTAGATACAGGAATCGAATCTAGAATTCTTCGTCTACAGATATGCCCTGGCTGGATACAAGAATCGAATCTCTAAACTCTTCATACAGACATGCCCTGGCTGGATACATGTATCGAATCTACAATCAGTTACTCACAGATATGCCCTGGCTAGATACAAGAATCGAATCTGGAATTCTTTGTCTACAGATATGCCCTGGCTGGATACAGGAATCGAATGTCTAAACTCTTCATGCAGACGTGCCCTAGCTGGATACAGGAATCGAATCTACAATCAGTTATTCACAGATATGCCCTGGCTAGATACAGGAATCGAATCTGGAATTCTTCGTCTACAGATATGCCCTGGCTGGATACAGGAATCAAATCTCTAAACTCTTCATGCAGACGTGCCCTGGCTGGATACAAGTATCGAATCTACAATCAATTACTCACAGATATGCCCTGGCTAGATACAGGAATCGAATCTCTAAACTCTTCATGCAGACATGCCCTGGCTGGATACAGGTACCGAATCTACAATTAGTTACTCACAGATATGCCCTGGCTAGATATAGGAATCGAATATGGAATTCTTTGTCTACAGATATGCCCTGGCTGGATACAGGAATCGAATCTCTAAACTCTTCATGCAGACATGCCCTGGCTGGATACAGGTATCGAATCTACAATTAGTTACTCACAGATATGCCCTGGCTAGATACAGGAATCGAATCTGGAATTGAGACAGTTGTTAGTAATCATCTTTGGATTGACCTTTTTCCTGAAAAAGGCAAAACATCAGTTGTATGCAATGTCATGATGTATGAGATGCATGATGTCATGATGTTCAAAATGAGATTGTGTGTTATGATGCGTATATGCATGCGTCATGGTGTATGATAATGTGATGAATGTATTTTCGTCTTAGGAAAATAAATCCTTGACGAGTGCCGGGAGCTTGTTGAATCCTGGGCTGATATTTGAAGAGTAGAGTTCTTCATTTCCGCTGGGGATGATGGTTGCAAGAATAAGCCGGTAGGAGAAGACGACTCCGTTGGGGAATAAACTTGTTGAAGAGATTACTTTGCGGGGAATTACTCTGTGGGAAGAGATACTTTGCTGAGGTTTGATGATAACTCCGCTGGGGATACCATTGATGAGCTATGTTGGGGAATTTGATGAACTCCGTTGGGGGTTAGGAAGAACTTCGCCGAGGACGACCTTTCCGTGGCAATTAGCTGAGGATAACCCGGTTATAAGCTCTGGTGGGGAATAACCTTCTGAATAAAGCCGGGGAGAGCGTTCGTACTCTGCAGGGGATAAGCTTCCAGAATCTACTGGGGATAAGCTTCCAAAATCTACTGGGGAGATTGATTCAACTCTCATGGGGAAACTTTTGGATTGTACTGGGGAGATTGACTCCACTGGGGTGTCTGGTATTCCGCCGGGGAACAATCTTAGATCAAGACTGCCGGGGATGCTTGCTTAGGAACATTTGTATACTCCGCTGGGGAATATTGAGATCTTCTGTGGATACCCAACTTCCTTAGGGCTGACAGTAGGCTAACTCTGCTTGGGGAGAGTATCGCTGACTTGCTGGAGATACTGTGCCTTGTTAGGGTTGATGGGAGACCAACTCTGCTCGGGGGAGTGTATTGTTGAACCTTGCCTTACTCTGCGGGGAGTGAAGGTATCCTGGTTTCATTAGTCAGCCGAACTTACCTTGGTACCTTGGTGGACAGAGCAACTAGATCGCTTAGACAACTCATTATTGCCCCTATTTCTAATGTCACCTGCAATTAGTCCTTTGTTTCGTATGCAAATATTTATGAGTTAGTAATTAATGTTAAATGCATATATCATAAATGAACATTGGAGGTTCTTCGCACGACAAAACAGAAAAAGGAAAAACAGTTGGCAATTTGTCTGAAAAGTGAATTTGTATTGATTTTTGAATTTGCCTGTAAATAGGCGTTTATGTACAAGAGGTTGACGTCCTAGTAAGAGAACGCCGCCGAACAAGAGAGTTTATACAATTTTGTGCAAAAGGAAAACAAAAGCAGCTACGTGAAAAGTCCCACTGGGTTCCAACTTTGCTATCGCCTTTATGTCTTCAAGCGTCTCATCGCTTTGCTGCTCAGTTGAAGATGAATTTGATTGATCGATGCCGTCTGAACCTGATAGTTGATACCGGATTCTGGATGCAAGGTGATTCAATGAGACATAGTATTACGCTTTAATCCCTAACTTTTTCCTGGACCGCCCTTTCGGGTTTTCAGTCCACCGGGATACCCATTTTTGCCCAAGCCGCCTTTTCAGGTTTTCGACTTGCCGGGTGTACAGATTGTTTTCCATTTCATCCCTTATTTTTGCCCGAACCCTTTTGGTTCGCCGGGAAGCCCTTATTTTTGCCTAGGTGTGTCAACCTAGCAGGTCTTTTATTTATGCGTAGTATTTTTTTACTATGTCTGCATTGGCGGGGTGAGGAAGGTCGTCACCATCCATAGTGGTTAGAATCATGGCTCCTCCTGAGAAGATATGTTTAACCACAAATGGCCCTTCGTACGTAGGGGTCCATTTTCCCCTGGGATCACTTTGAGGAAGAATGATGCGCTTGATTACTAGGTCTCCGACTTGATACTCTTGTGGTCTGACTTTCTTGTTAAATGCCCTGATCATCCGTTTTTGGTACGTCTGACCATGACAGATAGCAGTGAGTCTCTTTTTGTTAATTAGGTTTAATTGATCAAGCCGGGTCTGGATCCAATCATCTTTGCTCAGACCTGCCTTCATTATCCGGAGAGAGGGTATCTGGACTTCAATGGGCAAGACTGCCTCCATGCCATAGACCAAGGAAAAGGGAGTTGCCCCTGTTGATGTTCGTGCTGAGGTACGGTACCCATGAAGAGCAAACAGTAACATTTCGTGCCAATCTTTGTAGGTCACTATCATCTTCTGCACAATCTTCTTGATATTCTTATTCGCCGCTTCTACAGCCCCATTCATCTTCGGTCGGTAAGGAGAAGAGTTGTGGTGCTGTATCTTGAACTGCTCGCAGAGCTCAGTGATCATCTTATTGTTAAGATTGGTACCATTATCCGTAATGATCCTTTCCGGGACGCCGCATCGATAGATCAGGTTATGCCGAATGAACCGTGCTACGACGTTCTTGGTTACCGTAGCATAGGAAGCTGCTTCAACCCACTTTGTGAAGTAATCAATCGCTACCAGGATGAAGCGATGCCCGTTAGATGCCGTAGGTCCGATCTCGCCGATCATATCAATGCTCCACATTGCAAAAGGCCAGGGTGCTGTCAAAACGTTCAGAGGAACCGGAGGAATGTGCACCTTATCAGCATAGATCTGGCATTTGTGACACGTCCGAGAATGTTGGTAACAATCAGCTTCCATTGTGGACCAGAAATATCCTGCCCGAAGGATTTTCTTTGCCATGGTATGTCCACTGGAATGCGTTCCGAAGGTACCTTTATGTAGCTCTGCCATGATCTTTTCTGCTTCAGTCTTATCCACACAACGCAGTAAAGTTGAATCGTGGTTTCGCTTGTATAGAATGCCATTGCTGAGGAAGAACTTTGCTGCGAACCTTCTCAGAAACTTCTTGTCATTAACAGATGCATCCTCGGGGTATTCTTGAGCTTCTAAGTACCTCTTCAATTCATGATACCAAGGTTTTTCAGTTACCACTTCAGCCTCAAGATCACAGCAATATGCAGGTTCATCCAGTTTCCAGATAATGATCCGGGGAGCCTCGTTGTCCCATTTAACTTTGAACATGGAAGACATCGTAGCCAGCGCGTCCTCCAACTGATTCTCCTATCTTGGGAAGTGTTTAAAAGTTATCTCCGTGAAATGGGGGATCAATGTCAACACACACTCTTTGTAAGGAATGAGATTTGGGTGTTTCGTATCCCACTCGCCTTTGATCTGATTGATCACGAGAGCGGAATCTCCGAAGACACTCAGAAACTTGATCCTTAAGTCAATTGCAGCTTGTAGACCCATAATGCATGCTTCATACTCCGCCATGTTTTTGGTGTAGTTGAAACATAGCCGGGCAGTAAGTGGAGTATGAGTGCCTTTAGGGGATATGATCACAGCGCCAATACCGTTACCCAAAGCGTTTGAGGCTCCGTCAAAGTGCATAGACCATCGGGATCCTTCCTCAGGTCCTTCATCCGGTCCAGGTACTTCACAATCAGTCACTACCATGATGTTCTCGTCTGGAAACTCAAAGTTCATAGATTGGTAGTCGTCCACTGCCTGGTGTGCCAAATGGTCTGCCAATACACTTCCCTTGATTGCTTTCTGAGTCGTGTACTGGATGTCATATTCCGTCAAGATCATCTGCCATCTTGCTATTCTTCCGGACAAGGCAGGCTTTTCGAATATGTACTTGATTGGATCCATCTTTGAAATCAATAAAGTAGTGTGAGTCAACATATACTGTCTCAGCTGGCGAGCAGCCCATACCAAAGCGCAGCAAGTTTTCTCGAGCAATGAGTATCGGGTCTCACATTCGATAAACTTTTTGCTAAGGTAATAAATATCGTGCTCTTTTCGGCCAGACTCGTCATGCTGCCCCAACACACACCCCATTAAGCTGTCAAGTACTGTCAAGTATAATATTAGAGGTCTCCGGTGGCATAAGAATGGGTGGTTCTTGGAGATACTCTTTGATTCTGTCGAAAGCGGCCTGACATTCATCGTTCCAACGTACTACTTGATCTTTCTTCAGCAGCTTGAAGATTGGTTCACAGGTAGCAGTTAGATGTGAGATGAATCGGGCAATGTAATTCAGACGTCCTAGAAAGCCTCTGACTTCTTTCTCTGTCTTGGGAACTGGCATCTCTTGTATGGCTTTCACCTTGGCAGGGTCCACTTGAATACCTCTGTCGCTCACGACGAAACCTAGTAATTTTCCAGATCTTACCCCGAAGGTGCACTTGTTCGGGTTCAACCTCAGCTTGTACAACTTCAGACGGTCAAACAGCTTCTGCAGATGGTCAAGGTGTTCCTCCTCAGTTTGGGACCTTGCAATCATATCATCGACATACACTTCGATCTCATGGTGGATCATATCATGAAATAAAGCAACCATGGCACATTGGTAGGTTGCCCCAGCATTTTTCAACCTGAACGGCATGACCTTGTAGCAAAAGGTGCCCCACTGAGTAACAAAAGTGGTCTTCTCCATGTCTTCAGGAGCCATCTTGATTTGATTATAACCTGAGAACCCATCTATAAAGGAGAATACCTTGTGCTGAGCGGTATTGTCAACTAGAACGTCGATGTGAGGCAAAGGGAAGTCATCTTTAGGGCTCGCCCTGTTCAAATCCCTGTAATCAACACACATTCTGACCTTACCATCTTTCTTCAGCACGGGAACCACATTGGCAACCCACTGAGGGTAAGAAGTCACTGCTAGAAAACCGGCATCGAATTGTTTCATAACCTCAGCTTTGATTTTCTCGGACATCTCTGGACGCATACGGCGAACCTTCTGTTTAACCGGAGGGCAGTCTTCCTTGGTAGGCAAGTGATGAACCACAATGTCGGTATCCAACCCAGGCATGTCTTCGTAAGACCAGGCAAAGATTTCCACATAATCATGCAACATCTGAATCAATCGTTGTTTCACACTGAGCTCTAGATTGGCACCAATCTTGACTTACTTTCTATCTGTCTCAGTACCCAGATTTACCGTTTCCACTGGCTCTTCATGTGGCTGAATGGCCCTCTCTTTCTGGAGTAGCAGTCTTGCAAGCTCACCAGGCACTTCGCAATCATCTTCACCTTCGTCTTCGGCTAAGTTGATCGGATTTTCGAAGTCATAACTGGCAGTAGCAGAGTCGTTACCAATGAGATCCAAAGTGGATTGGAACCTGTATAAGTGAGTGTGTGTAAATATAGCTGTTTTGCAATATATAAAGAAAGAAAGAGAGCATAAGATTTGAAATGCGAAAAACGTCCAATGCTTTTATTCATGATATATGAAAATGACAAATAATAAGCCCTCACAAATGAAGCCACGGTGCCCCGAGTAAGACACCGGGCCATAAAGTTTCAAATTATTGTTCATTACAAATTTAAAACAAAGGAGTTCATTACTGAGTGACAAAAGTAATAGGTATGAAGTCTTTAGCAGTCCAGTTGCTTAGTCCACCATCGGTCGTTGGGTAGATCCAGCTGTCAAATTCAGATTCCTCCGCATTGTCTTCAATAGCATTCACTCCCGGATTGGTGATGAACACATGAGGTCTTCCAATTCTTGCCTTGCGAACAGCCCTCTGAGCTTCTGCAGTGAAACCCAGCCCAAACTTGTCAGTCTTCGGAGTGAAATCAGGAAGCCGGCCCCAGTTTGCACACTCACCCTTCTCAATCACAGCCCAGACATCCTTTAAGGAAGCCATCTTCAAAGGAGAGTCTTCTTCAGTCACAGTCTCTGCTGACGCCAATGTCTGAGGAACCTCTTCAAAATGTTGAAAGGGGGTCTCAATGAACTCCCCGTCCATTTCTATATACCGGAACGAGTATAAATGGCTAACCATATATTCTTCCTCCCCCTGCACTGTCACAATTTTCCCTCTGACCGGGTACTTAAGCTTCTGATGTAATGTGGAGGTCACAGCTCCAGCCTTGTGGATCCATGGATGACCCAGTAGAAAAGAATAGGACGGTCGGATATCCATAACATAGAAAGTAGAATCAAAGACCTGAGATCCAACTCTGATTGGAATGTCAACCTCACCATGTACCATTCTCTTCGACCCGTCAAAGGCCCAGACAACAATGTTACTTGGCTTGAGCTCTAAACCCTCACAATCCAGCCTGTCTAGAGCTTTCTTGGGTAATACATTCAACGAAGAACCGGTGTCTACCAGCACATGGGCAAGGGTAGTGCCCCTGCATTCAATGGAGACATGCAGGGCATCGTTATGGTTCTTTCCCTTGGCAGTTAGATCGGCGTCAGAGAAACCCAACCCATTTTCAGCAGTCAAGTTGGCCACACAATCGATAAATTGATCAGCAGACGTTTCTTGCGGCACGTGGGTAGTCTTCAGGAAGGAGATCAGAGCCTTGGCATGGGCCTCTGAACACAACAACAGTGATAGCATAGAGATCTTAGATGGGGTGTGCCCCAGCTGCTCAACTACATTGAAATCACTTTTCTTGATAATCTTGAGGATCTTTTCCATCTCTTACTGGGAAGCTTCAACAGTGGTTGTCTTTGGTGCCTCCGTCCGGGCAGGCACATCAGTAGCAGTCCCTTTGCCCTGAGCATCAGATGACTCGGCAACAGGGGTAGAAACAGGAACTTGGTCAGGCAGGGAAGTGGGCACACTTGCAGGTGTGATGACAAGAGGTATTTGAATAGCTGGAAGTGCAATATCAGGCGAGAAGAGCCTACCACTGCGAGTGACTTTAGCGGGCCCGGTGATGTTGGTGATGCCGGTACTGGTATCAAACTCTTGTTTTACTCCGATCACATAAACATCTGCCTCATAGTGCCATGGGACAGCCTTGTCAGATGTACAGGGGAGGGGCCTCGGAACAGTAATGATGATAGGTGCAATCTTCTGAGCGGACATGATGTTGACAGGCTTTTTTGATGGAGCCTTAGGAGAGTAAATGGTAACAATAGACACTTCTTCAATAGGGATAACAGGAACAACAATCTTCTTGAACAAGATCTCTTTGTTATCCATCAGGTTTTGGATGCCTGACTTCAACAAAGGACACCCAGTAGGGGAAACAACACATAAATGGCAACCTTTACTACAACCCGGAAATAAACTGGCTAGCAACAGGTTCCTCTTGACAGTCGACAACGGAGTAACAATATCTTCCACAGAGGCTACATACAGGTCTTCTTCCACAACATTTACTCCATGCTAGGGCATGGGAGCAGTCACGACATTGGGCCTCTCGGGGTATCAGAGTGATAGGCACAATGGGCGTTGGGGTTGTACTTTGGAGAGGTTATATTCACTACCTTCAGAGCTTCCTTAATAGTTACCAGATTGGTTGACAGCAGTTGCAGCAAGATCTGAGACAAGGTCCTACTAAGCCGAGTGTACTCTCTTCTGGGTCTCTCACCCCTTGGTTGATTATATTGCCGAGGAGCGGCAGCATGCTTTGAAATCACCACCGCGTTGACAGCTTGGCGGCGTTCCGGTTTATTCTGTTTTCTCGACCCATAAACAGCACTAGATTCCTTCTTGAAAGGCTTCTTTTCAGAACTTGAGGATGCACCTTTATGTATCTTCCCCGTCTTAATACCAGCTTCTATCCTCTCCCCAGTCAGAATGAGGTCTGTAAACCCTGCAGAAGAATTACCAATCAGGTGGTTAAAGAATGGACCAGACAGGGTCCCCAAGAACATGTCCACGAGTTCACGGTCAGTCAGCGGTGGCTGCACCTTGCCAGCCAGGTCTCTCCACTTTTGCGCGTACTCCTTAAAACCTTCTCCCAATCCTAGCGACATACCCTGGAGTTAGGTACGGGTAGGAGCGAGGTCGGCATTATACTGATACTGCTTATAAAATGCAGTAGCCAAGTCCACCCAGTTTCGAATACTAGCTCCATCCAGCTGATAGAACCACTCGAGTTGAGCCCCTGAAAGGCTATCCTGGAAGAAATGGATCCATAAGTTCTTGTCTGCCGTGTAAGGCTGGATCTTCCTCACATAAGATCTGAGATGTAGCATAGGGCAGGAAGCCCCGTCATACTTCGCAAAAGAAGGTGCCTTGAACTTGTGTGGGATCACCACCCCAGAAGAAAGACCTAGATCTCCAAAATCCAACCCAGGCACTTGTTGAATCTCCATGGCACTCAGACGGTCCTCTAGTTTCTTGTACCTGTATTCAGCAGGAGGGTACTGCTCATCTTTGAAATCTGTCTCGTTGTCAGAGACCACAGGACTAGGAACCCTTCCCCCTTGGGGACTGCCTTTCCCTACAGAGGAAGCAGCTTGATCAGCCTCATTCTGCAGTGTATTACCAAACCTCCATCCATTGTTGAACAATACAGTTCTCTTCTTCTTCTTCTTCATCAGCAGAGCCTTCAATTCCTCTTGACCTTGGGCTAAACTCATGACCAACTCTTGAAACTGGGCATTCTGGGCCTGGAGGGCCTTGATAGCTTGTTCGTTGGATGATTCAGGATTCATGATGACTGCTGAAATAAACAGCGAAGAAGATTAAGCAACCTATAAAAAAGAGTACCTGCTATGCACATGATGCATGATATGCTATTTATGCAATGCATTCAAGGGTCCGAAAGTTCAAATTCGTTGTAGACAAAAAAGGAACACACGTTATATTAGGAAATAATCTGTTCAGTACATCAGGGCCTCATGGGCAAAACATTACAAAATGATTAATCCCAAAAGACACTGCGCATCCTCTTTGGAGATATGCAAGTGTTGAGAGTCTTTTCCTCATGCAATAGACGGGTGAGCTCCAAGACCTTCTTCTCACTGGCATGCAGACTGGTTTCAAGAGAATTCCGTTCTTCCTTGAGTTGGATCCAGCTCTTTTGCATTTCTTCCCAAGACGTTGGCATGTCAGGATGTTGAATGGTGTAGGGAACCTCTCCTTCCAAAACTGGCTCTTTGATCACGGGGAGAACATGAGGATATGGCATCACAAGCTTCTGGGAGCGGGCTCGTACCCACTTGAGATAAGGCTCCAAGGGGATGGAGTTCTTGTGCCCCAGTGTCTTGCTATCTACCCTGTTGGGCATCCTCCAAGCTCTGATAAATCTCTGGCGAAGTCCTTGTGCATCGTTGTCGAAGTCAAAAACTATGTCAGGAATCAACATGTCATGAGGGCCATCCCTCCGAGCATATCCAAACTGTCTCAAAGCCAAACACGAGTTGTAAGTAATGCCTCCTCTAATTCCAAGTAAAGGAACATTAGGAAACTCTCCGCAACAATCAATGATAGTGACATTCTCTCTGGACCAAGAACACCAATGTATATCAGCATGTGTAAGAGTCATTAATCGTTGTGACCATCTCAAACCCTGCTCGTTCTTCAAAACTGATTGTGGAAGGTGAGAAATAAACCACCTTGCCAGGAGAGGAGTGCAGCACATGAGAACACCTCTTTTTCTCATGGTTCGAGTGTAACATGAGTGAAGGATGTCCCCAAGCAACATAGGTATAGGATTCCTGGACATGAAGATCTTGACGGCATTGATATCTATAAGCTGATCTGGATTCGGGAACAACACCAACCCATAGGCAAGGAGTGCCACAACTTCTTCAAAGGCTTGTAGGTCAAGGGCATTCCAACATTCTTGTGCCTTCTCAAACAAGAACTTTGCCAAAAATCCTTTGATACCACTTCTAACTTCCCAATGTCCCTTGATGTCAGATGGTTGTAGGCGTAATGCTTTAGCAACCTCTTCAAGTTTTGGTTCCCTTTCCGTACCGTTGTAGGGTAGTTGACTAAGGATAGGAATCTTCAGAAGCTGAGAAAACTCTTCCAAAGTAGGCACCAATTGATAATCTGGGAAAGTAAAACAGTGATGCAAAGGGTCAAAGAACTGGAAGAGAACTTTTATCATATCTTCTTCAATGTTGGTGTTGACCAAGCTGATGAGTCTACCATGCCTTTCACTGAAGGAAGAGTTCTCGGGAATCCTGGATGTAAGCTCCTTAAGCTGAGGAGGGACCCTTACAAGGTTGACCTGAATTGTCTTTCTGCGGATAGTTTCCATGTCCTACAAAACAAGAACAAAGATGAAGATTCGAACCCTTGAAGTGGTTAGTGGATGCATATGATGCTGTATGATGTTATGATGTCATGATAAAAACACACCACAAGTATTCACAAAAGGCAAACATGATAAGGCACACAAGTCACACAAGACAACCCTTAGAGTTTAGGCCAGCATGAAGTTTGGGGTACTACCCTCTTGAAGTTGGTGGGCTCAAAACCTGTCCTATCAAAAGTAACCGGATTCTAAGGATCTCAATATCATTGGGTTGTTTTCTGTGTTCATCGTTTTGATTTAGCCACTGGACTGGCGATTAAAATATTACAAGAAAACAACCCTCAATGAGTGTAGTATCGAGTATCTACCAACTTCGGACTGCACCAAAGTCGGTCATCTCACTACCCTAAAGAGGCCAGGATGGTCAAGTAAGGTTCCTAAGGTCAGTTGATGCTTCACAACACCACGCGGCGGCCCCGTACTCTCCTTGACTTGACTCAAGGGTTACCGGTACTCACCAAAGTGCCACATCAACGTAGCAACTGCTTCAACCGTGTCGGTATACCCCGCACAGTTCCCTCACAGTTTGTTGCTACCTAAAAGGTATCCCCCAGATCCGGGTTAGGATCTATAGAACTCCCAAAACAGGCCCACAATATTAAAGCAATCAAGACAGGCAATTGAAAACATAAGTATGATCTATCCTAAGGTACACCTCACTTTTAAATATCCCCAGCAGAGTCGCCAATTTTGGCGATCGGTGGAAATAGAACTGACTGTTTAAAGCTGGATCGCGTATGTCGCGGTAAGCAAGAGTCGCCACCGTCTTTTATGTTCTCCAACATGGAAAGGACAAAAGCACAACAAAATTCCTTCTTTGAGATGTCTCTCGGTTCGGGAGGTAGATTTATAGAAAGGGAAGGTGTTAGCACCCTTTCTATCCATGGTTATCCATGGGCTCTTAGGTACTTGATCTTATGTTTTCAAAATTGTTGCTTTTCAAGTGTGTGTGGGTTTTGAAAAAAGTTTCGTTTGAAAAATTTCTAAGTAACTCTTGTATCTGTCCTCAATAGTGTATGAAAAATTTGTTTTGAAAACTTTTGAAAGTGTGAGTGCGAAAAGTATTTGGTTTGTTTTTTTGAAAAGAGCAAGTACCTACGAGAATCTACCTACTCTAAGGAATTAGGCTGTGTAAGAGTCCTTAAGATAATGCCATCCCACCATTGACAGGTAGGTAGCACCATCGTTGGAGTTATTTGGGTCAATTCGATTATTAGGGACATTGTGGTCACCGAAGCAATAGTAGGACACCTTAGAAGTAACCCTAATGTCCTAGATCCTTTTTTATCCTAGGCAACCGTTTCGAGGCAACAGGATCTCTAGACAGGAGGGCGACCTCTAAGACACCATATACTTTACGACCACGTTCGAGGCAACCAGTGAGGCGTACCCTAGGAGTGGCATGTGCATGTGTGTTGTTTCAGTCTACATTCATCTTTGAACATGTCATTTGTGAGCTACGGATTGGTTTTATTTTTCATACATTCTTTCATGCATTTTTAACAGTTAAGAGTGCGGAAAATTAAAGTGCGGAAAGGTAAAGCTACGCTATTACAAGGCGCGGGTCTATACATCGCCAAAAACAAAAACCCGTTTTGAAATAAATGCGGAAAGTAAAGAAAGCGGTAAATCCTAATTACTATTACGTTCCGGAAACAGTTACATAAGTAATCGAAATAAGAATAATGCACGGAAGAATTAAATTGGAACGTCCTAGGGTTTTTGACCCTTTTGAGAAAATAATTAAGCTTTGGTTCTTTTTTGCAATTTAATTAAAACCTAGTACTAATTAATTAATTAAAAGGAAAAAAATGTTTTTTGTGTTTTTAATATTTTAATGAAAAAAATAAAAAGAAAAAGGAAATTAAAAGTCAAGAAAACCCTAGTTCTAAGTTTATTTTAATTATTAATAAAAAAATGTCAAAGTTAACCTAATTTACTAAATTAATTAATTTACATTTTATTTACAAAGATAATAATAATTAATAAGAATAATGATAATTAATAAAATATGATTGAAAATTGTCAAACCCTAATTCTACATAACTTTTATTTATTGAGAAAAAGATGAAAATTGACCTATATTAAAATAATTTATTTGTTAGCATTTATTTACAAAATAAATTAATAAATAAAAATAGTAATAATTAATAAAAATATTCACATGTTTTATTCTCTGAATTTATTAAAAATATTAATTTGTTGGTTAATAATAATAATTAATAATGATTAAAAGAATTAAAAAAAGGAGAAAGAAAATAAAAGGAAAATAAACCAGGGGGGTTTGAAGGCCCAGATGGAGGTTTACTGAAGCAATCTTGGCCCAATAATGATCAAGCCCTTGCTGACTTTGGAATTGCCTGGAAGCACGTTGACTAGGGAGCATGGTGTTCATCTATCCCTGGCCTTTGGATCACTGCTTGAAGCCACATGGCAGGCTGGAACATGAGGCATATGGTGGAACCTTTGATGAGTGCTGCACATGAATTTGTTAGAAAAAATAGAATTGAGATTTGGGTGGACCTGGGAATCGAACCCAGGTCCCAACGATTGCCAAGCATGTCACCAGCCACTACACCATTTGAGCGCGTTTGTTAATACAATAATAAGTGAGAATAATATATGGAAATAATCACATGTGCTGGAAACGTAAAAAACGCGCGTTATATTCAAACCCACCAACCATACGTCAACACGCAGTCACCTTCTTCATTTCATCTGCAAAAAATAAAACAAGATAGCGGGGGTTTTTAACCCCCACAATGCAAAACTGCCAATAATAACGATTAGGCGTACAGTGAATATAAAAAGGGCGCGATGGTTGGGTTGAATTCGTCTGGCCTTGACGAATTCAACCATAGGCGTTATGTGGTCCAATTTTCCTCATGCTGCAAAGCCCCAAATTAGAAGCTTCGAAACCCTAGTATTCTCCAATGGCAGTTTTCGTTTTAGGGCACCATAATCAAATTAAACTATATCAAAAGCTTCAGAATGATGTTAGCAATGCAAAGCAATAATTAAAACATGTTAATGATGCATAAAACTTGAGTTTTGATTATGGAAAAGAATGGTGAACCGTGTGACTGTTTGAGGTGATTCTTTGAGTGTTAAGGCTCGTTCTGGACTGCAAATCGTTCCTGGGAATGTCAGCAAGGTATTGGAAACAAGAAAAGGGTTTGAATTGTCCTGCAAGTGAGAATTCAGTTTTCAAATTTTCTTGAACTTTTGGAATTTGGTTATGGTGTTTGATAGCAGCTTGCACGTGAAAGGCTTTAGGGTTTGCTTCAGCATATATAGTAGAATGAAAACTAGGGCAAATCTTGGTCAAGAATCCATTGTATTCATGTTTTGCATCTTTGATTTCAATCAAATCTTTTTTCAACCTTTTTTGATTGAGAAACCTTGCCAATCATGGAGATTTTGATGTCCTTGATTGACAAACGAAATTGCCAGCTTGCCCTGAGTATTTTTGCTCCACAAAAGATTTAAAAAACATATCTTTTGAATTTTCCTACAATTAAATCAATTAAATGAATTATTAATCAATTAAAAATCCAAATAATTAATAAAAATAAGAAAATAATTCAATTTAAGTTCAATGGGTCGTGCATAGGCCTTGGACAATGTTTCAAGAAAGAATTTGAGGCCCATTAGCAAAAACAAGGTGTTTTAGGCAAGTTGACTTTTGCAAATTCCCAAAAATTTCCCAACTTCTCCAATGCATATCTTGCTCAATTTTGAAGCTATGAACATGTTCTTGGACATTTTGGAAAGGCCTTGAAGTCCTCTAACCAATGCCTTTGGTCCCATGTCATTTTTGATTTACCAATATTAAATTATGTTCTTTGACTTAAAGTTCCTTTTTGTTGACTTTTGAAAATGACCTATAATGTAGAAATTTATAACTTTTTATGAGAGCATTTCTTGGACTTGGAATATGAAGATGAGTTGTAGGAAATGTCATCCCCTTCAAAATGAGCATTGGATGGGATTTTTCTGATGAACCATGAAAAAGTTATGCCTTGGTCAATTTACAGTTGACTTTTCAATTGTCCAAAAATAGAAACTTTTACATCTTGATGATTTTTGAGCCATGCTTGTGGAATCATGATCAAGAATTGATAAAATGATGATTGTGGCTTCAAAATAAGATGTTGACCAAATTTTTTGACTTTTGACTGTCAAATGACCATTTTGCCCCTGCAGTTGATTGTGAACCAAATAGGGCTTTTGACTGTGCAACTTGACCTTGTGAGCTTTGAAACTTGGCATAGGGATGCTTGAGGATATGTGTAGGCCTATGGGACTTGATTGGACCATTGAAAACCTCAAATTTACTGAAGGAACCAAAACCCTAGTTTTTTGACTGGCTTAGGAGATGTTGGACTGTGCAACCCTTGAGGAATCTTGAAGCATTTGAAGATTGATCTTGACAAATCTTAAAGAATATGGGAGGGCAAATTTTGGGGTACAACATCACCCATCTTCCATTTGGCTCGTGCGTTTTGTGTTTAGATCATTCAAACACCTTATATACTTGATATCAAGCCCATCCAAACCATCATCCCTGTTCTGTAATCACTCCTCCACCATCTGCCATTGTTGACTTCAGAGCTTGCAACTTGACTTGGCCATGGAGTTCTAGATACTTTCAGAGCAAGGCAAGGGTTGGAATAGATTCAGGGGAGCTCAAGGAAGCTCAAGCAAGCATCAGGCCTCCCTCAAACTCACCCCAATTCATTTCATGATTCCAACTGAAGGAGGTAAATTTTCAAACTCTATCTCCTTATACAGGCAACCTTAGGCCACGATCTGTGAATAAAAAATGTAGTCCTCATCATAACGAAGCTGTACATACCATTATCTTGCATTGATTTTACTTGTGCTAAGAGAATTTGGAAGTTGAAATCTCTGAAAATATTAGGTTAGAATTTAGGGCTCTTAAAATTCTCTTTGATCTTTGATAGTTAGATTACATAACTTATATGGTTGGAATCGTGTGCTCAAGTGCTATATTTTTCATGTTATAAGTTTTTATTTTCATGGAAGTATGAGGAAGTTACAGGGGATCTGGCCAAGGCTTGAGGAAGAAGATGAAACAGGGCATAAGGCGTGTTTTGTAATATGTTATTTTCGTTTCAGTAAAGATAATGGATGTATGGTCACCCCAGTGGCAAAGCAGCGCGCTGGTGAGACCCATGTCCTGGGTTCGAACCTGTGCTCTACTTTTGTTATTTTTAATTCTTTTCTTTTCCATATTTTCACATTTTTTTGCAGGATGGGCTTGGCTATTGGGCCAGCGGTTTTTGCTAACCTTACCATCAAATCTGCTTCACCACCCCTCTTACTAACTTTCATGTTTTTTTATTTTTATTTTGTTTTATTTTAATATTTTACATATTAAATATTTTCTCTAATATATAAAAATCCCAAAAATATAAATTGATAATATTACACTTTTATTTTATTTTTCTCACATAAAATATATTTTATTTTTATAGGATATGATTCATTTTCTTAATAAACTTGTAAATATAATTAAATATATTTAGTTTAATTTATTTTTCATTTTATACTTATAAATACCTATTTCTGCATGTATATAATTTTATATTTATATGCAATATTATTTATTATTTTTATATAAGGAAATGCACAAAATAATAATATAGAAACTTTATTTTCTCTTAAATAATAATTAGGGTTAAACCCCTTTTTGAGAATCAATTCTTTTCTTATATTTTTAGGTTTAGATTAAATTTTCTTTTACAAAAAAATAAGACCATAAAAAATCTTTTACATGTATATTGCATTGCATTACATTTTTAATATTGTATTGTATTTATCTTAAATTCGTACAAATTCGATTTGGTTGTAATAATATATTTAGCTTTATATTTGTGCAAATCCCCATTCAAACTTGTATTCCCCCCTCCCATAAATTGTTGTAATAGCTTAGAAATATTTACATTATGCAATTTATCGCTTTCATATGCCATGATTAGTAATTAGGGTTTGTATGACAAGAACAAAACAAAACAAAATAGAACAACCTAAATACAAGACAAAATCAAAGCATGAAAATGACACACTTGCACACAAGCACCCTTAGGGTTTTCCCCACTTGGTTGCATAAAACAAAATGACCATGTTATGCATGCGAAGTATCTTGGCAAAACAAAACAAATATAAGATCATAGCCCCTCGATGATGCTATTTAAAAGTTGCCTTACAAAAATGATCTTGGTCCCTCAAAATACTAAGATACTTTGCAAACATTTCTAATCATGGCTATACGATGACCTATGCCCGTCCCGTTTACATCCAAAGATAGGGTTGCTTACCAAATCAATGGTAAGACAACATTGTCAAAGGAATAGAAAATGCACAAGAAAGACATTTGAGTAGGTAGATAGCTTCTAGTTACTTGCTCTATTTTAAAACAATAATCCTTGCTATTTTTCAAAACAAACACACACATTTCAAAACATCTTACAAACATTGAAAACATTTTCAAAAGACAAACATCTTTGTATACATTCTTACGAACGAGAATCATTGCAAAGATTGCCTAAACGAATAGCCTCTTTTACAAAATACTTTCAAAAACCACACAAAGCATAATTTCAAACAAACAAAAGCAAGTGATCTAAGCAAGTAACTAAGAGCCCATGGAAAACCATGGATGAAAAGGGTGCTAACACCTTCCCTTTTCATAATCTACCCCCCGAACTCAAGAAACAATCTCAAAGGTATTTCCTGTGCTTTTTCACCTTTCCTTTTGGATAAAAGAAAAGTCAGTGGCGACTCTTGCTAACCGCAACATTTGTGATAAAACGCAAAACCTCAAGTCAGTTCTCCCACCGCATCACAGAACTGGAGACTCTGCTGGGGATTATTATAAAAGTGGGGTTACCTTAAGGTTTTAGATCAAATTTATTTGCTTACATTGTTTCACTTGTTTGCTTTACATTATGGTTCTTTGTTTGGGTTTGAATCCTCCACCAAGATTTAGGAAACATTATAGGTAAATAGCAATACGTTGTGGAAACTGTGTGGGGTATACCGACATGGTCTAAGCAATAGCTATGTTAGTGTGACATATTTGTGGGTACCGGTAGCCTTTGAGTCAATCAAAGAGAATACGGGGCCGCTGAGTGATGTCATGAAGCACTAATGAACTTCTAGAACCCTTTACTTGACCAACTTGGCCTTTAGGATGTAGTGAGATGACCGACTTTGGTGCAGTCCGAAGTTGGTAGATACTCGATACTACACTCATTGTGGGTTGGTTTCTTGGGATATTTAGGTCTCCATTAAAGAGGCTTGAGCTGAAACAATGACCAAGGAAACAATCCAGTGATATTGAGCTCCTTAGAACCCGGTTACTATTATTAGGACAGGTTGAGCCAACTAAACTTCAAGAGGGTACTTACCTATAAAACCCCATGCAAGCCTAAACTAAAAATTTGTTTGATTTGCTTGTATATGCATACTTGTATATAACATCATGGACATCATGAACATCATATGCATCCACTAACCATTTCAAGGATTTTGGAGATTCATATTTGTTCTTGTTTTGTAGGATATGGATGCACTTCGCAGGAAAACTATCCAAATCAACCTTGTAAGAATTCCTCCACAAATCAAGGAGCTAACTTCAAGGATTCCTAAAAACTCTCCATTCACCAAGAGGCGTGGTCGTCTACTCAACTTGGCCACCTCCAACACAGAGGAGGATATGATGAAGGTTCTCTTCTAGTTCTTTGACCCTTTGCATCATTGCTTCACATTTCCTGACTATCAGCTTGTGCCTACTTTGGAAGAATTCTCTCAACTCTTGAGGATTCATATTCTCAATAAACTACCTTTAAATGGTACGGAAAGAGATCCAAAGCCATAAGAGATTGCTCAAGCCCTGCACTTGCACTCATCTGATGTCACAACCCATTGGGAAACTAGAAGTGGTGTCAAAGGTTTCTTGGCAAAGTTTATGTTTGAGAAAGCCCAAAGTTGTTGGAATTCCCTAGACTTGTAAGTTTTGAGGAGATTGTGGCTCTTCTTATCTATGGGATGGTCTTGTTCCCCAATCCTGACCAACTTATAGATGTGAGCACCGTCAAAATCTTCATGTCATGCAATCCGGTGCCTACATTACTAGGGGATATCCTACACTCTTTTCACACTCGTACAATGAGGAAGATAGAGGTCCTTATGTGTTGCACTCCCCTCCTGGAAAGATGGTTTATTTCTCATCTTCCCCAATCAGTCTTAAAGAATGAGCAAGGATTAAGGTTGTCACAAAGGTTAATGACACTCAAACATTCAGATATTCATTGGTGCTCTCGATCCAAAGAGAATGTTATCATTGTTGACCGTTATGGGGAATTCCCTAATGTTCCTCTACTTGGAATTAAGGGAGGCATCACCTACAACCCATGCTTAGCTCTAAGACAATTTGGTTATGCCCAAAGGGATGGCCCACATGATATGCTGATTCAAGGCCTGGTATTCGACTACGACAATGACGATCAAGGACTTCGCCAGAGATTCATCCGAGCTTGGAGGATGCTAAACAAGGTGGATAGCAAGACTTTGGGACACAAGAATTCCATACCTCTTGAGCCTTACCTCAAGTGGGTACGAACCCGCGCTCAAAGTCTTATGATGCCTTATCCTTCCATTCTCCCAGTGATTATTGAGCCTGTTAAGGAAAGAGAAGTTCCATACACTATCCTACATCCTGACATGCCCACATCACTCGAAGATCTACAAAGGGATTGGATACAACTCAAAGGAGAGCGAGATACTTTCGAAGCCCAATTCTACGCAAGCGAGAAGAAGGTTTTGGAACTCACTAGGCTACTTCATGAGGAGCAGACTCTAAACACCTACATAGCACCAAAGAGGATGCGCAATACTTTTTTATCTTAGAATTTTGTATTATTTTTCCCAAGGGGCATTGATGTACTCAAATTCTATCTTATTAATATAACATGTGTTTCTTTTTGTTTAAAACGAATTTGAATTTTTAAATCCTTGAAAGCATTGCATATATGCATATCATTCATCATGACATAAGTAGGTCTTTTGCAACCAGTTTCCTCATCTCTCTACTATTTATTTCAGTAAGATGGATCTCGAACAGACGGTCAAAGATATTCAAGCTCAAAACACGTAGTTTCAATAGTTGATCATGACCCTAGCCAAGGGGCAAGATGAATTGACGACTCTGTTAGCTGAAGAGAGAAAGAAGAAACCAAAGAAAACCACTGGGGTTTTGAATATGGGGAGAAGATTTCAAGGACAGACTAGAAGGACCTTGAATTTTGCAACCACTTCCGGGGAAGGAGAAGGAAAAGGAAAAGAAACGGCAGTTCCTTTAGAATCTGAAGAGGAGGAGGAAGAGGAAGACTACTATGAAGAGCAATACCCTCCGGCTGATGATAAGTACAGACATATTGAAGAGCGTTTAAGCGCTATGGAAATACAGAGGGTATCGGGTCTAGATTTTGAAGAATTGGGGCTGGTCTCAGGAATTGTTATCTCGCCAAAGTTTAAAGTGCCGTTGTTTGCAAAATATGATGGGGTGTCATGTCCTAAAATGCACCTCCGATCATACGTGAGAAAGATTCAGCCGCACTCTACCGATAAAGACCTATGGGTGCATTTTTTACAAGATAGTTTATCCGAAACACAACTCGATTGGTTTTACAAATTAGAAAGGGCCGACGTCCACAACTGGGAAGACCTTGCCGTAACTTTCTATAACCAGTACCAGTATAATGCAGATTTGGCGCCTACCCGTACTCAACTTCAGAGTATGGCTATGGCTTCAAATGAAGGTTTCAAATATTACGCATAAAAATGGAGAGATCTGGCGGGGAGAGTGCAACCCCCTCTGTCTGAAAGGGAGTTGGTGGATATGTTCTTAGGTACTCTATCGGGCCCTTTCTTCAACCATTTGATTGGGAGTTCATCTGCTGGATTTACTGAGTTAATATTAATCGGAGAAAGGGTGGAGGCTGGCATAAAAAGTGGAAAGATTCAGAAAGATTCATCTGCCTCTACAGCTATGAGAAAGCTTTTCACTGGAAAGAAGGAGGCATCTGCTGTTTATCCATAAAGGAACCAAGGGAGAGCTGAACACCGACCAATGGTAGGGACCGTTATGATCCCAAAATTTGCATATGATCAACCAAGAGGTAATCAACCAAGGGTGGAAAGGCTAGTCCGACAATTCACCAGAATTAATATGACTCTAGCCCAGGTTTTACCACATCTGCTGAAATCTAATTTGGCGTCTTTGAAGGAGGCTCCAAAGAATCCTAACATGGCGTCTCCCCATTATCACCCAAATGCCAGGTGCATATACCATTCCGAAAGTCCGGGCCACGACACCAATAACTGTTGGGCTTTGAAAAACAAGATTCAAGACCTCATAGATGCAAAAGAAATCGAGTTTGAGGTGCCAGAGAAACCAAATGTTATTTCCGCTCCTATGCCTAGACATAGTCACAACGCCAATGCTATTGAGGAAGATTTGTTTGTTGCTACAATATATGAACTCTTAACTCCTCTCCCGATCATTAAGATGAATTTGTTGAAAGCTGCTATATTCCCAGGTTGCGATAAAGACTTCCATGTTTTCCTATCCTCATCATTTGATTGCCCTCTATTGAAGACAGGTATCCAACGCCTGATTGACAACCAAGAAATTATGTTTGAGAATGCTCCCGTTTCACCCATTCCTATTAAAGAAATTTCAATCATAACCATATCCGCCAATCCTTCCAGGGTCCCCAAAAGACCCATTAGGATTACATCAGTTCCGAAGACTACTCCCCTCATAATTACAATGCCTGGGCCAGTCCCATACGAATCAGACAAAACAGTACTGTGGAATTACGATGGAGAAATCTACTACCATGGTATTAAACAAGATGGGCTGACCGCCAAAGAAGTGAGCTCCGAAGAAGAAGATTCTAACGTTAGCAATATTGCAGGAACTAGTAAGATTACCCGTAGTGGTAGAATCTTCTCTCCAGAGATTGCCCCTCCAAAGGCAGTTTTTGGACCCGTGGCCGTTCCGAAGATTATCTCAGTACTAATAACCATACCTACAAGTGCACCTACCGACAAAGATGACGCGACCCCTGTTGTTATCCCTAACAACACCTCTACTGCTGAAAATCGAGGGAAAAGCATTCAAGAAGAGCCTGTCCGGACGAAGGCTCAATCACTAGCTATCCCCGAAACATCCAAGAAGGAAATGGAAGAGATCCTGAGGATAATAAAGAAGAGTGATTATGACGTGGTTGAACAGTTTGGTCAAACTCCCTCCAAGATCTCCATGCTAGCCTTGTTGATGTGCTCTGAGGCACATGCGAAAGCTCTGGTAAAATTTCTGAAGACAGCCCATGTGCCACAAGAGACGTCTGCTGACTAATTCCAAGATTGTGTGTCCAGTTTGACAGCTGATAATGGCTTAGGCTTCTCTGACGCTGATTTGACACCCAGAGGGAGAAAACACAACGAGGCATTACATGTCTCTGTGGAGTGTAGAGGAACGACTCTGGCCCATGTCTTGGTAGACATCGGCTCATCTTTGAACATCTTACCGAAGAAAGCCCTTAACAGATTGGATTACGAAGGGATAACTTTAAAACCCAATAACATTGTTGTTAGAGCATTTGATGGTTCGAAGAGGATGGTCCACGGGGAGGTGGACATCTCGATACAGGTGGGAACTCATACCTTCAATTTAACCTTCTATGTGATGGACATCCGTCCTTCTTATTGCTGTCTGTTAGGAAGCCCCTGGATCCATAATGCCGGTGCCGTCACCTCCACACTACACCAAATGCTGAAATACCCGATCCAAGGAAAGATCATAACTGTCCATGGAGAGGAGGAGTGCATGGTTAGCCATCTGAATTCCTTCCGATATATGGAGCTGGATGGTGAGTTCATTGAAACCCCTTTCCAACATTTTGAAGAAGTCTCTCAAGAAGTAGCGGTGACCAAGGCGGTATCCTCGATTCCCAAGATCACAAGACCTCTGCTTCGAATGTCATCTCTAAAGGACGCTAAGGCAGTAGTGGAAGAGGGTGGATGCACCATCTGGGGGAAGCTTCCAGACATCCCATATAAATCAGACAAGTTTGGCTTGGGGTTTAGTTCAACTGCTCAAAAGGATGTGCATCGTGCCCGTGCTGGAGGGCCACCTTTGAAGATTTGTAACCAAGAGGTCAACACAGTGGAAGACAATGAAGAAGATGGCAGCTTGGAAGATTGGATATTTCCTACTATCAACGGAGGACTTCGCAACTGGGAAGCCAGAGACTTTGTCCCAATAACTTTCATCTCTCAGTAATTTATCTTTTACATTTCTGTTGGACTTGTAATATTCACAAACAATTCGCACTTTAAAAACCTTGTGTCTTACCCGAGGCACAATGGTCCATTTGTAAGGGTTTTTATTTCATCTTCATATGACATTCAATGAATCATGGACGTTTTTCCACATACAAACTTTTTGTGCTCATTATCTTTCTTTTACATTTTATTGTTTAAAGGTGGCTATACCCTTACACACACCAACACTCACAAATGCAGGTACCCCTCCATTCCGGATCCCATGGGTAACGATACTGCTATAGTCTTCAGTAACTCTGAAGATCCAATCTATCAAGCCGAATACGAAGGTGAAGAAGATTGTGAAGTGCCAGGGGAATTGGCCAGACTACCACGACAAGAGGAAAGAGCTATTCAACCTCATGAAGAACCGTTGGATACAATCAACTTGGGTACCGAGGAAGATAAAAAGGAAATCAAAGTGGGTGCCAACCTAGAGCCGAGTGTCAAGGAACGTCTAATTCAGCTATTACATGATTATGTTGAGATCTTTGCCTGGTCATACGAAGACATGCCGAGACTTGATACAGAAATCGTGGTACATCATCTACCCATAAGAGAAGACTATCCACCGGTGAAACAAAAAGTCCGCCGCATGAGACCTGACATGTCAAAGAAGATCAAAGCGGAAGTCATGAAGCAGTTCAATGCTGGATTTTTAGCCGTCACTTCCTATCCTCAATGGGTTGCCAACATTGTTCCCGTGCCTAAAAAGGACGGCAAAGTAAGAATGTGCATGGATTATAGAGGTTTAAACAGGGCCAGCCCTAAAGATGATTTTCCACTTCCCCACATCGACATCCTGGTTGACAATACAGCCCAACACAATGTATTTTCCTTCATGGACGGATTCTCAGGTTATAACCAAATCAAAATGGCACCTGAGGACATGGAGAAAACTACATTTATCACGCAGTGGGGCATATTCTGCTACAAAGTGATGCCATTCGGACTGAAGAATGTTGGAGAAACCTATCAAAGCGCCATGGTAGTTTTGTTTCATGATATGATACATCATGAGATAGAGGTCTACGTAGACGACATGATAGCCCGATCAAAAACTGAAGAGGAACACCTTGATCACTTGCAAAAGTTGTTTGTGAGGTTGAAGGAGTACAAGTTAAGATTGAAGCCAAACAAGTGTACATTCGGAGTCTGGTCCGGTAAACTCTTAGGTTTCGTCGTCAGAAAAAAAGGCATCGAGGTTGATCCTGCCAAGGTTAAAGCGATACAAGAAATGCTTGCTCCTCGCACTGAGAAGGAAGTCAAAGGATTCTTGGGACGCCTGAACTATATTGCTAGATTCATTTCTCACTTGACAGCTACTTGTGAGCCAATCTTCAAATTGTTGAAGAAAGATCAAGTAGTTAGATGGAACAACGAATGCCAAATTGCTTTTGACAAGATCAAGGAGTATTTACAAGAGCCTCCTGTTTTGATGCTGCCAGTCGAAGGGAAACCACTAATCATGTATCTGACTATTTTAGAGAACTCAATGGGGTGTGTATTGGGGAAGCATGACGAGTCTGGCCGAAAAGAGCACGCTATTTACTACCTGAGCAAAAAGTTTACCGACTGTGAAACCAGATATTCACTGCTCAAGAAAACTTGCTGCGCTCTGGCATGGGCTGCTCGCTGGCTAAGACAGTATATGTTGACTCATACCACTTTGTTGATATCTAAGATGGATCCGATAAAGTACATCTTCGAAAAGCCTGCTCTGTCTGGAAGAATATCTAGATGGCAGATGATCTTAACAGAATATGACATACAGTACACTACCCAGAAAGCTATAAAAGGCAGTGTGCTAGCTGATCATCTTGCTCATCAAGCTGTATAAGATTATCAATCCATGAAGTTTGAATTCCCGGATGAAGACATCATGACACTAGACAAATGTGAAGAGATGAGACCATATGACGGACCTAAACAAGGATCCCGATGGACCTTGTTCTTTGATGGGGCATCAAATGCACTTGGTAATGGTATCAACATTGTACTCATATCTCTGGAAGGGTGTCATACTCCCTTTACTGCCAGACTTTGCTTTAACTGTACGAACAACATGGTGGAATACGAAGAAAGCATCTTTGGTCTCAAGGCTGCCATAGACTTGGGAATCAAATCTTTAGATGTGTTTAGAGATTCAACTTTGGTCATCAGTCGAATCAAAGGAGAGTGGGACACTAAACATCCAAACCTCATCCCTTACAAAGAACATGTTTTGACGTTGCTACCACATTTTGAGCAGATTACCTTCGAGCATTTCCCGCGAGAAGAAAATCAGCTAGCAGATACTCTAGCCACAATGTCATCTATGTTTAAACTTAATTGAGATGACGAGGCTCCCCAGATCACCATTGAACGAATGGACGAACCAACACACTGCCATGAGATTAACACTGAAGAAGTAATGGACCAGCCTTGGTTTCATGAAGTCAAGAGGTATCTCGAGGCCCAAGAATATCCTGAAGGAGCTTTAATAAATGATAAGAAGTTCCTAAGGAGATTATCTGCTAAGTTCTTCCTAATTAATGGCATCCTGTACAAGCGCAATCATGACTCTATTCTGCTTCGTTGTGTGGATAAGATTGAGGCTGAGAAAATCATGGCTGAGCTACATGAGGGCACCTTTGGTACTCACTCCAGTGGGCATACAATGACAAAGAAAATCCTACGGGCAGGCTATTACTGGTCTACCAAGGAAGCAGACTACTATCAACACTCCCGAACCTGTCATAAGTGTCAAAATTATGCTGACACGGTGCATGTGCCTCCGGTTCCTCTAAATGTCTTGACGGCTCCTTGGCCCTTTGCTATGTGGGGAATCGATATGATTGGAGAGATCAAGCCTACAGCCTCCAATGGACACCACTTCATTCTAGTGGCCATTTATTATTTCACAAAGTGGGTCGAAGCAGCTTCCATCGCATCCGTTACTAAGAATGTTGTTGCCCGCTTCATCAAGCAGAATCTGGTTTGCCGGTACGGTATCCCAGAAAGGATCATCACTGATAATGGTACAAACCTTAACAATACTATGATCACCGCCTTGTGTGAGCAGTTCAAGATTCAACATCACAATTCATCTCCCTATCGGCCAAAGATGAACGGTGTCGTTGAAGCTGCAAACAAAAACATTAAAAAGATCATACAAAAGATGACAATCACCTACAAGGACTGGCATGAGATGCTACCATTTTCTCTCCACGGGTACCGTACCACATCTCGCACCTCAATTGGGGCAACGCCCTATTCTTTGGTTTATGGAATGAAGGCTGTCTTGCCTATCGAGGTTCAAATCCCCTCTTTGAGAATTATGAAGGATGCAGGTTTGAATGAGAACGATTGGATCCAGACTCGACTTGATCAACTAAACTTAATTGATGAAAAGAGACTCACTGCTGTTTGCCATGGTCAGATGTATCAAAAACGGATGATCAAGGCTTTCAACAAGAAAGTCAGGCGCCAAGTATATCAAGTTGGAGATCTAGTGATCAAATGCATTATCTTGCCACAAAGTGATCCCAGGGTAAAATGGACTCCTACCTATGAGGGACCATTTGTAATCAAGAACATCTTCTCTGGTGGGGAAATGATCTTAACCACCATGGACGGCGACGATTTGCCACACCCTACGAACACTGACATAATCAAAAGATACTATGCATAAGAGACCCGCTAGGTTGACACACCTAGGAAAAAAAAGGGCATCCCGGCGAACCAAAAGGTTAGGGAAAAATTAGGGATAAAAATTAAACAAATCTGTACACCCGGCAAGTTGAAAACCCGAAAGGGCGACTTGGGCAAAAAAGGGTTTCCCGGTGGACTGAAAACCCGAAAGGGCAGTCCAGGCAAAAGTTAGGGAATTAAAGCGTATGACTATGTCCCGTTGGATCATTTTGTGGACAACCTCTTGACTTCCAATGGCAAACTCAGAGTTTTTGATCAATTCAATCATCTTCGGACGAAGCAACAAATAGACAAGATATTCGGAGATACGAAGGCTATAACAGAATGGGAACCCCATGGGATTATCACACATAGTTGTCTTGCTTTGTATAAATTTTTTCTTACTTTTACGGCACCATCCTCTTACTAGGATGTCTGTCTCCTTTGTACAAAATACTTATTCAAAGTTAATACAAAGATATATCTTTCAAGTACAAAAAACTATTTGTCCTTTTTCTTTACACTTGTGTTTTATTTGCAAAAACGTCCAATGATTCGTTAATGAACATATGCATTTGAACATAATTACTGTTTACAAATAAAAAAAATGAAAAAAGACAATTACTGATAGATTGAAAGAATAGGAAAATGTCTTTAGGCTATTCCATGGGCAATCCCCACAGTATGTCACTTAAATCCCCAGCGGAGCTAAAACTTCAAACTATTAATCCCCATTGGAAACCATCCAGTTTCTCCAAATTCCCCAGCAAGTTGTTTTGAAGCCTGAAATCTGATTTCTGATACTCCCCAATGGAACCAAGACTCCCATTTATCCCCAATAGAAGTCATCAAAATTCTCTGGATTCCCTAAACATATTCCTCAAGCAGTATATGGCTTTGCTCTCACAACCGAATTTTTGTCAAATACTCCACCTTCAAGATATGAAGGATCCACATTATCCTCAGCAACAGTCAGGGATTTATTTTCCTCAGGTAAACAGAAATACAGCAAATTGGCTTACATGCGCATACATTACATCCATATGTCATAAACATTGATAAAATACATATTGCATCATACAACATAATTTTATGTTTCAACTAACATTTTACCCTTTTCAGGATAAGAATAACAACTACCGTTAACAATATGTAATCATGATACAGTACAGATACGCCCTAGACACGGTTGCCATTCTGCTACTCATTCAGATTTTGACTTTCATGATACAGTACAGATACGCTCCAAACATGGATGTCATTCTGTTATTCATTCAGATTTCAAGTTCAGATACAGTACAGATACGCTCCAGACACGGTTGAAATTCTGCTACTCATTCAGATTTCGACTTTCATGATACAGTACATATACATTCCAAACACGAATGCCATTCTGTTACTCATTCAGATTTCAAGTTCAAATATAGTACGGATACACTCCAAACATGGATGCCATTCTGTTACTCATTCAAATTTCAAGTTCAGATACAGTACGGATACACTCCAGATACAAATGCCTTTCCGATACTCATTCAGATTTCAACCATCGGATACAGTTTTAGATACGCTCCGGGCACGGAAGCCATTCTTTTACTCATTCAAATTTCAAGTTCAGATACAGTACGGATACGCTCCAGACACGGAAGCCATTCTATCGCTCATCTAGATTCATACTTCAGATACAGTTCAGATACGTTCCAGACACGGACACCATTCTGATACTCGTTCTTTCAGCTTACAACTTACAATTCAATAAACATTCTTGGATGGCATCTACAATCCCATCTCCAACAAGATTCTATCACTTCTCTAAATGGCATCTTTAAGCCTATTTCCTCAACTAGACGTTGTCGAGTGCAAATTTATGGGCACTTTAGTGTCCAATCATCTTTCACCTTCAAGTCACGAATGGAAAAGCTCGCTAATATAACTCTTCAGGTTTAAGAAGATTGACCAGGGGCAGCTATTGTACCCCAAAATTTTCTCTCATTTACCAATAATTTTCTCACAAGATCTCTTTGACTCAAGACTGGATTAGGGTTTGGTCAGCTCAAGACATCTCATCTTGCATTGTTGACCCAAAATTAGGGTTTGAGTTTGCACAAGGATTTTTGGACTATCATTGCCTCATATGACTTTCAAACATCATTATGGATCCTTAAGATCACTCATGACAAGTTTCAAGCCCTGAACCACATTTTTGATCAGTCAATTGGACAGTTGACCTAAAAAGCAACTGTATTGGGGAAAATGTCAACCATGGGCAATTTACAGTCAAACTTCACAATTTTTGATCCACATCAACATTTTAAACTCACATGTATCATTTGGTCAAGTTTGGATCATAATTCCTCAAGAAATTTGATCAAATCACAAAAAGGGCAAAATGGTCAAAATTAGGGTTTTGACTGAGGAAGGGCAATTTCTGATTTTTAACCTAGAAAATGACCAATTGAATTAAATCATGATTTCAAGAATCCAATTGCATCATCTTGACTTAATTACATGGTGTAAGTTCAGACGCGCCTAAGAGGGGGGGGGGGGGGGGGGGGGTGAATTGGGTTCTTTAAAACTTTTTCTGAATTGTATGAATATTTTTGCACGAGTTTCTTTTCTTTCTTTTTCTGATAAATGATGAAAGCAGTAAATGCGGAAAGTAAAGAACATAGAGATGTATCCTGATTCCCCTCACAGTCCGAGAGTACTCCAGTCCCCTTTCAACATGAAAGAGATTTCCTTATAGTTGGTAATTTGTACAAAGACTACCTAACAACCAAGAACAATCCTCTTGGACCAAGAACAATCCTCTTGGATTTTCACTAAGACCACAAAGAGAACAATCCTCCATATGTGTCTTTCTTGTTTCCAACAATCCTAAAAACAATGATACAATAATTTGTTTGATTTGTATAAGAGTTTGAAAGATGAAAGAGCAATGTCAATCACTTGATTGATCTTTTCTATTCAATATGAAATTTAAGATGGAATACTCTTCTAAGTGCTCAAGAACAATTTTCAATATGCATATGAAAATGATGAACAAAAATCTTGAGTATAAAGAGTATGATTCAAAGAATAGAAAATAATAGTTGTTAGTGATTGTTGTTGTATTTGTTGTATTGTTGTTGTTTTAAAATTCAAGACAAAAATAATTTATAGTGTAGTAATACCTCTTCAATGAATCATAGCAATGTTTAAACCATTTTTACTAAAACAATGTATTTGAAAAGATACAAAGATTGCAATGAAAAGGTGTTACTAAAAGTTGCTGGAAAAATAAAATTTTTGAAAATTTAAAGCACAACAACCGGTTGAACTAAAGCAACAACCGATTGTTGTAAAAGCAATGTTTAAAAAATTTTAAAAATATAACTATGACAACCGATTGTCATTGAGGAGCAATCGGTTGTTCATAAGCCAACGTTCAAAAAATTTTAAAATAAAACACATGACAATCGATTGCTGCTAGATGACAATCGATTGTTTTCAAATAGAAGCAAATGTTTTTTGGATGCAACCGATTGTCCTAGCATGACAATCGATTGCTTGTGTACAAAAATTAAAAAATCATTCTTTTCAAAGATTTTAAGCAATTTAAAACATCCTTCTTCAATCATACATAGTTGTTACACCCCAAAATTTTCCTCTCATATTTCTCAAAACATGGCAAGAAAAATCTCCAAGTGGCTCAAGATTGCTCAAGAGTTGGACAATCAAGCTATCTCCTAAGGCAGTAAACCCCAAATTAGGGTTTTGTATTGCATCAATATCCTTGAGTCCAAATGACCTCAAGTTCTCCCCAATGTCCTAATATGTTCTCAAGGTCATCCATGTAAAGTTTCAAGCCTTGAAGAGGAAGTTTGCTCAGTCAATTGCTCAAAGGGTCCAAAAATCGACTGTGCTAGGGCAAAAGTCAATTGTGACCTATAAACAGTCAAACTTCAAGATTTTTTGTCAACATTCTCATTTTGAAGTATATTTCATCATTTTATCAAGGGTTGATCATGATTCATCAAGGATTTCTCAAAATTCATCAAGACTCAAAAGTTGCTAAATTAGGGTTTTGTAGGAAAAGTCAACTCAACTTTGACCAAACATAACTTTCTCATACTTTATGAGAAATGACCCATCCAAAACTAATTTCGAAGAGTATGCAATTTACTACAATCCATCTTCATACCCCAAGATCATAAAATGCACTCACAAGAAGTTACAAATTTGGACATTATAGGTCATTTTTGAAAGTCAACAAAAACACCTTTTTTTCCAAAGCTTATAACTTGAGCATGGAATATCAAATTGATATGAGACCAAAAGGCTTGGTTATAGGACATCTCAAGCTTTCTAAAAAGTCTAAGAACACATACAAAAGTTCAAAATTGAAGAAGTTATGCATTGTTGAAGTTGGACTTTTTTGCAAAATTACCAAAAGTCAACTATCCCCAAAACTTCAAATTTTGTCAAATGGGCCCATTCTTTTCCACTTGATTTTTGCTTGCGTAATTTCCCACGTGTCCTAGCTTCAGCCATGAGCCCACATTTCATTTTTATTATTTAATTTAATTTTTAATTGAATTTATTCATTTTAAATCAAATAAAATCATAGAAAATCCAAATAATTAATAACTATTGATTTTTTGATTGTTTTAGGCTTTGTTTATAGCTAGCACCACCATAAAATTCGTATCAAGCCTAATCATGTGCAAAAAGATTGAATCAAATCAAATTTGGAAGGTTTAATAATGGAGAATCATCAAATATGGCATTTTTTTTCAAATCTTGATCATGGTCTTAAAACACAACATTATGAGGGAGATTATTTCCATGCTTTCTTGTCTCCTCATTCTCCTCTATAAATATAGAGCCATACAAGCTTGAAAGGAACGAAAATCCTCTCTAAAAAGCTCTCAAAAAGCTCTTCAAAAAGTTCTCTAAAACCTCTTCAAAAAGCTCTCCAGAAATCAAAGAATTGGTGCAAGTCATATCTCGAGGTTCCGGCCTCTCGCAATTGACATTAAGCCTCAAAACATTCTCTTGAAGTCCTCATGAGTCTTACAAGGCCCAAGAGCAATCCATCGCACGCCTAGCACGCCCACCGGTTTGGTAAAATTTTAAATTTCAAATCTCTAATTTTAATCACATTTTATGGTATGCTAACGTTTGTTTGAGTTTATATAGAACAATTATGGATGGTTGAATCCTAGGTTCCACGCAAGAATAAAAAAACACCATAGTTAGAGCATGAAGCTTTCGAAGATCCGGGCTCAGGATGCTCTTTACACCTCCCAAAAGTGCTGTTTCAGGCCCATTTCTCACTCTTTATTTTTTTTTATATTTTCAATTTATTTATTTCTTATTTATTTTACTAACCAAATAATTAATCTTCTTTTCATCGAAAAAATCACAAAAATATTTTATGTCCAATTAAATTTCAGAATTTTATTTTTTATTAATAAATATTAATTAATTTAATTAGGATATTAATGTTAGATAACTTTAAATGATTTTTACAAATATTTAAAATTAATTAGAAATCAATAGGTTTTTAACACTAATTTAATCATTTTATTTTCTTTCCTAAATTAACAAAATTCCAAAAATATGTCATTTAATATTTTTCATTAATTAATTTATTTAATAATTAATTTAGCATTTAATTTTTTGGACTTAATTTCTTTTCTTAAAAAAAATAAATAAAAACAACAAAACATTTTCTTTATCAAATTAAATTCTAACTTTTATTTTTGTTAATAAACATTAATTAATTGATTTAAATTTTTTATTAGAATAACTTTCACATTTTTTTAAAATAATTAAAATTAACTTAGACATAATTAGGTTTTTATTAACATTGATTAATTTTATTTTCTTTCTTTAAATATCAAAAATCCAAAAAATATTTATTTTCATTAATTAATTAATTAATTTATTAATTTAATAATTAATTTAGGATAGTTTTTTTCTTAATTCAAAAATAACAAAAAAAGATACTTTCTTTCAAAAAAGGGTCAAAACCCTAAACTTGCACCCGATTTAATTTCCGCACGCGATTTACTTTCTTTTATCCAATATTGTATTTGTTCCCGGAATGTAATAGACAATTAGGACTATTTTTATCGCTTTATTTATTTTCCGCATTTAAATTTCAAAGGGTTGCTTTTGGCGATGTAAATACCCGACGCCTTGTAATAGTTAGTTAAATTTCCGCAATTTAATTTTTGCAACTTATAAGCTGTTAGATGTTTGATAATAGGGGATGCATGACAAGATTGAATGTTTAACCTAAAATCAACTTAGATAACCATTAATATGTACAAAGACAAAATAACTGAAAACAACACACTCGCACATGCGCACTCTTAGGGTACACCCCACTTGGTTGCCTTTGTACGCAGTCATTAAGTATAGGTCACTTTAGAGGTCGCCCTCTTGTCCAAAGATCATAGTCGCCTCAAAACGGTTGCCTCGGATATTGTTGCCTCAAAATAAATGATATAAGACATTAGGGTTACCGCTAAGGCGTCCTAACATTGCTTTGGTGACCGTAAGTCCCTAAATTCGAATTGACCTTTAAACTCCAACGACGGTGCTACCTACTCATTCATAGTGGGATAACATTGTCTAAAGGAAGATAGCATAGAACGATTCCTTTTTCGAGTAGGTAGATGGTTCTTAAGTACTTGCTCTTTCAAAAAAACAAAAACATTTCACACTTACACTTTTCGAACAAAGTTTTTCAAAACACTTCATACGATCGAAGTTTTCAAATAAAAACTTTTTCAAACCCACAAACACAATGAAAGCAATTTTGAAAACAATATGAGCAAGTACCTAAGAGCCCGTGGATAACCACGGATAGAAAGGGTGCTAACACCTTCCCTTTCTATAATCTACCCCCCGAACCCAAGAAATATCTCAAAAAAGGAATTTTTCTGTGCTTTTTTCCTTTCCTTGTTGGTTAAAATAAAAGTCGGTGGCGACTCTTGCTTACCGCGACATTTTACGAAAACAAACGCAAAACGCAAACCAGCATTCCAAAAAACAGTCAGTTCTTTCCCACCGTATCACAGAACTGGAGACTCTGCTGGGGAATATTCTAAGTGGGGTGTACCTTAGGAATAGTTCATATTGTTTTCAATTGCTTGATTTGTATGCTTTATATTTGTGGGCTTGTATTGGAGTTACTATAGATCCTAACCCGGATCTGGGGATACCCTTTAGGTAAGTAGCAATAAACTGTGAGGGAACTGTATAGCGTAGACCGATACGGTTGAAGCAGTAGCTACGTTGGTGTGGCACTTTAGTATGTACCAATATCCCTTGTGGAGCAACGAGGAGAATATGGGTCTGCTAAGGGGTCATTAAGCACCAACTGACCTTAGAACCTTTAAATCGACCAACTTGGGCATATAATAGTAGCAGTATGCTACACTCATTAAGACCAAACTCTCGCGATGATTCCGGCTGCAAGAAAAGGTTGCTAAACTAGAATTATGACCGATTAAGGGTGGTCAGTGATATTGAGATCCTCTAAAATCCGGTTACTATTTCTAGGACAGGTTGAACCAACTAAACTGAAAGAGGGTAATACCTAAAATCCATGCCAGCCTAAACTTAAGGCTGTTTGTGTGACTTGTGTGCCTTCAAACTTGAACTACTTGCACATTCTTGTTATCTGACAACATGAGTTCCTTGCAGGTTTTGTTTAGAGTCCTTACCCAATAATTTGGATTTATTGCAGGGTTTACTTACATCACCTCACACTTTTGCTTAAACGCATAGCATGCACATCATAACATTATGCCTTAACATTTCCTTAACCATTTCGAGGATCTCAAGGGTTTGTGATGCAGGTCATGGTAAATCAAATGTCTAGCAAGGGGAAAAGGGGATTTATTTTCCTCTAGCCAATGTCGTCTAGAGATCAAAACACGAGGACTTGAGTCGGTGGCTATGACCCACTCGATATGGTGAGCTTGACTCTTGAAGAAGGACTCTTAACAACACAAAGTTTCTTCAATCAAAGCTGCGAAATTCAAATTCTAACAAGTTTCTTGTTTACGCCGTGAGATCCTTGAAAACATTGCATACATATATCATACATATCATTTCATAACAGGTCTCCCAGTACATGTCTCTCATGTTCTCGCTGTTTATTTCAGCAATGGCTTTCCAACCAGACAACCAAGATCTTCAAATTCAAGAAGCTCAGTTCAGGGACATTTTCCTAAACCTATCCAAGGGGCAGGAAGAGTTGAAAACACTCCTCGTTTGGAACTTGGTTAAGAAAAGTCCTGAAGACAATAAGGATGAACGACTGGAACAAATGCAAGCTATGTTCAGTGCCATGAAAACCCAGATGTTGGGACAAATGGCTCTTATCCAAGGCTTAGCTCGGGAACAAGAAGAGCTGAGAACCATTATCAACCAGCTTCATCAAGACAGATACAACAACATGAAGCAAACAGTCAAGGCCGGGGACCAAGTCATTAATCAACTTCCGAGAAGTCAAAGGTTTGCTTTGATGAAGAATAGACCTCTCCAAGTTGCTACTACCTCAAGGGTCTAACAACAACCTTGCCATAAACAACGGGTTGATCGGAGTAAGCCAAATATGCCTAATCGGCAATTTACCAAGCTCAACATGTCGTTGTCTCAGGCTTTACAACACCTGTTGAGATTGAATCTGGTGACGTTAGGACCTCATCCGAATCCTAAGACTTATTCACCCAACTACAATCCTAATGCAAGGTGTGCATACCACTCCAACATCCCGAGGCATAACACTGACGACTGTTGGAAGTTGAAGTACAAAATTCAAAACCTAATTGATGAAGGACCATTGGAATTCACGCAAGATGGTCAGACTGAGTTCTTCTACCATCCCTCCAAGGCTCACCATTTGAAGTGACAAGTCCTGAGACGAGAAGACTTTTTTGTTAATTAGAATTTTCAATTTGTAATTTTCTTTTGATTGTTCGAACATTTATTCGTGTCAAACTTTGTTACTTTATCAATGCATTGCATATGTCTATTTTGAATCAATCCATTCGTATTCACTATATTCAAATGGCTTTCATTTTTGTGATGATCAACTCTCAATTAAAAAAATTCTAAGCCTTTAGAGGGAGGATGACGAAAATGATATCAAAATCTCTATAGTATACTTTTGAACAGACCCTGCTGACGAGGTACAGGCATTGTTTCAAATCCTAAACAGTGGAGTTATAAGGAAGATAATCCCTAGTCAACCCCTTTGAGCCAAAGAAGTTGGAGTTTTTCTTTTCACAAATTAAAACCCTTAATTATAACCTGGGGCAGGGTAGTTTTCTCAGTTGATCCAGGTGTACAATGAATGGCATCAAAGAAGTCCTTCTGAAACAAAAGACAGTGTTGGTTCGGAATAATCATAAGGACATGCAGTCATTATCTCTCAAAATAAAAGCCCAATAAGTCAAAACCTGTGAAGGAGACTTAAGAAAAACTGGGGCATCCCGCTGACTGTAATCACAAAAAGAAACAGTTCATGCAAAAAACAGGGATAATAAAAACCAAAAGGGAAGAGATCCTGCAAACTCTCAACAAAATGACTGTCTGTTCAAAATAAACTGTCAGTATCTGAACCATCACTGGTATATCAGAGCAAAGACTCAAACAAGATCTAATGCACGATTAGTTGAGTTTAGGATCGAAGAACATCACGAAGAACAGGTGGGTACAAATAAAATTTGAGCCTTTATCCTTTGTTTCTTAAACCGTGAACCAGGCCACGTTATAACCCTTAAAAGTCCTAGCTGAAGCATGGGTTAGTTCGAAAGCATACTGTTACAAAAGGTATCTTGACTCCTGTAGGACTTGCTGTAAATCCTGAGCTGACATCACATTTTACAAAATTTGCATGTTTTACTAAAAAATGCATTTTCAAAAATTTCAAGACAGACATAAGCGTTGCATTCTTAAAATAACATTATTTGCATGTGACTATTTGTTCAACAGCAGAGAAATTCGCACGACGAATATCTAGTGAATAAAAAACCTTCTCAATAAAAAGGATCACCTCAAGTGGAAAAACACTTCCAATCAAGGGGCACGACATGGTCATTATCCATCATCTAGGGCAGTCAAGTCAAGATTCAAGGAATCTCTCAAAATGCCAAATAGCCAGGGGCAAATCTCCATCTGAATCAATTGGGGCATTGGACATGAATTCCAGCAATGAATCTTACATGATCAAACATCTTCTGGTAGCATGGCAACACGACACTACAAATAGTGACAACTCCCTACACCCTGAGAGCATAGACATAATCAGAAAATACTACGCATAATCAAAGACCTGCTAGGTCGACTGGCCTAGGCAAAAATAAGGGCTTCCCCGCGAACCAAAAGGGTTCGGGCAAAAATTAGGGATACAAATGGAAAAAATCTGTACACCCGGCAAGTCGAAAACCTGAAAAGGCGGCTTGGGCAAAAAAGGGTATCCCGGTGGACTAAAAACCCGAAAGGGCGGTCCAGGCAAAAATTAGGGATCAAAGCGTACGACTATGTCCCGTCATCTCATCACTTGCCTACCAGAAGAAGACTTGTCATTTCAATCGAAAGATACCAAACACCTAATAGTTTGGGATAATACTCGATCCACAAGGCCTCCGTAGGCACCTTCTCCCGCAGATACAGGGGCATAAAAGTCTCGATGCAAAGCCATCATCATATCCTCGGCATGCGTCCCAATAACATTCACTCCCCGCAGAGTAGGAAAATACAGTAATGTTAACTCTCCCCAACTGAGACTTGCAACCGTGAACGAATCGGTAATATTCTCCCCAAGCAGAGTTTATCTACCATCAAACCTGAAAAGGCTTAATATCCATGGTAGTCTTAATATTTCCCTAAGGAGTATAAGAGTATTCCCCGATAGAATACAAAATATCCCCAGTGGAGGTAAAATTTTCCCAGCACAGTCTGAAAAAGCTTCCCCAGTGGAGTTGAAGAATCATCCCCAATAGATTCTGGAAGTTCGTCCCCGGCGGAGTATAAAAATAGATATCCCCAGCCGAGTTCAAAGGAAGATTGTCCCCAGCAAAGCTCAAAGGATTATCCCCACAAGAGTTCAAAAGGACTATCCCCATAAGAGTCTAAAAGGCTATTCCCAGTGAAGTTGCAACTGAGAGATCGTCCCCAGCGGAGTTCTTTCCTTTCAAAAACAGGAATTCAATCCCCAATAGGATTCAATATCACCAGCAACGATAATTCACCCCGACAGAATTTATCAGTGGATCTTCAACAGAACATCTCTTCCCCACAGAGTAATCTCCTCATCAGTTTATTCCCCCAACAGAGTCACCCTCTCCTGCAGGTTTATTCTCTTCGTTCGCTATCCCCAGCGGAAACGAAGAATCCAGCTCTACTCTTCAACAGCTATCCGAGATTTATTTCCCCCAGCTAAAAACATTACATTTCCATACATCATGATACAGGCATATGCGCATCATACCACACCATCTCATTTATGTTGAGAGCATCATTGCTTGATATATATCATGCATTTCATACATTGCATATGATTGACTCTTTACCGTTTCAGGGAAAGATGAATCAGTAGACACCGTTGACTACTCATATGACCTGGTAGTCCCCTCAAAAGAAAAACTACATCTATGGAAGACTTTCGTCTGGTTCAGTTAAATCGATCCTAAGATTTTTCTGATTCTTATCCAGCCAAAGATATTCCAAGACTTTTGTCTGGTTCAGTTAAATCGATCCTAAGATTTTTCTGATTCTTATCCAGTAAAAGTTAATCCAAGACCTTCTCTGGTTCAGTCAGATCGACGCTAAGATCTCCCTGATTCGTATTCTAGTTGAAGATATTCCAAGACTTTTGTCTGGTTCAGTTAAATCAATCCTAAGATTTTTCTGATTCTTATCCAGTCAAAGTTAATCCAAGACCTTCTTTGGTTCAGTCAGATCGATGCTAAGTTCTCCCTGATTCGTATTCCAGTTGAAGATATTCCAAGACTTTTGTCTGGTTCAGTTAAATCGATCCTAAGATTTTTCTGATTCTTATCCAGTCAAAGTTAATCCAAGACCTTCTCTGGTTCAGTCAGATCGACGCTAAGATCTCCCTGATTCGTATTCCAGTTGAAGATATTCCAAGACTTTTGTCTGGTTCAGTTAAATCGATCCTAATATTTTTCTGATTCTTATCCAGTCAAAGTTAATCCAAGACCTTCACTGGTTCAGTCAGATCGACGCTAAGATCTCCCTGATTCGTTTTCCAGTTGAAGATATTCCAAGACTTTTGTCTGGTTCAGTTAAGTCGATCCTAAGATTTTTCTGATTCTTATCCAGTCAAAGTTAATCCAAGACCTTCTCTAGTTCAGTCATATCGACCCTAAGATCTCCCTGATTCGTATTCCAGTTGAAGATATTCCAAGACTTTCGTCTGGTTCAGTTAAATTGACCCTAAGATTTTTCTGATTCTTATCCAGTCAAAGTTAATCCAAGACCTTCTCTGGTTCAGTCAGATCGACCCTAAGATCTCCCTGATTCATATTCCAGTTGAAGATATTCCAAGACTTTCATCTGGTTCAGTTAAATTGATCCTAAGATTTTTCTGATTCTTATCCAGTCAAAGTTAATCCAAGACCTTCTCTGGTTCAGTCAGATCGACCCTAAGATCTCCCTGATTCATATTCCAGTTGAAGATATTCCAAGACTTTCGTCTGGTTCAGTTAAATCGATCCTAAGATTTTTTCTGATTCTTATCCAGTCAAAGTTAATCCAAGACCTTCTCTGGTTCAGTCAGATCGACGCTAAGATCTCCCTGATTTGTATTCCAGTTGAAGATATTCCAAGACATTTGTCTGGTTCAGTTAAATCGATCCTAAGATTTTTCTGATTCTTATCCAGTCAAAGTTAATCCAAGACCTTCTCTGGTTCAGTCAGATCGACGCTAAGATCTCCCTGATTCGTATTCTAGTTGAAGATATTCCAAGACTTTTATCTGGTTCAGTTAAATCGATCCTAAGATTTTTCTGATTCTTATCCAGCCAAAGATATTCCAAGACTTTTTTCTGGTTCAGTTAAATCGATCCTAAGATTTTTCTAATTCTTATCCAGTCAAAGTTAATCCAAGACCTTCTCTGGTTCAGTCAGATCGACGCTAAGATCTCCCTGATTCGTATTCTAGTTGAAGATATTCCAAGACTTTTGTCTGGTTCAGTTAAATCAATCCTACGATTTTTCTGATTCTTATCCAGTTAAAGTTAATCCAAGACCTTCTTTAGTTCAGTAAGATCGATGCTAAGTTCTCCCTGATTCGTATTCCAGTTGAAGATATTCCAAGACTTTTGTCTGGTTCAGTTAAATCGATCCTAAGATTTTTCTGATTCTTATCCAGTCAAAGTTAATCCAAGACCTTCTCTAGTTCAGTCAGATCGACGCTAAGATCTCCCTGATTCGTATTCCAGTTGAAGATATTCCAAGACTTTTGTCTGGTTCAGTTAAATCGATCCTAATATTTTTCTGATTCTTATCCAGTCAAAGTTAATCCAAGACCTTCACTGGTTCAATCAGATCGACGCAAAGATCTCCCTGATTCGTTTTCCAGTTGAAGATATTCCAAGACTTTTGTCTGGTTCAGTTAAGTCGATCCTAAGATTTTTCTGATTCTTATCCAGTCAAAGTTAATCCAAGACCTTCTCTGGTTCAGTCAGATCGACCCTAAGATCTCCCTGATTCATATTCCAGTTGAAGATATTCCAAGACTTTCGTCTGGTTCAGTTAAATTGACCCTAAGATTTTTCTGATTCTTATCCAGTCAAAGTTAATCCAAGACCTTCTCTGGTTCAGTCAGATTGACCCTAAGATCTCCCTGATTCGTATTCCAGTTGAAGATATTCCAAGACTTTCGTCTAGTTCAGTTAAATTGATCCTAAGATTTTTCTGATTCTTATCCAGTCAAAGTTAATCCAAGAACTTCTCTGGTTCAGTTAGATCGACCCTAAGATCTCCCTGATTCATATTCCAGTTGGAGATATTCCAAGACTTTCGTCTGGTTCAGTTAAATCGACCCTAAGATTTTTCTGATTCTTATCCAGTCAAAGTTAATCCAAGACCTTCTCTAGTACAGTCAGATCGACCCTAAGATCTCCCTGATTCATATTCCAGTTGAAGTTAATCCAAGACTTTCGTCTGGTTCAGTTAAATCGACCCTAAGATTTTTCTGATTCTTATCCAGTCAAAGTTAATCCAAGACCTTCTCTGGTTCAGTCAGATCGAACCTAAGATCTCCCTGATTCGTATTCCAGTTGAAGATATTCCAAGACTTTCGCCTGGTTCAGTTAAATCGATCCTAAGATTTTTATGATTCTTATCCAGTCAAAGTTAATCCAAGACCTTCTCTGGTTCAGTCAGATCGACGCTAAGATCTCCCTGATTCGTATTCCAGTTGAAGATATTCCAAGACTTTCGTCTGGTTCAGTTAAATTGATCCTAAGATTTTTCAGATTCTTATCAAGTCAAAGTTAATCCAAGACCTTCTCTGGTTCAGTCAGATCGACCCTAAGATCTCCCTGATTCGTATTCTAGTTGAAGATATTCCAAGACTTTCGTCTGGTTCAGTTAAATTGATCCTAAGATTTTTCTGATTCTTATCCAGTCAAAGTTAATCCAAGACCTTCTCTAGTTCAGTCAGATCGACCCTAAGATCTCCCTGATTCGTATTCCAGTTGAAGATATTCCAAGACTTTCGTCTGGTTCAGTTAAATCGACCCTACCATTTTTCTGATTCTTATCCAGTCAAAATTAATCCAAGACCTTCTCTGGTTCAGTCATATCGACCCTAAGATCTCCCTAATTCGTATTCCAGTTGAAGATATTCCAAGACTTTCGTCTGGTTCAGTTAAATAAATCCTAAGATCTTTCCGATTCTTTTCTAGTCAAAGTTAATCCAAGACCTTCTCTGGTTCAGTCAGATCGACCCTAAGATCTCCCTGATTCGTATTCCAGTTGAAGATATTCCAAGACTTTCGTCTGGTTCAGTTAAATCGACCCTAAGATTTTTCTGATTCTTATCCAGTCAAAGTTAATCCAAGACCTTCTCTGGTTCAGTAAGATTGACCCTAAGATATCCCTGATTCGTATTCCAGTTGAAGATATTCCAAGACTTTCGTCTGGTTCAGTTAAATCGATCCTTAGATTTTTCTGATTCTTATCCAGTCAAAGTTAATCCAAGACCTTCTCTGGTTCAGTCAGATCGACGCTAAGATCTCCCTGATTCGTATTCCAGTTGAAGATATTCCAAGACTTTCGTCTGGTTCAGTTAAATTGATCCTAAGATTTTTCTGATTCTTATCCAGTCAAAGTTAATCCAAGACCTTCTCTGGTTCAGTCAGATCGACCCTAAGATCTCCCTGATTCGTATTCCAGTTGAAGATATTCCAAGACTTTCGTCTGGTTCAGTTAAATCGACCCAAAGATTTTTCTGATTCTTATCCAGTCAAAGTTAATCCAAGACCTTCTCTGGTTCAGTCAGATCGACCCTAAGATCTCCCTGATTCGTATTCCAGTTGAAGATATTCTAAGACTTTCGTCTGGTTCAGTTAAATCAACCCTAAGATCTTTCTGATTCTTTTCCAGTCAAAGTTAATCCAAGATCTTCTCTGGTTCAGTCATATCGACCCTAAGATCTCCCTGATTTGTTATCCAGTTGAAGATATTCCAAGACTTTCGTCTGGTTCAGTTAAATCGACCCTAAGATTTTTCTGATTCTTATCCAGTCAAAGTTAATCCAAGACCTTCTCTGGTTCAGTCAGATCGACCCTAAGATCTCCCTGATTCGTATTCCAGTTGAAGATATTCCAAGACTTTCGTCTGGTTCAGTTAAATCGATCCTTAGATTTTTCTGATTCTTATCCAGTCAAAGTTAATCCAAGACCTTCTCTGGTTCAGTCAGATCGAACCTAAGATCTCCCTGATTCGTATTCCAGTAGAAGATATTCCAAGACTTTCGCCTGGTTCAGTTAAATCGATCCTAAGATTTTTCTGATTCTTATCCAGTCAAAGTTAATCCAAGACCTTCTCTGGTTTAGTCAGATCGACGCTAAGATCTCCTTGATTCGTATTCCAGTTGAAGATATTCCAAGACTTTTGTCTGGTTCAGTTAAATCGATCCTAAGATTTTTTATGATTCTTATCCAGTCAAAGTTAATCCAAGACCTTCTCTGGTTCAGTCAGATCGACGCTAAGATCTCCCTAATTCGTATTCCAGTTGAAGATATTCCAAGACATTTGTCTGGTTTAGTTAAATCGATCCTAAGATTTTCTTGATTCTTATCCAGTCAAAGTTAATCCAAGACCTTCTCTGGTTCAGTCATATCGACGCTAAGATCTCCCTGATTCCTATTTCAGTCAAAGTTAATCCAAGACCTTCTCTAGTTCAGTCAGATCGACGCTAAGATCTCCCTGATTCTTATTCCATCCGAAGTTCAGACCACCTATCAACAGTCTCCAAATGGCATCTGTAAGCCCATTCCCGATATTACAAGGCTGATACCACTTCATGCGAGTGCAAATTTCTGGGCACTTTAGTGTTCAATCATCTTCCACCTTCGGATCACGAAAGGCACGAAAGCCAATCTACATCCTCAGGTTTAAGAAAATTGAACAAGGGAAGCTGTTGCACCCCAAAATTTTCCCTCTCATATTTCTCAAAACATGGCAAGAAAAATCTACAAGTGGCTTAAGATTGCTTAAGAGTTGGACAGTCAAGCTATCTCCTAAGGCAGTCAACCCCAAATTAGGGTTTTGTATTGCATTAATATCCTTGAGTCCAAATGACCTCAAGTGCTCCCCAATTTCCCAATATGCTCTCAAGGTCATCCATGTAAAGTTTCAAGCCTTGCAGAGGAAGTTTGCTCAGTCAATTGCTCAAAGGGTCCAAAAATCGACTGTTCTAGGGCAAAAGTCAACTGTGACCTATAAACAGTCAAACTTCAATATTTTTTGTCAACATTCTCATTTTTAAGGATATTTCATCATTTTATCAAGGGATGATCATGATTCATCAAGGATTGCTCAAAATTCATCAAGACTCAAAAGTTGCTAAATTAGGGTTTTGTAAGAAAAGTCAACTCAACTTTGACCAAGCATAACTTTCTCATACTTTATAAGAAATGACCCATACAAAGCTCATTTTTAAAAGTATGCAATTTCCTACAATCCATATTCATACCCCAAGATCAGAAAATGCACTCACAAGAAGTTACAAATTTGGACATTATAGGTCATTTTTGAAAATCAACAAAAACACCTTTTTTGCCAAAGCTTATAACTTGAGCATGGAATATCAAAATGAGATTAGACCAAAAGGGTTGGTTAGATTACATCTCAATGTTTCTAAAAGTCCAAGAACACTTTCAAAAATTCAAAATTGAAGAAGTTATGCATTGTTGAAGTTGAACTTTTTTGCAAAATTACCAAAAGTCAACTATCCCCAAAACTTCAAATTTTGTCAAATGGGCCCATTCTTTTCCACTTCAAAAATTCATTTTTATTATTTAATTTGATTTTTAATTGAATTTATTCATTTTAAATCAAATAAATTCATAGAAAATCCAAATAATTTATAACTCTTGATTTTTTGATTGTTTTAGGCTTTGTTTACAGCTAGCACCACCATCAAATTCGTATCAAGCCTAATCATTTGCAAAAAGATTGAATCAAATCAAATTCGGAAGGTTTAATATTGGAGAATCATCAAATATGACATTTTTTTCAAATCTTGACCATGGTCTTAAAATACAACATTATGAGGGAGATTATTTCCATGCTTTCGGGTCTCCTCATTCTCCTCTATAAATATAGAGCCATACAAGCTTGAAAGGAACGAAAATCCTCTCTAAAAAACTCTCAAAAAGCTCTTCAAAAAGCTCTTCAAAAAGCTCTCCAGAAATCAAAGAATTGGTGCAAGTCATATCTCGAGGTTCCGGCCTCTCGCAATTGACATCAAGCCTCAAACCATCCTCTTGAAGTCCTCATGAGTCTTACAAGGCCCAAGAGCAATCCATCACACGCCTAGCACGCCCACCGGTTTGGTAAAATTTTAAATTTCGAATCTCTAATTTTAATCACATTTTATGGTATGCTAACGTTTGTTTGAGTTTATATAGAACAGTTATGGATGGTTGAATCATAGGTTCCATGCAAGAATCAAAAAACACCATAGTTAGAGCATGAAGCTTTCGAAGATCCAGGCTCAGGAATGCTCTTTACACCTCCCAAAAGTACTGTTTCAGGCCCATTTCTCACTCTTTATTTTTTTTTATTTTTATATTTTCAATTTATTTATTTCTTATTTATTTTACTAACCAAATAATTAATCTTCTTTTCATTGAAAAAATCACAAAAATATTTTATGTCCTATTAAATTTCAGAATTTTATTTTTTATTAATAAATATTAATTAATTTAATTAGGATATTAATGTTAGATAACTTTAAATGATTTTTACAAATATTTAAAATCAATTAGAAATCAATAGGTTTTTAACACTAATTTAATCATTTTATTTTCTTTCCTAAATTAACAAAACTCCAAAAATATGTCATTTAATATTTTTCATTAATTAATTAATTTAATAATTAATTTAGAATTTAATTTTTAGGACTTAATTTCTTTTCTTAAAAAAAATAAATAAAAACAACAAAACATTTTCTTTATCAAATTAAATTCTAACTTTTATTTTTGTTAATAAACATTAATTAATTGATTTTGAATTTTAATTAGAATAATTTTCACATTTTTGTAAAATAATTAAAATTAACTTAGACATAATTAGGTTTTTATTAACATTGATTAATTTTATTTTCTTTCTTTAAATATCAAAAATCCAAAAAATATTTATTTTCATTAATTAATTAATTAATTTAATAATTAATTTAGGATAGTTTCTTTCTTAATTCAAAAATAACAAAAAAAGATACTTTCTTTCAAAAAAGGGTCAAAACCCTAAACTTGCACCCGATTTAATTTCCGCACGCGATTTACTTTCTTTTATCCAATATTGTATTTGTTCCCGGAATGTAATAGATAATTAGGACTATATTTATCGCTTTATTTATTTTCCGCATTTAAATTTCAAAGGGTTGCTTTTGGCGATGTAAATACCCGACGCCTTATAATAGTTGGTTAAATTTCCGCAATTTAATTTCTGCAACTTATAAACTTTTAGATGTTTGATAATAGGGGATGCATGACAAGATTTAATGTTTAACCTAAAATCAACTTAGATAACCATTAATATGTACAAAGACAAAATAACTGAAAACAACACACTCGCACATGCGCACTCTTAGGGTACACCCTACTTGGTTGCCTTCGTACGCAGTCATTAAGTATAGGTCACTTTAGTGGTCGCCCTCTTGTGCAAAGACCATAGTCGCCTCGAAACGGTTGCCTCAGATATTGTTGCCTCAAAACAAATGATCTAAGACATTAGGGTTACGGCTAAGGCGTCCTAACATTGCTTTGGTGACCGTAAGTCCCTAAATTTGAATTGACCCTTAAACTCCAACGACGGTGCTACCTACTCATTCATAATTGGATAGCATTGTCTAAAGGAAGATAGCATAGAACGATTATTTTTTCGAGTAGGTAGATGGTTCTTAAGTACTTTCTCTTTCAAAAAAACAAAAACATTTCACACTTACACTTTTCGAACAAAGTTTTTCAAAACACTTCATACGATTGAAGTTTTCAAATAAAACCTTTTTCAAACCCACAAACACAACGAAAGCAATTTTGAAAACAATATGAGCAAGTACCTAAGAGCCCGTGGATAACCACGAATAGAAAGGGTGCTAACACCTTCCCTTCCTATAATCTACCCCCCGAACCCGAGAAATATCTCAAAAAAGGAATTTTTCGGTGCTTTTTTCCTTTCCTTGTTGGATAAAATAAAAGTCGGTGGCGACTCTTGCTTACCGCGACATTTTGCGAAAACAAACGCAAAACGTAAACCAGCATTCCAAAAAACAGTCAGTTATTTCCCACCGTATCACAATAGTATATTCTCACAATATTATTTTAATAAAGTAAATGCATGATTAAAAATAGTTTTGAGCAGTAAGAGCATAAGATCAAAAATTTCATATACCTTAAGCCATAATTCTTGAAAAGTTGATCTTGATCAATGAATCTTTGCTTGAGATAAATCTTCTATCTTGATCCATTCATTTTTGCATGCTAGCTTGTCTTCATCAAAACATTTGGAAAGCTTGATTTCATAGTCTCCCCCTTTTTGATGATGACAACCATTGCTTGAAGTTTGGAGTGCATCTTGGTTTTCTCTAATCAAGTTGTTTAAAAACTCCCCCTAAGTCAAAGACTCCCCCTTGATCTATTGCATGAGAGTTTTGAAGATTGCATGCTTGCTGCAATTTGGGTTAGAGAAACACAAAAGAAACTACAAAGTCTTCTCCCCCTTTGTCATTAGCAAAAAGGAATGGGATAGAAGATCATAAAAATTTTGCACATAGAAACAACATAGTATAAATAAAGTTTGCATACATATATATAATAGAAACAAAGTGCACAAAACGAAAAGGATCACAATACATGAAGTGTCTTAAACGAAACTAGAAAAACGGCATAAAACATAAGAACATAAAGTACTAAGAAATATAATAACTTAAAAACTAATCATCCATGCCTTCAACAAGGTCTTCATCATCTTGATCTTCACCATCATTGCCTTCATTGGTTTGAGGTTGAATGAAAGGGTAATGATAAGGTTGAGCTTCATAAGGAGGGATATTGGTATGGGCATAGAGATGAGCAAATTGATTGTTCATGTTGTTGTTCATGTATTGAAGGTAGTCAAAAACATAATTGTAAGAGTTTTCCATTTGTTGTGGAGGTTGGTTTTGAAGTGGTTGTTCTTGTGGAGGTTGGTTTTGTGGAGGAGTATGAATGTATGTGATGGTTCTATTAATCGGATCAAATTTGACGCCGGTTTTGGTATTACATACTTTCTTCCGAGTGATTTCATGTTTGGGGTTAGTCATAGGCACCATGTGTTCACCAGACAAGGGAACATTGAACTTCTCAAACACAAGGGTAAGCCAGGAGCCATAGGGCAAAGCAGAAGCATTTTCATTATGTAGTGCCATATGATGTATAATCACATAAGACTAGTTGATTTTAATCCCATTCTTCATCGCATACAGAATCTGCGTCTCACAATCATTGACATTGGAAATATTTGAGAACTTTGGCATAACCACATACGCCAAAAAGTAGTGGATCAAACGATCATCAATAGTGAGAATTCTTGCAGACCAAGAGTTCCTCTCCGAAGTTCCACCAATAAGCCTTTGCCTTTTCTGAATAAAATCACGCTCGGGAATTCTTGCAATTCCATAGTAGAAGTCTCTTTTGTTGTAGCCAGACAGATTTGCATTTGAGAGAAGTTTAATGCAAGCACCATCATTTGGAATACCCAAAGCTTCACCAAAATTCTGCACTGTGAGTTCTATAGGAACCCCTTTGACATTTGAAATCATGCATCCTCTAGCAATGGTTAGATTGCTGTAGAAAATTCTAACCAAAGTGAGGTAAATGGGTCCATTAAAACCAATTAACTTGTATATCCCTTGAGATCTAAATAAAGCTGGAAAACTAGAGCATTCGGAATAAAAGTTATCAAGATTACCGAACCTTGGTAGAAGAACCGTCATCTTCTGAAAGTGAGACACAAATCTTTCCCTTTGGCTTCTTGATGGAATGAGTTTTGAGAGATCATCACTTTGAGATGAGGAAGAAGCTTTTCCCTTGCCTTTCATTGATGTTGACATGGTGAGGGATGAGAGAATTGGAAGGGGAAAAGGGTATTTGGTGTTTGTAGGGTTTCTTGAGACAAAAAAGGATATATGAAGTTTAGGTTTTGGTTGGTCTTTTATAGATAGATAGGCATTCAATGGATAGGTAAGGCATTCAATGGTTTAGTCAAAACAATAAAGACTTGTAGCATAGAGATTCTTGAGTGTGTAAGTATCCAAAAAATTGTGTCATAGGAAAGGACTAGGCATTAAAAAGTTGTTGACCAATCACTTAAAACATTCAAAAAGAGAATAAGAATCTTGTACAAAATAAATAATAGTAATGGCAATGGAAGAGAAAGAATAAAAGAGAGTGTAACTGGAAAGAAATTTTTTTTTTTAAAATTTTGAACTGTGCAATCGATTATCGTTTGATGACAACCGATTGCATCCTTTGAAAAATGCAAACAGGGGCGGAAATATTGAGAAAGCAACCGGTTGTCGTGGAGTGACAACCGATTATTGCGAAGACAGAATCTAAAATTTTTTAGATACAACCGATTATCACTCTATGACAACCGATTGTCATTAGTGAAAAAGAGAAAAATACTTAATTTTTTGGGGATTTCATGGTCATATATCAAAAGTTTAGTAATAAAAACATGGATCATGATATATTACCATAAAGTTAAGATTAAGATCATAGCCATGTACCTTAATTAGATAATGTCATTTTCGTCCAAGATACCTAGCTCTCTTTGGATCTTGAAGAATGGTTCTCTTGCCAACGGTTTAGTGAAAATATCTGCGAGTTAATTATGCGTATCCATGAAGGTGACTTCGACATCTCCTTGAAGTACATGATCACGAAGAAAGTGATGTCGAATGTCGATATGCTTTGTTCTAGAATGCATCACAAGATTCTTTGTAATGTTGATTGCACTTGTGTTGTCGCATCGGAGTAGAATGCATCCAAGGTCGAGTCCGTAGTCACGGAGTTGTTGCTTGAGCCATAAAATTTGCACACAACAACTACCCGCTGTAATGTATTCCGCCTCGACTGTACTAAGAGCCACACAAGCTTGTTTCTTACATGCCCAAGAGACTAATGCATTTCCCAAAATGTAACAAGTGCCACTTGTGCTCTTTCTATATGTTTTACATCCTGCATAATCAGCGTCAGAATAACCAATTAAATTGCATATATTACCTTTTGGGTACCATAGGCCGACATTGGTTCCTTCGGGTTTTCTTGAAATCGTGCACACAGACATACACTGAACATGATGTCAGGACGACTTACCGTCAAGTATAACAGTGATCCAATCATGCCTCGATATTTAGTAATATCAATGGAAATACCAGATTCATCTTGATCAACATAAGTACTGGAGCCCATTGGCGTGTGCATTGATTTGAAATTATCCATATCAAACTTTTTCAAAAGTTCCTTGCAATATTTTGATTGATTGATGAAGATACCATCTTTCAGTTGCTTAATTTGCAATCCAAGGAAATAGTTCATCTTGCCCATCATAGACATCTCAAATTCTCCTTGCATCATCAACGAGAATTCTTCACACAAATCTTGGTTAGTTGAACCAAATATAATATCATCGACATAGACTTGTGTGATTAGTGGAAATAGAACTGACTGTTTTTTAGCTGGTTTCGCGAAATGTCGCGGTAAGCAAGAGTCGCCACCGTCTTTTATGTTCTCCAATATGGAAAGGACAAAAGCACAGCAAAATTCCTTATTCGAGATGTCTCTCGGTTCGGGAGGTAGATTTATAGAAAGGGAAGGTGTTAGGACCCTTTCTATCCGTGGTTATCCACGGGCTCTTAGGTACTTGCTCTTATGTTTTCAAAAAAAGATTTGTTTGCTTTTTAAGTGTGTGTGGGTTTTGAAAAAGTTCGTTTGAAACTTCTAGGTAACTCTTGTATCAGTCCTCAAGAGTGTATGAAGTATTGTTTGAAAACTTTTTGAAAGTGTAAGGTGTGAAAAGTATTTTGTTTGTTTTTGAAAAGAGCAAGTACCCATGAGTCATCTACCTACCCTAAGGAATTAAGATGTGTAAGTGTCCTTTAGATAGTGCTATCCCACCATTGAGAGGTAGGTAGCACCATCGTTGGAGGTGTTCGGGTCAATTCGATTATCGGGACAGTGTGGTCACCGAAGCAACGGTAGGACACCTTAGAAGTAACCCTAATGTCCTAGATCCTTTTATCCGAGGAAACCGTTTCGAGGCAACTGGATCTTGAGACAAAGGGTGACCTCTAAGACGTCCTATACTTGATGACCACGTTTCGAAGCAACGAGTGAAGCGTACCCTAGGAGTGGCATGTGCTTTGTGTGTTGTTTTTCAGTTAATGTTTTTGTACATGTTATTTGTGAGCTACAAGTTGTTTTTATTTACATACATTCTTTCATGCATTGTTAACAGTTAGGGGTGTGGAAAATTAAAGTGCGGGAATGTAAAGCTACGCTATTACAAGGCGCGGGTCTATACCTCGCCAAAAAACAAAGACCCGTTTTGATAAAGTGCGGAAAGTAAAGAAAGCAATAAACCTAATTACTATTACATTCTTGAAGCAGTTACACAATAATCAAAATAAAATAAATGCGCACGAATAAAAAATTAATCGGGAATGCCTTAAGGGTTTTGACCCTTTTAAGAAAAGAAATGAATTGTTTTTGTCTTTTTTATGATTAAATGAAATTAATTAAATAAAGCCTAATTACTAATTAATTAATTTATTAAAAGAAAATATTTTTTGTGTTTTTATGTTTTTTAATGAAATAAAATAAAAAGAAATAAAATTAAAAGTTAATAAAAACTTAATTCTAAATTTATTTTAGTTATTTAAAAAAGAGTTAAAATTGCCTAATTAAAGCTAATTCAATTTATGAATATTTATTTATAAAATTATTACTTAAATGAAATTAATAAAGTAATGATATTAGTTCTTTTTGTTTTTTTTATTTAAAAAATATTAATTGGTTAATTGTTAATAAAAAAAAAGAATAAGAAATAAAATAAAGCAAATAAAAAAATAAAATGACAAAATAATAAAAAAGAAAAAGCAAACCCAAGGGGAGTTTGGGCCAGGAATGAGGGTTTGAGGAAGCAATATGGCCCAATAAGCTTAAGCCTTTGTTGACTTTAGGAATTGCCTGCACGTGCTTTGACTTGGAGCATGGTATCCAGCATCTCATAGCCCCTGGATTGATCTTTGAGGCCACTTGGCGCATGATCGTTTGATGTACATGGTGGAAAGCCTTTGTGAAACCTGCACAGGAACATGTTATGGAAAAATAGAAATAAGCATTTGGGGGACCTGGGATGTTGATGGAGTGCTTGGAAGTAGTTGAATCTGGCTAGATCAGGTCTTTCGAGCTTGACAACTTCAAGGAAATTTTTGCAATTTTGGGGCGTTCTCTAGGCTGTGTGTATTTTTCTGTAATGCTTTCTCAAGGCTTGTATTTATAGAGGAGATGGAGGGGACAAAGAAATAAGGCAAGAATCCAAGCCATAAAGCCATGCTTTCAAACCAAAATCCAACAAATTAAAAAGCTTCCAAAATTTGCAAAACTTTCCCTTTCCATGCTTACATGTATCTGGACATCTTGGCACAAATTAAAAATTTTGTGTACAAAAAATAGCTTGCACGAATTTGGCAGCTAGTAAATGGCATATAAAGGTCATTCAAACCACAAAGATCCCCTTTAATTAATTTTTATGATTTTATTTGAATTTTATGGATTTAAAATGCATTAAATCAATAAAAATTAAATAAAATAGAAAAATTAATGTTTAATCTTGAAATTAATCATGGTACACGTGGGTGGCATGACAAGGCTGAATCAAGTGGAAAAAAGTGGGCCCTTTTGTCAAAAATTGAAGTTTCAAGGATAGTTGACTTTTGCCATTTCACAAAAATGTCCCAAGTTCTCCAATGCATATCTTGCTCAATTTTGATCATATGAACATGTTCTTGGACATTTTGGAAAGGTCTTGAAGTCCTCTAACCAATGACTTTGGTCCCATGTCATTTTGATTTACCAATATCAAGTTATGGTCTTTGACATAAAATGCCTTTTTGTTGACTTTTAAAAATGACCTATAATGTTGAAATTGATAACATTTTGTGAGAGCATTTCTTGGACTTGGAATGTGAAGATGAGTTGTAGGAAATGTCCTCCCCTTCAAAATGAGCATTGGATGGTATTTTTCTGATGAACCATGAAAAAGTTATGCCTTGGTCAAGTTACAGTTGACTTTTCAGCTGTCCAAAAATGGAAACTTTTGCATCTTGATGATTTTTGAGCCATTCTTGAGGAATTATGATCAAGACTTGATCAAATGATGATTGTGGCTTCAAAATAAGATGTTGACCAAAAATTTTGACTTTTGACTGCCAAATGACCATTTTGCCCCTATAGTTGATTGTGAGGCAATTAGGGTTTTTGACTGTGCAACTTGACCTTGTGAGCCTTGAAACTTGGCATGTAGATGCTTGACAATGTATATGGGCATATGGGACTTGATTGAGCCCTTGAAAACCTCAACTTCTTTGCAAGAACCAAAACCCTAATTTTGACTGGCTTAGGAGGATGGTTTGACTGTGCAACCCTTGAGTAGACTTGAGCAAATTGAGATGATGCTTGTCAAAACTTTGAAGAATATGGGAGGGCAAATTTTTGGGTACAACAGTTGCCCCTGTTCAATTTTCTTAGACCTGAGGATGTAGATTGGCTTGTGTGCCTTTCGTGATCCGAAGGTGGAAGATGATTGAACACTAGAGTGCCCAGAAATTTGCACTCACATAGTGAGGTATCATCAATGTGATGTCGGGAATGGGCTTACAGATCCCATTTGGAGATGGTGGATAGGAGGATGGGCTTATAGATGCCATCTAGAGATGTGACAAAACCTTGTCGGGAATGGGCTTATAGATGCCATTTGGAAAGATGGTATGGGAGGATGGGCTTATAGATGCCATCTAGAGATGTGACAGAACCTTGTCGGGAATGGGCTTATAGATGCCATTTGGAGACTGTTGATAGGTGGATGGGCTTATAGATGCCATCTGGAGGTGGTCTGTTGAACTGTAATTTTTGTAAGTTGAAAGAGGGAACCTGTGTAGGGTTGCCTGATGATGAGCTCGTGTAAAGCTGCATCTTGGAAAGAAGGACACTTGTGTAGGGTTGACTTATGATGAGCTCGTGTAAAACTGCATCTTTGGAGGAAGGAAACCTGTGTAGGGTTTACTGATAATGAGTTCGTATAAGACTACATCTGAAGTGGAGAAGGAACCTGTGTAGGGTTACTTTGATGACGAGTCCGTGTAAAACCGCATCTAGAGCTGAGAAGGAAACTTGTGTAGGGTTTACTGATGACGAGTCCGTGTAAAACTTCGTCTGGAGTTTGAGAAGGGAACCTGTGTGGGGTTACTTTGATGATGAGCCCGTGTAAAACTGCGTCCTGGAAGAAGTAAAATCTGGGTAGGGTTTCTGATGACGAGTCCGTGTAAAACTGCATCTTTGGGAAGAGAGAACCTGTGTAGGGTTTCTTTGATGACGAGTCCGTGTAAACTACGTTTGGAGAGAGAGAACCTGTGTAGGGTTTCTTCGGGATAAGTTTGTGTAAAACTTCTGGAGGAACCGGGGTAAGGTTACTTCGGGATAAGTCCGTGTAAGACTTCTGGAGGAACCGGGGTAAGGTTACTGCAGGATAAGTTCGTGTAAAACTTCTGGATGAACCGGGGTAAGGTCATCTTGAGATAAGTCCGTGTAAGACTTCTGGAGGAACCGGGGTAAGGTTACTGCAGGATAAGTTCGTGTAAAACTTCTTGATGAACCGGGGTAAGGTCATCTTGAGATAAGTCCGTGTAAGACTTCTGGAGGAACCGGGGTAAGGTTACTGCAGGATAAGTTCGTGTAAAACTTCTTGATGAACCGGGGTAAGGTCATCTTGAGATAAGTCCGTGTAAGACTTCTGGAGGAACCGGGGTAAGGTTACTGCAGGATAAGTTTGTGTAAAACTTCTTGATGAACCGGGGTAAGGTCATCTTGAGATAAGTCCGTGTAAGACTTCTGGAGGAACCGGGGTAAGGTTACTTCGGGATAAGTCCGTGTAAGACTTCTGGAGGAACCGGGGTAAGGTTACTGCAGGATAAGTTCGTGTAAAACTTCTGGATGAACCGGGGTAAGGTCATCTTGAGATAAGTCCGTGTAAGACTTCTGGAGGAACCGGGGTAAGGTTACTGCAGGATAAGTTCGTGTAAAACTTCTGGATGAACTGGGGTAAGGTCATCTTGAGATAAGTCCGTGTAAGACTTCTAGAGGAACCAGGGTAAGGTTACTGCAGGATAAGTTCGTGTAAAACTTCTGGATGAACCGGGGCAAGGTCATCTTGAGATAAGTCCGTGTAAGACTTCTGGAGGAACCGGGGTAAGGTTACTGCAGGATAAGTTCGTGTAAAACTTCTTGATGAACCGGGGTAAGGTCATCTTGAGATAAGTCCGTGTAAGACTTCTTATGAAAGAAAAGGAACCGGTGTAGGGTTACTTTGATGATAAATCCGTGTAAGACTTCGTCTGAAAATTGAGAAGGAACCGGTGTAGGGTTGCCTGATGATGAGTTCGTGTAAAACTACATCTGAGGTTGAGAAGGAACCGGTGTAGGGTTGCCTATTGATGAGCCCGTGTAAGACTTCTTCTGAAAGAAAAGGAACCGGTGTAGGGTTACTTGTAGAGGGTGAGTCCGTGTAAGACTTCGTCTGAAAATTGAGAAGGAACCGGTGTAGGGTTGCCTGAGGATGATCAAGTAGATAATTGTCCTGTTTGGTTTCAGATATTAACCCACGATCAGTCGTCCACAGAATTTTCATGGCTTGTTACCGATGTTGATCTGGAACTGTAAAGGTAGATGGTAATCATCTTCTGATTGACTTTTTCTTGAAAAGGCAAAGTATTAGTCGTATGCAATGTCATGATGCATGAATTGCATGATTTTAAGATGTTCTCAAAAATAAATGAGATTTGTGTTGTATGATGCGTATGCATGCTATAATGTATGAAGATGTGATGTTTATGAATGTATTTTCATCTAGGAAAATAAATCCTTGACGAATGCTGGGAAGTTGAATCCTGGGCTGATGTTGAAGAGTGAAGTTCTTCATTTCTGCTGGGGATGATGGTTGCAAGAATAAACCGGTAAGAGAAGATGACTCCGTTGGGGAATAAACTTGGCGAAGAGATTACTCTGCGGGGAATTACTCTGTGGGAAGAGATACTTCGCTGAGGTTTTGATGAGAGCTCCGCTGGGGATTCCGTTGATAGGTTATGTTGGGGAATTTGATGAACTCCGCTGGGGGTAGGAAGAACTTCGCCGAGGACGATCTTTCCGTGGTAATTAGCTGAGGTTAACCTAGTTATAAGCTCTGGTGAGGAATAACCTTTGAATAAATCCGGGGAGGTGCGTTCGTACTCTTCAGGTGATAAGCTTCCAGAATCTACTGGGGATAAGCTTCAAGAATCTACTGGGGAGATTGATTCAACTCTCCTGGGGAAACTTTGAACTGTACTGGGGGATAGCTCCACTGGGGTGTCTGGTATTCCGCCGGGGAACAATCTTAGATCAAGACTGCCGGGGATGCTTGCCTAGGAACATCTGTATACTCCGCTGGGGAATATTGAGATTTTCTGGGGATACCCAACTTCCTTAAGGCTGACTGTAGGCTAACTCCGCTTGGGGAGAGCGTTGCTGGCTTGCTGGAGATATTGTGCCTCTTCGGGGTTGATGAGAGACCAACTCTGCTTGGGAAGAGCATTGCTGAAACCTGTCTTACTCTGCGGGGAGCGGAGGTAACTTGGTCATGTTCTTCAGCTGAACTTACCTTGGTACCTCGGTGGACGGAGCAACTAGATCGCTTAGACAACTCATATTGCCCCTGTTTCTGTGGGAGAAGATACCTGTGGAGGTAACTTGACAACTGCCGATTGACAAATCTTCTTCTGGTAGGCGAGTGACGAGATGACGGGACATAGTCGAATGCTGTGATCCTTAATTTTTGCCTGGACCGCCTTTTCGGGTTTTCAGTCCACCGGGATACCCATTTTTGCCCAAGCCGCCTTTTCAGGTTTTCGACTTGCCGGGTGTACATATTTTTTTATTTCATCCCTTATTTTTGCCCGAACCCTTTTGGTTCACCGGGAAGCCCTTATTTTTGCCTAGGTGTGTCAACCTAGCGGGTCTTTGATTATGCGAAGTATTTTTTCGACTATGTCCGTGCTCTCAGGATGTAGGGAGGTGCCCCTATCAGTAGTGTGGTGTCGCCATACTACCAGAAGATGTTCGTTTGATCGTCCAATGCCCCCAAGTGATCCAGATGGAGATTTGCCCCAAGCTGGTTGGCCTTTTGAGAGATTCTCCGAATCTTGACCTAACTGCCCCAGATGTTGGACAATGATCATGCCATGCCCCTTGATTGAAGGTGCTTTTGTTCATTAGACATTCGTCGTGCGAACTTCTATGCTGTTCAAACAAAAAGTCATATGCAAACAAAGTTATGCTAAAAATGCAAAGCTTATGTCTGTCTTGAAATTTTTAAAAAATGAAGTTTTCAATAAAACAAGTAAATTTTGTAAAATGTGATGTCAACTCGTTATTTTACCGCAAGCCTTAAGGAGTCAGGATACCTTTGGTAACAGTATGCTTTCGAATTAACCCATGCTTCAGCTAGGACTTTTGAGGGTTATAACGTGGCCTGGTTCACGGTTTAAGAAACAAAGGATAAAGGCTCAAATTTTATTTGTACCCACCCGTTCTTCGTGATGTTCTTCAAACCTAAACTCAGTTGATCGTGCGTTAGACCTTGTTTGAGTCTTTGCTTTGATATACCAGTGATGGTTCGGATACTGACAGTTTATTTTGAATAGGAAGTCATTTTTTTGTTGTTGAGGGTTTGTAGGACCTCTTTCTTTTTTGATTTTGTTATCCCTGTTTTTTGCTTGAACTGTTCCTTTTTGTGATTACAGTCAGCGGGATGCCCCAGTTTTTGTAAGTCTCCTTCATAGGTTTTGACTTGTTGGGCTTTTATTTTGAGAAATGATGACTGCATGTCTTTATGATTATTCAGAACCATCACTGTCTTTTGTTTTATGAGGACCTCTTTGGTGCTATTCTTTGTGCACTTGGATCAACTGAGAGAACTACCCTGCCCCAGGTTATGATTAAGGGTTTTAATTTTCGAAAATAAAAACTCCTACTTCTTTGGCTCGAAGGGGTTGACGAGGGATTATCTTCCTTATAACTCTAGTGTTTAGGAATTGAAACAATGCCTGTACCTCATCAGCGGGGTCTGTTCAAAAGTATACTGTAGATTATGGTATCGTTTTCGTCATCCTCCCTCAAGAGGCTTAGAATTATTAATTGAGAGTTGACATCAAAAAATGAAAGCAGTTTGAATATAGCGAATGAGAATATATTGATTCAAAACAGACATATGCGATGCATTGATAAAGTAAAAGAGTTTGACATGAACAAATGTTTGAACAATCAGAGAAAAATACAACTTGAACATTCGAATGAACAAAAGCTTCTTAGTTCGCACTAGTCATTTCAGATGGAAGATTCTCAGCAGAAGATTTTCATTTTCCCTCCCGGCATGAACTCCAGCACCCTTCCGTCGATCAAGTCTTGGATCTTGTTCCTCAGGATCCAACAGTCGTCAGTGTCATGTCCAGGACTGTCAGAATGGTAGGCACACCTTTCATCAGGATTGTACTTTAGGGAGGTTATGTTGAGCTTCTTAGGAGTATCCTTTAAAGCAATCAGCTTGACCTCCAACAAGCGTTTCAGTATTAGTGAGGATGGCACACCAGTCTCCGAGAAATGTCTTCCAGACGTATTTTGCTTACGCCAATTACCCTGTTGACGCTGGTGAGGTTGATGTTGGGCTTGTGACCCCGAAGTAAACTGAGGAGCTTTTCCCTTGTCTTCTTGCCCCACAGGTGGTTGAATGATGGCTTGCTCTTCAACCTTAGATGTTTGCCCCAGTTGGTTATCCCAAAGCAGTTGGTTGACGAGAACCCTGAGTTCTCCTTGTCTTTGAGATAAGTCTTGGATAAGAGCCATTTTCCCCAGCATCTGGGTTCTCATTACATCCACCTCAGCTTGCAGATGTTTCAGCCGTTCGTCCTTGTCGTCTTCGGGACTCTTCCTGACCAAATTCCCCATGAGGAGTGTTCTCAGCTCTTCCTGCCCCTTGGATAGATTTAGGACGATCTCCCCGAACCGAGTCTCTTGAGCATGAAGATCCTGGTTGTCTTGCTGGGAAGCCATTGCTGAAATAAACAGCTAAGAAGATTAAGCAACATGTGGAAAGGAGTACCTGTAATACAATGATATGTATGTATGCATGCGATGTTTTCAAGGATCTCGCGGGGTAAACAGAGAAACTTGTTAGAATTTGAATTTGGGTAGCTTGATTGAAGGAACTTCATGTTGCTGAGAGTCCTTCTTCAAGAGTCAAGGCTCACCATATCGAGTGGGTCATAGCCCCTGACTCAAGTCATCATGTTTTGATCTCCGAACAACCTTGGCTAGAGGAAAATAAATCCCCTTTGCCCCTTGCTAGACATTTGGTTCATTATGACCTGCACCACGAACCCTTGAGATCCTTGAAACGAGTTAGTCCTTATGCAGGATGCATGCAATGGTATGATGGTATGATGTTATGCTATGCGTGGAGCAATGTAGGTAAACCCTGTTATGAGTCCAGATTAAGGACTGTAAACAAGACCTGCAAGAAACTCAAGTGTCATATAACAAGCATGCAAGTAGTCAAGTTTGAAGGCACACAAGTCACACAAGATAGCCCTTAGAGTTCAGGCCAGCATGAAGTTTGGGGTACTATCCTCTTGAAGTTCCGTTGGTTAAGACCTGTCCTATCAAAAGTAATCGGGTTCTAGAGGATCCCAATATCACTGACTACCCTCAATCGGTCATAACTCCAGCGTCGCAATCTTTTCTTGCGGCCAGAACCATCGCGAGAGTTTAGCCTCAATGGGTGTAGCATACTGCTACTGTTCTATGGCCAAGTTGGGTCAATTTAGGGTTCTAAGGTCGGTTGGTGCTTAATGACTCCTCAGAAGACCCATATTCTCCTTGTTGCAACACAAGGGATATCGGTACAGACCAAGGTGCCACACCAACGTAGCCACTGCTTCACCCGTGTCGGTCTATGCCGGACAGGTCCCTCACAGCTTATGCTACCTAAAAGGGTATCCCCAGATCCGGGTTAGGATCTATGAAACTCCAAGACAATGCCCACAAAATATAAAGCAAGCAAAGCAAAGCAATTGAAAACATAAGTATGATCTAATCCTAAGGTACACCTCACTTTTTAAATATCCCCAGCAGAGTCGCCAGTTCCGTGATCGGTGGAAATAGAACTGACTGTTTTTTAGCTGGTTTCGCGAAATGTCACGGTAAGCAAGAGTCGCCACCGTCTTTTATGTTCTCCAATATGGAAAGGACAAAAGCACAACAAAATTCCTTATTCGAGATGTCTCTCGGTTCGGGAGGTAGATTTATAGAAAGAGAAGGTGTTAGCACCCTTTCTATCCGTGGTTATCCACGGGCTCTTAGGTACTTGCTCTTATGTTTTCAAAAAAAGTTTTGATTGCTTTTCAAGTGTGTGTGGGTTTTGAAAAAGTTCGTTTGAAACTTCTAGGTAACTCTTGTATCAGTCCTCAAGAGTGTATGAAGTATTGTTTGAAAACTTTTTGAAAGTGTAAGGTGTGAAAAGTATTTTGTTTGTTTTTGAAAAGAGCAAGTACCCATGAGTCATCTACCTACCCTAAGGAATTAAGCTGTGTAAGTGTCCTTTAGATAGTGCTATCCCACCATTGAGAGGTAGGTAGCACCATCGTTGGAGGTGTTCGGGTCAATTCGATTATCGGGACAGTGTGGTCACCGAAGCAACGGTAGGACACCTTAGAAGTAACCCTAATGTCCTAGATCCTTTTATCCGAGGCAACCATTTCGAGACAACTGGATCTTGAGACAAAGGGTGACCTCTAAGACATCCTATACTTGATGACCACGTTTCGAGGCAACGAGTGAAGCGTACCCTAGGAGTGGCATGTGCTTTGTGTGTTGTTTTTCAGTTAATGTTTTTGTACATGTTATTTGTGAGCTACGAGTTGTTTTTATTTACATACATTCTTTCATGCATTGTTAACAGTTAGGGGTGCGGAAAATTAAAGTGCGGGAATGTAAAGCTATGTTATTACAAGGCGCGGGTCTATACCTCGCCAAAAAACAAAGACCCGTTTTGATAAAGTGCGGAAAGTAAAGAAAGCAATAAACCTAATTACTATTACATTCTTTAAGCAGTTACACAATAATCAAAATAAAATAAATGCGCGCGACTAAAAAATTAATCGGGAATGCCTTAAGGGTTTTGACCCTTTTAAGAAAAGAAATGAATTTTTTTTGTCTTTTTTATGATTAAATGAAATTAATTAAATAAAGCCTAATTACTAATTAATTAATTTATTAAAAGAAAATATTTTTTGTGTTTTTATGTTTTTAATGAAATAAAATAAACATAAATAAAATTAAAAGTTAATAAAAACTTAATTCTAAATTTATTTTAGTTATTTAAAAAAGAGTTAAAATTGCCTAATTAAAGCTAATTCAATTTATGAATATTTATTTACAAAATAATTACTTAAATGAAATTAATAAAGTAATGATATTAGTTCTTTTTGTTGTTTTTTTAAATATTAATTGGTTAATTGTTAATAAAAAAAATAATAAGAAATAAAATAAAGCAAATAAAAAAATAAAATGACAAAATAATAAAAAAGAAAAAGCAAACCCAAGGGGGGTTTGGGCCAGGAATGAGGGTTTGAGGAAGCAATATGGCCCAATAAGCTTAAGCCTTTGTTGACTTTAGGAATTGCCTGCACGCGCTTTGACTTGGAGCATGGTATCCAGCATCTCATAGCCCCTGGATTGATCTTTGAGGCCACTTGGCGCATGATCGTTTGATGCACATGGTGGAAAGCCTTTGTGAAACCTGCACAGGAACATGTTATGGAAAAATAGAAATAAGCATTTGGGGGACCTGGGATGTTGATGGAGTGCTTGGAAGTAGTTGAATCTGGCTAGATCAGGTCTTTCGAGCTTGACAACTTCAAGGAAATTTTTGCAATTTTGGGGCGTTCTCTAGGCTGTGTGTATTTTTCTGTAATGCTTTCTCATGGCATGTATTTATAGAGGAGATGGAGGGGACAAAGAAATAAGGCAAGAATCTAAGCCATAAAGCCATGCTTTCAAACCAAAATCCAACAAATTAAAAAGCTTCCAAAATTTGCAAAACTTTCCCTTTCCATGCTTACATGTATCTGGACATCTTGGCACAAATTCATAATTTTGTGTACAAAAAATAGCTTGCACGAATTTGGCAGCTAGTAAATGGCATATAAAGGTCATTCAAACCACAAAGATCCCCTTTAATTAATTTTTTTTGATTTTATTTGAATTTTATGGATTTAAAATGGATTAAATCAATAAAAATTAAATAAAATAGAAAAATTAATGTTTAATCTTTAAATTAATCATGGGACACGTGGGTGGCATGACAAGGCTGAATCAAGTGGAAAAAAGTGGGGCCTTTTGTCAAAAATTGAAGTTTCAAGGATAGTTGACTTTTGCCATTTCACAAAAATTTCCCAACTTCTCCAATGCATATCTTGCTCAATTTTGATCATATGAACATGTTCTTTGACATTTTGGAAAGGTCTTGAAGTCCTCTAACCAATGCCTTTGGTCCCATGTCATTTTGATTTACTAATATCAAGTTATGGTCTTTGACTTAAAATTCCTTTTTGTTGACTTTTAAAAATGACCTATAATGTTGAAATTGATAACTTTTTGTGAGAGAATTTCTTGGACTTGGAATGTGAAGATGAGTTGTAGGAAATGTCCTCCCCTTCAAAATGAGCATTGGATGGGATTTTTCTGATGAACCATGAAAAAGTTATGCCTTGGTCAAGTTACAGTTGACTTTTCAGCTGTCCAAAAATGGAAACTTTTGCATCTTGATGATTTTTGAGCCATTCTTGAGGAATTATGATCAAGACTTGATCAAATGATGACTGTGGCTTCAAAATAAGATGTTGACCAAAAATTTTGACTTTTGACTTCCAAATGACCATTTTGCCCCTGTAGTTGATTGTGAGGCAATTAGGGTTTTTGATTGTGCAACTTGACCTTGTGAGCCTTGAAACTTGGCATGTAGATGCTTGACAATGTATATGGGCATATGGGACTTGATTGAGCCCTTGAAAACCTCAACTTCTTTGCAAGAACCGAAACCCTAATTTTGACTGGCTTAGGAGGATGGTTTGACTGTGCAACCCTTGAGTAGACTTGAGCAAATTGAGATGATGCTTGTCAAAACTTTGAAGAATATGGGAGGGCAAATTTTGGGGTACAACAACTTGTACTAATAAAGTGTTACCTTTGATCTTCTTTATGAACAAGGTCTTATCCACTTTACCTTTCTCGAAACCTTTTTCGCATAAGAATGTACTGAGTCTGTCATACCATGCTCTAGGTGCTTATTTTAAGCCATAAAGAGCTTTTCTCAACTTAAAGACATGTGAAGGATTCTTGAAGTCTTCAAAGCCCGGGGTTTGTTTGACATAGACTTCTTCATTGATGTAGCCATTTAAGAATGCGCTTTTGACGTCCATTTGGTAAAGCTGAAAATTCAATGAACAAGCGTAAGCAAGTAAAACATGGATAGCTTCTAACCTTGAAACTGGAGCGGAAGTTTCTTCAAAGTCAATTCCCTCTTTTTGGTTGTACCCTTGGGCTACCAATCTTGCTTTGTTTCGAACAATTATACCGTTATCATCAAGTTTGTTTTTGAACACCCATATTGTACCTATGATGTGTTTGTCACTTGGTCTAGGAACAAGTTCCCAAACTTGATTTCTCTCGAACTGATTTAATTCTTCTTGCATAGCAATCATCCATTGGTCGTCTCCTAATGCATCGTCGACTTTGGAAGGTTCGATTTGAGAAACGAATGCCATGTTCAGGCAAGCATCTTTGAGGTTCAATCTTGTTGAAACGCCTTGACTGATGTCACCGATGATTTTATCAATAGGGTGATCTTTATGGGTTTTCCATTCCTTAGGTAGATCATTGACATTTGATTCTTCCGGAATTTGTTTTTCTTGTTGTTCCAATTGATTCTCATTGTTGGTCTTGGAGCCATCTTCTTTAGGAATATCTAAAATCTCATCATCATTATTTAAAACAATAGTATCCTCCTCGGAGGGGTTAGATTCATCAAATGATACGTGCATAGATTCCTCAATAGTTAAAGTTCTTTTATTGTAAATATGATAAGCTTTACTAGATAAGGAGTATCCAAGAAAAATACCTTCATCTGATTTTTCATCAAACTTACCAAGGTTGTCTTTGTCGTTGTTAAGGACAAAACATTTGCAGCCAAAGACATGAAAAAATGAAATATTTGGTTTCCTTCCTCGAAAGAGTTCATACAGAGTCTTCTTCAAGATAGGTCGAATATTAACTCTATTGCTTACAAAGCATGCTGTGCTTACAGCATCCGCCCAAAAGTATTTTGGAAGATTTGAATCACTAAGCATTGTCCTTGCAAGTTCAATAAGAGACCTATTATTCCTTTCTACAACTCCATTCTGTTGAGGAGTCCTTGGTGCTGAGAAATTATGTGATATTCCATATTCTTCAAAGAAATCTTCAAAGGAGGAATTCTGGAATTCTCCACCATGGTCGCTTCTTATGGAGGCAATAGATAGTGACTTCTCATTTTGAATTTGCTTTGCATATTTCTTGAACGCCTTGAATGCATCATTTTCTGCACTAAAAAGAATGTCCAAGTATATCTAGAAAAGTCATCAACAATAACTAGAGCGTATACATTACCTCCGAAGCTCCTCGTTCTAGAAGGGCCAAACAAGTCCATATGAAGCAGTTGTAGTGGCCTAGTAGTGGATACCACATTCTTGGATTTGAAAGTTGATTTTGTTTGCTTTCCCTTTTGACATGCATCACAAAGTCTACCTTTGATGAACTTTATCTTAGGCAGTCCAACAACAAGGTCATGCTTAATCAATTTGTTTAAATGCTCCATATGAATATGAGCGATTCTTTTGTGCCATAGCCACGAGTCGTTGTTGTTTGCCATAAGACATTTAACCTTCAAAGACAAATCGTTAAGGGAAATCATAAAAATATTATTTACTCTTTTACCTTTAAGTTTAGCCTCATGTGTGACTTCATCTTCTATCAAACATTTATCTTTAGTGAACTTGATCTTGAAGCCTTTGTCACATAGTTGACTAATACTTAGAAGATTGTGCTAGTCCTTCGACATAAAGAACATCTTCAATTGATGTGAAAGGTGGACCACCAACTTTTCCTATGCCAAGAATCTTTCCTTTGTTGTTATCTCCATACGTCACATAACCCTTGGCCTTAAGCGTTAGATGTGAAAATTTGTCGATATCTCCCGTCATATGCTTGGAACAACCACTATCGAGATACCATATATTTGAAGTGGTCATCAAGCTTACCTACAAAACAAGATTAGGTTTTGTTAGGTACCCAAGTTGCTTTGGGTCCTTCATAATTATTTCCTTTCTTAACCCACACATAATGCCCATTTGCCATGCCAAAGTTTCTAACATAACAAGCATTAGGTGTGTGTCCTCGAATACCATAATAAAAACAAGTAGGTTCAAATTTATTTCTATATCTAGAAGGATAAGATTTCTTCTTAGAGGGTATTTTCTTTTTAGGATAGTGATGAACTATTTTGGGAGTGATTTCTTTCTCTTTGGTTGGTTGATCGCTAGCCTTGACAAAGATGGTTTTGTTGGTACTTGGTTTTGAAAATTTTGAGTATCCAAGACCACTTTTGTCATTTGAGTATCTTTGTTGGATAAGAACACCTTCCAATCCAATTTTTCCTTTTTCATACCTTTCAATAACCCTTTTCAATTGGACAACTTGGAAAGAGAGATATTCACACTTTGTGCATACAAAATTCTGTTTTTCATCACTAACTTTTTGCTTTTCATCTTTGAGATCTTTTTCAATAGATCCACATTTTTCTTCCAACGATGAAATTTGTTTCTTTTGTGATGAGATAGTTTTATACATAATTTTGCATTCATTTAACAGTTCATTTATAGCACCTTGTGCATCACTAACAAAAAGAGAGAATATGTTTCTAACCTCATCATCTTCGCTTTCGGAGTGGTGTGATGCCATTAACGCAAGATTGGCACTTTCGTCGCTATCGGAGTCGGATGAAGAACTTAGTTCAACATCTTCCCATGCAACATATGCTTTCTTATCTTTTGATTCCTTCTTGCCTTTGTAGCCACTTTTCTTTGAAAGTTTTGGACAGTCCGGTTTGATGTGACCTTGTTTACCACATTCATAACAAGTAACTTCTTGTGTTGATGAGGATCCTTTCTTCTTCTTGAAGTGTTTTTTCTTCTTTGAGTGCGAGAAGGCTTTGTCATTTTTACCAAAGAATTTTCCAAGTCTTCTAACGAGAAGCATGAAGTTTTCATCTTCATCATGATTATCTTTCTTTTCATCTTCCTTGGAGTCAATCTTCAAGGTAATGTTCTTAGACTTCTTTTCTTGATTTTCACGCTTTTCCAATCTACCAAGTTCTGTCTCGTATTCTTGAAGTTTCCCGAACAAAGTTGCGGATGTCATAGTAGCGAGACTTTTCTTTTCTGAGATTGCCGTTACTTTTGGTTGCCATTCTCTAGTCAAGGATCTGAGCACTTTTAGGTTTAACTCATCATTGGTCAATGTTTTTCCAAGTGCCCTTAGATGATTTCTTAGATGCACAAATCTCTTTTGTAAATCAAGAATGGATTCTCCGGGTTGCATGCGGGACAATTCATATTCTTGACTTAACGTATTAAGTCTCGATCTCTTTACTTCAGTTGTTCCTTCATGTGTTTCAACCAGTGTATCCCAAATTTCTTTTACCGTTGTACATGCTGAGACACGGAAGAATTCATCCATACTAAGTGCGCTTTGTAGGAGGTTTATTGCCTTTTTGTCATACAAGACCTTTTTCTTATCATCATCATCCCATGTAGTTTTAGGCTTTGATGAGCCAACGACGTTTACTACAGTTACTGGAACAAAAGGTCCATTTTGGACAACATCCCATATTTCTTCTCCTTGTGCTTCTAGATGAGCCTTCATACGGATCTTCCCGAAATCAAAGTATTCACCACAGAATAGAGGAGGCTTATTGCTACTGCCACCGTCTCTGAACACAGAATTGTTGTTTGCGGAAGCCATTCTGGATCTAGTAGGAACAGGTTACCTATAACCTGCTCTGATGCCAATTGTAAGTTCAGATGCGCCTAAGAGGGGGGGGGGGGGGGGTGAATTAGGTTCTTTAAAACTTTTTCTGAATTGTATGAATATTTTTGCACGAGTTTCTTTTCTTTCTTTTTCTGATAAGTGATGAAAGCAGTAAATGCGGAAAGTAAAGAACACAAAGATGTATCCTGGTTCCCCTCACAGTCCGAGAGTACTCCAGTCCCCTTTCAACATGAAAGAGATTTCCTTATAGTTGGTAATTTGTACAAAGACTACCTAACAACCAAGAACAATCCTCTTGGACCAAGAACAATCCTCTTGGACCAAGAACAATCCTCTTGGATTTTCACTAAGACCACAAAGAGAACAATCCTCCCTATGTGTCTTTCTTGTTTCCAACAATCCTGAAAACAAGGATACAATAGTTTGTTTGATTTGTATAAGAGTTTAAAAGATGAAAGAGCAATTTCAATCACTTGATTGATCTTTTCTATTCAATATGAAATTTAAGATGGAATACTCTTCTAAGTGCTCAAGAATAATTTTCAGTATGCATATGAAAATGATGAACAAAAATCTTGAGTATAAAGAGTATGATTCAAAGAATAGAAAATAATAGTTGTTAGTGATTGTTGTTGTATTTGTTGTATTGTTGTTGTTTTAAAATTCAAGACAAAAATAATTTATAGTGTAGTAATACCTCTTCAATGAATCATAGCAATGTTTAAACCATTTTTACTAAAACAATGTATTTGAAAAGATACAAAGATTGCCATGAAAAGGTGTTACTAAAAGTTGCTAGAAAAATAATTTTTTCAAAACTTAAGACACAACAACCGGTTGCACTAAAGCAAAAACCGGTTATTGTAAAAGCAATGTTTAAAAATTTTGAAAAATATAACTATGACAACCGATTGTCATTGAGGAGCAATCGGTTGCTCATAAGCCAACGTTCAAAAAATTTGAAAATAAAACACATGACAATCGATTTCTGCTAGATGACAATTGATTGTTTTCAAACAAAAGCAAATGTTTTTTGGATGCAACCGATTGTCCTAGCATGACAATCGATTGCTTGTGTACAAAAATTGAAAAATCATTATTTTCAAAGATTTTAAGCAATTTAAAACATCCTTCTTCAATCATACATAGTATATACTCAAAATATTATTTTAATAAAGTAAATGTATGATTAAAAATAGTTTTGAGCACTAAGAGCATAAGATCAAAAATTTCATATACCTTAAGCCATAAGTCTTGAAAAGTTGATCTTGATCAATGAATGTTTGCTTGAGATAAATCTTCTATATTGATCCATTCATTTTTGCATGCTAGCTTGTCTTCATCAAACCATTTGGAAAGCTTGATTTCACACATGGCTCAAAACATCTCAAGTTCATTGGATTGACAGATGAAATTTGCAATTAATTGATCAAAAGTCAACTGTACACTGAAAAGTCAAACTTTGACTTTTTGGTCAAAATCAAGTACCAAGGGCCATAATTCATTAAAACATTTCCAAATGTGAAACTTGTTCATCAAGAAATCCAAATTTGAAACTTAGGGTTTGAATTTGAAAATTTTCATAACTTAGAAATTTTCTAAGTATGAAAATTTTCTTATTTTTTCTCAACTTTAGGCCACTTTTACACCATGATGCATATTGCTTTAAGGAAAGTTCCCAATATGAAAGTTGTAGATCTCCATGAAATCTACAACTTTTCTTCACAAATTTTTTCCTAAAGATGCATGGATCTCAAGATATAAATTTGTGAATACATGGTCATGAACTTGTTAACTTAGTGAAAATTTGCCCTAATTTAGGCAGGTTTTGGACCCAACTTCATGGAAATTTTTCACCTAGTTACAAGAGGTATCTAAAAATGAATTTCAAAGATTAATTATAGAGGACATTACAAGCTTTCCAAAATATCCAAGAACTCCTCAAGATCATTTTTTAGTAGGGAGAATCAAAGAGAGGAAGTTGGCAATTTCTCACTTTTTGTCCAAGCCATTTCATGAAGAACAAAGTTGCAAATCAATCCTATGCTGGCTAATTCATGCTGTACAGGTACTAAACTTGTTTCACACTCGTTAATTAAATGCTTAATCAGTTGACAATGCTTTGATCCATGCTTTTGAACCTTTATCCAACTTGTAATTCCATTTATGGCAAAAAGGCTCCATTGCCATTTTGAAAAAGAGAAACTTTTGCAAACTTTGTAATCTTGAGCATTGGATCTGTCCCCTTGATACATGCAAGTACCACGGACCAAAGGAAACTTGTAGGGAAGAAATACCAACCCTAAGGAAGCCAGTACAAGCATTTGAACTTTGTATTATCACTTTGCTTCAAGTACAAGAAAAGTTGCAAAAAGGCCAGGGCTTGCACATCTGATAGAGGGTTGACACAAAACCATTTCAATACTAATATACAAACAATGTACAACACAAAGCACGCTTGGAAAGGACCTGAAACACTCTCAAGCTGAAAAACACCAAAAATATGTCCAAAACCTACAGTTTCTGCACAAGCTCACCCATCTTCCATTTGTCTCGTGCGTTTTGTGTTTAGATCATTCAAACACCTTATATACTTGATATCAAGCCCATCCAAACCATCATACCTATTCTGTAATCACTCCTCCACCATCTGCCATTGTTGACTTCAGATCTTGCAACTTGACTTGGCCAGGGAGTTCTAGCTACTTTCAGAGCAAGGCAAGGGTTGAAATAGATTCAGGGAAGCTCAAGGAAGCTGAAGCAAGCATCAGGCCTCCCTCAAACTCACCCCAGTTCATTTCACGATTCCAACTGAAGGAGGTAAAATTTCAAACTCTATCTCCTTGTACAGGCAACCTTAGGCCATGATCTATGAATAAAAAATGTAGTCCTCATCATAACGAAGCTGTACATACCATTATCTTGCATTGATTTTACTTGTGCTAAGAGAATTTGGAAGTTGAAATCTCTGGAAATATTAGGTTAGAATTTAGGCTTTTAAAATTCTCTTTGATCTTTGATAGTTAGATTACATAACTTATATGGTTGGAATCGTGTGCTCAAGTGCTATATTTTTCATGTTATAAGTTTTTATTTTCATGGAAGTATCAGGAAGTTACAGGGGATCCGACCAAGGCTTGAGGAAGAAGATGAAACAGAGCATAGGGCGCGTTTTGTAATATGTTATTTTTGTTTCAGTAAAGATAATGGATGTATGGCCACCCCAGTGGCAAAGCAGCGCGCTGGTGAGACCCATGTCCTGGGTTCGAACCTGCGCGCTACTTTTGTTATTTTTCACTCTTTTCTTTTCCATATTTTCACATTTTTTTTTTGCAGGATGGGCTTGGCTATTGGGCCAGCATTTTTTGCTAACCGTACCATCAAATCTGCTTCACCACCCCTCTTACTAACTTTCATGTTTTTTTTTTGTTTTTTTTTATTTTAATATTTTACATATTAAATATTTTCTCTAATATATAAAAATCCCAAAAATATAAATTGATAATATTACACTTTTATTTTATTTTTCTCACATAAAATATTTTTTATTTTTATAGGATATAATTCATTTTCTTAATAAACTTGTAAATATAATTAAATATATTTAGTTTAATTTATTTTTCATTTCATACTTATAAATACCTATTTCTGCATGTATATAATTTTATATTTATATACAATATTATTTATTATTTTTATATAAGAAAATGCACAAAATAATAATATAGAAACTTTATTTTCTCTTAAATAATAATTAGGGTTAAACCCCTTTTTGAGAATCAATTCTTTTCTTATATTTTTAGGTTTAGATTAAATTTTTACATAAAAATAAGACCATCAAAAATCTTTTACATGTACATTGCATTGCATTACATTTTAAATATTGTATTGTATAGTATTTATCTTAAATTCGTACAAATTTGATTTGGTTGTAATAATATATTTAGCTTTATATTTGTGCAAATCTCCATTCAAACTTGTATTCCCCCCTCCCATAAATTGTTGTAATAGCTTAGAAATATTTACATTACGCAATTTATCGCTTTCATATGCCATGATTAGTAATTAGGGTTTGTATGACAAGAACAAAACAAAACAAAATAGAACATCCTAAATACAAGACAAAATCAAAGCATGAAAATGACACACTTGCACACAAGCACCCTTAGGGTTTTCCCCACTTGGTTGCCTAAAACAAAATGGCCATGTTATGCATGCGAAGTATCTTGGCAAAACAAAACAAATATAAGATCATAGCCCCTCGATGACGCTATTCAAAAGCTTCCTTAAAAAAATGATCTTGGTCCCTCAAAATACTAAGATACTTTGCAAACATTGCTAATCATGGTTATACGATGACCCACGCCCGTCCCGTTTACATCCAAAGATAGGGTTGCTTACTAAATCTATGGTAAGACAACAATGCCAAAGGAATAGAAAATGCACAAGAAAGACATTTGAGTAGGTAGATAGCTTCTAGTTACTTGCTCTATTTCAAAACAACAATCCTTGCTATTTTTCAAAACAAACACACACATTTCAAAACATCTTACAAACACTGAAAACATTTTCAAAAGACAAATATCTTTGTATACATTCTTACGAACGAGAATCATTGCAAAGATTGCCTAAACGAATGGCCTCTTTTACAAAATACTTTCAGAAACCACACAAACACAATTTCAAACAAACAAAAGCAAGTGATCTAAGCAAGTAACTAAGAGCCCATGGAAAACCATGGATGAAAAGGGTGCTAACACCTTCCCTTTTTATAATCTACCCCCCGAAATCAAGAAACAATCTCAAAGGTCTTTCCTATGCTTTTTCACATTTCCTTTTGGATAAAAGAAAAGTCGGTGGTGACTCTTGCTAATCGCAACATTTGCGATAAAACACAAAACCTCAAGTCAGTTCTCCCACTTCATCACACCAAGCCTAAACCAAAATGTCGAATCAAATGTCTCAACATCATGATAAGAAAGGACATCTTAGGAAACCTTATGTGAAGAAAGGACATCATGGCAAGAAAAAGCTTAATCACACCAGAGAGAATCCCAAGCCCTGGAGATATCATCACTGTGGAAGGCTTGGACATATAAGGCCCTTCTGTTTCAAGCTGTATGGGTATCCTAAAAATATTCCTCCCAAAATTGATAAGATTCCCCAAAATAGCAAAAAGGAGAAACAATGGGTTACCAAGTCCAAAGTTGGTAGTTTCATTGCTCACACCTCTCTCAGAGTATCAACCAAAGATGACTGGTAATTTTATAGTGGCTGTTCTACATACATGACAGGTATCAAGAATATTTGGTGGATGTCAAGTCTGATTCCACCAGTTATGTGACTTTTGGTGATGGAGCAAAAGGAGAAATCAAAGGTGTTGGCAAGCTTGACTGCTAAGGAATTCCTAATCTTGATAATGTGTTACTTGTAAAAGGGTTAACAGTTAATCTGATAAGTATAAGCCAAATATGTGATTAAGGATTCAAAGTTAACTTCTCCAAGGAAGAATGTCTTATGTGAAATGAAAAGAATGAAGTTATCATGAAAGGAATCAGATCTAAAGATAATTGTTATCTATGGGTTCCTCAAGAGTTAAACCTCTCCTCAACATGTGTTTTAGCCAAAGAGAATGAAGTTAAACTATGGCATCAAAAATTAGGGCACTTGCATCTGAAAGGTATGAAGAGAATTATATCCGAAGAAGCAGTGAGAGGGATTCATAAGCTCAAGATAGAAGAAGGAAGGGTATGTGGTGATTGTCAAATTGGAAAGCAGACTAAGATGTCACATCAGAAGATTCAACATCTTACTACATCAAAAGTTTTGGAACTTCTTCACATGGACTTGATGGGACATATGCAGGTTAAAAGTCTTGGTGGTAAGAAGTATGCCTATGTTGTTGTAGATGAATTTTCTAGATACACATGGATAAGCTTTATTAGAGAAAAATCAGAAACTCTTGAAGTATTCAAAGATATTTGTCAAAAACTTCAAAGGGAAAAAGGAAAGTCATGTCATAAGAATCAGGAGTGATCATGGAAAGGAATTTGAGAACAAAAAATTTGTTGAGTTTTACTCCTCTGAAGGAATCAGCCATGAATTCTCTTCTTCCATTACTCCTCAACAAAATGGGATTGTAGAACACAAGAATAGAACTCTCTAAGAATCTTCCAGAGCCATGATTCATGATAAGAAGCTACCCTACCATTTTTGGGCTGAAGCAATGAATACTCATGTTATATCCATAACAGAGTCACTCTAAGGAAAGACACTTCAGCTACTTTGTATGAAATATGGAGGGGAAGAAAACCAACTGTTAAATACTTTCATGTTTTTGGAAGTAAATGTTACATCTTAGCTGATCGTGAACAAATGAGGAAGATGGATCCTAAGAGTGATAAAGGAATATTCCTGGGTTACTCTATAAACAATAGAGCATACATAGTTTTTAACTCCAGAACCAAAGTTATGATGGAGTCAATAAATGTTACTATTGATGATAAAGGATGGAATGTTGAAGAAGATGTCTCAGAAGATGTTGGAATATCTTTCCCTAATAGTCCAATTAAATGAAATGACACAAGTATTGACTCTATTCCTCCTCAAGAAGATCCCCAACCTAGTCACCTCAATAAAGGACCTTCAATTAGAACTCAGAAAGATCATCCTAAGGAGCTTATCATAGGATATCCAAACAAAGGAGTTACTACCAGATCAAGAGAAGGGATTTCAAACTGTTTCTTTGTATCAAAATGACCCTAAGAATGTCAAAGAGGCCTTAACTGATGAGTTATGGATTAATGCTATGCAAGAAGAGCTGGAACAATTAAGTAGGAATGAAGTTTCGGATCTGGTTCCAAGACCTGAAGGAACAAATGTGATTGACACTAAATGGGTATACAAGAATAAATCTGATGAAAAAGGGGTGGTCACTAGAAATAAGGCAAGGTTAGTTGCACAAGGATACACTCAAATTTAAGGAGTTGACTTTGATGAAACCTTTGCTCTTGTGGCTAGACTTGAATCAATCAGACTACTGTGGAGAATTGCATGCTGTTGTACCCCAAAATTTGCCCTCCCATTTTCTCAACATTTTTCTCATCACAAGACCCTTGGAGCTCAAGATCCAGTTAGGGTTCCCTCTGCAAGACTTCTCCTAGCACTGTTGACCCAAATTAGGGTTTGTGTTTGCACAAAGATATTTTGACCTAAAATGCCTAAGATGACTTTCATGCTTCATGTTGGACTCCCAAGTTTATCCATACCAAGTTTCAAGCCTTGATTCCAACCTTTGCCCAATCAATTGGACAGTTGACCTAGAAATCAGCTGTATTGGGGAAAAAGTCAACTGTGGCCAATTGACAGTCAAACCTCATGGAAATTGACCCACATCAACATTATGAACTCATATGGACCATTTGATCAAGTTTGGATCACAATTCCACAAGAAATCTGATCAGATCACCAAAAGGGCAAAATGGTTATTTTTAGGGTTTTGACTGCACAAAGGCAATTTTTGACTGTTTGACTTAGCCAATAGCAAACCAAGATCACATATGGACTCAAGGACCCCATGGAATTGTCTTGACATACTCAACAAGTTCAAAAGATCCCAAATGCACAAGATTGACAGTTGAATTTTCCAGTCAATTGATCAATTTTGATTGTATACTGAAAAGTCAAACTTTGACTTTTTGGTCAAAATCAAGTGTCAAGATTCATTTTTAATCAAAACATGCCAAATCATGAAACTTGTGCATCAAGAAATCAAGAATTGCAAATTAGGGTTTGAAATGAAGATTTTTCATAACTTAGAATTTTTCTAAGTTATGAAAAACCCTAATTTTTTCCTAACTTTGTCCCACTTTCTCATCAAGATGCATTTGGATTCAAGGAAAAGTCAAAACATGAAAGTTGTAGTCCATTGCAAAATCTACAACTTTAATTCACAAAGTTTCCTTAAAATAAGCTTGTAGCTCAAGTTACAATTTTTGGAACAAGGGTACCAAACCATTCTTAACTTAGAGAAATTTTGAACCATTTTAGGCAGGATTTTTGCCTAACTTCAAGACCATTTTTCACATGCTTCCACTTGGAATTTCAATTTGCATTTCAAAGATGGATTGTAGTACACATTCCAAGCTTTCCAAAATATCCAAGAACTCATCAAACAACCTCATGGTTAGGGAGAATCAAATTTGGCAAGTTGGGAAAAACTCACTTTGTTTATGGCCAATTTACATGTTCATACACTTGTGCCATTTTGAACTCAGCTTGCATTCCTTGATTACAGGTCCTATATCCCATTTGCACTCAATAATTTAATGCTAACTCATTGTGCCAAGGCCTTGTTTTATGTGTTTAAGCATTACATGGAAGTTTAACCCTTAAATAGAAAAAGCAAATTATCCATTTTTGAAAAGGTATGGCTTTATGTCAAAAGCAAATCCAAGAAGTACCAAGGCATATCTCTGAGGCACAAGTTAAGGAGCATAACACACTGACCAAGACTAATGTATGCAGCATACATTGGGGGCCTGCACAAGTCTAGAACACAACTTGAACTTTTGTTGCTTAAAGTTGAAGAAAGCTTGCATAACATCTACCAACTCTCATCTCAGCCAAGACAACCTTAAGCAAAGTTATTGTACACTTTCTAAACATCAAACCTAAGCTGAAACACAAGCCAACCAAGTTCCAAACAGTCTCAAACACAGAACCACCATAAAACTGCAAAAACAGGGCATAAGCTACAGTTGGACTTCCATAGCTCATTTCCATCGTGCATCTTGGCCAAAACCACTTCAAACACTTTCCCTACCATCCATACAAACTGTCCAAAGCATTAGAAGCAGACTGTAACATCCCTAGATAACATCACCATTTTCATTTTTCTGTTTTGCAGTTGAAGTACCATAGCACGATTATCTTGGTTTCCAAGCAAACTAAAGGTTGGAATAGCATCCTGAGACATCAAGGAAGCTATACAAATCATTACCTTGCCTTGTAAGCATCTCCATTATTGCACACGATTCCAACTGAACAGGTAAGTTCATGAACTTGTATCTCTCTATCCAGGCATTGTTAGGTTTAGATTTGTGAAGAAATCATGTCACATTCATAGCCCTGAACATGCCCATATCATTAGTTTTCATTTATGTTATGTGTGCTTAGAGAATTTTAAGTCTGAACATTGAACAAAAACTAGGTCAGGAATTGGGGGAGAAGAAATTCTCTCTCATTTCTGAGAGTTAAATCATGTTCTTTATATGTATGAACTTGTGAGATGATGCTTTACATTTTTTGTGCTGTGAGTTTTCATTAAAAGTCAAAGAATCAGGTTCTTGTTATGGAAGCAAAGAGGCGCGCGTTTTCAAACAGAGATGGCTGGAGGTTGAAGAAGCTTGCCTTTGGGCTGGGGCTGTTTCATTTTTCTTATTTGCACCCTATGTTTACTTTTGAACCCCCTTGGCCCATTGTGCTTATTTGAGACATTTTCTTGACTTTTCTTTTTATTTCTGACTTATTTATTTTTTTTCATAATATTAAAAATATAAAAAATATTTTTCACACCATTTTTATATTTATTAGGCATTTATTTGTTTAAATTGATGTTTGTACATAAATAATAACATAATATCTTTTATTTAAAAATACTAAAATTAATACCAATACATTTTATTTTCTGATTTTTATTTTATTTTATCTTTTGAAAATATTTTATGAAAATATACTTTTTTTTTGTAAATATTAAATATTTTATTTTTGTACATATTTAATATGTTTATCATATAATATAAATATTTACATATTTATTAGGATATTTAGGATAAAAATACCAAAAATATATATATTTTTATTTTTATTAATATTTAACATTAAAAATACCTTTTTGACAAATATACTTCTCTTTTATTTATTTTTTTGTACATGATAAATAAATATTACATATATTATACATATAAATACTTTTATTTATAAAATTAGGGTTTTTGCCCTAAATGCATAAGAATCCCAAAATTAATTGATTTTATTTTTGCTTATTTGATACATGATAAATACCTTTTACATACACATAAAAAAGAAAACCTTGTTGCATTTTGCATATTTATTTTATTTTATTAAATATTGTGTAATTAAATACCTTGCAAAATTCCAATTTGATGTAATAGTCTAGGGTTTTAATTCTTGTCAAAATACCCCCATTTGAACATTTGTACCCCCCATCCCATATATTGTGTTGTAATAACTTAGGAACTTTATTTTTTCGCACTTTAAAGCTTTCTAATTATGCCATGTTAGGATTAGGGTTTGTATGCAAATCAATTAACCAAAAATAGTTTGACCTAAATTCAAGATAAACAAGCATGAAAATGGACAACACTAATCACACTTGCACCCCTAGGGTATTCCACTTGTTGCCTTCAATAATGGGCCATATTGCATGTTAAGTATCTTTGGGCAAAACAAACACAATTCAAATGATCATAGTCCCTCGATGACGCTTTCGAAAGTTGCCTAAAACATGATCAAGTCCCTCCAAGGAAAAATTGCCCAAAGATACTTGGCACCATTGCAATTATGGTCTAAATGATGACCCGCGCCCGTCCCTTTCACATCCTAACACAAGATTGTCCACCAAATGCAATGGTGGAACAAAATTGTTAAAAGGGTTAAAAACATAGGAGAAATCTTTGAGAAATTTAGGAGTAGACAAACTCTTAGTTACTTGAATCAAACTTGCAAAACAAAACACTTGCCTATTTTTCAAACCACACATCACTACACTTTCAAAACAACTTTCAAAAACATTGAAAACCTTTTCAAAAGACATACACCTTTGTATACATCCCAACATGGATCATTACAAAGGTTTCCACCACATTGGCCTCTTTTCAAAACATTTTCAAAACACACACACAAAGCACCATTTCAAACAATTGAAAATTAAGGCAAGTTGATCTAAGCAAGTAACTAAGAGCCCATGGATAACCATGGATAGAAAGGGTGCTAATACCTTCCCTTTCTATAATCTACTCCCCGAACCCAAGAAAACATCTCAAAGGTTTTTGCTGTGCTTTTTAACCTTTCCTTAGGATAAAATAAAAAGTCGGTGGCGACTCTTGCTCAACCGAAACATTTGCGAAAACAAACGCAAAACCTCAAGTCAGTTCTCCCAACATATCACACATGCATTTTGAAATTTAAACTGTTTCAAATGGATGTAAAGAGTGCCTTCTTGAATGGGTACCTGAATGAAGAAGTTTTTGTTGAAGAACCAAAAGGATTTGTTGATCCAAGTTTTCCTAAACATGTTTATCAACTGAAGAAAGCTCTGTATGGATTGAAGCAAGCTCCAAGAGCTTGGTATGAGAGACTGACAAAATTCCTTAGGGAGAATGGATATTGGAAAGGTGGCATAGACAAAACCCTCGTTGTCAAAGAAGAAGAAGGGAATATTATGATTTCTCAAATTTATGTTGATGACATTGTATTTGGTGGGATTTCAAATGAGATGGTTCAACATTTTTTCAAGCAAATGTAGTCTGAATTTGAAATGAGTCTTATTGGTGAATTAACTTATTTTCTTGGTCTGCAAGTTAAACAAATGGAAGACTCCATATTTTCATCTAAGAGAAAGTATGCCAAGAATATAATGAAGAAGTTTGGGATGGAGAATGCCAGTCACAAAAGAACCCCTGCTCCCACACATATGAAGCTGACTAAAGATGAAAAAGGAGTAAGTGTAGATCAAAGTCTCTACAGAAGCATGATAGGCAGTCTTCTATATCTCACAACTAGCAGACTAGACATTGCCTTTGCTGCAGGGGTGTGTGCAAGATATCAAGCTGATCCTAAAATTATCCATGCCAACAATGTGAAGAGGATTATTAAATATATCAATGGGACAAGTGACTATGGTATGTTGTACTCACATGGATCAAATTAGGCCTTAACTGGTTTTTATGATGCTGATTGGGCAGGAAGTGGTGATGATAGAAAGAGTACATCAGGAGGATGCTTCTTTCTGGGAAATAATCTCATATCTTGGTTCACTAAGAAGCAAAATTGTGTGTCTCTGTCCACTGTTGAGGCTGAGTACATTGCTGCAGGAAGCAGTTGTTCTTAATTGGTTTGGATGAAACAAATGTTAACAGAGTACAATGTCAAACAAGATGTCATGACATTATTCCGTGACAATTTAAGCGCCATAAACATTTCAAAGAATCCCATTTAACACAGCAGGACCAAGCATATTGACATCCGTCATCACTTCATAAGAGAGCTAGTTGAAGAAAAAATTGTTGCCTTAGAACATGTAGCCACTAAATTGCAACTGGCTGACATCTTCACAAAGGCTTTGGATGCTAATCAATTTGAGAATTTAAGAAGAAAATTAGCGATATGTTTATATGAGGTTTTGTAGCAATTAAAAGTGTGTGGAAATATCATTAAAGTGATATTGTATTATTGGTGTTTCTAACAAATAAATTTTAGAAAGCAATCATTACAAGACTGCCTCAAATTTTTTCCCACACGCTACGACAATTCTTGTTTCTACTTTCACAAACTCTTCATTCTCTTTCATAGAAAAAGGACCCTTGCCATTCTTCATCTCCTTGCTAGAAATTTTTCAAACATGTCTCAACATCACACATCATCTTCCTCAAAATCTACAAATGAAATTCTTTCCCTTGATAGAGTAATAGATTTTACTCATCTATCAACGATCCCTTCGCTTGAGAAAAAGGTCAAGAAACCTAGATCATCACCAACTAAGAAATCTAAAGATGATAAAGGTAACTCTTCTACTGCTAATGACAATAGAACCGAAGAAGAAATTGTTAATTTTGTAGAAGCATCAGAAGGCTTGTGGATAGAGTATTAAATGAAGGCTTTGTTGTTCCTGGGATTTCTACTCCCCTTGCTTGCATGCCTCCTCCTGCTGACAAAGGAAGTAATCCTAAAAATGATGCTGCTAAATCATCCAAGAAAGATGCTGCTGAAAGCAAACTTGAGAAGCTTGCCACCTCTGACCTAAAAGAAGTGGAAAAAGAAGATGTTGATCAAGATGTTGGGGAAAATGTTGAATAAAATGTTGAAGAAAAATATCCTTCTAAAGAAGAGGTTGCTGCCTCCAAGGATGGAGAAGGTCAAAATATTGACAATATAGTCAATGTAGAAGAGCTGTCTGATAATGAGCTCATCACTAATATTATACCTGGTATTGCAAGAAGGCTAAAGTCTAGGAAAGTGAAAGATGCAGGTGTCACACCCCCTCCCAAGACAATTAAGAAGAAAACCATGTATGGACCCCCAAAAGCAGGAAGTAAAGTGGTCCCCCCTTCTAGCAAAAGAAAAGCTAGACATGTTAGCTCCATAGATGATGATGAGGATGCTGTAAAAAGATCCAAGAATAAGAAGAAAATTGTGGTGGTTGAAGAAGTTGATTCAAACTATGATGTCGAGCAAGATGTCCAGGACATCTCTCATATAAAAAAGTTTGCAAATAAGAAATTGTCTGTTAGGGTTCCTGATGCCCCACTTGACAACATCTCCTTTCACTCTGTTGGGAATGCTGAAAAGTGGACGTATGTGTATCAAAGAAGGATTGCCCTGGAGAGAGAACTGGGAGCTGGTGCTTTGGAATGTAAAGAAATCATGGAGATGATCTCTTATGCTTGATTAATGAAAACAATTACCAGGTTTTCCAATTTCTATGAAACTCTTGTTAAGGAGTTTATTGTTAATATTCCTGTTGATTGTGCTGACCATAAAAGTAAGGAGTATAGAAAGGTTTTATTAAAGGAAAGTGTGTAGAATTTTCTCCTGCCATCATAAATAGATTTATAGATAGGTCTGAAGATGTCTGTTGTGAGCTAGAAGTTACAGACAATCAAGTGTGCAAAGCCATCACTTCTAATCAAGTAAGTGAATGGCCCATGAAAAATAAACTTTCCGCCAGCAAACTGAGTGTGAAATATGAAATTTTACATAGGATTGAAGCTTCAAATTGGGTTCCCACTAATCATACTTTAACCATCTTCATTGGTTTAGGAAAGTTCATTTATGCTATTGGAAACTAGAAACTTTTTTATTATGGGACTTACATATTTGATCAGACCATCAAACATGCAGGAACTTGTGCCATTAAAATGCCAATTTCTTTTCCTTCCCTCCTCTATGGAATTATCCTAAATCAGCATCCTGGAATCCTAAATGGTAATGCTGTAGTGTGCAAGAGGGAGTATGCCTTAACACTTCATTTTAAGTTTTTTTCCAGGAAAACATGTCCCAGACATTGTTTTAACATCTTCAACTGCTGAAAATAAGACCTCCACTAAGGATGAAATAATCAATGAATTAAGGGAAGCCTGCAAGGAATTATATGATGTGATTAGAGTGAGCTCATCTAGGAAGCTAATTTTTGAAAAGATGATCAAGGAATTGCAAAAGAACAACAACCTTGATGATACAGTGAGCTCTGAAGGTGAAGACTCCAGTAAGGAAAGAAGTTCTGGTTCAACCAAGTCAACTGGTCCTGATGACAGTTAGACTACTTGATGTTTCTCTGAACTCTTTGTTTCTTTTTTGGCATTTGCATTTGCTCGAAAATAGAATTATATGGTATGTACCCTAATACTGATACTTCTTGAATGCATCCTTTATTTGGCATATTATGACCAAAAAGGGGGAGAGAAAGTGAGTGACTGACTAACCACTAGCCACTGACTGACCACTGACCATTGATTGAGGGGGAGCCTCATGTCTCAGAAGATGTTTTGACATCTTCCTTTGCTAAAAACTAAATTCTAACTGAATGTATGTTTTTATTTCTTATGATGCTGATCTGATATTGCTCTGATAATTGTGCTGCTGCTCTGATAATATGCTCTAATATTGTTTTAGCCAAAATTTTCCAAAGGCAGAGTTTGTAAGTGTTTGTTGGCAGCAATTTTGATAAAATAATGACTTGTTAATGTTTTGCTAAATGTCTTAACATTTGGAGCAAAACTGTTTTCAATGATGTCAAAGCAGATGTCTTGACATATGCCTACTGAGTTGATCTCATCCCAACATCAGTTAAGTCTTTTTGTTTCCTGTTTTCATGCAAGCCATAATTCATGATTTGTGACCTACAAGCTGTGAAAAGTATGGAGGAATGTTTTTCAAATTGAATAAACCTTATCTTAGTCTGTTTTTAGGGAAATATTTAAAATATTTGAATATTTGATTTTAAGCCCAAGGCCACAACTGCGCATATATAAGGACTTGCTTCCTTATTCAAAGACAAGCAACTTTTAAAGAAGAATACTTTCTTTCTGATTATAAGTCTAGGATTTTTATTTGTAATACACTCTAAGTATTTGTTTAAATACTCAAGTTATTATTTTGGTTGTTAATTGTGTATCATTCATAAGCTTTTAAGCATTGAATGATTGAAGTGTTTCAAACTTATTAATTTTTTTAAGTTCTTCACTGTAAGTGATTGAAGGGATTTGAAGATGGCCCATACCTAGGTGAGTCTTAGGTAGAAGTTTAGCTTGGGTATTGATTAAGTGATTAGATTGTAAATTGGTTGTTTACTGAGGGTTTATGAATTGATGTTATTTAGTGAACTTGTCCTTGGCTTGGTAGCCCCTAGAGTAGGTGTTGTTGTACACTGAACTGGGTGAACAATCTCTTGTGTTTTTACTGCTTTTGATTTTACTGTACCTTACTTGCAAATAGATATTTGGGTCGTGACATCTCATTTGACATCACATATCTGATACCAGAATTTCAATTTTTATCTGAGGCAACAAGTGAGGTTAACCCTAGAGGTACATGTGTGCAAGGTGTTTTGTTTTCATGTATTTTATCTTGAATTAGGGTTTTGCTATGGTTGGTTTTAATCTTGTCATACAAACCCTAATTACTAACAATAATAAGGAAAGCGATAAATTGCCAAATTTAAATGTCCTACGCTATTACAACACTTTGAGAATAGGGGGTACAAGTTTGTGAATGAGGGGGAGAAAGCAATAAAGCCTAATTATCTATTACAAACCTTGGATATGAATAATAAATAATGCACAAAATGTAAAGATGAATGAAGAAAAAGAAATTTTTTTTTACAGTTTTCTCCTTCATGGATGGTTTCTCAGGGTATAATCAGATCAAGATGGTACCTGAAGACATGGAGAAAACTACCTTCGTCATATAGTGGGTAACATTCTGCTACAAGGTTATGCCTTTTAGGTTGAAGAACACCGACACAACATATCAGCATTGTAATACGGTGAGAGAACTGACTTTTGGGTTTTGCGTTTTATTGCAAATGTTATAGATAGCAAAAGTCGCCACTGCCTTTTCTTTTATCCAATAAAGGAAAGGGAGAAAAGAACAGGAAAGACCTTTGAGAATTTTCTTGAGTTTTGGGGGTAGGTTATGAAAAGGGAAGGTGTTAGCACCCTTTTCACCTGTAGTTATCTACGGGCTCTTAATTTCTAGCTCACTTTGAAATAATGATTTGTGTTTGTGTATGTTTGAAAATATTTTGAAAACACTTAAGCGCGGCAATTTTGTAATGATTATCACATTGTTGAGAATGTTTACAAAATGTTTGTTTTGAAAATGTTTTGAAAGAAAGTGTTGTTTTGTGAAAAGATGTTTTGCAAAATGCCAATGTATGGCAATTTGCTTTATAATAACCCTTGTATCAGTCCTCAAGAGTGTTTATAAAGTATTTTGAAAGTAGTTGTTTTAAAAGTGTGAAGTGTGTAAATTGTTTTAGTTTGTGAGCAAGTGATTACGAGCGATCTACCTACTCAAAAAGTCTTTGTTCTTTTCCTCCTCCTTTATATAGTGCTATCCCACCATTAGTTAGTAGGAAGTCATATCATTGGATGTGAGGGACAAGGGTGGGTCATCGTACAGTCATAGAAGGCAACTTGTAAGTTGCTTTAGCAATTGTCGTAAGGGAATAAGATTTTTTACCGAAGGCATCATCGAAGGCTCATCGAGGGACTATGATCTTTTACCTAAGGGTCTTTGCTAAAGTATCTCACGTTCGAGGGACATGACTGTTTTTATCCGAGGCAACAAGTGAGGTTATCCTAGAGGTGCGTGTGTGCGAAGTGTTTTGATTTAATTTGTCTTGGATTTATGGTTGTCTAATGTTTGATTTTAAATCTTACCATACAATCCTATTAAACTAACAATAATAAGGAAAACGGTAAATTATGGAAATTAAATGTCATATGCTATTACATCACTTCGGAAATGAGGATACATATTTTATGAATGGGGATAGAAAGCAGTAAACCATAATTATCTATTACAGACCATAAGCAATTACATAATTGAAAAAATGCAAAATAATAACAAAATACGCAAGAAAATTTAAAATAATGAGAAGGGAAAGGAATTTTTTTTTTGTGATTTTTTTATAGAAAAAAGGTTTGATGATTAATTAAAAGGAAAATTAATTTAATTAAATAAAAAAACTATGTCTAAGTTAATTAAAAAAAGAAATTAATTGTTAGAAAATATTTTTGATGCTTTGTTTAGAAAAATAATTGAAGTAATAAACCGTAAATGAAATAATTTACAACCTAATTAGTAAAATGAAACAAAGTGTGATTAAATGAAAATTGTTATTTATAAATATTTAATTAATAAAAAAAGAACCTAAATCTAATTGATTTCAATTTTTTAAATTTTGAAAAGAAATTTGATTATTAAAAACCCTAAAGAAAACTAGATTAATTATTTTAATTAATTTAATAAAAAAAAGAAAAAAATTAATTTAATTATGAAAAGGTTAAGTTAATTTTATTTAAAAAAGTTAATTTGATTTATTATATTAAAGAGAAGAAATTGAAATAAAATAAATAAATAAAATAAAATAAAAAGAAAAAGATGGGCCCGAGTTGAAAAAGAATTTGGGGGGTAGGGGGTGAAAATAAAAGAAAAATGTTAGGCCCAGACAAGCTTTTTTGTTTGAAATAGAAAAAAAGGTATCTATAATGGGCCAGCGTTTGAAAAAGAAAATGGAGGGGTGCTGAAAACATATCCACTAGGCCTAAAGCCTCCAGTGCTGGATCCTGTTTGTGGCTTCAATTAGGGTACATCATTGGGTGAGCTTCTAAGCGTTGGATGATGATGATGAAGTCCTGATGAGGATCTGTTGGTTGATATGTGAGGTTGTAGCCAACGCGCACTTTCTTTGCTTGCACTGGATTTGTAAAGAAAATATGGAAAAATAACATGCCAGGGGCAGGGATCGAACCCATGCCCTAGCACACTAACACCTTAGCACATACACGCTTATGACTGGGGCGACTGTTACACCCGTTTATGAAACAATTACAACTAAATGTAAAGTAAACTCATTTTTTGATTTCCACTTCTTCTTCTTCCTCGCGCCAGACCAACAACAACACCATTTTCAAATTTCAAACTCTTCCATTTCTCAACCATTTTAAAAACTATGAACATGAAACTTGTTCTAAATTTTACCACGAATTCAACCATGCCATTAACTTTAATTAATACTCAAAGATTGAATAGAATTTATGTTTGTACCAAAACGAAAACCTAACTGGTCAGAGCTAAAATTCTCAACACGCAAGCAATATAAATGAAAACTAATTACATGGTTAGCTTTAGGGCAATGCTATCTACATATTTTTTCTTTTGTATGTATGCACTAAAGATGCTTGTATCAAGATATCACAAATTAGAAAACTTACCTCTTGAAGTGAAAACTTAGAACATGTATGGATGCCTCCAGGTGCAATGTGATGGTTGATTAAGCTTCCTTGGACCTCCCTGAAGTTATTCCAATCCTTACTTTGTGCTGAAAGTGTCCTAATCTTCCCAACTAATTCAACTTGCAAATCTCGGTTTTTGAGTTTGGAAGATGATGAAGATGGTGTTACAGAAGTGTAACAGGTGTTTGGATGTGTTCTATATGAGTTATAGAAGCTTTGTAAATGATTTAGAGTGAAAACGCACAAGTGGATTAAGTGTTTGGTGTTCAAGGTCAAAAGTTGCAACAAATGGAGTTTTATATGTAGCTTCTGATCTTGAGAGGCTTTTTTAGGTTGTGAATTTGTGTCTTGGCTTGCAAATACTCCCTATATTTATAGGCAAGAGGTTTTAGAAGATGAGAGGGATTGGTTTTCCAGTTACAGGGTTTTAGTTTGGTTGATATGAAACAAACAAGTTTGATGAATTTCTATAGTTTCAATGCTTCAAGTACAAGCATGTTCTGAAGTTGTTAGGTGCAGGGAGGTTGATTCTTCTCTTTAGGATGGAGTTTGATCAGAAGAAACAAGTGAGGAGCTCAATGCATTGACTTTTTCAAAAAGCTTTCTTTTTTTAATGGCAATGGTGCCTTTGTACCATTAATGGCAAATTGTTTTGGACAAAGATGGAATAAAGTGGATAATGGCTCAAAAGTTTGTGTAATCTTCTGATTATGGATAAATGTGGATATTTAAGGCCTGAAAAGTAGGATTATGTAGCATGGCTTAAAGGTTTTGTCTTATGGTTATCATAAAAATGACCTATAATTCCAGTATGGATGCCCAACTTCATATCTTTGAATCTCCTAGCTCAAACATGATAAAATAGTGTTCTTGGACATTTTGGAAAGCTTAAAACATTGTCTATAACTTTCGTGTTGTGAGTTTTGGCTAAATTAATTGGGATTTTGGTGAAAAATGGCCATGAAGTTGGGACAAAAAACTGATCAAAACTTGTAAAAAAATTTCTAAGTGTTGGATAAAAAACAACATAAATTCATGAGCTTATATCTCTTAATCCAAGCAATTTTTGAGGATCATCCCACATTAACAAAGTTGTAGAATTCATCAATCCCTACAACTTTCATGTTGAAAGTTTTCCTTGAATTAGATTACATCTTAAGGAAACTTTCTTGTGAAGTTAGGGTTTTTGTTAAGAACAAAAACACTTAGAATTTTTCTAAGTGTTAGAAAATTTTCCAAATTTGACTTTTGTTGACTTTCTTGATTCTCTTGATTCTTGATGATAAAGTTTGATAGTTTTTAATGTTTTTATGATTTTTTATTTTTGAATTCCAATGATGACCAAAAAGTCAAAGTTTGACTTTTGTATGACTGTTGACTTTTTATCAACTGTTTCAATTCTTCAACTATCAATCACTTGTATCTTTAGAAATTTCTTGAGACATTTGATTAGGTCAAGATTTTGTATTTGAGCTCTTGATATCATGCTTCAATCCATTAGGTCATGCACTAGGCCAAAAGTCAATGATCAGTCATCTTCAATCAAAACCCTAATTTTGACAATTTTTTAACTTTGATGATTTGAGGGATTTACTTGAGGAATCATGGCCAACCCTTGATAAAATGATGAATATCACCTCAAAATGTTTATGTTGACAAAAAATCTTGAAGTTTGACTGTATGTTTGACCGCAATTGAATTTTTACCCAATATAGTTGATTTTTCAGTCATCTAAGCAATTGACTGGGCAAATTTGTGATGCAAGGCTTGAAACTCGATATGAGTATTGTTGGGGGACCTATGATAACCATGAAAGTGATTTGAGGAATTATAAGTCCAATTTCCCTTGAGAAAATCAAAACCCTAGTTATAGGCTAATGCTTAGGAGGTGAGTTTGTCTGATCAACTCTTGAGAATCCTTGAGTATTTGAGAATCTTAGAAGAATGTCTTGAAGAAAATTGGAGGGAAAATTTTGGGTTACAATAGCTTCCCCTATTCAATCTTTTTAAACCTTAATAGTTAGATTGGCATCCGGCATTCGTGACTTGAAGGTGGAAGATGATTGAACACATAAGTGCCTAGAAATTTGCACTCGCATGTGCCCGAATTAATATTGTTGGTTGATGTAATACTGGGAATGGGCTTAAAGATGCCATTTGGAGAGGTTATGGATAATTGTCGGAGGTGGGCTTATAGATGCCATCCAAAGTAACTGTTGATAGAAATTAGACTAAGTCTATGCTCGACATCAACTGGAAGAAGTATCAGAATAAATCTACGCTTGATTTAAACTGAGTCAGAAGAGGTCCTTTTATCTTTAACTGGAAGAAGTATCAGAAGAAGTTTATGGTTTATTTAATCTGAGCCAGAAAAAGTCTACTGGAAGAAGTATCAGAATAAATATGCGCTTGATTTAATCTGAGCCAAAAGATGTTTGCGTACGTCTTTAACTGGGAGAAGTATTAGAATATATCTTTGGTTGATTTAACCTGAGCCAGAAAAATATCTACTGAAAGATGTATCAAAATAAATATACACTTGCTTTAATCTGTGCCAAAAGATGTCTATGTCCATCTTTAACTGGGAGAAGTATCAGAAGGAATCTATGGTTGATTTAATCTAAGCCAGAAAAATATCTACTAGAAGAAGTATCGGAATAAATCTATGCTTGATTTTATCTGTGCCAAAAGATGTTTGGTCCGTCTTTAACTGGGAGAAGTATCAGAAGGAATTTATGGTTGATTTAATCTAAGCCAGAAAAAGTCTTTGAAGGAAGTATTCGTCATGTAGATATTCGCCCCGTCCTGTTTCGGGAATTGATCTACAATCTGTTTTTGTTGGTAAACATGTCTTGTTTCGGGAGTTCATACCACTTGGTGATAAAGATAGTCACCTCGTCCTGTTTCGGGAATTGATCTTCATCTGATCATAAAGAAAGAAAGATAGTTTCCCCGTCCTGTCTCATGAGTTAATATTTGCTCAGTTGTATAGAAAGTTTCCCCGTCTTGTTTTAGGAATTAATCTTGGACCCGTTTGAGAATTATTGATGATATTCGTCTTTTCGGGAATTTTTCTTGAAAAGATAAAGAGATAGTTGTATGCAATGCCATGATGTATGAAATTCACTGCGTAATGATTTTCTCAAAATAAATGAGACTTTTCTATATGCGTTTCGTATGCATATGTTATGATATTGGTAAATGGTGTATGAATGTGAAATGTTTGTTGAAAATGTATCAACAGTTCCATGTGATATCTTGCTGGAAAAATGAATCCCTGACTGGTACTGGGGATAAAGAACATAGTGTAATCTTCATCCTTATATAGAATGCTTCTGCTGGAGATTCCTACTTACTGTTTGAGGAAATTCTGCTGGGGAATATTGACTTTTGTTTGGGGAGAAGAGTTTAGGAACATTAGTCGTTCTTTGCTCTACTAGAGATTTTAATTCTTATATACCCTGACTGGGGATAAAAGAGATGGATAACCTTCTGACTCGTCTGGGGAGTTTAACTCTGATATACCCTGACTGGGGATAAAAGAGTTGGATAACCTTCCGACTCGTCTGGGAGGATAAAGTTGACTGATATCTAGTTCGATTCCAGGTTTCGTAGCGATTCTCTAGGGATAGTGGTGACTTCACTGGGAAGATTAATTTTGCCGATGACTCGTAGCCATTCGAGGAATAGATTCAAGATGGGAGACTGTAATCTGTTGGGGAAACAAACCCTGACGGAAAAAAATTCTGTTGAGGGAACAAGCTCTGCCGGAAAGAAGAAATATGCAGGGATTTTTTACAATTTTGGAAGATTAAACTCAGCTGGGGAAGAGAAATCTCATGAACTGTATTGATTGAAACTTCGTGGTTTGGGGATATTACTGTAAAAAGATCTTTCGGGGAAATTGCAGGGAATTACTCTGTGGGGATAATCTCATAGAAGTGGCTCTGTGGGGATTTATGGACAACTTGAATGTCACCCCAACTCCTAGAGTTTTGAGTAAATGCTTATTCTTGTTTTTATGCATATATTTGTCAACAATTAATCATGTTCATATGCATATGTTCATTCAAATTTAGTCATTGGACGTTTTTGCAAACAAAAAGGAAAAATTAAAAGAGTTTTGAATTTTTAAGTTATATCTGTATTGAAAGTTTACCTATAAACAGGCGATCTTATACAAAGAGACATAAATCCTCGTAAGAGGAAATTATCGTGAAATGAAAAGAGTATAAAGTGAAAACAAATATATAGCTATATGAAAATGATCTCATTGGGTTCCAACTCTGCTATTGCCCCTATGTCTTCGAATTTCTGATCCCTTACTGTTGGAAGAAGTTGATTGAACTGACCTGCGCCATTTGAAGTTTTGACTTTGGTAATAAAGCTTGAAGTAAGTGATTCAACGGGACATAGTCGTGCACTCTAATCCCTAACTTTTTCCTAGACCGCGCTTTCGAGTTTTCAGTCCACCGGGATACCCTTTCTTGCCCAAACCGCCTTTTCAGGTTTTCGATTTTCCGGGTGTACAATCTTTTATATATATCCCTAGTTTTTACCCGAACCCTTTTGGTTCGTCGGGATACCCTTAATTTTTCCTAGGCAAGTCAACCTAGCGAGTCGTTTTCATGCGTAGTATCTTTTGACTATGTCCGCATTCACAGGGTGTGAGAAATCTTCACTGTCCATGGTGGTTAGTATCATAGCACCGCCCGAAAATACTTTCTTGATAACAAATGGCCCTTCGTAGGTGGGAGTCCATTTGTCCCTGGGATCACTTTGCGGTAGAATGATACATTTAATTACCAGGTCACCATCCTAATATACCCGATGCTTGATTTTCTTGTTGAATGTCTTGATCATACGTTTTTGATACATCTGAACATAATAGACAACCGCAAGTCTCTTTTCATCCATCAAATTCAACTGATCCAACCTAGTCTGAATTCACCCGTCTTCGTCTAAGTCTGCATCTTTCATAATCCTTAGAGAAGGAATCTGAACTTCGACAGGTAGGACAACTTCCATACCATATACCAGAGAGAATGGGGTTGCCCCAGTTGATGTTCGGGCCGAAGTGCAATAGCCATGAAGAGCAAGAGCAAATGGTAACATCTCGTGCCAGTCTTTGTAGGTCACAACCATATTTTGCACAATCTTCTTTATGTTCTTGTTGGCAGCTTCCACAACGCCATTCATCTTTGATCGATACGGATAAGAGTTGTGGTGCTTGATCTTGACTTGCATGCAGAGTTTAGTGATCATAGTGTTGTTAAGGTTGGTACCATTGTCTGTAATAATTCTCTTAGGGATGCCATATCGACAGATAAGGTTATGCTTGATGAACCGGGCGACCACATTCTTTGTAACAGAGGCGAGCGAGGCTGCTTCAACCGATTTTGTAAAGTATTCAATGGTAACAAGAATGAAGCGATGTCTGTTAGAAGCAGTTGGTTTGATTTCTCCGATCATATCAATGCTCCACATTGTGAATGGCCACAGAGCAATCATGACGTTCAAAGGTACCAGAGGCACATGAACTTTATCAGCATAGATGTGGCACTTATAACAAGTTCTCGAGTGGTGATGGCAGATATTTTCCATGCTCGACCAATAGTAACCTGCTCTCAATATTTTCTTAGCCATAGTATGCCTGTCGGAGTGAGTACCAAAGAGGCCTTCGTGCATATCCTCCATAATTTTCTCTGCTTCATTCTTGTCCATATAACGAAGCAAAGTTGAATCATGATTACACTTGTACAAAATTCCATTACTCAAGAAGAACTTAGCCGAGAACCTCCGTAGGAATTTCTTGTCATTGGTCGATGCCCCTTCAGGGTATTCTTGAGCTTCAAGGTACCTTTTCACTTCATGAAACCAAGGTTTTTCTTCTACTCCATCAGTATTAATTTCGTAGCAATGCACCGTTTCATAGAACCTTTCAATGGTATTACTGGGAGCCACTTTGTCCCATCTGACCTTGAACATGAATGACATGGTAGATAATGTGTTCGCCAACTGATTCTCTTCCCTTGGGATATGCTCAAAATTAATCTCTTCGAAGTACGAAATCAAGGTTAGCATATTTTCTCGATAAGGGATAAGATTCAGATGCTTCATATCCCATTCTCCCTTGACTTGACTGATTACCAAGGCTGAATCCCCATATATGCTCAGGAATTTAATTCTTAGGTCAATAGCAGCTTTAATTCCCAGGATGCACGCTTCATATTCAGCGATATTAATGGTGCAGTCAAAGCATAGTCTGAAAGTAAAGGGTGTATGGAAACCCTGAGGAGAGATAATTACAACACCAATTCCGTTTCCAAGTGCGTTATAAGCTCCATCGAAAACCATAGCCCATCGGGATCCTATCTTAGGTCCTTCATAATGTCCAAGTTCTTCACAATCCAAAACTAGCATAATGTTCTCATCCGGGACTTCGAAGTTCATAGATTGGTAGTCGTCTACATCTTGATGTGCCAAATGATCTACCAGTACACTTCCTTTGATTGCTTTTTGAATGGTGTACTAAATTTCATATTCTGTTAAGATCATTTACCATTGGGCTATTCTTCTGGAGAGAGATGGCTTCTGAAATATGTACTTGATGGGATCCATTTTAGAGATCAATAGAGTAGTATGAGTTAACATATATTGTCTTAGTCGGAGAGCAATCCATGCCAAAGCGTAACAAGTTTTCTCGAGCAGTGAATATCTTGTTTCACAGTTGGTAAACTTTTTGCAAAGGTAGTATATTGCATGCTCTTTTCGACCAAACTCGTCATGTTACCCCAACACACACCCTATTGAGTTCTCTAGCACTGTTAGGTACATTATTAAAGGCCTTCCGTCAACTGGTGGCATCAGAATCAGAGATTCTTGTAAGTAATCTTTGATTTTATCAAAGGCTATTTGACATTATTCATTCCATTTTACTACTTAATCTTTCTTCAGCAACTTGAAGATTGGCTCACAGGTAGCAATCAAATGAGAAATGAATCGGGAAATGTAATTCAATCGTCCTAAGAAACCTCTGACTTCCTTCTCGGTGTAGGGAGCCGACATTTCTTGAATAACTTTAAATTTTGCGCGATCAACTTCAATACCCTTACCACTGACGACGAAACCTATGAGTTTTCCAGACCTCACCCTGAAGGTCCATTTTCTCGGATTCAGCCTTAGCTTGTACTTCTTCAGTCTCTCAATTAACTTATGGAGATGATCAAGATGTTCTTTTTCAGTCTGTGATCTTGCTATCATATCATCGATGTATACCTCTATCTCATGATGAATCATGTCATGGAATAAAGCTACCATGGCCTGTTGAGAAGTTGCCCCGATGTTCTTCAATCCAAAAGGCATGACCTTGTAACAGAAAGTGCCTCACTGTGTGATGAAGGTAGTTTTCTCCATGTCTTCAGGCGCCATCTTGATCTGCATATAACCCTAGAACCAATCCATAAAAGAGAATACCTTATGTTGAGCAGTGTTGTTGACCACAACATCAATATATGGAAGTGGGAAGTCATCTTTGGGGCTCGCCCTGTTTAGATCCCTGTAATCTACATACATACCTTGCCATCTTTCTTTGGTACCGAAACAACATTCGTAACCCATTAAGGATATGACGTCGCTGCTAAGAACCATGCATTGAATTATTTCATAACATCGGTCTTGATCTTCTCTAACGTCTCGGGACGCATGCGAAAAACCTTCTGCTTAATCAGAGAGTAACCCTCTTTCATTGGCATACGGTGAACCACAATATCTATATCGAGCCATGGACTGTCTTCGTATGACCAAGAAAATAACTCAACATAGTTGTGCAACATTTGAATCAATCTATTCTTGACACTGCTCTCTAAGTTAGCGCCTATCTTGACCTCTTTTCTATCTGTCTCAGAACCCAAGTTTACCACTTCGACCGACTCTTCATGTGGCTGGATAGCCTTTTCTTCTTGTATTAAGAGTCTAGAAATTTCTCCAGGTATTTCACAATCTTCCTCACCTCCGTCTTCTGCTTGGTAGATTGGATTTTCAAAGTCATAAGCGGCAATAACAGAATCATTATCAACGAGATCCATAGTGGATGGGGATCTGCAATATAATATATGGGTATGTGTAAGAACACATAGCTATTTGAAAATGCAATAAAGTAAAAGAAAGACAGAGAGAACAAAATTTGAATGCAAAACGTCTAATGTTTTCATTAAATGAAGATATGACATATGAAATGACAACCCTTAACAAATGAATCATTGTGCCTTGGGCAAGACACAAAGTTTAAAGTCATTATTTTAAAATAAATTACATAACCAAACTTCTTAAAGAAATAAAAAACATAAATAGCTATTACTCGTGGCTGAAGGAGATATGGAAAATGTCTTCTGCTTTCCAATTGTTGGGTCAGTTGCCAATGGTAGGAAAAATCCAATTGTCGAAGTCACCATCACTATTAGTGTCTTCTATAACATTGATTCCATTGTTGCTGATACGAAATGAAGGTCTTCCAGCTCGAGCGCGACGAAAAGCCCTTTGACCCTATGCAGTAAAGCTCAGACCAAACTTGTTAAATTTATAGGGGATATCAGGAAGTTGGCCTTAAACAGTACAACCAACTTCTTCTATAGCCGCTTTGGAATCTTTTAGAGAAGCCATCTTGTGCGGAATCCCAGTAGTCTTTGGAATGGTAGAAACATCTTCAACAGCAGCTGGGGAAATCACTTCAAAAGCTTGACAGGGAGTCTCGACAAATTCTCCTTCCATCTCCATGCACCAGATAGAATTTAGATGGCTGACCATATACTCCTCTTCTCCGCAGACAGTAACAATCTTCCCTTTCACAGGATATTTTAATTTCTGGTGCAAAGTGGAGGTAACAACGCCTGTCCCATAGATCCAGGGGCGTCCCAATAGACAAGAATAGGCTGGCCGGATGTTCATTACATAGAAAGTGGATTCAAAGATTTGTGACCCTATTTAGATCAAGAGGTCCACTTCTCCATGTACCATTCTTTTTGATCCGACAAAGGCTCAAACTATGATGTTGTTGGGTTTCAGCATAACCCCTTCACAATCCAGTCTGTCAAGAGCGCCCTTTGGCAGAATATTCATAGAAGAGACAATATCAACAAAAACATGAGCCAATGTAGTGCCCCTGTATTCAATGGAGACATACAGGGCCCTATTATGATCTCTACCCTCTAGAGTCAAGTCACCATCAAAGAAACCTAATCCATTGTCAGTTGTTAGGCTAGCAACATAACTTCCAAATTGATCGGTAGAAATCTCTTATCGTACATGAGCAGTCTTTAAAAATTTCATTAAAGCTTGTGCACGAGCTTTAGAATATAATAGTAGGGATAACATAAAGATCTTGGATGAGGTCTGTCCCAGTTGTTCAACAATTTTGTAGTCTCTTCTACGAATGATCTTTAAAACCTCTTCCATTTCTTGGCAAGAGGTATCCTTGACTGTAGCTTCTTTTGGTGCCTCCTTCCAGGAAGGCTCTATCATAGGCTCTTTACCTCGAGCTACGACAATTGTCTTGGCAACTGTGACTTGAACAAGTGGAGAGATTTTCGGGGAGAAAACACTTCCACTTCTAGTAATTTTGCTAGTCCCTGCAATATTGGGATCAACCTCTTCATCATCTTTGTCAGACAACTCTTGTTTTATGCCATGGTAATAGACGTCAGACCCATAATTCCATGGAATAGCCTTCTCCAAGGAATATGTGATAGGCCCAGGTTTTATATGATTAAAGTAGAAGCTTTTGTATTGGAAGTAATCCTTATAGGACCCTTGGAGGTGATCTTGAAAGGAGTACCAGATATGACAGACAAATCTCGACACAAGTTCTCAACATACAAAATTTTCTCAATCAAAATTACATGTTCATCCATCAGGCATTGAATGCCTTCCTTTAGCAACCCACAACCATTGGATTGAACCGTACAATAATAACATTCTTTAACACAGCCCGGAAATAAACCGGCTTGTAGCAAATTCTTCTTGAATGTTGATAGAGAAGTAACCATGTCACTTACAGACGTAACATACTAAATATCTTCAACAACACTTATGCCCTTTTCATGCTTTGACATAGGAACAGTAATCACGTTCGGAGTCTCAGGAGGGTCGAACTCAATTTCCTTATTATCAATCATGTCTTGAACTTTGTTTTTCAGGGCTGTTGTACCTCACCTCCCATTTTTCATTCAAGATGTTCTCCTAGGGTTTCTCAAATACTCAAATTGGCTCAGGATTGGATCAGACAAATTTCCCTCCTAGGCATTGAGTCAGCTGTTACGGTTTGTTATTTCTCAAAGAAAATTGAGTCTTCAAGGTTTCAAATGGTCTTCATAGATCTTCATGTATTCTCAAGGATGTTCGTGCCAAGTTTCAAACCTCGCATTGCAAGTTTGCTCAATCGATAGTTCAAATGACTGAAAATCAACTACATCAATCAAAAGTCGACCTTTTCAAGATCAAATTCAAAGAGTTGTAACTTCTTTATTATTCGATATTTTTGAGTGATTATTTTTGTGTATGACTCTCCTCGGTGTCATCTCCAACTTCTATTTACAAGTCAAGAGCTGATTACGTGCGAAAGATCATTAGAAAAATTCGAGTACTTTAGAGGTATTTTGCAAATTTGACCTAATCACAAGAAACTCTTGTCCAATTTTCAAGGCTCATAACTTCTTCAATTTTCAACGTTCTGAAGCGATTATTTTTACGAAGTATCACTAATAGCATTGTATATGAGATTGCTTCAACGATCAAAGTCAAAGTGCGCTTGGAAGACCATGAAATTTATTGAAATTTTATAGGAATTTCTTGACTTTAGAATGTTATTAACTTCTAGATGTTGATCATTATGTTGAGATAATTCATTGAAACAAGAGTTTGAGTTTGAAGGTTCATGGATAGTTTGTTATTTGTACTTCAAATCGTTTGTGTTTGAATGATAACGATTATTGGATCGAAGTGGGATTTTGATCAAAATCCTTAAAGGAAAGATCCGTAGTATTGGCTCGTATTTCAAGTTACTATAAATTGAAGGTATGGATTTTAATGAAGAAAGTTCAAAGATTCATTCAAATAATTCTTTTCACTTCGGCTCAATTCAAGCATGTGAGGCATAATTCATTCATATGAATTTGCCTTTGCTTTAAGATATTCAAAAGGATCAATATGCTTATGGCGCAAGTTTGATATATTTGAAAAAATTCATTCATGTGAATTGTTTCGAATTCAAGGCAAGGCATTCATCAATTTCATTCATCTTCATTCAAATTTCTGAGCTTTATTCAAATACAAGATTAAATTCAAGTTCCTCACATCTTAAGTTCATCAAGAGAGTTTGTTACATAAATTTCAAATTAAACTTTGAATAAAATTCATCATGATACAAGACTTTTGAGTTTCCAAACTCAAAATACTTTCAAAATTACATAGAATTTCCTAAAGTTCTAAACCTATGCTAAATGACTCTAAGTATCATGAACTTCTATGCCATTTAAAGCTTGTTACAAACACTTTTCTTTAGTCCCTAAAACAGTCCAAAAGAGAAAAGTTGTCAACAAAACTTGCTGCTATGCTTGCTGCCACCAACTGCAAAAACAGCCCCTCAAACCAGCCTTGCAAAGCCTCACAAATAGTCCAAATAACAGCCCTGCACTGCTGCCCATGGCAGTCTGAAAATCTGCTACAAACTTGTCAAAAAGTCCAAAAAACACATCAAAACAGGAAACACAAAAACTGCAACCAAAAAGCAATGAAAAAGTGCCTAAAATTTTTCAAATTCATCTCATTTTTCCTCCTAATTCAACCTCTCATTCTTCTATAAAAGGGAAGACAGTAAGAACAATAGAGGAGGGAATTGGTTGCAAAAATCAACTGTTACAAAACCAACTGCAGAGGAAATTTTTTTCAACAAAAATTTCAACAATAAAAATAGAAGATGGTAGAAAAAAGAGAAGGAGTTAGGAGCATCACATTACCTTATCTTTGGTCTTTATTATTTCCTCGGCGAAATTGATAAATTGTTGGACTGACTCCAACCATAATGAAAACATAAGCTGCTGATTCGGCTGAGTTTGAAGCTAACTGAGGTTGTTGCTGTTTGGTCACTTGGAAGAACGACCGAGAACCAGAAGCGGATTCAAGAGGGGTAAGCAATACATAAAATTCAAAAGAATCATTCACAAAGCTCCAATCTATTTCAGGAGAAGGAAGAAGAGATAAAACAGAATAAAAAATGAAGAGGAGGCGTCAAAGCTTACCTAAGAAGAACCGAAACTCCAATCTGGTAACTTATTTTCTTTCTTTATCTTCACTTTTGTTCCACTGATTGTTGTTATACTGAACATATGAGGCTGCTACGATTTGTTTTTCTATATAGAAATTTTGTTTTGTTGTCATAAAAATAAAACTCAGTGATTCATAAAGAAAAATATATACCTCCAACCTCATATACTCCACGATTCCACAACCAGCAAATCCTCCTGCTGTCTGCGGCACTTCTCGTAACCCTTGCAGCCTAACACTTCCATTCTTTCTGTTCCAACAACCCTGCAAATTGAATAAAAAACAATGCAAGAGGAATAAGCGAAACAGGACAAATAATCAGTCAAATGAAACGGAACCTAAACGATTTTGTATCAACAGTTCTAAACAAAATCAATCACCTAAACCACTGGAAACAACTTCAATAACACTTAATCACACTTGGTCATTCCCAAACCCTTTTCGATGCTTTCAAGCTCCTGCATTTTTCTTCCATCAGCCTCTCAAATCTCCATTATACTCATCGAATCTCCATCATGCTCAACCTCGCCATCTACAAATAACTGCCATATATCTCAACTAAACAGCCTGAAAAGAAATCAAAACACCTTCTTTTTCATTAAGCAAACTTTCATCACTATTACTGTAAAATACCTCTCTCTTTTTATTTCACAATCTCAAATTCTCCATAACCATTTTCAACACGCTATTGTTAAATTACCATAAAATCCTCATTGTTTTCTTGATGCTACTCTCACCGTCACACTCTTAGTACGTTCTCGATTCTTCGCGTTGCGGTGGCGTAAAACCTCAATGTTCCTGCTGAAGCTCTTTCTCAACCGTACGTCGAGTTTCTTCGTAAGCTCCTCTTTGATGATGCTGTTAGGTTAGGTCTCGATGCATTTTGCTGTCTTCTCCGTCGCGACATCGAGTCTTCTGGTGATGGAAGTCTGTTTCTCCAGTCATGGACTGATTCTCAGATTCACGAGGTTTCTTCTCTCGCTAACTCTATCGCTTTCTCTTCTCGATCTTTGTCAATTGAGCAAGCGGAAGGAGTATTGAGATTGTGCAGCAGTCTATAGAATTTTCTATGTGCTATTTGGAGAAATATGGATTTGATGATGATGATCTAGGAATTCGGGCCAACATGATACATCTTTTAGAGATAGCTTTGGTGGATGGACATACTACAACCCACAACTGTAAGTTCCTTAGTAGATTTGCTGCCAATGGTTGATGATTGTTGTTGGTGCTGATGCGGATGGGAGGAACAAATGTTAGAAGTTAATGGTGTTGGTATGAAAGAGGGAAAGAGGTTTGTGAATAGAGGGAGAGAGATTTGTTTTTCCTTTTGTTTGTTTTCACGGTACATCAAAAACAATAACAATAATTAATTAAATCTTTTCCTTTCCAATACTCCCTCCAGCGGCGCTTGCTTTTGCTTTAGGGTTCCCAATCTTTCCATGTTCCTTCCCTAAGCCGGGTCAGTTAGTAATGGGCTTGTTGGCCCAATCAATTTATATTTTCCCTTATATATCAATTAAAACTTAATAATAACAAATGAACAAAACAGCTCAGTTGGCAAAGCATACTTCTAACAACCAAGGGGATCCGAGTTCAACCCCTATTGGGGCCTTATTTTCTGTTTTTCTTGATTTCCTTTTGATATTTGATAATAAAGTTAGTTTAGTTTTAGTTTTTATTCTTAAAAATTTAATTAAAAAATATATGTAATTAGTTAACTTAGTTAGAATTTTGTAAATAACTTTATGAACTTTTTCTAAGTTAACTTTCTTATTATTTAGTTTATTTTCTTAATTAATATAGTTAGGGATTTTTGTAAATAACTTTTTATTTAGTTTTAAATTGTTTTTGTTTAAATTCTTCATAATAAAAAATACCAAAAGACAAAATATATACAAATGATTTAATCAGTTATTTTCTTTAATAAAATAGAAGTTTATTTTTCTTTTCAAATTCTCACAAACAAAAATATCAAGAATTTTTATTTTCATACTTTGTTAATTAATTTTTACTTCATAGACTATTGTAGTTTTAATTAATTTGTTCGATTAGATTTAGTTGTATTGATTGCCTATTTAGACTTTTAATCGCATTGATTCATCCCCATTTGTAAATTTGTACTCCCCATTCCCAAAAACTCTGTAATAGCGTAGAATTTTAATTTCCGCAATTTACTGTTTTACTTTATACTGTATAGTAATTAGGCGTGTATGGAAAGACATAAAATCAACCGCTAGATAACCCTAATCAAAGACAAATTAACTTGAATCAAACACACTTTTCACACGCACACCTCTAGGGTAACCTCGCTCGTTCCCTTCGAAAATATACAGTCATGTCCCTCGAATATGGGACACTTTAGCAAAGTCCATTTGATAAAAAAGATTGTAGTCCCTAGATTCCCCTCGATGTTGCCTTCGGTAAAACGATCTAGTCCCTTACAAAAATTGCTAAAGCGGCTCACAAGTTGCCTTCTATGACTGTACAATTGACATGCGCCTTTCCCTTCACATCCAATGACGGGGCTTCTTACCTAATCAATGGTAAGATAGTAACATCTAAAGGAGGAGGAAAAGAACAGTAAGACCTTTTGAGTAGGTAGGGTGCTCTTAGTTGCTCGCTTGCTCACAACAAAAACATTTTATACACCAACACTTTCATTTGAAACATTTTCAAAGTGAAAACACTTTGTATATGTTCTTATAGAAACTAGAACCATTACAAAGACACTTTTCAAAATCACTTTCAAAAACACATTCCACAAACACCTATTTGATCTATTTTCAAACCAACACTTTGTACGCGTTCTTATAGAAACGAGAACTATTACAAAGACAATTTCAAAATACTTTCAAAACCCACACCACAAGCACATTTTCAAACAAAAGCAAGTGATCTAGCAAGACACTAAGAGCCCATAGATAACTACAGATGAAAAGGGTTCTAACACCTTCCCTTTTCATAACCTACCCCCCGAACTCAAGAAATAATCTCGAAAGGTCTTTCTTGTTCTTTTCAACCTTTCCTTATTGGATAAAATAAAAGTCGGTGGTGACTCTTGCTATCCGCAACAATTGTGATCAAACATAAAATATCCCAAGTCAGTTCTCCCACTGTGTTATAGAACCGACGACTTTGCTGGGGAGTACTTAAAAGTGGGGTTACCTTAGGGCTAGGTCACCTTTACTTGCTTTCCTTTGTTTGATTTGTTTGCTTTACATTATGGTTCCTTGTTTGGGTTTATTTTGATCCTCTACCCGGATCTGGGGCACCTTTTTAGGTATGTAGAAATAGATTATGGAAAATGTACAGCGTAAATCGATATGGTTGAAGTAATGGTTACGTTAGTGTGATGCATTTGTTGGTACCAGTATCCCTTGTGTTGAATCGAGGAGAATACGGGGCCGCTGAGCAGCGTCATACAACACTAACTGACCTTAGAACCTTAATTGAACAACTTGGCCATTAGGAAGTAGTGAGATATCCGATTTCGGCGGAAAGCTGAAAATTGGTTGATACTCGATGTTACGCTCATTGAGATCGGACTTTTGGGATATCTCGGCCGAAAGAAAAGATTGATTATGCTGAGACAATGCCTAAAATAAAGGTCTGTGATATTGAGATCCCCTAGAACCCGGTTACTTTCTAGGACAAGTTAAGCCAACTAAACTTCAAGAGGGTACTTACCTACAAACTCCATGCAAGTCTAAACCTAAGGATTTGTCTGCTTTGTGTATATATGACTATTTGTACATAACAACTTGCTTACTTTGCATACTTATACATAACATCATGACATCATACCATTGAATATTCAATAACCATTTCAAGGATCTCAAGGGTCTATGATGCAGGGTCATGTTGAACCAGACGCCTATCAAGGGGAAAAAGGATTCATTCTCTAATGAAATGCCATTAAAGTCCAAAGCACGGTAACTTGAGTAAAGGGCTATGACCCACTTGACATGGTGAGCTTGATTCTCGTGGAAGGACATCCACTAATACGAAGTTCTCCAATCAAAGCTGTTGATTAAAGTTCAATTTCTAACATCTTCCTGTGTTTACCCTGCGAGATCCTTGAAAACATTACATCCACATACCATGCATCATATCATGACAGGCTTTTCCCACACAGGTCTCTCATCTGCTTACTGTTTATTTCAGTAGAGATAGCTCTAGAACAGACTATCAAGTACATCCAGACTCAAAATGCTCAACTTCAGGAAATGTTCTTGAACCTATCCAAGGGGCAAGAAGAAGTGAAAGCACTCTTCACTAGGGGCTTGACCATGGAGAATCATGAGGACGACAGGGATGACAAGCTGGAACGGCTACAAACTGAAATGGTAATAATGAAAGTCCATATGATGGGACAACTGGTGGGCTAGATGAATCTTATCCAAAACTTAGCTCGGGGACAAGAGGAGCTAAGGAACCTCATCAACAAGCTTCATCAAGACGGATTTAACCAAATGGCGCAAACAACTAGAATTGGGGATCAAGTCATTAATCAACCTCCGATAAAGAGTGGACCTTTCTAAATTGCTGCCACATCACGAGCCCAACAACAACCTCGCCAACAACAACAGGGGAATCAACGTAAAGAGGTCGCACGTAAGAGACAATTTACTAGGATCGGCATGTCGCTAGCTCAGGTACTACAACACATGTTGAAGGTGGAGCTAATTACAGTAAAGGCTCCTTCCCGGAATCCTAGCACTGCTGCTCCTAGTTACCGTCCCAATGAGAGGTGTGCATACCATTCTGATGGTCCTGGGCATGATACGAATAGTTGTTGGGCTCTGAAGAACAGGATTCAAGACCTAATCTACAAAGGAGTGTTGGAATTTACACAAGATGATCAATTGGAACTCTTCTATCACCCCTCAAAGGCATCCATATGAATTAATAGTATGGGCGAGGGAATTTTCTGTTAATTCGAATTTTCAGTTGTAATTTCTTTGTTTGTTTAAACACTTATCTATATGTCAGACTTTGGTTACTTTCATTAATGCATTAAATATGTTTGTCTTGAATCAATCCATTCATTTTTCATTCTATTTAAACTATGCTTTTTACTCCCTTATGATGTTCAACTCTTGCGATCCTTTAGAGGGAGGATGACGAAAACAATGCCATAATCTCATACAATATGCTTTTGGACAGACCTTGCTAACGATGTACATGTGTTTCTTTCAATCCATAAACACTTGAGTTATAAGGAAGATAATCCCTAGTCAACAGCTTTGAGCCAAAGAAGTAGAAGTTTTCTTTTTACACAAATTGAAACCTTTAATCAAAACCTGGGGTAGGGTAGTCTCTCAGTTAATTCAGATGCGTGTTCAGTCGCAAACTTTCACTTTGTACACAACGAATGACATCAAAAACATCCTTCTGAATCAAAAGACGGTGATGGTTCCCCGTGAAGTAGGCAGTCATTATCTCTCAAAAGAAAAGCCCATTGAGTCAAAACCTATGAAGGAAACTTAAAAATTGGGGCATCCTGCTGGCTGTACTCTCATAACAAGAACAGTTAGGCAAAAATTAGGGATAATAAATAAAAAAAGAGGTTGTTACAAATCCTCAACAACAGAAAAAATGTTGCAAAAACGGTTGCCTTCTGAAATAAACTTCCATTTTCTGAACCATCACCTAAAAACCATTCCAAGACTCAATTGGAATCCAACCGCACAATTAACTAAGTATAGGGTTGAAGAACATCTTGGAGAACAAGTTGGGTACAAATAAACTTTGAGCCTTATCCTTTGTTTCTTAAACCGTGAACTATACCATGTTACAACCCTTAAAATTCCTAATTGAAGCATAGGTTAGTTCGAAAGCATACTGCTACAAAAGGTATCCTGACTCCTGTAAGGTTTACGGTAAATCATGAGTTGAATTCATATTCTAACAAATTTTTGTTGCTCTTTGAAAGTGCATTTTTTAATTTTTTTTCTCGAGACATACATAAACTTTGCATTGTTTGAATACCAATATTTTGCATATAGCTAATTGCTTGACAACGGAGAAATTCGCACGACGAATATCCAACGAACGAAAACTCTCTCAATAAACAGAATCACTTCCAATGAAAAATCTCTCATAATCAAGGGGAACGACATGACCATTGTCTAACACATCTGGGGCAGTCAATTCGAGATTCAAAGAATCTCTCAAAGAAATGTTGAATAACTAGGGGCAAATCTCCATCTGAATCACTCAAGGGGGAATGTTACATTGATCATGGGTTTGAATAAAATCCACTATGAAGACTTATGATACCATCAAATTGCTTGTTTGTGCCAATAGTATCAGATGGTGTCAGTATCAGATGGTGTCAGTATCATGTCTTCAGATCCTCCCATGACAGTTCTTAGAAAATACCGAGACTTGACCAAAGATCTTGGGTACCACCTATTTGTTTGTCTGTGCCAGTAGTATCAGATGGTGTCAGTATCATGTATTCGGATCCTCCCATGACATTTCTTAGAAAATTCTGAGACTTGACCAAAGATCTTGGGTACCACCAATTTGTTTGTTTGTACCAGTAGTACCAGATGGTGTCAGTATTAGGTCTTCGGTTTCTTCTAGAACAGTCTTAGAAAATATCCCTAGGAAGTTCAAGGCTACCGGAAATGTGATCAAAATCTCAAACGTCGAGGTGCACCAGATTAACTCTAGGGGAAAACAGGCTCCCACATATAAAGGGTCATGCGCGACCTAGCAAACATTTTCTGGCATTACTACAACACTTACTACTATGGACAGTGACAAATCCCCACAACGTACCCTTCATAAGGTGAACCCAGGTGAAGTCGTCAGAGTCACAAGGCTATCCCCGACAAGTGCATAAGCATCTTTAAACAAAAGTGGGGCATCCTCCAGCCGATGACATAGTCAAACTCACCAGCGAACAAAGAAGTTTTGATCTTCTCCCAACGAACGCACAGATCACACTAGTTCCCAAACAGAGGGAGATTGCCAACAGTTTACCATCTTCTGAGATATAGTTCAGACACAATCTATATGCATATTCATTCTGATACTCATTCCAGATTCTCCTGCAAATACAGTACGGATACGATCCAGACAATGATCAATTTTGATACTTATTCAAATGCATCTTATTAGATACAATTCAGACATAATCTACATGCATATTCATTCTGATACTCATTTCAGATTCTCTTGCAGATACAGTACATACACGATCCAGACAAAGATTTATTTTGATACTTATTCAAAAGCCTCTTTTAGATACAATGCAGATACAATCTAAATACAGATTTATTCTGACATTTATTCCAGACTCTGCTCAGATACAGTTCAGATATGATCCAGATATGGATATCATTCTGATACTCGTTCAATATCTCCTCAGATACCATCAAGGCTTGGAATTATTCTCACACTCCCCAGCTGAGCTGGTCTTAACTGAGTTAAAAACCTTATGGAGTTTCTGTCAAAAGCACCCCTCCAGTAGATTGGTGACAAGGTTTATTTCCCCAACAAATAGCAAGATTCCCCAGCTTGAATTTACTTCCCAGACTATCACAAATCAAGGGACCATAACTCCTCTACCCCAGTATACTTCTCTACAATCCCCAATAGCTACCCAATAGAGCAATGGACAACGAAGACTCCTGAACTCTTTTCCCTAAGCAGAAATCAACACTCTCCAAAGAATTTTCTTCCCAAGAAAAATCAACATTCCCCAACAGAGTTCTCCTTAAACAAAAAAACAAAAATCCCCAGCAGAAACATTCTAAAAAACAAGGTCTAGAAAGGTGTGCATACTCTTCATCCCCAACGGTCTCCCGAAAATTTGGCTTCCCAAAGCTCCCCAGCATTTGTCAAGGATTTATTTTCCAAAGACAAAAATACATTCCAACAACATTTCATGCATCATATTTATATATATGATAAATACATACAACACAAATGCGTACGACATAATCTCATTTATTTTGAGAACATCATTATGCCATGCATTTCATACATCATGATATTGTATATAACTAACTCTTTACCTTTTCAAGAAAGATCAATCAACAGAGAATTATCATCAACAAATTTTCAATAAGACATAACAACTATCTGTGAACAAATCAATTGTAGATCAATTCCTGAAATAGGTCTGGGTGACTATCTACATGACAAACACTTCCTTCAAGTCCTCTGCTGGTTCAATTTGAATCTTTCAATGGTTTATCCTGATTCCTTTCCGATAGACATTTTCTCTGGTTCAAATAAATCGCTCCAAGATTTGTTCTGATTCTTTCCAGACCTCTGTTGGTTCAGTTTAAATCTATCAATGGTTTATCCTGATTCCTTTTTGATAGACATTTTCTCTGGTTCAGATAAATTTCTCTAAGATTTATTCTGATTCTTTCCAGTTAAAGAATATTCAAGACCTCTGCTGGTTTAGTTTAAATCTCTCAATGGTTTATCCTGATTCTTTCCCGTAGACATGTTCTCTGGTTCAGATAAATCGCTCCAAGATTTGTTCTGATTCTTTCCAGGTAAAGAATATTCAAGACCTCAGCTGGTTCAGTTTAGATGGATCAATGGTTTATCCTGATTCCTTTTCGGTAGACACTTTCTCTTGTTCAGATAAATTGCTCCAAAGATTTATTCTGATTCTTTCCAGTTAAAGATAATTCAAGACCTCTGTTGGTTCAGTTTAAATCGATCAATGGTTTATCCTGATTCTTTCCCAGTAGACACTTTTTCTGGTTCAGATAAACCACTCCAATGGTTTATCCTGATTCTTCCTAGTTAAAGATAATTCAAGACCTCTGCTGGTCAGTTTAAATTGACAAATGGTTTATCATGATTCCTTTCTGATAGACACTTTTTTTGGTTTAGATAAATCGCTCCAAAATTTTATTTTGATTCTTTTCTAGACTTCTGCTGGTTCAGTTTAAATCGATAAATGGTTTATCCTGATTCTTTTCCAGTGGATACTTTCTCTGGTTCAGATAAATCACTCTAAAGATTTATCCCGATTCTTTCCAGTTAAAGAATATTCAAGGCTTTTGCTGGTTTAGTTTAAATCTCTAAATGATTTATCCTGATTCTTTCCCGTAGACATTTTCTCTAGTTTAGATAAATCTCTCAAAGATTTGTTCTGATTCTTTACAGACCTCTGCTGGTTCAGTTTAAATCTCTCAATGGTTTATCATGATTCTTTCCCGTAGACATTTCTCTGGTTCAGATAAATTTCTCAAAGATTTGTTCTAATTATTTCCAGACCTCTGCTGGTTCAGTTTAAACCTCTCAATGGTTTATCATGATACTTTCCCGTAGACATTTTCTTTGGTTCAGATAAATCTCTCCAAGATTTGTTTTGATTCTTTCCAGAACTCTGCTGGTTCAGTTTAAATATATCAATGGTTTATCCTGATTCTTTCCCGTAGACATTTTCTCTGGTTCAGATAAATCGCTCCAAGATTTGTTCTGATTCTTTCCAGACCTCTGCTAGTTTAGTTTAAATCTCTCAATGGTTTATCATGATACTTTCCCGTAGACATTTTCTCTGGTTCAGATAAATCGATCCAAGATTTGTTCTGATTCTTTCCAGACCTCTGCTGGTTTAGTTTAAATCTCTCAATGGTTTATCCTGATTGTTTCCCATAGACATTTTATCTGGTTCAGATAAATCGCTCCAAGATTTGTTCTGATTCTTTCCAGACCTCTGCTGGTTCGGTTTAAATCTCTCAATGGTTTATCCTGATTCTTTCTCGAAGACATTTTCTATGGTTCAGATAAATCGCTCCAAGATTTATTCAGATTCTTTGCATACCTCTACTGGTTCAGTTTAAATCTCTCAATTGTTTATCCTGATTCTTTTCTGGTAGACACTTGCTCTGTTTCAGACAAATCATTCCAAAGGTTTATTCTGATTCTTTTCCAGTTAAAATCAAGTTTAGACTTAATCTAATTCCTGCCAACAATCACTTTTGGATGGCATCCATAATCCCATCTCCAACATTATCCTATCAATCTCCAAATGGCATCTTTAAGCCCATTCCCGATACGATAAATACAAGCGAGTGCAAATTTCTTAGCACTCTAGTGTTCAATCATATTCCACTTTCAAGCTACGAACGACAAACATGCCAATCTCACTTTTTCAAGATTAAGAAGATTGAAGAGGGAAAGCTGTTGTACCCAAAAATTTTCCCTCCCATTTTTCATTCAAGATGTTCTCCTAGGGTTTCTCAAATACTAAAATTGGCTCAGGATTGGATCAGACAAATTTCTCTCCTAGGCATTGAGTCAGCAGTTAGGGTTTGTTATTTCTCAAAGAAAATTGAGTCTTCAAGGTTTCAAATGGTCTTCATAGATCTTCATGTAATCTCAAGGATGTTCGTGCCAAGTTTCAAATCTCGCATTGCAAGTTTGCTCAGTCAATGATTCAGATGACTGAAAATCAACTACATCGATCAAAAGTCGACCTTTTCAAGATCAAATTCAAACATTTGTAACTTCTTTATTATTCGATATTTTGAGTGATTATTTTTGCGTATGACTCTCCTCGACGTCATCTCCAACTTCTCTTTACAAGTCAAGAGCTGATTACGTGCGAAAGATCATCAGAAAAATTCGAGTACTTTAGAGGCTTTTGCAAATTTTACCTAATCACAAGAAACTCTTGTCCAATTTTCGAGGCTCCTAACTTCTTCAATTTTCAATGTTCTGAAGCGATTCTTTTTGTGAAGTATCAATAATAGCATTGTCTATGAGATTTCTTCAATGATCAAAGTCAAAGTGCGCTTGGAAGACCATGACATTTATTGAATTTTTATAGGAATTTATTGACTTTAGAATGTTCTTAACTTCTAGATGTTGATCATTATGTTGAGATAATTCATTGAAACAAGATTTTGAGTTTGAAGGTTCATGGATAGTTTGTTATTTGTACTTCAAATCGTTTGTGTTTGAATGAAAATGATTATTGGATCGAAGTGGGATTTTGTTCAAAATCCTTAAAGGCAAGATTCGCAATATTGGCTCGTATTTCAAGTTACTATGAATTGAAGGTATGGATTTTAATGAAGAAGATTCGAGGATTCATTCAAATAATTCTTTTCACTTCGACTCAATTCAAGCATGTGAGGCATAATTCATTCATATGAATTTGTCTTTGCTTTAAGATATTCAAAAGGATCAATATGCTTATGGCGCAAGTTTGATATATTTGAAAAAATTCATTCATGTGAATTGTTTCGAATTTAAGGCAAGGCATTTATCAATTTCATTCATCTTCATTCAAATTTATGAGCTTTATTCAAATACAAGATTCAATTCAAGTTCCTCACATCTTAAGTTCATCAAGAGAGTTTGTTACATAAATTTCAAATTAAACTTTGAATAAAATTCATCATGATACAAGACTTTTGAGTTTCCAAACTCAAAATACTTTCAAAATTACATAGAATTTCCTAAAGTTCTAAACCATGATAAATGACTGTAAGTCTCATGAACTTCTATGCCATTTAAAGCTTGTTACAAACACTTTTCTTTAGTCCCCAAAACTGTCCAAAAGAGAAAAACTGTCAACAAAACTTGTTGTTATGCTTGCTGCCACCAACTGCAAAAATATCCCCACAAACCAGCCTTGCAAAGCCTGCATAAATAGTCCAAATAACAGCACTGCACTGCTGCCCATAGTAGTTTGAAAATCTGCTCCAAACCTGTCAAAACAGTCCGAAAAACACAAAAACAGGAAACACAAAAACTGCAACCAAAAAGCAATGAAACAATGCCTAAAATTGTTCAAGTTCATCTCATTTTCCCCTCCCAGTTTAACCTCTCATTCTTCCATAAAAAGGGAAGACAATAAGAACAATAAAGGAGGGCATTGGTCACAAAAATCAACTGTTACAAAACCAACTGCAGAGGAAATATTTTTCAACAGAAATGTCAACAATAAAAACAGAAGACAGTAGAAAAGAGATAAGGAGTTAGGAGCATCACATTACCTCATCTTTGGTCTTTATTATTTCCTCGGCGGAATTGATAAATCATTGGACTGGCTCCAACCATAATGAAAACATAAGCTGCTGATTCGGCCGAGTTGGAAGCTAAGTGAGGTTGTTGCCGATTGGTCACTTAGAAGAACGATCGAGAACCAGAAGCAGATTCAAGAGGGGGAAGTAGTACATAAAATTCAAAAGAATCATTCACAAAGCTCCAATCTGTTTCATGAGAAGGAAGAAGAGATAAAACAGAATCAAAAGTGCAGAGGAGGCGTCAAAGCTTACCTAAGAAGAACCGAAACTCCAATATGGTAACTTCTTTTCTTTCTTTATCTTCACTTTTGTTCCATTGATTGTTGTTATACTGAACATATGAGGCTGCTACAGTTTGTTTTTCTTTATAGAAATTTTGTTTTGTTGTCATAAAAATAAAACTCAGTGATTCATAAAGAAAAATATATACCTCCAACCTCATGTACTCCACTGTTCCACAACCAGCAAATGCTCCTGCTGTCTGCGGCACTTCTCGTAACCCTTGCAGCCCAACACTTCCATTCTTTCTGTTCCAACAACCCTGCAAATTGAAAAAAAACATTGCAAGAGGAATAAGCGAAACAAAACAAATAATCAGTCAAATGAAACGAAACCTAAACGATTTTGTATCAACAGTTCTAAACAAAATCAATCACCTAAACCATTGGAAACAACTTCAATCACACTTAATCACACTTGGTCATTCCCAAACCCTTTTCTATGATTTGAAGCTCCTGCATTTTTCTTCCATCAGCCTCTCAAATCTCCATTATGCTCATCGAATCTCCATCATGATCAACCTCGCCATCTACAAATAACTGCCAGATATCTCAACCAAGCAGACTGAAAAGAAATCAAAACACCTTCTTCTTCATTAAGCAAACTTTCATCACTATTATTGTAAAATACCTCTCTTTTTTTCTTTCACAATATCAAGTTCTCCATAACCGTTTTCAACATGCTATTGTTAAATCACCATAAACCCCTCACTGTTTTCTTGATGCTACTCTCAACTTCACACTCTTAGTACGTTCTTGATTCTTCGCGTCGCGATGGCGTAAAACCTTAATGTTCTCATCGACGCTCTTTCTCAACTGTACGGGGAGTTTCTTCACAAGCTCCGCTCTAATGACGCTGTTAGGTTAGGTCTCAGTGCATTTTAATGTCTTCTCCGTTGCGGCACCGTGTCTTTCGGTGATGGAAGTCTGTTTCTCCATTCATGGACTGATTCTCAAATTCACGCGGTTTCTTCTCTCGCTAACGCTATCGCTTTCTCTTCTCGGTCTTTGTCAGTTGAGCAAGCGGAAGGAGTATTGTGATTGTGCAGCAGTCTATAGAATTTTCTATGTGCTATTTGGAGAAATCTGGATTTGATGATGATGATCTAGGAATTCAGGCCAACATGATACATCTTTTAGAGATAGCTTTAGTGGATGGACATATTACAACCTACAACTGCAAGTTCCTTAGTAGATTTGCTGCCAATGGTTGATGATTGTTGTTGGTGCTGATGCGGATGAGAGGAAGAAATGTTAGAAGTTGATGGTGTTGGTATGAAAGAGGGAAAGAGGTTTGTGAATAAAGGGAGAGATATTTGTTTTTCCTTTTGTTTTTTTTCACGGTACAACATAAACAATAAAAATAATTAACTAAATCTTTTCCTTTCCAATACTCCCTCCAGCGGCGCTTTATTTTGTTTTAGGGTTCCCAATATTTCCATGTTCCTTCCCTAAGCCAGTTCAGTTTCTAATGGGCTTGTTGGACCAATCAATTTCTATTTCCCCCTATATATCAATTAAAACCTAATAGTAACGAATGAACAGAACAACTCAGTTGGCAAAGCATACTTCTAACAACCAAGGGGATCCGAGTTCAATTTTCTGTTTTTCTTTATTTCCTTTTGATATTTGATAATAAAGTTAGTTTAGTTTTAGTTTTTATTCTTAAAAATTCAATTAAAAAATATATGTAATTAGTTAACTAAGTTAGAATTTTGTAAATAACTTTATGAACTTTTTCTAAGTTAATTTTCTTATTATTTAGTTTATTTTCTTAATTAATATAGTTAGGGATTTTTGTAAATAACTTTTTATTTAGTTTTAAATTGTTTTTGTTTAAAGTCTTCATAATAGAAAATACCAAAAGACAAAATATATACAAATGTTTTAATCAGTTATTTTCTTTAATAGAATAGAAGTTTATTTTTCATTTCAAATTCTCACAAACAAAAATATCAAGAATTTTTATTTTCATACTTTGTTAATTAATTTTTACTTCATAGACTATTGTAGTTTTAATTAATTTGTTCGATTCGATTTGGTTATATAGATTTCCTATTTATACTTTTAATCACATTGATCCATCCCCATTTGTAAATTTGTACTCCCCATTCCCGAAAACTCTGTAATAGCGTAAAATTTTAATTTCCGCAATTTACTGTTTTTCTTTATACTGTATAGTAATTAGGCGTGTATGGAAAGACATAAAATCAACCGCTAGATAACCCTAATCAAAGAAAAATCAACTTGAATCAAACACACTTTTCACACGCACACCTCTAGGGTAACCTCGCTCGTTGCCTTCAAAAAAATACAGTCATGTCCATCGAATATGGGACGCTTTAGCAAAGACCCTTCGATAAAAAAGATCGTAGTCCCTCGATGCCTCTCAATGTTGCCTTCGGTAAAATGATTTAGTCCCGTAGGAAAATTGCTAAAGCGTCTCACAAGTTTCCTTCTATGACTGTATGATTGACCCGTGCCTGTCCCTTCACATCCAATGATGGGGCTTCTTACTTAATCAATGGTAAGATAGAAACATCTAAATGAGGAGGAGAAGAACACTAAGACCTTTTGAGTAGGTAGGTGTTGTACCCCAAAATTTTCTCTTCCATTTTTAATTCAAGATACTATCCTAGGGTTACTCGAATACTTAATTTGTCTCAGAAGTTGATCAGACAGATTCTCTTCCTAAGCAATATGTCAGCAATTAGGGTTTTGCATTTTCTCAAAGAAACTTGAGTCTTCAAGGTTTCAAATGGTTTTCATAGGTATTCATGTCTCCTAAAAGATTGTTTAAGTCAGTCTTCAAATCTCGCATTGCAAGTTTGCTCAATCAATGGGCCAAATAACTAAAAACGACTACATTGACTTAAAAAATCACCCTTTTTGCGAGAACAAATTCAAAACGATCGTAACTTCTTCATTATTCAATATTTTTGAATGGTTTTTATTGCGTATGATTCTCCTTGATGCCATCTCAAATTTCTCTTCACAAATCAAGAACTGATTACGCATAGAAGATCACCAAAGATTTGAATGTGTTGGAAGTCGCATCATGAATTTTGACCTAATTTCAGATAACAGTCGCCTGATGGCTAAGAATTGTGATTTCATCTAATTACAGGACCTTGAGACATTTGTTTTCTGCTCATGGTCATATGTGATGTCGCTCATGGGTTTATCTTCAAATAATCGAATGAAAATTGTGTTTGGAAGACTAAAAATTATCGAATCGTCGCAAGGCATTTGTTGATTTTTATTTTTTTTAAAACACAGTTTACTGAGGGACTGACGATTGTTCTCAAGAGCATGTTTATTTGGACAGGATATGAAGATTAAAGTTATCATTTAAAACAATCATGATTGTGGATTCAAGTTGGCCAATTGAGTTATATTCTTAAACATTTATTTTGTTTAGGAATTGGAGTACAAGGTGCAGGTTTGTTTGAAATGCAGTTATAAAGTCAGTTGTGATCATCAGGAATTCAAGTAGTGATTTGGAAATTGTTTTTCAATAATTCCAATCCAATTTCATGGGACAAGGTATTATGGAACTCATTCATGGGATGTTGGAGAATTCAAAAATGAATTTCAATTAAAAGAGACTTTGCATAACTTTGGTATCATTAAGGGATTGTTTGTTCGAAGTACAAATCGGAAAAATTACAATATAACAAAATTTCTTAATGGATAAAAGTTTGTTCTAAAAAAAAGTAAACTACAAAGAAGTTTTCTTCAAAGTCTTCATCAAACACTTCAAGTTTCTCCTCATCAATTTTCCCTATTGCCCATTTGGTTTTCTCATCACATGAAACAAAAGGAAAAAGACTTTGTTAGCAACGTAAACATGAGCATAAAATTTACAAAAGAAAGTATTGTAAGTTCATCATTAGGGTTTGTCTTATGGAATCAGAATTTTTGGTCTTAGCTTTGCCTATTGCAAATCACAAATAAATTTGGTTCACAATAAACAAGGACAAAGAGGTTTAAAACAAGATTTCATCACAAAAACAACCCAATATTTATCCAAACTTTGCTGCCAAGAAAAAAAAACAGCCACATTTTTGTCCATATCCAAACCTGTAAACCTGCCCAATGCCTTGCCAAAACCGTAAAACATGTCCAAACAAAAACCAACAACAAAATAACAGCCAACAGTAAGCAACAAGTAACAACAAGCAATAGCTGCAAGAAAATACATACAGCAACCCAAACAAAAGCCATAATAAAACAAAACTGCAATAAGCAAAAACAAACAATATGAAAGCTAACATTAGCTCATATCCATGGCAAAGTATATCATCATTTTCCTAAGTTAGCAAACCCTTCAGAAAATAAAAATAAGCAAAGACTGCTTTATGTCATGGAAAGATGAAGAGGGAAAGAGATAAGTTTCAGAAAGAAATCACCTAGCCTACAAAATAGCTCCATATCAGTCCACTTGCATTCTTGTTGTCCAAACTGACAAACCTGCAAGCCTTGCAACAACAGTCCAAAATATGAACCAAAACCTGCTCCAAAACTTGTCAACATTGCACGCAAATGTATCAAACAGAAACTGCATTAGAAAACCACTGGAACATCATACCTCAAATGTTCGAAATTCACAAAATTTCTCACATTTCCCCCCAAAAACCTATTCTTATTCATAATAAAAGCCAGCAAGAGAACATGTGGAGAGGAGAGCAAAAATATCACAAATAAAAAAAATCCAAGAAACTAGAATCAACGAAAACCAACAAAACCATAAGCTGCCACCGCCTTGTCTCTAGGATCCAACCACCACCACCACCATCACCTACAACAACCAAATCAAGACCCTCTCACTCTCAGCAGAACTCAAATCGACACCCACACCAGAACCTTAATCCTCCACTATAACCTCAACCTCCATGCTAAACCTTCAACCGAGACACTCTCAAACACCGCTCATAACCTTCACTCATCAATGACCGTGATTTCAATACACTCTCGCGGCTCACACTCAGAAACATAACCTCAACCGCACAACATGCAGTTAAAGAACAACGACTCACAGATTCAGAAACAGCAATTCGAAGAAAAAAAAGAGGAAGAAAAGGTACCTGGGTGTCGTTCATCTTTCATATCTTTTTTTTTTTTTTTTGCCTTCACTATATCACTTGCACTTCGTAATCTCCATAATTGATAATAAAATTGGGGCTTTAGTGTTGTGATTGGGGATAGGGATTATTTGTTTGATTGTTGTATATTTATGTATCTGTGAAGCAATGAGAAGCGGGGAGGGTAAGAAATCATGAAGAAAACATGGAAAGAGAAGAGAATTCGTGAGAGGCATCGAGTTTGAGAAGAAATTTGATTTCTGAGAGCGTTGGTTTTGACAGGAAATATAGGGATTATGTTTGGGATTAGAGAAGAGGCCCTGCCTTTGTTTTTGATTTAGGGATTGAAAACCCTATTTTCCCTCATAATAGAACCATGTCCGGGCTTAACCCGAACCAAGTAACCCATAGCCCAATTTCTTTTCTACACCCATTTGTTTCTTTTTTTTCTTTATTACAGCAAACAAACAATAACTCTATCGGACCCCGCTCAACCCAATAGCCAAGCCCAATTCCAAAAATTCAAATCCCACCCCATACTATTTAGTTTAGTTTTATTAGTTTCCTTTAATTCTATTTAGTTTAGGTTAGTTAGTTTATTAGAGATAAATATGTAGTTTTAATTAGATAATTTTATTAATTAGCTTAAATTTAGAATTAGTTTAGTGCGTTTAGAATATTATTTTAGTTTAAAATCATTTTCAGTAGTTTTTAGTTAGTCTAGAAATATTTTGACAACTTTAAAATTTTAATTTAGTTTAGTTTTAATTTAATAATTTTAGAATTTTAATTTTGGTAATCTTAGAATTTTAATTTAATCTAGATAACTTTTGTTTTAGTTACATTTCTATTCTATATATTTTACTTTCTTTTCAATCAAAATACACCCAAAAAAAAGAATTTTCTTTCTCTTTTCTTTTTCTCGTAGTTTACTATTTTTCGCATGCTTTCGATTGTTGTAATTGCTTATGATTTGTAATAGTTTAACTAAGCCTTTACTTCACCCCTTTCATAAATTTGTACCCCCATTCCCGAAAACTCTGTAATAGTGTAGAATTTCAATTTCTGCAATTTACTGTTTTCCTTATACTGTATAGTAATTAGGCGTGAATGGCAAGACCTAAAATCAATCGCTAGATAACCTAATCTCAACAAAATAACTTGAAACGAACACACTTTTCACACGCGCACCTCTAGGGTAACCTCGCTTGTTGCCTCGGAAACACAGTCATGTCCCTCGAATATGGGACGCTTTAGCAATGACCCTTCGATAAAAAAGATCGTAGTCCCTCGATGACCCTTGACATTGCCTTCGATAAAACGATCTCGTCCCTTACGAAAAATTACTAAAGCGTCTTATAAGTTGCTTTCGATGACTGTAAAATTGACCCACGCCTGTCCCTTTCAGATCCGACGATGGGGCTTCTTACCAAATCAATGGTAAGATAACAACATCTAAAGGAGGAAGAAAAGAACATTTAAGACCTTTCGAGTAGGTAGATTCACTCCTAGTTACTCGCTTGCTCACGACAAAAACATTTTACACCAACAATTTCATCTCAAAACATTTTCGAAAGACAAAATATTTTGTATACGTTCTTATAGAGACGAGAACCATTGCAAAACATCTTTTCAAAACACCTTCCAAAACACAATCCACAAACACATCTTTGAACCATCTTTTGAAACAAAACTTTGTACGCATTCTTATAAAAACGAGAACCATTACAAAGATATTTTTTTAAAACACTTTCAAAGCCCACACCACAAACACACTGTCAAACAAAAGCAAGTGATCTAAACGAGTAACTAAGAGCCCATGGAAAACCATGGATGAAAAGGGTGCTAATACCTTCCTTTTTCATAATCTACCCCCCGAACCCGAGAAATAATCTCGAAAGGTCTTTCCTGTGCTTTTTTACCTTTCTTTTTGGATAAAAGAAAAGTCGGTGGCGACTCTTTCTATCCGTATAAATGCGATCAAAACAAAAAACACCAAGTCAGTTCTCCCACCGTATCACAGAAAAGGCGACTCTGCTGGGGAAATATTGGAAAAGTGGGGTTACCTTAGGGTTAGATCACCTTTACTTGCTTTCATTATTTGATTTGTGTGCTTTATATTCAGTTCTTTGTATTGGGCTTGATTTGATCCTCCACCCAGATTTGGGACACCTTTTTAGGTAAATAGTAGTAGATTGTGGAAACTGTATGGCGTAGACTGATACGGTTGAAACAATGGCTATGTTAGTGTGACGCATTTGTGGGTATCGGTATCCCTCGTGCTGAATCGAGGAGAATACGGGGCCGCTGAGTGGCGTCATGAAGCACTATTTGACTTTAGAACCCTAATTGAATAAACTTAGCCATTAGGACGTAGTGAGATAACCGGTTTTGATGTAGAGCTAAAAATTGGTTGATACTCGATACTATACTCATTGAGGCTAGACTTTTGGGATATCTCGGCCGCAAGAAAAGATTTTTGTGCTGAGACAATGCCTAAGAGAAAGGTCGGTGATATTAAGATCCTTTAGAACCCAATCAGGACATGTTAAGCCAACTAAACTTCAAGAGAGTAATTACCTACAAAACTCATACAAGCCTAAAACATAGGGACTTGTTTGTTGTGTGTGTATATATTTACTTGTACATAAACATCATAAACATCATGAACATCATATGCATGCTCACTAACCATTTCAAGGATTTAGAAATTTATCTTTGTTTTTGTTTTGTAGGACATGAATTCTCTCCGAAGAAACACCATTCGAATCAGCTTTGTAAAAGCACATCCTCAACTTCAAGAGCTAGCCTCAAGAGTGCCTGGGGATTCTCCTTTTACCAAGAAATATGGCCGACTCCTCAGTTTGGCTACATCCAACTTCCAAGAAGAGATGATGTGTGTACTATTCCAATTCTTTGATCCCGTACATCATTGTTTCACTTTCTCGGACTATCAGTTGGTACCTACATTGGAAGAGTTCTCCCTACTCTTAGGGGTGCCCATGCTTGATCAGATACCGTTCACCGGTCTAGAAGGGATTCCAAAACCTGAAGTTATCGCCGAAGCTTTACATATGAAGAGGGCCGACGTCATTGCCAATTGGGAAACAAGAAGCGGGGTTAAAGGCTTTCTAGCTAAATTTATATTGGAAAAAGCTCATTCATTCTGGGATGACATGGATTTCCAAGCTTTCGAAGACGTCCTGGATCTTCTCATTTATGGTTTGGTTCTGTATCCCAATTCGGACCAATTCATAGATGCTAACGCCATCAAAGTCTTTCTCTCTCGCAATCCTATACCTACTCTACTAGGAGACATCTTACATTGTCTTTATACCCGCACCATGAAGAAAATAGGTACTCTTTTGTGTTGTATCCCCCTACTCGCTAAGTGGTTCACTTCACACCTACCTCAGTCAACATTGAAGAATGAGCAAACACTGACTTGGTCTCAAAGGATGATGTCTCTCACCCACTCTGATATCCGTTGGTGTTCGAGATCCTCGGAAGATGTATCTATCATTGACCGTTGTGGGGAGTTCCCTAACGTACCTCTGCTTGGTATTAGGGGAGGTATCACCTACAACCCATGCTTAGCTCTTAGGAAGTTTGGGTATGCCCGAAGAAACGGCCCTCATGAGATACTCATCCAAGGTCTGGTATTCGACTATGACAAAGAAGACCAAGGTTACCGCCAGAGGTTTACACGTGCTTGGGGAATGGTGAACAAGGTGGACAGTAGGACTTTGGGACATAAAAACACTATCCCTCTTGAGCCTTACCTTAGATGGGTACGGAATCGTGCCCAGAGTCTCTTGATGCCTTACCCTTCCATCCTTCCTGTCATCATTGAGCCTGTTATTGAAGGAGACGTCCCATACACTGTTCTTCATCCTGACATGCCAACCTCTCTCGAAGACCTGCAGAAAGCTTGGGTTCAGTTGAAGGAAGAGCGAGACACCTTTGAAGCCCTGTATTATGCCAGTGAGAAGAAGGTTCTGGAGCTCACCAAACTGCTTCATGAAGAGAAAAACCTGAATGCCTACATTGCTCCAAATAGGATGCGTTCAATCTTTTTGTCTTAAGTGTTTGGTTGTATTTTGTTTCTTTCATTGTAAGCCCGAGGAGGCATGATGTATTCAAACTTGGATTTTAATATGACGTGTGTTCCTTTTTTGGTTTGAACAAATTTAAATCTCTAATTTTCCTTGAAATAATTTTCATATTGCATCTTCATTCATCATAACATCATACAGGTTTCTCATAACAGGTCACCTTATCCTTCTACTGTTTATTTCAGTGAGGTGGATGTTAAACAGACTGTGAAAGATATTCAGGCGCAAAACGCCCAATTTCAAAAAATGCTCTTGGCCCTGACAAAAGGACAAGAGGAGTTGAAGACTCTGCTGGCCAAAGAGAAGAAGAAGAAAGCAAAGAAATCAACCGGTGTTGTGATCATGGGAATAAGGTTTAAAGGACAAGCCAGATGGACTTTGGACTTTGCGACATCATCGGGTGAAGGAGATAATCAAATCTAAGAAGTGAACAACGACCCAACATCCGAAGAAGAGGAAGAGCCTGATTACTCTGAGGAATAATATCCTCCTGCTGATGATAAATACAAACAGCTAGAGGATCGTTTGGATGCTATGGATATTCATAGGGTACCCATTTTGGACTTTGAAGAGTTAGGACTCATCTCAGGGGTTGTCATCCCAAAAAAATTCAAGGTCCCTACTTTCGCCAAGTACAATGGTGTCTCTTTCCCGAAGCTACATCTAAGGTCATACGTAAGAAAGATTCAACCCCACACGGCTGACAAGAATTTGTGGGTGCATTTCTTCCAAGAGAGCTTATCTGGGATGCAGTTGGATTGGTTCTATCAATTGGAAGGGACCAATGTTCTCAACTGGGAAGAGTTGGCCACCACTTTCTACAAACAATATCAGTATAATGCTGATTTGGCTCCGACTAGGACACAATTACAAAGCATGTCTATGGGAACGGGTGAAGGTTTCAAAACCTATGCTCAAAAATGGAGGGATCTCGCAGGCAGAGTCCAGCCCCTCTATCTGATAGAGAATTAGTGGATATGTTCCTAGGCACCTTGTCAGGACCATTTTTCAATCACCTGATTGGGAGTTCCTCAACTGGGTTTACTGAATTAATCATGACTGGTGAGCGGATCGAGGCTGTTATAAAAAGCGGCAAAATTCAAAGAGATGCATCCTCGAGTATGGTGAAGAAGCCCTTTGTTGGAAATAAGGAGGTCAGTGCTGCATATGACTTTAGAAATCAAAACAAAAATGACTGTCGCCCGGCAGTAGGGGCTGTCATGATTTCTAACCCTGTGCCAAATTAGTAGCGAATTTATCAGCACAAACCAGAAGCGCCCATGAGACGATTTACCCATATTAACATAACCATGTCTCATGTTTTTCCACGCCTTCTAAAGACCAATCTGGAAACTTTAAAGGAAGCTCCCAAGAACCCCAATACTGCTTCTCCTCGCTACAACCCAAATGCCTGATGTGCCTATCATTCTGAAAGCCCGGGGCATGATACAAATGACGGTTGGGCCATAAAGAATAAGGTGCAAGACCTTATCAATGTGAAAGAGATTGAATTTGATCCCCCAGAAACTCCTAATGTAATAACGGCGCCAATGCCCAGACATGGCCAAGGTATCAACGCCATTGATGATGATCGTTTTGTCTCCTCCGTAAATGACTTAATTACTCCTCTGTTGACCATTAAACAGAATCTACTGCAAGCCGACCTATTCCCAGGCTGCAATGAAGATTGTCACTTGTGCAAGTCTCTACCGAACGGTTATTTGTTACTAAAGATAGGCGTCCAGCGCCTGATGACTAGCAAAGAAATCCTATTTGAAAAGCTACCCCTTATCAAGAGTTCTTATCAAGATGTTTCAATAATCACCATTTCCGGCAATCCTCCCAGGGTCTCCACCAAAAGACCAGTCATGATTACATCTGTTCCAAGATCTGCACCTTTAATCATCACTATGCCAAGACCAATATCATACTCCTCGAATAAAGCTGTTCCCTGGAGTTATGTGGCTGACGTTTATTACTATGCGTCAAGCAACATAAGTTGGCTGTCAAAGACGAAGTTGCAAAAGATATTGATCCTGGCATTAGTAACATCACTAGGACCAGCAAAATAATAAGAAGTGGAAGAGTCTTCTCACCTGAGATTTCTCCAAAGACCGTTGCTACTCCTGTGATTATTCCTACTTTCACTCCTACTGACACTCCCAATGATACTCCTATTGTTATCCCTGCTACCGATACAAGGGGCAAAGAGGATTTGAATGAGCCTGTCCAAGCAAGAGAACGTCCCGTGGTCATCCTTGAAGCTTCTAGAAAAGAAATAGAAGAAATACTGAAGATAATCAAGAAAAGTGACTACAACATTATCGAATAATTAGGGCAGACCCCCTCGAAGATATCATTTTTGTCCTTACTCTTGTGTTCTGAGGCCCATGCTAAAGCCTTGGTAAAGTTTCTTAAGACCGCTCACGTGCCCCAAGAGACCTCCATTGACTAATTTGAAAACTGCGTGGCCAGTTTAACTGTCATAAAGGATTAGGCTTTTCCGACGCTGATTTAACCTCTAAGGGAAGTAAGCACAACAACGCCTTACATATTTCCATTGAATGCAGGGGCACCACACTTGCCCATGTTCTGGTAGATACTGGCTCGTCATTAAATGTTTTTCCCAAAAATGCTCTCGATCGACTGGATTGCGAGGGGCATATCTTGAAACCGAGCAACATCATAGTAAGGGCCTTTGATGGTTCCAAGAGGACAGTGCACAGAGAAGTTAGTATCCCCATAAAAATCAGGACTCAGACTTTTGACTCAATTTTCTATGTGATGGACATCCGCCCTTTGTACTCTTGTCTGTTGGGTCGACCCTGGATCCATGGTCCAGGTTCCGTCATTTCAACTTTGCACCAAATGCTAAAATACCCGATTAAAGGAAAGATTGTCACAGTTCACGGAGAGCAGGAGTACATGGTTAGCCATTTGAACTCTTTTAGGTATGTTGAAATGGATGGTGAATTCATAGAGACTACCTAAAGGTCTAGCAACGGCCGCGACAACCAAGTCTACTCTAAAGGTCCTGTACCAGACCTCCACTGAAGATGGCCTCTTTGAAAGACGCTCGAGCAGTAGTTGAAGAAGGCGGGTGTACCATCTGGGGTCAGCTTCCAGATATTCCCTACAAGTCCGAAAAATTTGGGTTGGGGTTCACTTCAGAGGCCCAAAGAGCTGTTCGACGTTCTCGCGCTGGGGGACCACCTCTACATATCAGCAATGAAGGAGTCAACGCAATAGAAGAGTGATGGAAACTCTAACATGGACGAATGGATTTTTCCAACCATCGGCGGAGGGCTCAACAATTGGGAGGCCAAAGATTTCATTCCTATTACTTTTATTCAAGATTAATTGTCTTTTTATATTTTCAGGTTTGTAATATTTAAACAATTCATACTTTTAAAACCTTGTGTCTTACCCGAGGAACAACGGTCCATTTGTGAGGGTTGTCACTTCATTCTCATATGTCATTAATAAATCATGGACATTTTTGCATCAAATTTTGTGTTCTTTGTCTTTCTTTCTTACATTTTGTTTTATTTCAAAAGTAGTTATGCTCTTACACACACTCACATATTAAAATGCAGATCTACACCCACTCAGGATCCCATGGGTAACAGTTCTGCTATGGCCAATTGTGACTTTGAAAATCAGATCTACCAAGCCGACAACGAAAGTGAGGAAGATTGTGAGGTGCCAGGAGAGTTGGCCAGGTTGTTGTAATAGGAAGAAAGGACCATTCAGCCACACGAAGAGCCGGTCGAAACAGTTAACTTGGGAACTGAGGAAGACAAAAAGGAGGTCAAGGTGGGTGCCAATTTGGAACCTAATGTCAAGAAGCGCCTGATTCAGTTGCTGCACGATTATGTTGAAGTCTTTTCCTGGTCGTACGAAGACATGCCGGGACTTGATACAGACATTATGGTACATCGTCTTCCTACAAGGGAAGATTTTCCTCCAGTAAAGCAAAAGGTTCACCGCATGAGGCCTGATATGTCAGAAAAGATCAAGGAAGAAGTCATGAAGCAATTTAATGTTGGATTTTTGGCTGTCACATCTTATCCCCAATGGGTGGCCAATGTTGTTCCTGTGCCCAAGAAAGACGGTAAAGTGCGAATGCGTGTGGACTACAGAGATTTGAATAGGGCAATACCCAAAGATGATTTCCCACTCCCCCACATCGACATTCTAGTTGACAATACGGCACAACACAAAGTGTTTTCCTTTATGGACGGTTTCTCAGGCTACAACCAAATCAAAATGGTGCCTGAGGATATGGAGAAAACAACCTTTGTTATATAGTGGGGCACATTCTGCTATAAGGTCATGCCATTCGTACTGAAGAATGCCGGGGCAACTTATCAACACGCCATGGTATCTTTATTTCATGACAGGATATATCATGAGATAGAGGTCTACGTAGACGATATGATAGCCAGATTGCAAACGGAAGAAGAGCATCTTGACCATTTACAGAAGCTGTTTGAGAGGCTGAAGAAGTACAAATTGAGATTGAATCCAAACAAGTGCACGTTCGGAGTCCGGTCTGGTAAGATCCTAGGTTTTGTTGTCAGCAACAAAGGTATCGAGGTTGATCCTTCCAAGGTTAAAGCGATACAAGAGATGCCTTCTCCTCGTACTAAGAAAGAAGTTAGAGGATTCTTGGGACGTTTGAATTACATCGCCAGGTTCATTTCTCACCTGACAACTACTTGTGAGCCAATCTTCAAGCTCTTGAAGAAAGATCAAGTAGTCAAATGGAATGACGAATGCCAAGTTTCTTTTGACAAAACAAGGAATACTTACAAGAGCCTCCTATGTTGTTACCACCCATCGAGGGAAGACCTTTAATCCTATATTTGACTGTGTTAGAAAACTCAATGGGGTGTGTGTTAGGGCAGCATGACGAGTCTGGCCGAAAAGAGCATGCTATTTATTACCCGAGCAAAAAGTTTACCGACTGTGCAACAAGATATTGACTGCTCGAGAAAACTTGCTGCGCTCTGGCATGGACTGGTCGCCAACTGAGACAGTATATGCTGACCCATACTACTCTGTTGATATCTAAAATGGATTAGAGAAAATACATCTTTGAGAAGCCCGCTATTTCTGGGAGAATAGCAAGATGGCAAATGATCCTGACAGAATATGAAATACAATATACTACCCAGAAATCTATAAAGGGTAGTGTATTGACTGATCACCTCGCTCACCAAGCTGTGGAAGACTATCAGTCCATGAAGTTTGAATTCCCGGATGAAGACATCATGACATTAGACAACAGTAAAGAAATCAGGTCATATGACGGACCTGAACAAGGATCCCGATGGACCCTGTTCTTTGATGGAGCATCCAATGCACTTGGCAACGGTATCGATGCTGTACTCATATCTCTGGAAGGATGTCATACTCCCTTTACTGCCAGACTTTGCTTCAACTGTAGAAACAACATGGCAAAATAAGAAGCATGCATCTTCGGTCTCAAAGGTTCTATAGACTTAGGGATTAAATACTTGGATGTATTTGGAGATTCAACTTTGGTCATCAATCAGATCAAAGGGGAATGGGACACCAAACACCCTGTGATACGGTGGGAGAACTGACTTGAGGTTTTGCATTTGTGTTCGCAAATGTTTCAGTTTAGCAAGAGTCGCCACCGACTTTTTATTTTATCCTAAGGAAAGGTCAAAAAGCACAGGAAAGACCTTTGAGATGTTTTCTTGGGTTCGGGGAGTAGATTATGAAAAGGGAAGGTGCAAGCACCCTTTTCATCCATGGTTATCCATGGGCTCTTAGTTACTTGTTTAGATCACTTGCTTTTTCTTTTCAATTGTTTGAAATGGTGCTTTGTGTGTGGTTTTGAAAATGTTTTTAAAAGAGGCCATCATTGTGGCAACCTTTGTAACGATTCTTGTTTGAATATATACAAAGGTGTATTGTCTTTTGAAAAGATTTCAATGTTTGAAAGTTTGATTTGGGAAATATTTTGAAATTATGTTGTGTGTTTGAAAATAGCAAGGATGTTTTGCAAGTTTTGATCAAGTAACTAAGAGTTGTTCACCCTATTTTACTCAAAGATATTTCCTATACATTTTTGACCCTTTTGACAGTGTTGTTTTACCATTGCATTTGGTAAACAACCTTGTATTAGGATGTTAAACGGGACAGGCGCGAGTCATCGTATAGACCATGATAGCAATTGTGTTAAGTATCTTTAGCCAATTTTTGAGGGACTTGATCATTTTGTATAGGCAACCAAGATAGCGTCATCAAGGGACTATGATCTTTTGTTTTGTTTTTGTTTTGCCAAAATACTCAACATGCATAACATGGCCCATTTTTAAGGCAACAAGTGGATGTAACCCTAGGGGTGCAAGTGTGCATTGTGTTTGTCATTTTCATGCATTTAGGTCTTGTATTAGGTCAAGCTATTTGTTGATTTTGAATTTTTGCATACAAACCCTAATCTCTAATTATGGCATAATTGAAAGCGTAAATGCGTAAAAATAACTCTACCACTATTACAACATGATTATGGGGAGGGAGATACAATTTTGAATGGGGATTATTTGACAAGAAATTAAAACCCTAATTTTACTATTACATCCAAATTGAATCAAAGGCATAAATAATAAATGGATAATATTTAAATAAACAAATTAAATAAATATACAAAATATTATGAATTATGCAAAAATGTTTATGTTTATTTTTTATGTATGTAAAAATGTTTAATGTAATAAATAAAAGAAAGATTATTATTTTTATTAAGGATAAACCCTAATTTTATTTTAAGAATATGAATATATTAAATATACTATTTATATACAATAAAATAAAATAATGTATATACAAAAAAAATATACTTAGAAAAAGTATTTTTTAAGTATAAATAATAATAAAAATAAAAGTATAATATTTTCATGTTTTTATTCTCAAGTATTCATTAAATAAAATAAAAGTATGTATGTATATATTAGTTGTATTAGTTATGTAATAAAAATAAAATAAAATATATACAAAAAATAAAAATATATTTAGAACAATATTTTTTAGTGTAACTAAAATAAAGAATAAAATAAAAGTATAATGTTATTATATTATTTTTTAAGTTTTCAATAAATAAAGTATATACTAATTAAATTGTTTTTATGTTTAGAAAAATTAAAATAAAATACAAAAATAAATGTGAGAATTTATAAAAAAATATTTTAGTATTTTTATGTTTGAAAAATAAGAAAACAAAATCAGAAATGAAAATAAAAATGGAAAAATACAAAAGTATGAAGAAATGGGCCAGGGGGTGTATTCAGCAAAATGGGGGTGTTAAAAACAAAAGAAGTAAAGCCCAAGCCAGACGTCATCTTCAACCTCTGTCTTCAAATTTTCGCGCGCCATGTACAAACACGAACAACCTGCATACGTGCTCTAATGCAAAAACACATAACATCAAAGTTGTAGAGCTTCCCAAGACGAATTCAACCATATAAAAAATGTGTCCTAACTCTCAAAGACCAGAGAGAATTTCTCTGGCCCTAAATCTTAACCTATTTTTTTCAGGATGTTCATGGACCAAATTCTCTTAGCATGCTTAACTAAAATGAAAACTGAGCATATGTACAACTTCATGGCTATGAATACTACATTTCTTATTCACAAACCTAAGCCTAAATGTTCCCAAATAGAGAGATATGAAGTTGATAAAAACCTATTTCATTTGAGATCGTCCCTGACAATGTAGAGCTTTTCAATGAGGCCTGAGATGTTTGGGAGCTTGCTTGAGCTTCCCCTGACCTTCTCCAATGTCTAGCTTGCCTTGAATGCGCTTGAACAAGCCTACAGAACTCAATCTGCACAAGCTGAAATCAAAAATGGCAAACCCTATAAATGGAGTTACAGTCAGTGTTTAAGGGTTGGGATAGCTTGGATAGGTTGTATGGAAGGTGCTTGGAAAGGTTTGGGACAAAACGCACGAGCAAATTATGAGATAGAACTCAAGATACAGATGTTGCCCTGTTTTGCCAATGGAAGGTGATTTTATGCTATGGGAGGTTTGAGGGCTCAAAGGGTCGTGTTTCTGGTTCAAGGGGATGTGAGAAAGTTGTCTCAAAAGCTTGCACAAGTTGGTTTTCACAGATGTTCAAGTTATGTGACTTTGGACAAATTTCTTGGTTATGAAGCAAAACATGAGAAGTGATGGAAAGTAAGCCTGTACAGGCTATCTAACAGCTTGCACACTATGCCCTTGGCCCCCCTAATTTGTGGATTTGATTTGTTGCATAAGATATGGCCCAATGCTCAAGAATTCAGTTTGGACATAAAGCAAGATTTAAGCAAAAATGATAATGTTGCTTTTTCTATTTAAGGATTAATCTTGTGTGCAATGCCCTAATGACCAAAACAAAACCTTAGACCAATGGATTTGCATTTAATTATTGAGTGTGGAATGGTTTTGAGGCCTGTAATCTAGTGCAAAGAAAGCTGATTAGAAATTGCAACTTGTATCACTATGAACATGCCATGGATGAAAAGTGACTTTTTGCCAACTTCAAGCCTTCAATTCTCCCTAACCACATATGAGTTTGGAGAGTTCTTGGACATTTTGGAAAGCTTGCAAAATGCTCTACATTCCATCTTTGAAATTTAATTTGAGATTCCAAGTGGATCTATATAAAAAATGGCCATGAAGATAGGTTAAAATCCTGCCTAAATTAGGGCAAAATTTCACTAAGTTAAAAGTTTCATGGACCCTTGTTCCAAAAATCATAACTTGAGATCCAAGCTTCTTTTGAGAAAACTTTGTGAATAAAAGTTGTAGAATTTGTGGAGGAATACAACTTTCATGTTGGAAGTTTTGTTTGAATCTAATGGCATCATGGTGAAAATGCTGGGCAAAGTTAGGAAAAATTAAGAAAATTTCATAACTTAGAAAAATTCTAAGTTATGAAATTTTTCAACTTTAAACCCTAATTTGCAAAATTGGGTTTCTTGATGAACAAGTTTCATTTTTTGACACATCTTGATGAAAAATGACTCTTGGCACTTGATTTTGACCAAAAAGTCAAAGTTTGACTTTTCAGTGTACAGTCAAATTTTGATCAGTTGATTGAAAAATTCATCTGTCAATCCAATGCATTTGATATCTTTTGAACCTTGTGAATAGGTCAAGATGATTCCATTGAGTCCTTGAATCCATGCTTGAACTCAATTTGCCATTGGCTAGGTCAAAAATCAGAAATTGCCCTTGTGCAGTCAAAAACCCTAAAAATGACCATTTTGCCCTTTTGGTGATCTGATCAAATTTCTCGTGGAGTTGTGGTCCAAACTTGATCAAATGGTTCATATGAGTTCATAAGGTTGATGTGGGTCAAAATTTATGAAGTTTGACTGTAAATTGGCCACAGTTGACTTTTTCCCCAATACAGCTAATTTCTAGGTCAACTGTCCAATTGACTGGGCAAAACTTTGATTTAAGGCTTAAAACTTGGTGTGGGCAATCTTATAAGTCCAACATGAAGTATGAAAGTCATTTTGAGCATTGTAAGTCCAAAAATCCCTGTGCAAACTCAAACCCTAATTTAGGTCAACAATGCAAGGAGATGTCTTGAGCAATGCAAAACCCTAATCTGGTCTTGAGTTCAAAGAGCCTTGTGATGAGAAATTTTGAAAAATGAGAGGGAAAATTTTGGGGTACAACACACCCCAACCTTATCCCTTACAAAGAACATGTGTTGACATTGTTACCGCATTTTGAGAATAGATTGGCGAGTTTGCCTTTCGTGACTTGAAGGTAAAAGAGGATTGGACACTAGAATGCCCATAAATTTGCGCTCGCATGAAGTGGTGATTGCCTTGCAATATCGGGAATGGGCTTACAGATACCATTTGGAAATTGTTGACGAGGGGATGGGCTTAAAGATGCCATCCTAAGGAGTGTTGATCGCGTAAGAGATTCCTTAGCGAGAGCTTGTATATCTGTTATTGAGGAAGATCCCGCTGGAGAAAGCTGATCTTTATTGAGAGTAATAGAATTTTAGGAGCTTCGTCGTCCGTCATTCTGCTGGTGGGTAGTTTCTGCTGAGATTTAGGAACTCGTCCATAATTCAACTAAGGAAACATCTATGCTGAGATTTAGAAACCCGTCCGTAATTCAACTGAAGTAAAAGCTTTGTCGAGATTTAGGAACTTGTCCGTAATTCGACTGAGAAAAAATCCCTGCTGAGATTTAGGAACTTGCCCGTAATTCAACTGAGAAAACATCCCTGCTGAGATTTAGGAACTCGTCCGTAATTCAACTGAGAAAACAACTTTGTCGAGATTTAGGAACTTGTCTGTAATTCGACTGAAGAAAAGCTTTGTCGAGATTTAGGAACTTGTCCGTAATTCGACTGAGAAAACATCCTTGCTGAGATTTAGGAACTTGTCCGTAATTCAACTGAGAAAATAGCTTTGTCGAAATTTAGGAACTGGTCCGTAATTCGACTGAAGAAAAGCTTTGTCGAGATTTAGGAACTTGTCCGTAATTCGACTGAGAAAACATCCCTGCTGAGGTTTAGGAACTTGTCCGTAATTCAACTAAGAAAACAGCTTCTTCGATATTTAGGAACTTGTCCGTAATTCGGCTGAAGAAAAGCTTTGTCGAGATTTAGGAACTTGTCCGTAATTCGACTGAGAAAACATCCCTGCTGAGATTTAGGAACTTGTTTGTAATTCAACTGAGAAAAAGCTTTGTCGCTTGAATTTTGTGAGAATCTTTCCTGAAAGGTAAAGGTTAGTTGTATGTAATGCATGACATGTATCAAGCGATGAGGTTCTCAAAATAAATGAGATTGTGCTGTATGATGCTGTAAGATGTGTTTTATCAACTGTCTATGATATATGAATGTAATGTACGCGCATGTAAGCTGATTGGCTGTTTTGTTGAGGAAAATAAATCCTGGATAGTTGGGGATAATGAAATCTTTGACCACTGCTGGAGATTTCGAAATCTTTGGCAACCCCTGTGAGGAGAAACTATACCGCTGAGGGAGATCAAGAGTTTAAGCTGTATGCCAATCTACTAGGGACCTCGAGAATCTCTGTTCCGTTGGGGGTATCAGGGGAAGACTGAATGGTTTCCGCTGGGGATCTTAATGACGTGCCGATTTGATCGTGGCGACTTCACTGGGGAAGAATAACTCTCTGGGGAAAAGGGAGGAAACTGGATGGTCTCCACTAGTGTTCAAAGGTCGAAGGTTTGACTCCGTTGGGGAAGAAAGCTTCATTCTTACTGAAGGTTTGTAGTTTAAAGTTTTGCTCCGCTGGGGATCAGGAGTTTGAAAACTTAACTCTGATGGGGATTCTTGAGACTTAGCTCGACAGGGGATATGCATTTCAAGGCTTTAGTTCCACCAAGGACCTGGATGATGTATTGCAGGGGATTTCTCCTGGAACAGCCTAAAGATAACTTTCCTATACTTTCATCCTATCAGTAATCATTCTTTTCTCGTTCCGTTTCATTTGTAAGTAGTGATTATATTCAAATGCATATGCTCATTTTAATAAATCATTGGACGTTTTCAAATAAAACTCAAGTGTAAAGAGAGAGAAAAGGAAAACAATTTTCTGCACTTTGAAGTATCTTTGTATTAACTTTGTATAAGTATTTTGTACAAAGGAAACAGACATCCTAGTAAGAGAATGTTGTCATAAAATTGAGGAAAATTTATACAAAGAAAGATGGTTATGTGTAACAATTTCATGGGGTTCCCATTCTGCTATAGCCTTCACAACCATGAGTATCTTGTCCATTTGTTGCTTCGTCCGCACATGATTGGATTGATCAGAAGCTTGGAGCTTGTCCGTGAAGAGATTGTCCTTAAAGTGATCCGACGAGACATAGTCATACGCTTTAGTTCCCTAACTTTTTCCTGGATTGCCTTTTCGGGTTTTTGATCCACCGGGAAACCCTTTTTTGCCCAAGTCTCTCTTTCAGGTTTTCAACTTTCCGGGTGTACAGATTTTTTTGTTTATCCCTAATTTTTGCCTGAACCGCCCTTTCGGGTTTTTGATTCACCGGGATGCCCATTTTTGCCCAAGTCGCCCTCTCGGGTTTTTGACTTGTCGGGTCGTTTATGCGTAGTATCTTTTAACTATGTCTGCGTTCGTAGGGTGCGGCAGGTCGTCGCTGTCCATGGTGGTTAAAATCATATCCCCACCAGAAAAAATGTTTTTGATCACAAATGGTCCTTCGTAAGTAGGAGTCCATTTTCCCCTGGGATCGCTTTGCGGAAAGATGATCGACTTGATTACAAGATCTCCGACTTGATATACCTGACGTCTGACTTTCTTGTTGAAAGCCTTGATCATCCGTTTTTGATACGTATGACCATGACAAACAGCAGTAAGTCGCTTCTCGTCGATCAAATTAAGTTGATCAAGCCGGGTCTGAATCCAATCGTCTTCACTTAAGCCAATATCCTTCATAATCCTTAAAGAAGGAATCTGAACCTTCATAGGTAAAACAACTTCTATTCCATATACCAAAGAAAAAGGGGTTGCCCCGATTGAAGTACGCGTCGTGGTACGGTATCCGTGTAGAGCAAACTGTAACATCTCATGCCAGTCCTTGTAGGTGACTGTCATCTTTTGAATGATCTTCTTGATATTTTTGTTCGCAGCTTCAACATCACCGTTCATCTTTGGCCGATAGGGAGATGAATTGTGATGTTGAATCTTGAAATGTTTGCACAGAGCGGTAATCACAGTGTTATTCAGGTTTGTACCGTTGTCCGTGATGATACGGTCATGGATACCGTACCGGTAAATGAGGTTCTGCTTGATGAAGAGGGTAACCACATTCTTTTTAACGGAGGCGAAGGAAGCTGCTTCGACCCACTTGGTAAAGTAATAAATAGCCACCAGGATGAAGCAATGTCCATTGGATGCTGTGGGCTTGATCTCTCCAATCATGTCGATACCCCACATTGCGAATGGCCAAGGAGCCGTTAGGACATTGAGAGGAACTGGAGGAATATGTACCTTGTTAGCATAGACTTGGCATTTGTGACAAGTACAAGCGTATTGATGACAATCAGCTTCCATGGTAGACCAGTAGTAGCCTGCCCTTAGAATCTTCTTAGCCATCGTATGTCCGCTCAAGTGGGTACCAAATGTGCCACTATGCAGTTCAATCATGATCTGCTCAGCTTCAACCTTGTCCACACAATGAAGCAGAACACAATCATGGTTGCGCTTGTATAGGATACCATTACTTAGGAAGAACTTGGCAGCAAATCTCCTTAATAACTTCTTGTCGTTGACTGAAGCTCCTTCAGGGTATTCTCGAGTCTTGAGATACCTTTTGATTTCGTGAAACCAAGGTTGTTCCACTACTTCATCGGTATTAATCTCATGACAATGTGTAGGTTCGTCCATTCGCTTGACGGTGATTTGGGGAGCCTCATTATCCCAGTTTAGTTTAAACATGGAAGACATTGTAGCTAGCGTATCTGCCAACTGATTCTCTTCTCGCGGGAAGTGCTCGAAGGTAATCTGCTCGAATTGTGGTAACAATGTCAGGACATGTTCTTTGTAAGGGATCAGGTTATGGTGTTTAGTATCCCACTTTCCTTTGATTTGACTGATAACCAAAGCTGAGTCCCCAAGTATATAGAAACCTTGAGACCAAAGATACAAGCTTCATACTCGGCCATGTTGTTGGTGCAGCTGAAACAAAGTCTAGCGGTGAAAGGTGTATGGCAACCTTCTGGAGAGATAAGTATCGCGCCGATACTATTCCCAAGTGCGTTGGAGGCACCATCAAAGTACAGAGTCCATCGGGATCCTTGTTCAGGTCCGTCATACGGTCCATTACCTTTAATGTTGTCCAATGTCATGATATCCTCGTCAGGGAAGTCGAACCTCATAGATTGGTAATCTTCGACGGCTTGATGAGCTAGATGGTCAGCTAGTACACTCCCCTTTATAGCTTTTTGGTTCGTGTACTGTATATCATATTCAGTGAGGATCATCTGCCATCTAGAGATTCTTCCGGATAGAGCAGGCTTCTCAAAGATGTACTTGATCAGATCCATTTTAGAAATCAACAGAGTGGTATGTGTCAACATATACTGCCTTAGCCGGCGAGCAGCCCATACCAAAGCGCAACAAGTTTTCTCAAGCAGTGAGTAGCGAGTCTCACAGTCGGTAAACTTTTTGCTAAGGTAATAACTGGCATGCTCTTTTCGGCCAGACTCGTCATGTTGGCCCAGCACGCACCCCATTGAATTATCTAAGACAGTCATATACATGATTAAAGGCCTTCCTTCGACGGGTGGCATCAAGATAGGAGGTACCAGCAAATACTCCTTGATCTTATCGAAAGCAACTTGACAGTATTCATTCCATTCAACCACCTGATCTTTCTTCAACAACTTGAAGATTGGTTCACAGGTAGATGTTAGGTGAGAGATGAACCTTGCAATATAATTTAGGCGTCCCAAGAAACCTCTGACCTCCTTCTCAGTGCGAGGGGCAGACATTTCTTGTATAGCTTTGACTTTAGCAGGATCAACCTCAATGCCTTTGTTGCTGACGATGAATCCCAAGAGTTTACCGGACCTAACTCCGAAAGTGCACTTGCTAGGGTTCAGTCTGAGCTTATATTCCTTTAACCTGACAAACAGCTTCTGCAGATGGTCGAGGTGTTCTTCTTCTGTCTGTGAACGGGCTATCATGTCGGCTACGTAGACTTCAATCTAATGATGTATCATGTCATGAAACAAAGCTACCATGGCTCGCTGATAGGTTGCCCCAACATTCTTCAGTCTAAATTGCATCACTTTATAGCAGAAGGTACCCCACTGCATAACAAAAGTAGTCTTCTCCATGTCTTCGGGGGCCATTTTGATTTGGTTGTATCCTGAAAATCCGTCCATGAAAGAGAATACCTTGTGTTGAGCTGTGTTGTCAACCAAGACATCAATGTGCGGTAGTGGAAAATAATCTTTAGGGCTAGCCCTATTTAAGTCTCTGTAGTCCACACACATTCTGACTTTGCCGTCCTTCTTAGGCACGGGCACAATGTTAGCAACCCATTGTGGATAGGAAATAACAGCCAGAAATCTAGCATTGAACTGTTTCATCACTTCAGCTTTGATCTTTTCGGACATGTCGGGTCTCATTCGGCGGACTTTCTGTTTGATTGGTGGACAGTCTTCACTTGAAGGGAGACGGTGAACCACAATATCTGTATCTAGTCCCGGCATATCTTCATAGGACCAGGCGAATATCTCAACATACCCATTCAACAACTGCACTAAGCGCTCTTTGACACTTGGCTCTAGGTTGGCACCCACTTTAACCTCTTTTTTGTCTTCGGCAGTACCCAAATTGATAGTCTCTAACAACTCTTCATGGGACAAGATAACCCTTTCTTCTTGTTGCAAAAGTATAGCCAACTCTCCAGGCACTTCACAGTCTTTATTACCTTCGTACTCGACATGATTGACCAGATCTTCAGAGTCACTGAAGGCCATAGCATAATTGTTACTCATGGAATCCAGAGTGAATGGGTACCTGCATTTTGTGAGTGTGGGTGTGTGTAAGGTATAGCCACCTTTAAACAAAATGAAATGTAAAAAAGAAAGAAAATGAACACAAAAGTTTATAGATGAAAACGTCCATGATTCATTAAAAATGGCATATGAAAATGAAGAATCAAAGCCCTTACAAATGGACCTATATGCCCTGGGTAAGGCATAAGGCAAAAAGTGTACGAATTGTTTAAAAGTTATTACAGATCAAACAGGAAATGTTCAAAAGATAAATTACTAATTGATGAAAGTAATGGGAACAAAGTATTTCGCCTCCCAGTTGCTCAGCCCTCCTTCAATGGTTGGAAAGATCCAGTCTTCAAAATTGCTTTCTTCTTCATCATCCTCTAAAGCATGAACTCCATGATGAGTGATTTTCAGTAGCGGTCCTCCAGCCCGGGAGCGACGCACATCTTTCTGACTAGCAATAGTGAAACCCAAACCGAACTTATCTATCTTGTAAGGAAAATATGGAAGTTGACCCCATACTGTGCTTCCTCCTTTCTTGACTACAGCCTCTGCATCTTTAAGGGATGACATCCGGGACACAGGTTTGGTAATGATGGGCACATCAGTCATTGTCTTGGCTACCGCACCCTCAGGAGAAACCTCTTCAAAGTGTTGGAAAGGTGTTTCTATGAATTCACCATCTAACTCCACGTAGGGGAAAGAGTTAAGGTGGCTTATCATATACTCCTCCTCACCATGAACTGTTATGATCTTACCCTGGACTGGGTATTTGAGCATCTGGTGTAGAGAAGAAGTGACTGCCCCAGTGTTGTGGATCCATGGCCTTCCCAACAAGCATGAATATGAAGGACGGATGTCCATCACATAAAAAGTAGAGTTGAAAATTTCTGTTCCCACCTTAATTGGGATGTCCACTTCTCCGTGAACCATCCGCTTAGAACCGTCGAAGGCTCTAACAATGATATTACTGGGCTTTAGGGTCAAACCTTCACAGTCCAATCTGTCCAATGCTTTCTTTGGTAGGACATTTAAAGATGAACCGGTATCAACCATAACATGAGCAAGTGTGGTCCCTCTACACTCTACCAAAACATGCAGCACATCATCATGCTTTCTTCCCTTAGACGTCAGATCGGCATCAGAAAAGCCAAGACCATTATCGGCTGTAAGGCTGGCCACACACTCTTGAAATTGATCCGCAGAAGTTTCTTGAGGCACGTGTTCCGTCTTTAGGAATTTGATCAAGGCTTTGGCATGAGCCTCAGAGCAGAGCAGTAGAGCCAGCATAGAGGTTTTTGAAGGGGTTTGCCCCAGCTGCTCTACGACATCATAGTCGCTCTTCTTAATTATCTTTAAAATCTCCTCCATTTCCTTTTGGGTGGTCTTGGGGATAACCAAAGTCTGAGCCCTCGTCCTGACGGGCGCTTCTTGGATTCCCTTGCCTTTATCAGCAGTAACAGCAGAGGGTACAACTTCGGGAGTAACAATTTCTCCAATCACTGGACTTCGTACAGATATCTTGAAAGGCACAAGAGCACTTGAGGGTCCAAAAATTGCCCTTGGAGGAGCAATCTCGGGAGAGAAGATTCTTCCGCTACGAGTGATCTTACTTGTCCCCGTAATATTTCCTATATCAGGAGTTTCTTCATCAGAATTTTCTTCAACTGATTTGATCTGTTTCACACCGTGATAGAAGATCTCTCCTTCATAATTCCACGGTATCGTCTTGTTGGACTTATATGGGATAGGCCTCGGCATGGTAATCTTCAGTGGTACAAACTTTGGATCAGGTGTAATCTTAACAGGCCTTTTGCAGGTCTTGGAAAGATTTGCAGAAATGGTGATTATAGAAACATCATTGATTGGAGTAACAGGAGTAACATGAGTGACAGGAATAACAGGAGTTTTCTGAAAGTGGATCTCTTGAGTATCCATCAGGCGTTGGATGCATGACTTCAACAACGGACAGTCGGATTGCAAGGTTGAACAAAAGTAACAATCTTTTTCACAGCCCAAGAAAATCCCGGCTTTTAACAGATTCATTTTGATCATTAGCAATGGAATTATTAAGTCATCAACAACAGTAACATGAAGACCTTCTACAATAGCATGAACATTATGACCATGTTTTGGCATAGGAGCAGATATCACATTAGGTTTTTCGGGGGCATCAAACTCCACGTCCTTGGCATCTATTAAATCTGTGATCTTGTTTTTAAGGGCCCAACAGCTGTTGGTGTCGTGCCCCACACTGTCCGAATGATAGGCACACTTAGCATTGGCACGATAAAGAGGGGAAGTTGTATTCGGATTTTGTGGCGGATCTTTCAAGGTTGCAAGGTTCAGCTTCAAGAGATGGGGGAGGACCTGGGCAGGCGTCATATTGATCCGAGTGAATTGCCATTGTGGCCTTTCCACCCTGGTTTGGTTAGCTCTGGGTTGACTGCTTCGAGGTTGATCGGCTGAGGAGTTCTGGATCATCACAGCCTCTACCGCTGGTCGACACTTCATTCTTCCCTGATTTCTCTGGGTGTAAACAGCAGAAGCTTCTTTCTTGGCTGGGAAGGTCTTCTTGATAGTACTGGAAGCTGAAGCATCCTTCTGAATTTTACCACTCTTAATGCCAGCTTCGACCCTTTCACTTGTCAGAATTAATTCGGTGAACCCAGCAGATGAGCTCCCGATCAAGTGATTAAAGAATGGACCTGACAGGGTCCCCAAAAACATATCAACAAGTTCCCTTTCAGACAATGGTGGCTGCACCCTTCCAGCCAAATCCCGCCACTTTTGGGCATACTCCTTAAATCCTTCATTAGAGACCATACTCATACTCTAGTTGAGTACGAGTAGGCGCTAAATCTGCGTTATATTGGTATTGTCGGTAGAAAGAAGCAGCTAAATCCTCCCAGTTATGAACATCAGATCTCTCAAGTTGATAGAACCAGTCCAATTGCGTACCCGACAAACTATCTTGAAAAAAGTGGACCCATAGATTCTTATCAGAAGAGTGAGGTTGGATCTTTCTAACGTAAGACCGTAGATGCATCTTTGGACAGGACAAACCGTCATATTTCGCAAATGTAGGCACTTTGAACTTGGGAGGAATGACGATCCCAGCAACCAACCCTAGCTCTTCAAAATCCAGCCCAGGTACCCTTTGTACCTCCATAGCTGCCAATCGATCCTCAAGATTCTTATACTTATCGTCCGCCGGAGGGTACTGTTGTTCGGAGTAATCTTCATCCTCTTCCTCTTCTTCTTCTTCAGCTTCAGACTCAGAGGGCATTGCAACTCCCTTTCTTTTACCAACCCCTTCGTTAGACGTCGAGGGGAAATCCAGAACTCGCCTAGCCTGATTCTCAAATCTTCTTCCCATAGTGGCCACACCAATTCTTTTCTTTTTCTTCTTTTCCTTTTCCTTCTCTTTCTCTAACAGTGCTTTAAGATCCTCTTGACCCTTTGCCAAGGTCATGAGGAGTTGTTGGAATTGCGAATTCTGTGCTTGCAGATCTTTGACCGTCTGCTCTAAATCCATCTTGCTGAAATAAACAACAAAAAGATAAGGAAACCTGGTGTGAAGACCTGTTTATGCATTTGATGAATGATATGTTATGCATTCAAGGATTCATAAATTCAAATTTGTTGCAAACAAAAAGAACACACATCATATTAATAAGAAGAAATTTGTTAGTACATAAATACCCCATGGGCAAAATATTACAAAATTCTTAATGTAAAAAGACATTGCACATCCTCTTTGGTGCGATGTAAGTGTTGAGATTCTGCTCTTCATGGAGTTGACGGGTAAGTTCAAAAACCTTCTTCTCACTAACATAAAAGTTGGCTTCAAAAGTGTTCCATTCTTCCTTGAGCTGTATCTAACTCTTTTGCAAATCTTCCAATGATGTTGGCATGTTTGGATGTAGGAGGGTGTATGGAACCTCTCCTTCCATAACAGGCTCTTTGATCACAGGGAGAATGTGAGGGTATGGCATCATAAGACTCTGGGCGCGGGTTCGTACCCACTTGAGATAAGGCTCAAGGGGGATGGAATTCTTGTGCCCCAGTGTCTTACTATCCACTTTGTTGGGAATCCTCCAAGCTCGGATAAACCTTTGTCGAAGTCCTTGAGTGTCGTTGTCGAAGTCAAAAACCAAGTCAGGAATCAGTATATCATGAGGGCCATCCCTTCGAGCATACCCAAATTGCCTCAGAGCTAAACAGGGGTTGTAGGTAATGCCTCCCCTAATGCCAAGTAGTGAGACATTAGGGAATTCTCTGTAACGATCATTGATGATGACATTTTCTCTGGACCGAGAACACCAATGAACATCAGAATGTGTGAGGGTCATCAACCGTTGTGACCACCTTAAACCCTGCTCATTCTTTAAGACTGACTGGGGAAGGTGAGAAATAAACCACCTTGCTAGAAGGGGAGTACAACACATGAGAACGCCTCTTTTCCTCATTGTTCGTGTGTGAAATGAGTGTAGGATGTCCCCAAGCAATGTAGGCACAGGATTCTGAGATATGAACATCTTGACAGCATTCACATCTATAAGTTGATCAGGGTTTGGGAACAAGACCAACCCATAGATGAGAAGTGCTACAATCTCCTCAAAAGCTTCCAGATCTAGAGAATTCCAGCAGTCTTGTGCCTTATCAAACAGAAACTTTGACAAGAAACCCTTGACACCACTTCTGGTTTCCCAATGACCTTTGATATCAGATGGTTGCAAGTGTAGGGCTTGAGCAACATCTTCAGGCTTTGGTTCTCTTTCCGTACCGTTGTAGGGTAGTTGATGGAGAATAGGAATCCTCAGGAGTTGAGAAAATTCCTCTAAAGTAGGCACTAGTTGGTAATCAGGAAATGTAAAGCAATGGTGTATGGGGTCAAAGAACTGGAAGAGAACTTTCACCATGTCTTCTTCAATGTTAGAGTTGACCAAGCTGAGAAGTCTACCATGTCTTTCACTGAAGGGGGAATTCTCTGGAATCTTGGAAGTAAGCTCCTTGAGTTGAGGAGGGATTCTCACAAGGTTGACCTGGATTGTTTTCCTGCAAAGAGATTCCATAACCTACAAAACAGGAACAAAGATGAATATCCAAACCCTTGAAATAGTTAGTAGATGCATATGATGCTTTATGATGTTCATGATGTATGCACAAGTATGTGTACAAGCAAATCACACAAGATCCTAGTTTCAGGCTTGCATGGGGTTTTATAGGTAAGTACCCTCTTGAAGTTAGTTGGCTCAACCTGTCCTATAAATAGTAACCGGGTTCTAAGGAGCTCAATATCACTGGATTATTTTCTGTGTTCATTTTTTCAGTTTAGCCACTTAACTGGCGACCGAAATATTCCAAGAAAACAACCCTCAATGAGTGTAGTATCGAGTATCTACCAACTTCAGACTGCACCAAAGCCGATCATCTCACTACCCCTAAAAAGGCCAAGATGGTCAAGTAAAGGTTCTAAGAGTTCATTAGTGCTTCATGACATCACTCAGCGGCCCCGTATTCTCTTTGATTGACTCAAAGGCTACTGGTACCCAAAAATATGTCACACTAATATATCTATTGCTTCAACCATGCCGGTATACCCCGCACAATTTCCACAATGTATTGCTATTTACCTATGAATGTTTCCCAAAAATCCGGGTGGAGGATTCAAACCCAAACAAGAGAACCAAATGTAAAGCAATCAAAGTAAACAAGATAAGCATGTAAAGGTGATCTAAACCCTAAGATTACTCCACTTTCACAATTTTCCCCAGCAGAGTCGCCAGTTCTGTGATACGGTGGGAGAACTGACTTGAGGTTTTGCGTTTGTGTTCGCAAATGTTTCGGTTTAGCAAGAGTCACCACCGACTTTTTATTTTATCCTAAGGAAAGGTCAAAAAGAACAGGAAAGACCTTTGAGATGTTTTCTTGGGTTCGGGGAGTAGATTATGAAAAGGGAAGGTGCAAGCACCCTTTTCATCCATGGTTATCCATGGGCTCTTAGTTACTTGTTTAGATCATTTGATTTTGCTTTTCAATTGTTTGAAATGGTGCTTTGTGTGTGGTTTTGAAAATGTTTTGAAAAGAGGCCATCGTTGTGGCAACCTTTGTAATGATTCTTGTTTGAATATATACAAAGGTGTATTGTCTTTTGAAAAGATTTCAATGTTTGAAAGTTTGATTTGGGAAATGTTTTGAAATTGTGTTGTGTGTTTGAAAATAGCAAGGATGTTTTGCAAGTTTTGATCAAGTAACTAAGAGTTGTCTACCCTATTTTACTCAAAGATATTTCCTATACATTTTTGACCCTTTTGACAGTGTTGTTTTACCATTGCATTTGGTAAACAACCTTGTATTAGGATGTTAAACGGGACAGGCGTGGGTCATCGTATAGACCATAATAGCAATTGTGTTAAGTATCTTTAGCAAATTTTTGAGGGACTTGATCATTTTGTATATGCAACCAAGATAGCGTCATCGAGGGACTATGATCTTTTGTTTTGTTTTTGTTTTGCCAAAATACTCAACATGCATAACATGGCCCATTTTTAAGGCAACAAGTGGATGTAACCCTAGGGGTGCAAGTGTGCATTGTGTTTGTCATTTTCATGCATTTAGGTCTTGTATTAGGTTAAGCTATTTGTTGATTTTGAATTTTTGCATACAAACCCTAATCTCTAATCATGGCATAATTGAAAGCGTAAATTCGTAAAAATAACTCTACCACTATTATAACAAGATTATGGGGAGGGGGATACAATTTTGAATGGGGATTATTTGACAAGAAATTAAAACCCTAATTTTACTATTACATCCAAATTGAATCAAAGGCATAAATAATAAATGGATAATATTTAAATAAACAAATTAAATAAATATACAAAATATTATGAATTATGCAAAAATGTTTATGTTTATTTTTTATGTATGTAAAAATGTTTAATGTAATAAATAAAAGAAAGATTATTATTTTTATTAAGGGTAAACCCTAATTTTCTTTTAAGAATATGAATATATTAAATATACTATTTATATACAATAAAATAAAATAATGTATATACAAAAAAAGAATATACTTAGAAAAGTATTTTTAAGTATAAATAATAATAAAAATAAATGTATAATATTTTCATGTTTTTATTCTCAAGTATTCATTAAATAAAATAAAAGTATATATGTATATATTAATTGTATTAGTTATGTAATAAAAATAAAATAAAATATATACAAAAAATAAAAATATATTTAGAACAATATTTTTTATTGTAACTAAAATAAAGAATAAAATAAAAGTGTAATGTTATTATATTATTTTGTAAGTTTTCAATAAATAAAGTATATACTAATTAAATTGTTTTTATGTTTAGAAAAATTAAAATAAAATACAAAAATAAATGTGAGAATTTATAAAAAATATTTTAGTATTTTTTATGTTTGAAAAATAAGAAAACAAAATCAGAAATGAAAATAAAAATGGAAAAATACAAAAGTATGAAGAAATGTGCCAGGGGGTGTATTCAGCAAAAGAGGGTGTTAAAAACAAAAGAAGCAAATGGCAATGTAGAGCTTTTCAATGAGGCCTGAGATGTTTGGGAGCTTGCTTGAACTTCCCCTGACCTTCTCCAATGTCTAGCTTGCCTTGAATGCGCTTGAACAAGCCTACAGAACTCAACCTGCACAAGCTGAAATAAAAAATGGCAAACCTTGTAAATGGAGTTATATTCAGTGTTTAAGGGTTGGGATAGCTTGGATAGGTTGTATGGAAGGTGTTTGGACAGGTTTGGGACAAAACGCACGAGCAAATTGTGAGATAGAACTCAAGATGCAGATGCTGCCCTGTTTTGCCAATGGAAGGTGATTTTGTGCTATGGGAGGTTTGAGGGCTCAAAGGGTCATGTTTTTGGTTCAAGGGGTCGTGAGAAAGTTGTCTCAAAAGCTTGCACAAGTTGGTTTTCACAGATGTTCAAGTTATGTGACTTTGGACAAATTTCTTGGTTATGAAGCAAAACATGAGAAGTGATGGAAAGCAATCCTGTACATGCTATCTAACAGCTTGCACACTATGCCATTGTCCCCCCTAATTTATAGATTTTATTTGTTGCATAAGATATGGCCCAATGCTCAAGAATTTAGTTTGGACATAAAGCAAGATTTAAGCAAAAATGGTAATGTTGCTTTTTCTATTTAAGGATTAATCTTGTGTGCAATGCCCTAATGACAAAAAAAAAACCTTAGACAAATGGATTTGCATTTAATTATTGAGTGTGGAATGTTTTTTAGGCCTGTAATCTAGTTCAAAGCAAGCTGATTAGAAATTGCAACTTGTATCACTATGAACATGCCATGGATGAAAAGTGAGTTTTTGCCAACTTCAAGCCTTCGATTCTCCCTAACCACAAATGAATTTGGAGAGTTCTTGGACATTTTGGAAAGCTTGCAACATGCTCTAAATTACAACTTTGAAATTCAATTTGAGATTTCAAGTGGAACTATATGAAAAATGGCCATGAAGATAGGTCAAAATCCTGCCTAAATTAGGGCAAAATTTCACTAAGTTAAAAGTTTCATGGACCCTTGTTCCAAAAATCATAACTTGAGATCCAAGATTCTTTTGAGAAAACTTTGTGAATAAAAGTTATAGACTTTGTGGAGGACTACAACTTTCATGTTGGAAGTTTTGTTTGAATCTAATTTCATCATGGTGAAAATGTTGGGAAAAGTTAGGAAAAATTAAGAAAATTTCATAACTTAGAAAAATTATAAGTTATGAAAATTTTCAACTATAAACCCTAATTTGCAAAATTGGGTTTCTTGATTAACAAGTTTCATGTTTTGACACATCTTGATGAAAAATGACTCTTGGCACTTGATTTTGACCAAAAAGTCAAAGTTTGACTTTTCAGTGTACAGTCAAATTTTGATCAGTTGACTGAAAAATTCATCTGTCAATCCAATGCATTTGAGATCTTTTGAACCTTGTGAATAGGTCAAGATGATGCCATTGAGTCCTTGAATCCATGATTGAACCTAATTTTCCATTGGCTAGGTCAAAAATCAGAAATTGCCCTTGTGCAGTCAAAAACCCTGAAAATGACCATTTTGCCCTTTTGGTGATCTGATCAAATTTCTTGTGGAGTTGTGGTCCAAACTTGATCAAATGGTTCATATGAGTTCATAAGGTTGATGTGGGTCAAAATTTATGAAGTTTGACTGTAAATTTGCCACATTTGACTCTTTCCCTAATACAGCTGATTTCTAGGTCAACTTTCCAATTGACTGGGCAAAAATTTGATTCAAGGCTTGAAACTTGGTATGGACAATATTATAAGTCCAACATGAAGTATGAAAGTCATTTTGAGCATTGTAAGTCCAAAAATACATGTGCAAACTCAAACCCTAATTTAGGTCAACAGTGAAGGAGATGTCTTGAGCAGTGCAAAACCCTAATCTGGTCTTGAGTTCAAAGAGCCTTGTGATGAGAAATGTTGAAAAATGAGAGGAAAATTTTTGGGGTACAACACACCCCAACCTTATCCCTTACAAAGAACATGTGTTGACATTGTTACCGCATTTTGAGAAGATCACCTTCGAGCATTTCCCGCGAGAAGAAAATCAGCTAACAGACGCACTAACTACAATGTCATCTATGTTTAAACTTAATTGGGATAACGAGGCTCCTCAAATCACCATTGAGCGGATGGATAAACCAACCTACTTTCATGAGATCAGTACTGAAGAAGTAGCGGATCGACCTTGGTTCCATGAAGTTAAAAGGTATCTCGAGTCTCAAGAATACCCAGAAGGAGCTTCAGTGAATGACAAGAAGTTCCTAAGAAGATTCTCGACTAAATTCTTCCTTAGTAACGACATTTTGTACAAACGCAGTCATGACTCTGTATTACTTTGGTACATAGACAAAGTTGAAGCTGAAAGGATCATGGTTGAATTGCACGAAGGCACTTTTGGTACCCATTCCGGCGGGCATACGATGGCAAAGAAAATCCTACGGGAAGGCTATTATTGGTCTACCATGGAGGCATATTTCTATCAACACTCTTGGACTTGCCATAAGTGTCAGATTTATGCGGATAAAGTGCATGTACCTCCGGTTCCTCTGAACGTCTTGATGGCTCCTTGGCCCTTTGCTATGTGGGGAATCGATATGATTGGGGAAATCAAGCCAACAGCCTCCAATGGACACCGCTTCATCTTAGTGGCCATCGACTATTTTACAAAGTGGGTTGAGGCAGCTTCCTTTGCCTCTGTTAATAAAAATGTGGTCGCCCGATTCATCAAAAAGAATCCCATCTGTTGGTACGGTATCCCAGAGAGAATCCTCACTGATAACGGTACGAATCTAAACAACACTATGATCACCTCCTTGTGCGAGCAATTCAAGATCCAGCATCATAATTCTTCCTCTTACCGGCCAAAGATGAATGGTGTTGTCGAAGCTGCAAATAAAAACATTAAGAAAATCATACAGAAAATGACAGTCACATACAAAGACTGGAATGAGATGCTACCGTTTGCTCTCCACGAGTATCGTACCATAGCTCGCACATCAACTGGGGCAACACCCTATTCTCTGGTATACCTCATGGAGGCTGTTTTGCCTATTAAGGTCCAGATCCCCTCTCTGAGGATCATGAAGGATGCTAGTTTGAATGAAGAAGATTGGATCCAGAATTGGTTTGACCAACTAACTTGATTGATGAGAAGAGGCTTACAACTATCTGTCATGGTCAGATGTACCAAAAACGCATGATCAAACATTTTAATAAAAAGGTCAAACGTCAGGTATATCGGGTCGGTGACTTGGTAATCAAGCGTATCATTTTGCCACAAGGTGATCCCAGGGGAAAATGGACTCCTACATATGAAGGGCCTTTTGTAATCAAAAGCATATTCTTTGGTGGAGCAATGATCTTGACCACTATGGATGGCGACGACCTTCCGCACCCTGTAAATACGAACATAGTTAAAAGATACTACGCATGATCAAAGACCCGCTAGGTTGACTGGCCTAGGAAAAAATAAGGGCTTCCCGGCGAACCAAAAGGGTTCGGGCAAAAATAAGGGATGAAAATGAAAAAATATGTACACCCGGCAAGTCGAAAACCCGAAAGGGCAGCTTGGGGAAAAAAGGGTATCCCGGTGGACTGAAAACCCGAGAGGGCGGTCCAGGCAAAAGTTAGGGATTGAAGCGTATGACTATGTCCCGTTGGATCATCTTGCCGACAATTTTCCACATTTGAGCAATCAACTCAAACGGTTCTAATCAATCCAATCAACTTCGCCGAGGCGACAAGTGGACAAGACACTCAGAGACATAAAGATTATTGAAGAATGGGAACCCCATGGGATTATTGCACATAGCTATCTTTTCTTTGTATCAATTTTCATTGTTTTTTTTACGACAACATTCTCTTACTAGAATGTTCGTCTCATTGTACAAAAATACTTATTCAAGTTAATACAAAGATGTCCCCTTTGGAAGTGCAAAACCATTTGTTTTCTTTTTTCTTTGTTTCTGTGTCTTGTTTACAAAAGCGTCCAATGATTTATTTTTGAACATATGCATTTGAACATGATTACTGTTACAAATAAATAGGAAACGGAAAGACAATTACTAAGGACTTTAAGAAATAGGATAATATCTATAGGCCATTCCATAAAATCCCCGCAGCCTATAGGTATCAAGCGCTCTCATACCCCTGATAGAGCAAAGCTTCCAGCTACTGCTCCAGAGGTTCCCCAGTAAGTTTCCCAACTTCTCAGATTTCCCCAATAGGATTTCACGAAGTCTACAAGCAATGTCCGGTATTTCCCTTCTACAATAGAGTTTATATTTGGGGATTCACCCATTGGTGCTTCAGAAGGGATTTATTTGCCCCGCTTCCAGCAACGCTACAACACGAACAATCTTTAATTCCATACATTTGCATCCATACGTCATAGCATCGAAAACACAAGTACATACAGTGCAATCTCATTTATTTTGAGAAAACAACATCATACCATGCATTGCATACATCATAGCATTGCATACAATTAACTCTTCACCTTTTCAGGAAAGAATCAATCGACAGTCAATTATCGTCAACAAATTTCCGACAGGCAAATATTTTCAACAAGTCAAATACAGATCAGTTCCCGAGGAAAGGATGATTCTTACTGGTTCAGATAAATCTCTCAATGATTTATTCTGATTCTTCTCCATATTTTTACTAGTTCAAATAAATCTCTCAACGATTTATTCTGATTCTTCTCCAAATTTCTACTGGTTCAGATAAATATCTCAATAATTTATTCTGATTCTTCTCCAGATTTCTACTGGTTCAGATAAATCTCTCAACGATTTATTCTGATTCTTCTCCAGATTTCTACTGGTTCAAATAAATCTCTCAACGATTTATTCTGATTCTTCTCCAGATTTCTACTGGTTCAGATAAATCTCTCAACGATTTATTCTGATTCTTCTCCAGATTTCTACTGGTTCAGGTAAATCTCTCAACGATTTATTCTGATTCTTCTCCAGATTTCTACTGGTTCAGGTAAATCTCTCAACGATTTATTCTGATTCTTCTCCAGATTTCTACTGGTTCAGATAAATCTCTCAATGATTTATTCTGATTTTTCTCCAGATTTCTACTGGTTCAGATAAATCTCTCAATGATTTATTCTGATTCTTCTCCAGATTTCTACTGGTTCAGATAAATCTCTCAATGATTTATTCTGATTCTTCTCCAGATTTCTACTGGTTCAGATAAATCTCTCAACGATTTATTCTGATTCTTCTCCAGATTTCTACTGGTTTAGATAAATCTCTCAATGATTTATTCTGATTCTTATCCAATTTTCTACTGGTTCAGATAAATCTCGCAATGATTTATTCTGATTCTTCTCGAGATTTCTACTGGTTCAGATAAATCTCTCAACGATTTATTCTGATTCTTATCCAGATTTTTGCTGGTTCAGATAAATCTCTCGACGGTTTATTCTGTTTCTTCCCCATATTTCTACTAGTTCAGACAAATCCCTCAATGATTTACTCTGATTCGTTTCCAGATTCTTATTGGTTCAGATAAATATTTCAACGGTTTATTCTGATTCATTGGTAGATTCTTACTGGTTCAGATAAATCTTTTAACGATTTGTGCTGATCCATCTCCGAACTTTTGCTGGTTCAGTTTAAATCTCTCAACGGTTTATCCTGATTCTTCCCCACCGAAATTTTTCTCTGGTTCGGATAAATTGCACCAGGATTTATTCTGACGCTTCCCTGTCAAAGTTAATCCAAGACCTCTATTGGTCCAGTTTAAATCGCCCCAAGATTTATTTTGATTCTTTCCAATCAGACAACATTCAAGATATCTTCTAATTCCAGTTTAAATCAACCAAAAGTTTATTCTTATTTTCTTTTCCAATTGAAGTCAAATTCAGACTTAGTCTAATTTCTGTCAACAATCACCTTTGGATGGCATCTATAAGCCCATCTCTGATAACTCTCCATCATTTCTCCAAATGGCATCTTTAAGCCCATTTCCTTACGCAATCGACCAGCGCATCATCAAGCGCAAATTTCTGGGCACTTTACTGTTCAATCATCTTCTACTTTCAAGCTACGAACGACAAGAACGTCGATCTCGCTTTTCAAGTTTAAGAAGATTGAACAGGGGCAACTGTTGTACCCCAAAATTTTACCTTCCATTTTTCATTCAAGATACTATCCTAGGGTTACTCGAATACTTAATTTGGCTCAGAAGTTGATCAGACAGATTCTCTTCCTGAGCAATAAGTCAGCAATTAGGGTTTTGCATTTTCTCAAAGAAATTTGAGTCTTCAAGGTTTCAAATGGTCTTCATAGGTATTCATGTCTCCTCAAGGATTGTTTAAGTCAGTCTTCAAATCTCGCATTGCAAGTTTGCTCAATCAATGGGCCAGATAACTGAAAACGACTACATTGACTTAAAAAAATCACCCTTTTTGCGAGAACAAATTCAAAATGATCGTAACTTCTTCATTATTCAATATTTTTGAATGGTTTTTCTTGCGTATGATTATCCTTGATGCCATCTCAAATTTCTCTTCACAAATCAATAACTGATTACGCATAGAAGATCACCAAAAATTCGAATGCGTTAGAAGTCGCATCATGAATTTTGACCTAATTTCAAATAACAGTCGTCTGATGGCTAAGAATTATGATTTCTTCTAATTATAGGACCTTGAGACATTTGTTTTCTGCTCATGGTCATATGTGATGTCGCTCATGGGTTTATCTTCAAAGAATCGAAGGAAAATTGTGTTTGGAAGACTTTAAAATTATCGAATCGTCGCAAGGCATTTGTTGATTTTTAATTTTTTTTAAAACACAGTTTACTGAAGGACTGACGATTGTTCTCAAGAGCATGTTCATTTGGAAAGGATATGAAGATTAAGGCTATCATTTAAAACCATCATGATTGTGGATTCAAGTTGGCCAATTGAGTTATATTCTTAAACATTTATTTTGTTTAGGAATTGGAGTACAAGGTGCAGGTTTGTTTGAAATGCAGTTATAAAGTCAGTTGTAATCATCAGGAATTCAAGTAGTGATTTGGAAAGTGTTTTTCAATAATTCCAATCCAATTTCATGGCACAAGGTATTGTGGAACTCATTCATGGGATGTTGGAGAATTCAAATTTGAATTTCAATTAAAAGATACTTTGCATAACTTTGGTATCATTAAGGGATTGTTTGTTTGAAGCACAAATCGGAAAAATTACAATATAACAAAATTTCTTAATGGATACAAGTTTGTTCTAAAAAAAAAGCAAACTACAAAGAAGTTTTCTTCAAAGTCTTCATCAAACACTTCAAGTTGCTCCTCATCAATTTTCATTATTTCCCATTTGGTTTTCTCATCACATGAAACAAAAGGAAAAACACTTTGTTAGCAACATAAACATGAGCATAAAATTTACAAAAGAAAGTATTGTAAGTTCATCATTAGGGTTTGTCTTATGGAATCATAATTTTTGGTCTTAGCTTTGCCTATTGCAAATCACAAAGAAATTTGGTTCATAATAAACAAGGACAAAGAGGTTCAAAATAGGATTTCATCACAAAAACAACCCAATAGTTGTCCAAACTTTACTGCCAAGAAAAAAAAACAGCCATGTTTCTGTCCATACCCAAACCTGCAAACCTGCCCAATGCCTTGCCAAAACCGTAAAACATGTCCAAACAAAAACCAGCAGCAAAATAACAGCCAGCAGTAGGCAACAAGCAACAACAAGCAATAGCTGCAAGAAAATACATACAACAGCCCAAACAAAAGCCACAATAAAACAAAACTGCAATAAGCAAAAACAAAGAATATGAAAGCTAACATTAGCTCATATCCATGACAAAGTATATCATCATTTTCCTAAGTTAGCAAATCCTTCAGAAAATAAAAGTAAGCAAAGACTGCTTTATGTCATGGAAAGATGAAGAGGGAAAGAGACAAGTTTCAGAAAGAAATCACCTAGCCTACAAAACAACTCCATATCAGTCCACTTGCATTCTTGCTGTCCAAACTGACAAACCTGCAAGCCTTGCAACAACAGTCCAAAATCTGAACCAAAACCTGATCCAAAACTTGTCAACATTGCATGCAAATGTATCAAACAGAAACTGCATTAGAAAACCACTAGAACATCATACCTCAAATGTTCGAAATTCACAAAATTTCTCACATTTTCCCCCCAAAACCTATTCTTATTCGTAATAAAATCCAGCAAGAGAACGTGTGGAGAGGAGAGCAAAAATATCACAAATAAAAAAAAAGCCAAGAAACTAGAATCAACGAAAACCAACAAAACCATAAGCTGCCACTGCCTTGTCTCTCAGATCCATCCACCACCATCACCTACAACAACCAAATCAAGACCCTCTCACTGTCAGCAGAACTCAAACCAACAGCCACACCAGAACCTTAATCCTCTACTGTAACCTCAACCACCATGCTAAAACTTCAACCGAGACACTCTCAAACACCACTCATAACCTTCACTCATCAACGACCATGATTTCAATACATTCTCGCGGCTCACACTCAGAAACAGAACCTCAACCGCACAACACGTAGTTAAAGAACAATGACTCACAGATTCGGAAATAGAAATTCGGAAAAAAAGAGAGGAAGAAAAGGTACCTGGGTGTCGTTCATCTTTCATATCTTTTTTTTTGTTTTGCCTTCACTGTATCACTTGCACTTCGTAATCTCCATGATTGATAATATAATTTGGGCTTTAGTGTTGTGATTGGGGATATGGATTATTTGTTTGATTGTTGTATATTTATGTATCTGTGAAGCGATGAGAAGCGGGGAGGGTAAGAAATCATGAAGAAAACGTGGAAAGAGAAGAGAATTCGTGAGAGGCATCGAGTTTGAGAAGAAATTTGATTTCTGAGAGCGTTGGTTTTGACAGGAAATATAGGGATTATGTTTGGGATTAGAGAAGAGGCCCTGCCTTTGTTTTTGATTTAGGGATTGAAAACCCTATTTTCCCTCATAATAGAACCATGTCTGGGCTTAACCCGAACCCAGTAACCCATAGCCCAATTTCTTTTCTACACCCATTTGTTTCTTTTTTTTCTTTATTACAACAAACAAACAATAACTCTATCAGGCCCCGCTCAACCCAATAGCCAAGCCCAATTCCAAAAATTCAAATTTCACCCCATACTATTTAGTTTAGTTTTATTAGTTTCCTTTAATTCTATTTAGTTTAGGTTAGTTAGCTTATTAGAGATAAATATGTAGTTTTAATTAGATACTGTTATTAATTAGCTTAAATTTAGAATTAGTTTAGTGGGTTTAGAATATTATTTTAGTTTAAAATCATTTTCAGTAGTTTTTAGTTAGTCTAGAAATATTTTGACAACTTTAAAATTTTAATTTAGTTTAGTTTTAATTTAATAATTTTAGAATTTTAATTTTGGTAATCTTAGAATTTTAATTTAATCTAGATAACTTTTGTTTTAGTTACATTTCTATTCTATATATTTTACTTTCTTTTCTATCAAAATACACCAAAAAAAGAATTTTCTTTCTCTTTTCTTTTTCTCGTAGTTTACTATTTTTCGCGTGCTTTCGATTGTTGTAATTGCTTATGATTTGTAATAGTTTAACTAAGCCTTTACTTCACCCCCTTTAATAAATTTGTACCCCCATTCTTGAAAACTCTGTAATAGTGTAGAATTTCTATTTCTGCAATTTACTGTTTTCCTTATACTGTATAGTGATTAGGCGTGCATGGCAAGACATAAAATCAATCGCTAGATAACCTAATTTCAACAAAATAACTTGAAACGAACACACTTTTCACACGCGGACCTCTAGGGTAACCTCGCTTGTTGCCTCAGAAATACAGTCATGTCCTTCGAATATGGGACGCTTTAGCAATGACCCTTCGATAAAAAATATTGTAGTCCCTAGATGACCCTCGACGTTGCCTTTGATAAAACGATCTCGTCCCTTACGAAAAATTGCTAAAGCGTCTCATAAGTTGCTTTCGATTACTGTAAAATTGACCCGCGCCTGTCCCTTTCACATTCGACGATTGGGCTTCTTACCAAATCAATGGTAAGATAGCAACATCTAAAGGAGGAATAAAATAACATTTAAGACCTTTCGAGTAGGTAGTTTCACTCCTAGTTACTCGCTTGCTCACGATAAAAACATTTTACACCAACACTTTCATCTCAAAACATTTTCGAAAGACAAAACCTTTTGTATATGTTCTTATAGAGACGAGAACCATTGAAAAACATCTTTTCAAAACACCTTCCAAAACACAATCCACAAACACATCTTTGAACCATCTTTCAAAATAAAACTTTGTACGCGTTCTTATAAAAACGAGAACCATTACAAAGAGATTTTTTTCAAAACACTTTCAAAGCCCACACCACAAACACACTGTCAAACAAAAGCAAGTGATCTAAACGAGTAACTAAGAGCCCATGGAAAACCATGAATGAAAAGGGTGCTAATACCTTCCCTCTTCATAATCTACCCCCCGAACCCGAGAAATAATCTAGAAAGGTCTTTCCTGTGCTTTTTTACCTTTCCTTTTGGATAAGAGAAAAGTCAGTGGCGACTCTTGCTATCCGCACAAATGCGATCAAAACGCAAAACACCAAGTCAGTTCTCCCACCGTATCACAGTGGGGTTCTCTTAGTTGCTCGCTTGCTCACAACAAAAACATTTTATACACCAACACTTTCATTTGAAACATTTTCAAAGTTAAAACACTTTGTACGCGTTCTTATAGAAAAGAGAACCATTACAAAGACACTTTTCAAAATCACTTTCAAAAACACATTCCACAAACACCTCTTTGAGCTATTTTCAAAATAGCACTTTATACGCGTTCTTATAGAAACGAGAACCATCACAAAGACGTTTTCAAAATACTTTCAAAACCCACACCACAAGCACATTTTCAAACAAAATCAAGTGATCTAGCAAGCAACTAAGAGCCCGTAGATAACTACAGATGAAAAGGGTGCTAACACCTTCCCTTTTTATAACCTACCCCCCAAACTCAAGAAATAATCAAGAAAGGTCTTTCCTGTTCTTTTCAACCTTTCCTTATTGGATAAAAGAAAACTCAGTGGCGTCTCTTTCTATCCGTAATAATTGCGATCAAACATAAAACATCCCAAGTCATTTCTCCCACCGTGTTACAAGGGCCCAACAATTGTTGGTGTCATTCCAAGGACGATTTGAATGATAGGCACAACTTGCATTTGGATTGTACTTCGAAGAGGATGTTTTGGGATTAGGAGGAGGACCCCAGAGTGTTATGAGGTCAGCTTTTAACAAATGCTGCAATGCTTGAGCCAGTGGCATATTAATTCTGGTGAATTTCCTTCTCAGAGCTTCTGACCTATGTTGGTTGCCTTGTTGTAATTGTTGAGCAAATGTTTGATTAGAGATTAATACTGCCTCCATAGACTGATGGCGATCATTTTTACTACAACTTTTCTGGTCATAGACAACATTAGTTTCTTTTTTACCAATGAAGGGCTTCTTCACAACATTAGAAGATGTAGCCATCATAATATTCCCGCTCTTGATACCACTTTCAACTCGTTGACCAGTCAGAATTAACTCAGTAAACTCTGATGAAGAATTTCCAATCAACAAATTAAATAATGGACCCGTCAGAGTTCGCATGAACATATCCACCAATTCCCGGTCAGTCAGAGGAAGTTACACCCTTCCAGCTAAATCCCTCCATTTTTGTGCATAATCATTGAACCCTTCATTCAAGCCCATGGTATGTTTTGCAACTGCACACGAGTCGGCACCAGGTCAGCATTATATTGATATTGCTTGTAGAAATCAGTAGCCATGTCTTCCCATGTGTGAATGTTGGTTCCTTCCAACTGATATAACCATTCAAGTTAAGTACCGGACAAACTTTCTTGGAAGAAATGGATCCATAATTTTCGGTCAACAGTATGAGGTTGGATTCAGGAGCGCCATCATCTCTTTTTTCCCTTTGGCCAGATTCAGGAGAGTCTCTTGAAATTGTGCATGTTGAGTTTGGAGATCCTTGACAGTTTGTTCGAGAGCCATCTTATATTGAAATAAACAGTAAATAGATGAGGAAACCTGTATTGTAAAACCTGCTTATGAAATGATGCATGATATGTAGATGCAATGTTTTCAAGGACCTTAGGAGATTTAAATTTGCTAACCGAAAGGAAATAGAAACAAATATTGCATTAATATGTTCAAAAGTTACAATTGCCTCTTGGGCTTACAACGAAAAGCAAAAGGGTCTCAAAGAGACAAAAATATGAACTTCTAAAACCTAAGACTCAAGTCTCCCATGGACGCTTCCTCTTCGTGTCGAGGTATGCATTAAGACTCCACTCTTCATGAAGTTGCTTTGTGAGCTCCAACACTTTCTTTTCACTTGCATAGAATTGAGGTTCAAAGGTATCCCATTCTTCCTTGAGTTGAATCCAAGACTTCTGCAATTCTTTGAGGTCAATGAGCATGTCTGGATGGAGGATGATGCGAGAGACGTCTCCTTCAACAACAGGCTCTAAGATCACCGGTAGAATAGCTGGATATGGCATCATAAGGTTTTAAGCACGAGCTCGTACCCATTTGAGATAGGGCTTCAAAGGGATAAAATTATTTTGTCCTAAATTTTTGCTATTAACCATGTTTACCATGCCCTAAGCACGTATAAACCTTTGACGATAATGTTGAGGATCATTCTCGTAGTCGAACATAATACTTTGGATAAGTGAGTCATGAGGAACATTTATTCTAGCATAACCAAATTGTCGCAGAGCCTGAGAAGGGTTGTAAGTAATATCTCACCTAATGCCAAGGAGTAGAACATTAGGGAATTCCCCACAATGATCAGTGATAGTAACATCTTCCTGAGATCGGGAACACCAATAGATATCTGAATGAGAAAGCGAAATCATCCTTTGAGACCACCTTAAACCTTGTTCATTCTTCAATAGTGATCAAGGAAGGTGCAAAATAAACCACCTGGATAACAAAGGTATGCAACACATAAGAATCCCTCGCTTCCTCGTAGTACGAGTGTGAAAAGAATGCAAAATGTCTCCGAGCAAGGTAGGCACAGGGTTATGAGAAAGAAATATTTTGATGGTGTTCACATCTATGAGTTGGTCTAGATTAGGGAATAGCACCAAACCATAGATAAAAAAAGCCAATATTTCTTCGAAATCTTGAAAACTCATAGCATCCAAAAACAGTTGAGCCTTCTCTAAGAGAAATTTAGCTAGAAAACCCTTGACTCCACTCTTTCTTTCCCAATTTGATACAATGTCAGACCGCTTCGGGTGTAAGGCTGCTGAAATTTATTCAGGTTATAGATCTTTCTTTAAACTGGTAAAAGGTATTTGATTAAGAACATGCACTCCCAGTAATTGAAAAAACTCTTCCATTGTGGGTACCAACTGATAATCGGGAAAGGTAAAGCATTGATGTACATGGTCAAAGAACTGGAATAAAACACTCATCATATCTTCTTCAAAACCTGAGGTAACCAAATTGATTAGTCGACCATGCGTTTTAATGAATGAAGATCTTTTAGGAACTTTTGAGACTAGCTCCTTAATTTGAGAAGGTATCTTCACAAAACTGATTCGGATAGTGTTTCTGCGAGCAAAAGCCATAACCTACAAAACAAGACAAATATAAATCCCTAGGTCCTTGAAATGGCTAGTGAAAATGATATGGTATAATGTCATGTTCGAACAATTAATCAAACACAAAAAAAACACACCAGGAATTAGGTTTAAGCTTGCTTGGAGTTTATAGGTAAGTACCCTCTTAAAGTTTTAGTTGGCTCAACCTATCCTAAAAGAAGTAAACGGGTTCTAGGAGCCTCAATATCATTGATCTTTCTCTCAGACATTGTTTCAGCACAAGCATCTAAATTACGACCAAAATATCCCGAAAGTCCAATCTGAATGAGTGTAGCATCGAGTATCAACCAACTTCAGTCTGCACCAAAGCCAAATATCTCATAACTTTCTAATGTCTAAGTTGTGTCAACTAAGGTTCTACAGTCAGTTAATGCTTATGACACCACACGGTAGCCCGACATTCTCCTTGACTTACTCAAGGGATACCAACACAAACCAATGTGTCACACTAACGTAGCCATCGCTTCAACCATATCGGTCTACGCCGTATAGTTTTCATGATATAATGCTACTTACCTAAAATTCCTTAGATCCGGGTATAGGATCTATACAAGAGATAAACCCAAGCAACCATTTAAAAGTAATGAAGACAAGTCAAATAATGAAAACATTTAAATGTGAACTATCTCTAAGGTAACCCCAATTTTAAGTAAGTTTTCCCCAGTAGAGTCGCCAGTTCTGTAATACGGTGGGAGAACTGACTTTTGGGTTTTGCATTTTATTGCAAATGTTACGGATAGCAAGAGTTGCCACCGACTTTTCTTTTATCCAATAAAGGAAAGGATGAAAAGAACAGGAAAGACTTTTGAGAATTTTCTTGAAATTGGGGGGTAGGTTATGAAAGGGGAAGGTGTTAGCACCCTTTTCATCCATAATTATCTACGGGCTCTTAATTGCTAGCTCACTTTGAAATAATGCTTTGTGTTTGTTTATGTTTGAAAATATTTTGAAAACGCTTAAGTGCGGAAATTTTGTAATGATTCTCGCATCGTTGAGAATGTATATAAAATATTTGTTTTAAAAATATTTTGAAAGAAAGTGTTGTTTTGTGAAAAGATGTTTTGAAAAATGCCAATATAAGGCAATTTGCTTTATAATAACCCTTGTATCAGTCCTCAAGAGTGTTTATAAAGTATTTTAAAAGTAGTTGTTTTGAAAGTGTGAAGTGTGGAAATTGTTTTAGTTTATGAGCAAGCGATTACGAGCGATCTACCTACTCAAAAAGTATTTGTTCTTTTTCTCCTCCTTTAGATAGTGCTATCCTACCATTAGTTAGTAGGAAGCCATATCATTGGATGCGAGGGACAGGCGTGGGTAATCGTATATTCGTAGAAGGAAACTTGTAAGTTTCTTTAGAAATTGTCGTAAGGGACTAAGATCGTTTACCGAAGGTAACATCGAAGGGTCATCGATGGACTACAATCTTTTAACTGAGGGTCTTTGCTAAAGCATCTCACATTCGAGGGACATGACTGTTTTTATCTGAGGCAAAAAGTGAGGATATCCTAGAGGTGCGCGTGTGCAAAGTGTTTTGATTTAATTTATCTTGCATTTATGGTTGTCTAATGTTTGATTTTAAATCTTGTCATACAATCCTATTAAACTAACAGTAATAAGGAAAGCGGTAAATTGAGGAAATTAAATGTCCTACGCTATTACATCGTTTAGGGAATGGGGATACACATTTTATGAATGAGGATAGCAAGCAATAAACCCTAATTATCTATTACAGACCATAAGCAATTACATAATAAAAAATGCAAAATAATAACAAAATACGCAAGAAAATGTAAAATAATGAGAAGGGAAAGGAATTTTTTGTTGTTGTGATTTTTTGATAGAAAAAAGGTTTAGTGATTAATTAAAAGGAAAATTAATTAAGTTAAAGAAAAAAACCTAGGTCAAAGTTAATTAAAAAAATAAACTAATTGTTAGAAAATATTTTTGATGCTTTGTTTAAAAAAATAATTGAAGTAATAAAGCCTAAATCAAATAATTTACAACCTAATTAGTTAAATGAAACAAAGTGTGATTAAATGAAACTTGTTATTTATAAAGATTTAATTAATAAAAAAAGAACCTAAATCTATTTGATTTCAATTTTTTAAAATTTAGAAAAGAAATTTGATTATTAAAAACCCTAAAGAAAACTAGGTTAATTATTTTAATTAATTTAATAAAAAAAGAAAAAAAAACTTAATTTATTTAATTAAAAAAAGGTTAAGTTAATTTTATTTATAAAAGTTAATTTGATTTATTATATTAAAGAGAAGAAATTGAAATAAAATAAATAAATAAAATAAAATAAAAAGAAAAATATGGGCCTGAGTTGAAAAAGAATTTGGGGGGTGAAAATAAAAGAAAAATGTTAGGCCCAGACAAGTTTTTTTGAAACAGAAAGAAAAAAAGGTATTTATAGTGGGCCAGCGTTTGAAAAAGAAAATGGAGGGGTGCTGAAAACAGATCCACTAGTCCAAAAGCTTCCAACGTTGGATCCTGTACATGGCTTCAATGAGGGTACATCATGGGGTGAGCTTCTAAGCGTTGGATGGTGATGATGAAGTCTTGATAAGGATCTGATGGTTGTGATGTGAGGTTGTACCACGTGGGCACTTTCTTTGCTTGCACTGGATCTGTAAAGAAAATATAGAAATATAACATGCCAGGGGCAGGGATCGAACCCACACCCTGGCACACTAACACTTTAACATACACACGCTTACCGCTGGGGCGGCTGTTACATCTGTTTATGAAACAGTTTTAACTAAATATAAAATAAACTCAGTTTTGATATCCACTTCTTCTTCTTCCTCGTGCCAGACCAACAATAACACCATTTTCAAATTCAAACTTTTTCATTTCTCAACCATTTTAATAACTATGAACATGAAAGTTGTTCTAACTTTTACCACGAATTCAACCATGCCATTAAATTTAGTTAATACTCAAAGATTGAAGACAATTAATTTTTGTACCAAAATGAAAACCTAACTGGTCAGAGCTAAAATTGTCAACACACAAGCAATATAAATGAAAACTAATTACATGGTTAGCTTTAGGGCAATCATATCTATATTTTTTTCTTTTGTATGTATGTACTAAAGATGCTTGTATCAAGATATCACATATTAGAAAACTTACCTCTTGAAGTGAAAACTTATAACACGTATGGATGCCTCCAGGTGCAATGTGATGGTTGATTAAGCTTCCTTGGACCTCCCTGAAGTTGTTCCAATCCTTACTTTGTGCTGAAAATGTCCTAATCTTCCCAACCAAGTCAACTTGCAAAGCTCTATTTTTGAGTTTGGAAGATGATGAAGATGGTGTTACAGAAGTGTAACAAGTGTTTGGATGTGTTTTATATGAGTTATAGAAGCTTTGTAAATGATTTAGAGTGAAAACGCACAAGTGGATTGAGTGTTTGGTGTACAAGGTCAGAAGTTGCAACAAATGGTGTTTTATATGTAGCTTCTGATCTTAAGAGGCTTTTTGAGGTTGTGAATTTGTGTCTTGGCTTATAAATACTCCCTCTATTTATAGGCAAGAGGTTTTAGAAGATGAGAGGGCTTAGTTTTCCAGTTACAGGGTTTTAGTTTGGTTGATATGAAACAAACAAGTTTGATGAATTTCCATAGTTTCAATGCTTCAAGTACAAGCATGTTCTGAAGTTGTTGGGTGCAGGGAGGTTGATTCTTCTCTTTAGGATGGAGTGTGATCAGAAGAAATAAGTGAGGAGCTCAATGCATTGACTTTTGCATAAAAGCTTTGTTTTTGCAAATGGCAATGGTGCCTTTGTACCATTAATGGAAAATTATTTTGGACAAAGCTTGAATCAAGTGGATAATGGATCAAAAGTTTGTGTAATCTCCTGATTATGGATAAATATGTAGATTTAAGGCCTAAAAAGCAGGATTATGCAGCATGACTTGAATATTTTGTCTTATGGTTATCATAGAAATGACCTATAATTCAAGAATGGATGCCCAACTTTACCTCTTAGAATATCCTATCTCAAACATGATAAAATTGTGTTCTTTGACATTTTGGAAAGCTTGAAACATTGTCTAAAACTTTCATGTTGTGAGTTTTGGCTAAATCAATTGGGATTTTGGTGAAAAATGGCCATGAAGTTGGGACAAAAAACTGATCAAAACTTGTAAATTTTTTTCTAAGTGTTGGATAAAAAACAACATAACTTCATGAGCTTATATCTCTTAATCCAAACACTTTTTGAGGATCATACCACATTAACAAAGTTGTAGGATTCATCAGTCCCTACAACTTTCATGTTTAAAATTTTCCTTGAATCAGCTTGCATCTTGAGGAAACTTGCTTGTGAAGTTAGGGTTTTTGTTAAGAACAAAAACACTAGAATTTTTCTAAGTGTTAGAAAATTTTCCAAATTTGACTTTTGCTGACTTGCTTGATTCTTGATTCTTGATGATAAATTTTGATAGTTTTGAATGTTTTGATGATTCTTAATTTTTGAATTCCAATTTTGACCAAAAAGTCAAAGTTTTACTTTTGTGTGACTGTTTACTTTTTATCAATTGATTCAATTCTTCAACTATCGATCACTTGTATCTTTGGAAATGTCTTGAGCCGTGTAATTAGGTTAAGATGTTGTATTTGAGTTCTTGAGATCATGCTTCAAGCCATTAGGTCATGCACTATGCCAAAAGTCAATGATCAGTCATCTTCAGTCAAAACCCTAATTTTGACAATTTTTGATCTTTGATGATTTGAGGGCTTTCCTTGAGATATCATGGCCAACCCTTGATAAAATGATGAATATCACCTCAAAATGTTGATGTTGGCAAAAAATATTGAAGTTTGACTGTATGTTTGACCACACTTGACTTTTTTCCCGTTACAGTTGATTTTCAGTCATCTAAGCAATTGATTGGGCAAATTTGTGATGCAGGGCTTGAAACTTGACATGAGCATTGTTGAGGACCTATGATGAACCATGAAATTCATTTGAGGCATTAGAAGTCCAATTTCCCTTGAGAATATCAAAACTCTAGTTATAGGCCAATGCTTAGAAGGTGAGTTTGTTTGATCACATCTTGAGAATCCTTGAGTATCTGAGAATCTTAGAAGAATGTCTTGAAGAAAATGGGAAGGAAAATTTTGGGGTACAACAAGCGTGCTATGGTAGCTTTGTTCCACGACATGATTCATCACAAGATAGAGGTCTATGCCGACAATATGATAGCTAGGTCGCAGAGTGAAGAAGAGTATCTCGACCATCTACATAAGTTGTTTGAGAGGTTGGAAAAGTATAAGCTGAGATTGATTCCGAGCAAGTTAACCTTTGGGGTGAGATTCAATAAACTCCTGGGTTTTATTGTTAGTGGTAAAGGAATTGAAGTTGATCTCGCCAAGGTTAAAGCTATCCAAGAAATTCCTGTTCCCCGCATCGAGAAAGAAGTCAGAGGTTTCTTGGGAAGACTGAATTGTATCGCCAGATTTATTTCTCATTTGACCTCTACTTGTGAGCCGATCTTTAAGTTGCTGAAGAGAGATCAAGTATCGAAGTGGAACGACAACAGTTGGACAACCTTTGACAAAATCAAGGAGTACTTACAAGAACCTCTGATTCTGATGCCACCAGTTGAAGGAAGACCTCTAATCATGTACCTAACAGTGTTAGAGAACTTAATGGGGTGTGTACTGGTCCAGCATGACGAGTCTAGTCGAAAAGAGCATGTAATATACTACCTTAGCAAAAAATTTACCAACTGTGAGACAAGATATTCACTGCTCAATAAAACTTGTTAGTTTTGGCATGGGCTACTCACCGACTGAGACAGTATATGTTGACTCATACTACTCTATTGATTTCTAAAATGGATCCCTTCAAATACATATTCGAGAAGCTAACTCTCTCTGGAAGATTAGCCAGATGGTAAATGGTCTTGACATAATACGACATTCAGTACACCACTCAAAAGGCAATCAAAGGAAGTGTACTGGCATATCATCTGGATCATCAAGTCGTAGATGACTATCAATCTATGAACTTCGAATTCCCAAATGAGAACATTATTCTAGTTACAGACTGTGAAGAACCTGGACCATATAAAGGACCTGATCCAGGATCCCGATGGACTATGGTTTTATATGGATCCTCTAACGCACTTGTGAACGAAATTGGTGTTATGATTATCTCTCCTCAGGGTTGCCATGTGCCCTTCACCACCAGATTATGCTTTGACTGTACCAATAACATGGCTGAATATGAAGTGTGCATCATGGGAATTAGAGCTACTATTGATTTAAGGATTAAGTTCTTGAGCGTATATGGGGACTCAGCCCTGGTAATCAGTCATATTAAGGGAGAATGGGATACTAAGCATCTGAATCTCATTCTGTACCGAGAGCATGTGTTGACCTTAATTCCATACTTCGAGGAAATCACTTTTGAGCATATCCCACGAGAAGAGAATCATTTGGCAGATGCATTAGCAACCATGTCATCTATGTTTAATGTCAGATGGGACAACGAGGATCCCATAATTACCATTGGGAGGCTAGACGAACCTGCACACTGCTATGAAGTTGATAATGATGGAGTAGAAGAGAAGCCTTGGTTTCATGAAGTGAAAATATATCTTGAGGCTCAAGAGTATCCTGAAGGGGAATCTATCAATGACAAGAAATTCCTACGGAGGTTCTCAGCTAAATTCTTCCTGAGCAACAAAATTCAATACAGGCGCAACCATGATTCGACTCTGCTTCGTTGTATGGACAAGAAAGAGGCGGAAAAGATTATAGAAGATATACACGAAGGTATTTTTGGTACTCATTCCAGTGGACATACTACGGCTAAGAAAATTTTAAGAGCAGGTTACTATTGGTCGACTATGGAAACGGACTACCATCACCACTCAAGTACTTTTCACAAATGCCAGATCTATGCTGATAAAGTACATGTGCCTCCAGTCCTCTAAATGTCTTGACTGCTCCTTGGTTGTTTGCAATGTGGGGCATTGATATGATTGGAGAGATCAAACCTACTGCTTCTAATGGAAACCGCTTCATCCTTGTCGCCATTGATTACTTCACAAAGTGGGTTGAAGCAACCTCGTTTGCCTCTGTTACTAAGAATGTGGTTGTCAGGTTCATTAAGCATAACCTTATCCGTTGGTATGGCATCCCCAAGAGGATTATCATAGATAATGGTAACAATATCAATAATACTATGATCACGGAACTATGCATGCTGCTGAAGAACAAACACCACAATTCTTCTCCATATCGACCAAAAATGAATGGCGCGGTGAAATCCGCCAATAAGAACATTAAGAAGATTATGCAAAAAAATAATCGTGACCTACACTGATTGGAACAAAATGTTACTATTTCCTCTTCACGTCTGTCGCACTTCAGCTTGGACATCAACTAGGGAAACCCCGTTATCTCTAGTTTATGGTATGGAGGTCGTACTACCTATTGAAGTTTAAATTCATTCTCTAAGAATTATGAAAGATGCAGATTTATCCGAAGATGAATGGGTTCAGACTAGGTTGGATTAGTTGAATTTGATTGATGAGAAGAGGCTTGCGGTTGTTTGTCATGGTCAGATGTATTAGAAGTGTATGATCAAAGCCTTAAATAAGAAAATTAAGCATCAAGTATATCAGGCTGGTGACTTAGTAATAAAGCGCATCATTCTACCGCAAGGTAATCCTAGGGGGAAATGGACTCCCACCTACGAAGGGCCATTTGTAATCAAGAAGATATTTTCGGGCGGTGCTATGATACTTACCACCATGAACGGTGAAGATCTCCCACACCCTGTGATTACAGACATAGTTAGAAGATACTACGCATAAAAAAATGACCCACTAGGTTGATTGGCCTAGGAAAAAATAAGGGCATCCCGGCGAACCAAAAGGGTTCGGGCAAAAATTAGGGAATTAAATATAAATATTGTACACCCGACAATTCGAAAACCTGAAAAGGTGACTTGGGAAAAAAAGGGTATCCCGATGGGCTGAAAATCTAAAAGGGCGGTCCAGGAAAAAATTAGGGATTAAAGTGTACGACTATGTCCCATTGGATCACTTACAACCAGCTTTATTACCAACGTCAAGTTCGAATGGTGCTGATCAATTCAATCAACTTCTTCTGACAAGCAAGGGATGAGATGCTCGAAGACATAGGGGCAATAGAAAAGTTGGAACCCGACGGTATCATTTACACATAGCTATATATTTTGTTTTCACTTTGTACTCTCTTCATTGTTCATGACGATTTCCTCTTACTAGGATTTTTGTCTCTTTGTACAACGATCGCCTGTTTATAGGCATAATATCAATACAAATACAATTTCAAATCCAAATTTTATTTTACTTTTTCTATTTTGTTTGCAAAAAATGTCCAATGATTAAATTGAATGAACATATGCATATGGACATGATTATTGTTAACAAACATATGCATAAAAGCGGGAATACGTATTTAATCAAGACTTTAGGAGGCGGGATAATGTTCAAGTCATCCATAAATCACCATAGAGTTATCCCTAGTAAAGTTGTCCCACAAATCAGTTTCCATAAGATTATCCCCCGTCGAATCAGCGTGACAAGCTCATCTTCAACAAGGAAATATTCCCCGCAAGCCGTACTCACCAGCAGATTCCCCTAGCGGACCAAGGAGTATAATCTATTCCCCAGTAATGTCGCTAACCTAAGGGACTCCAATATTTAGTAGATTATAATAGCAACACAATTCAAAAGAATTCTCTTCCGCAACTAAGTTTATTTCTCTAGCTGGATTCAATCTCCTGCAGATTTCTCTTCTCTACCAGGGCTCATGTCCCCAGCAGAACATATTCCTCCAACATGTTTATTCTTCAACAAAGTTTTTCTCCAACAAGGTTTATTTCCCCAACAGGGTTTATTTCCCCAGCGGAATTCAGTCCCCCAGCTTGAGTCTATCACTCTGACTACTGTAAATCAACTTCTCTCTCTAGCAAAGGGTAATCCAGACCACTATCCCCAAGGAGTTGCTACGAAAATCTGAAATCAGACCAGATACCAGTTAATCATATCCTCCCCAGGCGAGTTGGCATCCATATCAAAAACTTGGTCAGGCGGCACCTCGAAAAGTTAACCATCTCTTTTATCCCCTGTTAGTGTATATAAGAATCAAATTCCCCAGTAGAAGGATGAACGACCAATGTACTTGAACTCTTCTCCCCAAGCAGAAATCAAATTCCCCAGCAAAGTTTCCTCAAACAGCAAGCAGGAATCCCCGACAGGTCGAAGATTCATATTCGTCATCCCCAACAACAATCAGGGATTTATTTTCCTGATCAAAAATGTTGTATGAAGCTACCAGTACACTTCAATGACATCTCACATTCATAGATCATTTATCACAACATGCATACGAAACGCAGTAACATATTCACATTTATTTCGAGAGCGTCATTACGCAATGCGTTACATAAATCATGATATTGCATAAATCTAACCTTGTCTTTTCAAGTTAAGTTTGCAAACAGACAAGAATTTCCCTCAGAGACTGTCTGGTCGGTAACTACTTAAACATTTTCCCCAGAGAGTCATTCTGAAAAATATATTTTCTAGATGAAGTTGGGTGTAGACATATTCTAGTACATCATTCAGAGGAAATCAAGTGTAGATCTCCTTCTGATACTCTTTTTAGAAAAAGTCAGGCGTATACTCTTTCCGATACCTCTTCTAGTTGAAGTCGGGCGTAGACATCTTGTGGTTCAGATAAAAGAAAGCATATATTTCTTTCTGATACTCTTTTTGAAAAAAGTCAGACGTAGACTCTTTCCGGTACCTCTTCTAGTTGAAGTCGGGCATAACCATCTTCTAGTTCGGATAAAATCAAGCGTAGATTTATTCTGAAATTCTTTTGGACAAAGTAGAGCGTAGACTCATTCTAAACGCATCTTCTAGAGAAAGTCAAGAGTAGACTCATTGTAGTATATCGGTCGGATAAAATCAAGCGTAGATTTATTATTAAATTCTTTTGGACAAAGTTAGGCGTAGATTCATTCCAAACGCATCTTCTAGACAAAGTCAAGTGTAGGCTCATTCTAGTATATCAGTCGAATAAAATCAAGTGTAGGTTTATGCTGATATTCTTTTGGAAAAAGTCGGACGTAGACTCACTCCAAATACATCTTTTAGGACAAAGTCAGGCATAGACTTATTCTGATATTCCTATCAACAGTTACTCTGGATGGCATCTATAATCCCATCTCCGAAGACATCCCGTCACTCTCCAAATGGCATCTATAAGCCCATCTCTGAAGACTCTTCGTCACCTCTCCAAATGGCATCTTTAAGCCCATTGCTGATATAATTAACCAACAATGTTACTTCATGCACCGATGAGTGCAAATTTCTAGGCACTTAAGTGTTCAATCATCTTCTACCTTTAAGTCACGAATGGAAGACGTGCCAATCTAACTCTTCAGGTTTAAGAAGATTGAATAGGGGCAGCTTTTGTACCCCAAAATTTTCCCTCCCATTTTTCTTCAAGACATTCTCAAAAGGTCCTCAAATGGTCAAGGTGGCTCAAGAATTTGATCAAACAAATTCTCCTCCTAGGCAATGGGTCCACAACTAGGGTTTGGTATTTCTCAAGGAAGATTGGGTTTTCAAGGTCTCAAGTGGTTTTCATGGTTCTCTAGAGGTCTTCAAGAATGCTCATGTCAAGTTTCAAACCTTGCATCTCAAGTTTGCTCAGTGAATGGCTCAGATGACTGAAAATCACTTGTCTTGGATAAAAAGTCAGTTGTGGTTAACAAACAGTCAAACCTTAAGATTTTTGGTCAACGTCAACATTTTGAAGTAATATTCATCATTTGATCAAGGGTTTATTATTATTCCTCAAGAAAAGCCCTAAAATCATCAAAATTTTCCAAATTAGGGTTTCCTTAGAAGAAGTTATTTGAACTTTGACCAAGCATAACTTTCACATGCTTCATCATCTTTTCCCCAACCAAAGTCCATTTTGAAGGAAATTCAATTCTCTGCAGCTTGGTCTCTCTAAGCTCAAGTCCAAAAATGCATCATTTAAGAGATATAAGCCAATACATTATAGGTTATTTCAAAAGTCAACAAAAATATACTTTTTGTCAAGGCAACTTACATCAAGATAAAGTCTTCAAAAGCAAAAATAATCAACATAGAGGTTGTAGATAACATCTTGAGATTTCCAAAAATCCAAGATCACTTTCAAAGGATAAAAAATGAGAGATTTATGGCCATTACAAGTTGGGAAATTTTGGTAGAATGCATGAATTTCAAATTGAGCAAATTTGTAATTTTGAGCTATTGGGCCTAAGTTTTCATATCCAAACGCGTTCATGACATGTTTAAAGACCCATAAGTCCATTCATGCATTATCTTTTATTTTTATTTTATTCATTAATTTTTTTTATTCAATTAAACTCAAAATAAATAATATAAATATAAAATTAGTGGATTAAAGCATAAGGCCTTTGATTTTAGTCATGTTGGAGGCCCAAGATCTCATATGCAAGCTATCAAATTTGTGCGATGGTGATTGGTGCAAGATTGAGCCAAAAATAGAAAATTTCCATGCAAATTTCCAAATCAAATATTCACCTCTTAATTCAGGATTTTTTTACTTTTGTTAACCTAAATTCATTGTCTTATATATACCTACAACATCAAATGCAAAACACACGAAAGAGACGGCCTCAAGCACACTCCTAAAAATTCTCAATTTTTCAAAGATTAGGGAAAAGACAAACCTTATTCTTTAATAAGTTTCAGTCAGTGGTGAGCCTTCCATTAGCCTCTTGAGACTCCCAATAAGCCATTCCAACCATTCTTGAAGCCTAAAGCATGCCAAAACTCCCTTCTTCAAGTACACCCGTTAGGTAAAATTTCGTGAATTCAAACTTTTAAACTATGTGATTTAAATGAATTTGCTGGATATATTCATGTTCATATTGATGTTTAGAAGTGTTTTGACGTGTTACTTGTAAGTTAAAGTGCAGGAAAAGAATTCACCATGGCTAGGGCGTCGAGATCAGATTCCTTCGAAACCCTAACTACGATCGTTTTTAGACCAAACTAACATGCCCATTGAAATCGCAGGACCTTAATTAGTCAATTAGGGTTGTTTTCATTTTTGTTTTGATTGAATTTTGCAGGTTTGGGTTTTTATGCAATCGGAGATGGTGATCGGAACCGCCGTCCAGGGTGGTTTGACCGGTGGATGACTATGCATGGCAAAACAGGACATTATGATTGGTTCATTCAAAACATCAGAGTCCCACTCATGTGGACGTGTTTTCTTGTCTGGATTTTAGAATTTGTTTTACATTATATATTTATGAATTGTCATATGCAAATGGATGTATGGCCATCCCAGTGGTAGCGCGTTTGCCCTTAAGACCTTGTTATGCCTGTACACGGGTTCGATCCTGGCGTGGTTCAAATTTTTTCATGTTTTATGATTTTTACAGATTCAGTGAAGCCATCCTCATGTGTATGTTGTGCATCCCTCACCTCATCACCATCAGATCTTCATAAGCTCAGATCTGGCATTCCAAATCTTCATGCCCATGTTGAACCCTCATTGGAGAGCAACACCGGATCCAATTCAGGCGCTTGGCCTTGCAGCTTTGGGCTTAGCAGTTTGCTTTCCGTACACCCCCCAGTTTACTACTTTTAGGCCAATTCCTTTCCTTCTTAATTATTTTGTTTTAACTTCTTTTTTTTAACATAATTAACTTTTATTCAAATAAATTCAAAATCAATTTAAAATTAGGTTTTTTTATTAAATTAACCATATTAATTATTTCTTTTAGTTAAACTGATCAACTTTTTTAAGTAAATTAATTTCTTTTTAATCAAAATTAAACAGTGTTTAGGATAATTATCAAAACTTTTTTCATCAAAAAATGATCACAAGACAATTTTTCCATATCTTTCTTTTTTTATAATTTTCGCGCACTCTTTTACTTTCACATTAGTTTTTTTCACAATTATGTAATTGCTACAGAATGTAATAGTTTAACTAGGGTTTTATTTTTTTATCTCCCCCAATTTTTGTGGTTTGTACCCCCTTCCCCGAAGCTTTGTAATAGCGTATGACTTTTTATTTCTGCCTTTACTGTTTTCCTTCTAACTGCTAATTAGGGCATGTACGGAAAGATTTAAAATCAATCATTAGATAAACCTAAATACAAGATAAATAACTGAATCGAATCACTATTCACACACCCACCTCTAGGGTAACCTCACTTGTTGCTTCGGAAAACAGTCATGTCCCTCGAACGTGGGGACGCTTTAGCAAAGATCCTCGGTTAAAAAGGTTGTAGTCCCTCAATGACCCTTCGATACTGCCTTCGGTAAATGATCTTAGTCGCTTACAATAAATTGCTAAAGCTCCCTTACAAGTTGCGTTTATGATTGTACAATGACCCACGCCTGTCCCTCACACATCCAATGATAGGGCTTCCTACTAACTAATGGTAGGATAACACTATCTAAGGAGGAGGAAAATAACACGAAAGAAATTTGAGTAGGTAGATAGCTCATAACCGCTTGCTCGTAAAAAACATCTTTTCTCACCAACACTTTTCTCTGAAATATTTTCAAAAAATAAACATTTTGTACGCGCTCTCCACTGATACGAGAATTACTACAAAGTTGCCGTACTTATGCATTTTTAAAAATATTTTCAAACACATACAAGAATTTTCAAAAACAAAGTGAGCTAAGCAATTAAGAGCCCGTAGATAACTACAGATGAAAGGGTGTTAACACATTCCCTTTTCATAACCTACCCCCCGAACTCAAAAAATTATCGAAGGTCTTTCCTATTCTTTTCACCCTTTCTTTATTGGATAAAATAAAAGTCGGTGGCGACTCTAGCTATCCCCAACACTTGTGATAAAATTCAAAACCAAGTCAGTTCTTCCATCGTATTACAATTGACCTAGTACTTAATTACAAAAAAGATAGGGAAATCAAGTTATTAAGAGGCAGTACATAAAATCTAAGGCTCTTTCTTTTGGAGATAAGAAAGAATGGGAGGCTTGTGGAGATTATTTAGCGCTACTTATTTTTGGTTTGATTCTTTTCCCAAATATTGTTGACTATATAGACTCTGTGACTATTAATGTACTTTGGGTTGTGAAAGTTTTGAATGCTAATCCTACTTCTGCTTTTCTTGTCGACGTATATTATTCCCTTCATACACATTATGAAAAAGGGAAAGGTGTGCTAAATTATTGTATTCATGTCCTATACTCTTGGCTTATTTCTAACCTCTACAAATAAAGTTACATGGTCAAGGATCTAACAAGGAATGAGTGGTCTCAAAAGTTGAGGGCTCTCAGTGTTGATTTTATTTTTTAATATGCTAGAAATCTGAATATAGTGGATATTATCTATAGTTGTGGAGATTTCCCCAGTGTTCCTTTAATTGGGATAATATGATGTATTAATTATAACTCCACTTTGGAATTACGTCAACTTGGGTACCCTTTGGAAGATAAACCTTCCGATGAACAACTTCAATAATTGATCCTTCATGATATGGGTGAAAGTAACCCTGAGCTACATAAGAAAGTCATCTGAGAATGGGGAAAAGTTCACAAGAAAAAGGCTGTATTTGGAAGGAAGAATTCCAGGGCAATAGATTCATATACCCAATGGGTATTATATAGGGTATGAATCAAAACTACCATTCGACGTTGCTCCTTTGTACAAGCCAAGCATACCAGATCCTCTTCCGATATCAGTAGAAGAAGTGGAAGAACTAAGGGATATCCTCGAGCAATCCTAAAGAGAAAAAGAGGGATTAAAGTATAGCCTATATGACCTTGCTTATGAGAAGAATCAGTTTCAAGAAGGGGCAACTATATCTACAACCAATGAAAAGCAAGTTCCAGATTAATTCCTGAAACAAGACAGGGAAACTATCTATGAAAAATAGATTATAGATCAATTCCCGAAACAGGACGGGTGACTATCTACATGAACATATTGAAGATTAACTCCCGAAACAGGACGGGGAAACTATCTTTCTTTATTTTTTGTCAGATAAAGATCAATTTCGGAAACAGGACGAGGTGAATATCTTTATCACCAATGGTATGAATTCCTAAAACAGGACGGGGCGACTATCTTTATCACCAATGGTATGAACTCCAAAAACAAGACGGGTTTACCAACAAAACAGAACAGGGAAACCATCTACATAACAAGAAGCTACTCAAACACCCTTCCTAGAGTTTCATTCTGGAAAGCATGGTTTAGATACAGTCGGGCGAAGACTCATTCTGGTCCACTTTAAGATATAGTCAGGCATAGACTCATTTTAATATATTTTTTTAGATGCAATCAAGCATAAAACATCTTCTGGCTCAGTTTAAATCGACCAAATATTTATTCTGATACTTCTTCCAATAGACTTTTTCTGGCTCAGATTAAATCAACCAAAGATGTATTCTGATACTTCTCCCAGTTAAAGATAGACAAAAACATCTTCTGACTCAGTTTAAATCGACCAAAGATTTATTTTGATACTTATTCCAGTAGACATCTTCTGGATCAGTTTAAATCGACCAAAGATTTATTCTGATACTTCTTCCAGTAGACATCTTCTGGCTCAGATTAAATCGACCAAAGATTTATTTTGATACTTCTCCCAGTTAAAGACAGACAAAAACATCTTCTGACTCAGTTTAAATCAACCAAAGATTTATTCTAACACTTCTTCCAGTAGACATCTTTTGGCTTAGATTAAATCAACCAAAGATTTATTCTGATACTTCTCCCAAATAAATATTTAAAGACCTCTGTTGGCTCATACTAAATCGACCAAAGATTTATTATGATACTTCTCCCAGTAGACTTTTTCTGGCTCAGATTAAATCAACCAAAGATTTATTCTGATACTTCTCCCAGTTAAAGACAGAGAAAAACATTTTTTGGCTTAGATTAAATCGACCATATGTTTATTCTGATACTTTAGATGGCATCTATAAGCCCATCTCTGACGACTCTCCATCACCTCTGAATGGCATCTATAAGCCCATCTCTGATAATATTTTGTCATCTCTCCAAATGGTATCTCTAAGTCCATTCCCGGTACAATCAATCGAAAAAATTACTTCTTGCACAGGAGAGTGCAAATTTCTAGGCACTTAAGTGTTCAATCATCTTCTACCTTCAAGTTGTGAATGGCAGACACGTCAATCTAACATTTCAGGTTTAAGAAGATTGAAAAGGGGAAGCTTTTGTACCCCAAAATTTTCCCTCCCTTTTCTTTAAGACATTCTCTTAGAGTTTCTAACTGCTAAAGACTACCAAGGCTTCTCAGACTCTAAGACATGTCAATTGATTCTTTGTTTCATCTGAGAATTAAGAATTGCAAGTATTTTAATCTGAATCACATTTTTCTCCTATCCATTGGCCCTTGAACTGGGTTCTTTGACTATTGGAGTGTGTGACATCTTTATGAGCAAGATTTTTGAAGCATCATCTTCATTCATATCATACAAAGCCTGATTCAAGACGTAAGGTATGAGTTTGTGGGTTACTATTGATCAATATTATTTTGAGGTATTCATTCAAGTGCGTGCTAAGCTTGGAAAGATGGTCTACATGTTTTTCTTGGTATTCAAGTTACAAGATTAAAACGTTTATCATGATCATTCAACATCTATCATGATATTGTATCATGCTTCATTCTTTCAAATATTATGCCCTTAAGTCAAGGCATAATTGGTTATGGTTCATAAAAGAAAATACAAATAAACTTATCTCACCAATTAAGGTTCTGGTCATTATGAAGAGAAGTACTTCGCATAACCAATTTTGTCACTTGTAGATCTCATTTCAAATGCCTTAAATTCAAAATATAAATTTTCTTCTGGAAGATGGGGGGTTTTGAAGTGAAGATCAAAAGAATTCAAAACATTCTTGAGTTTAGGAAGAAGGGGGAAAATTGAATACATTTTCAAGCAATTCAAAATCTAAATACACATTCAAAGTTCCTAAACTTGATTACAATTCTTTCAAATCCTACAAGTTTCACAATACTTCTCCAAGGCATACTCATTCAAAATTTCAAGTCCATTCAAGTGTCAAGCAACTAGCAATTTCATCAACCAAGACAAATTTTATTCAACCTTCATCCAAATGGTAAATGAGATACAAGTGAAATTCATTTATTTTATTAAAATCCAAAAGTTCATTCAATGATAAATTTTTTACAAGATCATATCACAAGACTGAAATCACAATGATACAATTTTTTGTCCTATTGAATAAAAGTTTGTTCTAAACTACAAAAATTTCTACTTCATATCTTCAAGCTCCTCATGGCCATTTCCCCGATTTCTTCCACAGGTCCTCTTTTATGCCTTTCGAGTTCATCTGTTCCTCATCAACATCACATGAAACAAAAAAAAAAAACAAATTTGTTAGAAAACAAAACTTGAAAATAAACCAAGAAATTACCAAGAAAGAGTTTCCAAATTTCATCATGAGGGTTTCTTATAGGAATCCGATTATAGGGTGGTTTTCAGTTAAACCCAACAACAATCAAAGCCTCATGCATTCTTTTTCACAAAATCATATTTGAATCCAATCACGGGCCAAGTTTCATCTCTACTACAAATCACAAATTTAGTTTGGTTCACAGTGAGACAAAATCAAAGAAAAACAAACTCAGAAAAAGGTTCATCATAGTCGCAAGTACAGAACTGTCAAGCCCAATAAGAAGCACCACAAGTCAAAGTGAAAACTCTGTAAAAGACCAGCCCAGTTACAACAAGTCAGAACTACAGGTTCAAAGGCCCAAATAGACAAAGTTCACACCTCAACACAAATACTTATCACAACATAGCAGAAAAATAATAAAGCAACAATCAAAAGCCTCATATTGCTTTGTTTCAACAAAAGTCAGAGCTACAATATCAATCATAGGCCTAGCCCATTACTACAAATCTCAAACAAATGCATAAAAAATGGACTTGTTTGGTTCATAGTAAAAGTAAAAATTTAGAAAGGGTAATTTAGTGCACAAGTAAAAACTCAATTGAAAAGACAGTACATAAAATCAAAACCAGCAAGCAATAGGGACAGTAGCAGGGGCAGTATAGCATAGCAAGGGTGAAGGATCTCAATTCATAACAAAGTTGACATATCAGAAAATAATCAGTATAACAGAAAATCACAAGTCTAAGATGAAAGGAAATGGATCAAGGCCTGTTATCACAAATCAATTTCAACAGTAAATGCTAAGTTGATAGCATATAAAAAGCAGATGCCAGAGTACACAAAAAAGATTTACAAAAGCACAGCCGCAAAAACAAAAACCCTGAAGGATTCATCATCTTCAGTATCATCAAACCCTTCAAATCATTCACAGAGAAGGCAAAAGAAACAGTTCACACAAATATACAAAAACAAAGCCAAACCGAAAAACCCTAACTTTGTTTCATCATTTTCCTAAAACACAAATCCCTTCAGAATCTCATAAAGAGGAAGATGAAGAGAGGTTTAGAGCGGTCTCACCCGAAAAATGGCGAAGGAGGTCAAATCTGAGAGTTAAGGTTTCAAGAACCCCTTTCAAGATCTAGGCCAGACCTTTAATCCCTTGCAAAATCAAGCCACAAATTAAGACAAATGAGAGAAATACCAACAGAACAGTGTAAAAAAATCATGAATAGGAGCTAAGCCGCTGTGAGTGTCGCCGCCTGCCACTGCCTGCTGCCGCTGGGGGAGATTTTCGGGGAGCCATGCAGAGCCATAAGGATAGAGAGAGGTGAGAGAACAAGGGAAGAGAAATTTGTGTTTAATTCTTTCTGAAAATATATTTTGTTTAATTTTTATTTATTATTTAATTTTTGGTTTAAAACAAAAAAACTTATTCAACATGCCTCAGGTGGTGACACTTGTCACCACCATTGTGGTTTCTTTGTGATCTCATGCAGGTACACTAACCATATCTACCATGCATCCTCAATCAGCATCATTTGATCATCATCAAGCAGCCCGGATTCACATGACCATGATAAACCCCCACTCAGGCCATGCACAGGATCACCAACAGCTTCCTAAGCGCCTGGGCTTGCTGTTATTGGACCAAGCAGTTTTATTTTCACACCCCCCTTTTACTAAAAGAAAGCGCAGGCCCATTCCATTGTTTCTTCTATTTTCAAGATCAAACAAAAAACACTTCTTGGGCCTGGACATTTATTAACACCCCCATTTTTCTTTTCAACACCTAGACCCAACTTTCTTTCATATTCTTTATATTTTCATTATTTTTATTTATTCACTTACTTATTCAACCAAAAATACAAAAAGTATATTTTCTTAAATAATTAAATTAAAAATAGTTAAATTTAAGCACTTTATTTTATTTTTCAATTAAATTAAAATTTTATTATTTCTTATACAAATTGATACCCAAATTATTTTCTGAAAATTATTTAGACGTAGGCTTTATTTTCTTAATTTAATTAATTTAGTATTCTAGGTTTTATTAGGTAATTAATTAATTTCTCTTTTAATTAAAATTAATTAGTTTGATTAGGGTAAATCTTTAAACCTTTTCCATAAAAAAACCACAAAAACAAATTCTTTTTTTTCTTTTTCGTCTTTACATTTTGTGCATTATATCATTATTCATATTCAATGGTTTGTAATAGATACTTAGGGCTTTATTGCTTTCCTCCCCTCATTAACAAAATTGTACCCCCCATTCCCAAAGCGTTGTAGTAGCGTACGATATTTAAATTCCACAATTTATCGCTTTCCTTATTATTGGTAGTAATTAGGGTTTGTATGACAAGACTTAAAAATCAAACATTAGACAAACCTAAATTCAAGATAAAATAGTTGAATGAAATACACTTTGCACACTTGCACCTCTAGGGTAACCCACACTTGTTCCCTAGGACATATAAATAGTCATGACCCTCAAATGTGGGATGTTTTAGCAAAAACCCTCGATTAAAAGATCGTAGTCCCTTCAATGTTTCCTTCGGTAAACGATCTTAGTCCCTTACGACAATTGCTAAAACATCTTGCAAGTTGCCTTCTATGATTGTACGATTACCCACACTTGTCCCTCACATCAAATAATATGGCTCTCTACCAACCAATGGTAAAGTATCACTATCTAAAGGAGGAGGAAAAGAACAAAGACTTTTTGAGTAGGTAGATTGCTCGCAATTTCTTGTTCATAAACTAAAACAATCTCTACACCTCACACATTTAAAATACTCTTCAAAACAAAAAATGTGTATACATTCTAACTGATACGAGAATCATTAAAAAATTTCCTTATATTGGCACTTTCAAAACATCTTTCCAAACATTCCCTGTTAACAAATATTTTTAAAACCAATACTTTCTATACATTCTCAACGATACGAGAATCATTGCAAACTTTACCGAACGAAGGCGTTTTCAAAATACTTTCAAACTTACACAAACACAAAGCATTTTAAAGTGAACTAGCAATTAAGAGCCCATATATAACTACAGATGAAAAGGGTGCTAACGCCTTCCCTTTTAATAACCTACCCCCCGAACTCAAGAAAATTTTCAAAAAGGTCTTTCATGTTCTTTTCACACTTTCCTTTATTAGATAAAAGAAAAGTCAATGGTGACTCTTGCTACCCGCAACATTTGCAATTAAAAGCAAAACACCCAACTCAATTCTCCCACCATATTACAGAACTGACGACTCTATAGGGGAGGAGATTAATAAAAGTAGGGTTACCTTAAGAGCTAGATCAACTTAATTGCTTTACTTGCTTGATTTGTTTGCTTTACATTTTGGGTTTATGCTTGGGTTTATTTCTTGTATAGATCCTATAACTGGATCTGGGGCATTTTAGGTAAGTAGCAATAGATCGTGGGGACTATGCGGCATAATTCCGACATGGTTGAAGCGATGGCTACGTTAGTGTGACATATTTGTTGGTACCAGTGTCCCTTAAGTCCAGTCAAGGAGAATACGAGGCCATTTTGTGGTGTCATGAAGCACTAACTGATCGTAGAACCTTAGTTGAACAAATTGGACATTAGAAAATAGTGAGATAGATTGATTTGGTGCAAGACTAAATTTGGTTGATACTCAATACTACACTCATTGAGATCGGACTTTCGGGATATTTTGGCCGCAGTTTAGATGCTTGAGCTAAAACAATTCCCAATGAAGAAAGATTAGTGATATTGAGGCTCCTAGAACCCAATTACTTCTTTTAGGACAGGTTGAACCAACTAAAACTTCAAGAGGGTACTTACCTACAAACTTCATGCAAGCTTTCAAACCTAAGGCTACTTATGTGACTTGGTTGAATTTATGATCTAACAAACTTGAATTCCTTGCAGGACTTGTTTGTAGTCATTATCCAATAACCTGGACTTCTTGCAAGACTTACTTGTTTTCACTACCTTTTACTTTTTGCTTGGTGCATAGCATACACATCATAACATCATACCATATCATTCTCACTGACCAGTTCAAAGATCTCAAGGGCCATTGATGCAGGTCATCATGAACCAGACGTCTAGTAAGGGGCAAGGGGATTTATTTTCCTCTAACCAAGTGCTGTCAAAGATAAAAGCATGTTATCTTGAATCAAATTTTATAACCCACTCGACATGGTAAGCTTAATTCTCGTAGAAGGATGTTCAATGATATGAATTTCTTCAACAAAACTGCAGTCAGATCTGACTTCTAACATTTTCTTCTGTTTACCTTGCAAGATCCTTGAAAGCATTACATCTACATATCATGCATCATGTCATACACAAGTTTTCCCCATACATGTCTTCTTATCTGCTTACTGTTTATTTCAGTAAAGATGGCTCTCGAACTGACTGTCAGAAATCTCCAAGTTCAAAGAAATGTTCTTGAACCTTTCCAAGGGGCAAGAAGAATTGAAAGCACTCCTCACTGAGAGCATGACCAAGAAGAATCCTGAAGACACCAAGGATAACCAGTTGTAACAATTGCAAGTTGAGATGGAAACAATGAGAATCCAGATAATGGGACAGATGGCTCTTATCCAAAACTTAGCTCGGGGACAAGAAGAGTTGAGAACTCTTATCAGTAAACTTCATCAAGACAAATACAACCGTATGGGACGAATGGCTAGAATTGGGGATCAAATCATTAATCAACCTCCGATGAGACGTGAAGTTGGCTTCGTTAAAAGTAGGCCTTTTCGAATTTCTACTACATCGCAAGTCCAACAACGTCCTCGCCAACAACAATAGGGGAATCAGTTTAAGCAGGATACACCCAAAAGACGATATACCGAAATTAACATGTCATTGGCTCAAGCATTGCAACACATGTTGAAGGCCAAGATGGTAACATTAAAGGATCCTCCTCAAAGGCCCAATACTTCTTATTCCCGTCACAATCCTAAGGTAAGGTGTGCATACCGCTCCAACAGTCCTGGGTATGACACTGGCAATCGTTGGCCATTGAAACATAAGATTCAGGACCTAATTAACAAAGGAATTATCGATTTCATGCAAGATGGTTAGATCAGGTTATTTTGTTATCTCCTAAATGTTGAGGCTGCAAGGCGCACCATCTAAAGTGACAATTTTAGGCGGAGAAGCTTTTTGTTCATTCAAATTTTTTGTTTGTAATTTCTCTAGTTGATTCAAACATTTATTTTTATGTCAAAATTTCGGTTGTCCTCATTAATGCATTGCATATGTTTGTCTTAAATTAATCCATTCATTTTCACTATACTTAAACTATGCTTTTATTTCCTTTTGTGATATTCAACTATCGATTAAAAGTTATAAGCCTTTAGAGGGAGGATGACGAAAAAATACCATAATCTCTACAGTATGCTTTTGAACAGACCTTGCTGACGATGTACATGAGTTGTTTCAAATCTTAAACAATGGAGTTATAAGGAAGATAATCCCTTGACAACCCCTTTGAGCCTAAGAAGTAGGAGTTTTCTTTTTCGTATAAATTGAAACTGTTAATCATAAACTAGGGCAGGGTAGTTTCTCAGTTAATTTAAATGCATATTCAGTCGCAAGCTTTCACTTCGTACACATCGAATAGCATCAGAGACATCCTTCCAAATCAAAAGATGGTGATGGTTCCCCGTAAAACAGCCAGTCATTATCTCTCAAAAGAAGAGCCCGCTAAGTCAAAACCTATGAAGGAGACCTAAGAAAAAAAACTGGGGCATCCCACTGACTGTAATCACAAAAGAAACAATTCAAGAAAAAGGTAGGGATAATAAAATCAAAAAGAGGTCGCTACAAATCCCCGACAAAAGAAAAATGTTACAAAAATAATTGTCTTCTCAAATAAACTTCCAATACCCGAACCATCATCAAAATATCATTCCAGACTCAATTGGAATCTAAAACGCACAATTTACTAAGTGTAGGGTTGAAGAACATCACGAAGAACGGGTTGGGTACAAATAAAAATTTGAGCCTTATCGTTTGTTTCTTAAACCGTGAACCAGGACACGTTATAAACCTTAAAAGTCATAGCTGAAGTATGGGTTAGTTTTAAAGCATACTGCTACAAAAGGTATCCTGACTCCTATAAGGCTTACTATAAATCCTGAGTTGAATTCATATTCTTACAGAATTCGGTTGTTTGCTAAAAATGAATTTTCAAAACTTCAAGACAAGCATAAATTTTGCTTTTATGATACCACTGTTTGCATATAACTAATTGTTTGACAGCAGAGAAATTCTCACGATGAATGTCCAATGAACAGAAATCCTCTCAATAAACGGAATCACTTCAAATGGAAAGACACTTCCAATGAAAAACTTTCCATAATCTAGGGGCATGGGATGTTATTGTCTAACTCATTTATGGAAGTCAAGTAGAGATTCAAAGAATCTCTCAAAAGTGCTGAATAGCCAGGGGCAGATCTCCATCTGAATCACTTGGGGCATAATACATTGATCAGGAGTTCCAGCAAAAACCACTTTGAAAGTTATGTTAATTCTTTCTGAAAATATATTTTGTTTAATTTTTTTATTGTTTAATTTTTGGTTTAAAACAAAAAAAACTTATTCATCATGCCTCAGGTGGTGAAACTTGTCACCACCATTGTGGTTTCTTTGTGATCTCACACATGTACACTCACCATAGCTACCATGCATCCTCACTCAGCATCATTTGATCATCATCAAGCAATCCAGATTTGCATGACCATGATGCACCCCTACTCAGGCCACGCACAAGATCACGAACAGTCTCCTAAGCGTCTGGGCTTGTTGTTATTGGGCCAAGCAGTTTTCTTTTCATACCCCCCTTTTACTAAAAGCAAACACATACCCATTCCATTGTTTCTTCTATTTTCAGCATCAATCAAAAAAATCTTCTTGGGCCTGGACATTTATTAACACCCCCATTTTTCTTTTCAACACCTAGACTCAACTTTCTTTCATATTCTTTATATTTTCATTATTTTTATTTATTCACTTATTTATTCAACCAAAAGTACAAAAAATATATTTTCTTAAATAATTAAATTCAAAATAGTTAAATTTAAGCACTTTATTTTATTTTTCAATTAAATTAAATTTTTATTATTTCTTTTACAAATTGATACCCAAATTATTTTCTAAACAAATTATTTAGACTTAGGGTTTATTTTCTTATTTATTTAATTAATTTAGATTTCTTGGTTTTATTAGGTAATTAATTAATTTCTCCTGTATTAAAATTAATTAGTTTGATTAGGTTAAATCTTTAATCCTTTTCCATCAAACAACCACAAAAACAAATTCTTTTTTTCTTTTTCCTCTTTACATTTTGTGCATTCTATCATCATTCATGTTACATGGTTTGTAATAGATAATTAGGGCTTTATTGCTTTCCTCCCCTCATTAACACAATTGTACCCCTCATTTCCAAAGCGTTGTAATAGTGTAGGACATTTAAATTCCATAATTTATCGCTTTCCTTATTATTGTTAGTAATTAGAGTTTGCATGACAAGACTTAAAAATCAAACATTAGACAACCCTAAATTCAAGATAAAATAGTTGAATCAAACACACTTTGCACACTTGTACCTCTAGGGTAACCCACACTTGTTGCCTCGGATATAAACAGTCATGACCCTTGAACGTGGGATGTTTTAGAAAAGACCCTCAATTAAAAGATTGTAGTCCATCGATGACCCTTCAATGTTTCCTTCGGTAAACGATCTTAGTCCATTATGATAATTGCTAAAAACATCTCGCAAGTTGCCTTCTATGACTGTACAATGACCCACGCTTGTCCCTCACATCCAATGATATGGCTCTCTACCAACCAATGGTAAAGTAGCACTATCTAAACGAGGAGGAAACGAATAAAGACTTTTTGAGTAGGTAGATTGCTCGTAATTGCTTGTTCACAAACTAAAATAATCTTTACACCTCACACTTTCAAAATACTCTTCAAAATAAACATTTTGTATACATTCTCAAAGATACGAGAATCATTATAAAATTTCCTTATATTGGCACTTTCAAAACATCTTTCCAAACATTCCCTTTCAAAAAATATTTTCAAAACCAACACTTTGTATACATTCTCAAAGATACGACAATCATTGTAAAGTATGCCGAAAGAAGGCGTTTTCAAAAGATTTTCTAACTTACACAAACATAAAGAATTTCAAAGTGAGCTAGCAATTATGAGCCTATAGATAACTACGGATGAAAAGGATGCTAACACCTTCCCTTTTCATAACCTACCCCCCGAACTCAAGAAATTTTTTTAAAATGTCTTTCCTGTTCTTTTCACCCTTTTCTTTATTGGATAAAATAAAAGTTGGTGGCGACTCTTGCTATCCGCAATATTTGCGATAAAACGCAAAACACCCAAGTCAGTTCTCCCACTGTATTACACCTATGTACCCCATTTGTGCAATATAGGATTAGGGTACTCGACGTTCTTCTTAAAATTTTTGAAAAGCATTGTGTGTTGATTCATTTTAAGAAAAAGGTTTTAAAGAGAAAAGCAAAGTGGCAAAAATGTTTGAATTTGTTTTGTATTTTTTTAAGAATTAAAGAAAGAAGTCATATCTCAATTAAGATTGATTGATGAATTTATTAAGAAAATAATTTTGAAAATGCATGGACCTAAGTCCAAGTTTTTTATGAAAGTGGTTCAAGTCAGAAAATAAGAATCCTTTGAAAAAGGGAGAAGATTTTGAAAATTAAAGAAGAATGGGAGGAGATGAAGAGACTATCCTATGTACACAAAGTAAAAGGTAGGGTAAGGAAAGGTCTAACCAACAAGAAGCCAACACTTGACATAAATACATAAGTCAATATAGAATTTCCATCCTTTAGAGTAAAGCCACAAGAATATAATATACCAAGAGCATACCAATCATCCATGTGAAAATGAATCACAAGCAAAGAAGTATCAAAGAAACCCAAGGTATTAATACCTCAAAGAAAGGTCTTCAATATTGAGCCATGTGCCATATAGATCACTTAAGGCCAATATAACAACACCTACACACAGAAGATTTCCCAATACAAGGAAAATAACAATAAAGTAACACAAGGTTAAATGGTCTCAAGGTCTCAATGTATCAAAGCTTCTAATCCTAAGTCCAAGAAGTTCACAACTCCAATATGCCAAGGATAGTAAACAATAGTCTATAAAGAGAGGCTTAAGTCTTTTAATGTTCAAGTTGGCTATTAAGTGTCTTCAAAGAAAACAAAAGCTCAAGTGAGCAACGCTAAAACGACATAAAAAATAAATGCCCAAGTGAGCAAAAGGAAAATAGTATGAGATGTAAATGCTAAAGATAAAAGTGCATAAAAGTAAAGGCCTAAAATAAAATGCATAAAATAAAGGCATAAAGTAAAGTTAATTGTTAGTGTGTTAGAAGTTAGAAGTTAATTGTTAATGGTTAATGGCCACAAATATTATCAATGATGATTAAATGATAGTCTTGGACCAAAAGTAATGAGAACTTATTAGAGGATTGATAAAATAAAATCCTCCTAACAACAATTCTCAAAGGGTATTAGACTCAAGCTAACCAATCTACCATACTTAGGCTTACAAACATAAAGTTTGAGCCAAGAATGATCATTTTTTGAATCGGGACAAATTTAGCTCTATGTTAAGCAATCGTAAGTGAACTTATGTAGAAGTCGCACCTATTTTGAGGTCGGTCAATAGTAATATATGTACAATACATGTTAGAGATATGATAAAAACCATACTCCTAAAACATGTAGCACAAGTTAAAAGCAAAGATCAAGACCTAAGTCATGATAAAAGAAGAAGAAGAAGAAAGAGATGAAGTAGAGATGAATTCCATAATAAATGACCAATGATGGTTGAATGTTGAACATAGGTCAAGGTTAATGAAGAATTGTTAGAATATTTATAAGATCAAATCCTCGTAACAAAAATTTTAAAAGATCTTGAATCATAGTTCAATAATCAAATACTTGGGCTTTAAAACGTGCTTCCATCATGAGCTTCAATCAACTAGCACACGTTTGATTCAAAAAATTCCAACCAATGAAATTAAAGAAATTTGAATGCCTTTATTGGTTGAAGATGACATGTTGGTCATCTTTAACCTCCAGATGCCTGCAACTAGGGAAAATCAAGAATTCTTCAATCCGTAAATTTACACTTTCATAGTGTTACAATTAGATGCATCTATTCAAGACGATCTCAACCATATGCTCGCGAAAAATTTATTTAAACCATAGCTCATTCATTTTGGAAATTATTAGAGAGAAAATGAAAAACAAAATTTGAGAGTTAAAGTATCAAATCACCATTGAAATTTAAACCAGAAGAATCATACACTTCAGAGAAGAAGAGACTACATCCTAAGCATTTATTTAAGATGATTTGGTTGAGAAATCTACCTGAACGAAGTTCAACTTGTAAGCTCTAAAAATGAACTTCTATAGCTTGATTCTATGATCGAATTTATTGGTTTTTGTTGTGAAAATTTTGTATGATGATCAAGAATGAAGAATCTATGGCAAGTTTGGAGATAAAAGGCCTGGAAATAAGAAAATAAAATTCAAGCTCAAGAGTTCGTATGGGATCTTGGCAGGGCTTATCTGGCTACCAAAAGCTTGGGGAATGAGAGGAATATGACCCTATATTTATATATTAACGAATGATGAGCTCATATGTGTGAAATGATGAGAAATAGCTAGAATTCGTGTAAAGTTGCAAACCTAAAAAGTGTGACTTGCAATCCCTCAAAACTCACTCAATTCCTACGTTTTAATGCTTAAACTAGACTTAGCAACATTTTTAAACATGATTAAGTGGAAAACATGCATCAATTTTGTAAGTAGAGTGTATATTAACAAATTTGCAATCTGACTGTAAGTGAGAACTCAGTTTCAAAGTGCCATTTTCAAATCCATGGTGCAACTTGCCCAGGATGCTTTATGCCATGATTCTTGTTGCATTTGAAAGACCTCGTCACAATATTTAAAATTTGACAAGAAAGTATTCATTTGGACAATTGAGCTAAGAGTTGTGTCAATTTGAAAACGTGAAAAACAAACTGATTTTGACACTGAGAAAAAAATTCTTAGTGTAGAGCTTCAAGATGACCTATAATATTTTGCAAACTTACAAGCCCTTCCTCTCAAAACTTGCTCTTGATCCTTGTATATGAAATGAAGTGGGCTATTTAAATTGAATTATGAAATTGATATCACTCAAAAATCATAAAAAATGAGAGAGTTACGATCGTTGGAAGTTGATGGAAATTTCTTGAGAAATCCATAAATGACCTATAATGTTTCCACCAATTACATAACTTTCCACACTTTTTTAGATCTTGATCCTTGAAACAAAGTTGTAGTAGACATTCTCAAGTTTATTGTGAAAAAATAATGAACTCAAGGAGATAAAAATTGAACAATTTATGATCATTTGAAGTTAAGTTGAAGGTTTCAATGGTTCTTCCAAGGACTTGTAATCTTTTCCAATTTTCGATGATTCTCTAAGCATAATTGGATCTTGTCATGTGAAGAGAATTTGTTGTAGATGATGAGAAGAGTCCATAGAAAAAAGAATCACTTTAAAATATTTAAAATTGAGAAAATTATGCATTTGTGATCATAAAATCAAGGACTTGTCCAAATTAGGTCAACAATCTTAAGTCAACTTCGAATCTTTTGAACTTTTCTTGCAAATTAAAGCATGATGAATCACATGAGACTTTGGAATGGTGTTTCTTTGAAGCATACTTTATGTGATGAATCATTGCTTGATGAAACACGTTGAAGAAGGAATAGAAATAAACACACAAACCTATGAGGCTTCTTGATGAATATACTCACTAACTTTGAGACAAATTTGGCCAAATGAAGTTGAGATAGTCCTTAAACCATAGAAATTTGATGCCATGATCATAACATTGAAGTTCAAGCTACCAAAATCCAATGAAGAGTTACTTGACTGAGGATCAATCTTCAAAACCCTAGCTTATGAGGTGAGAAAGATGCACTTGGCTTAATACCTACAATGTACAAAACATAAAGGCAAAACACATATATCTTTAGTAAAAATACAAAAAAATACTCATAAACAAGATATATAATTCAAGGTGCTTGGTAATCCCTCATGGAAAACCCAAAGATAAGAGAGAGTAGAAGTGATAACCAATCAAATGTATGATCTTGAGGCATTGTGATAATATGAAATGATAGAGGATCTTAGGGGCAACAATTAGGGTATAACAACTTCCATTTTTTAAGTGTCTTCTATCTGGACATACGAAGGTAAAAACCTTTCTCTCAACGCGATTGAAGATACTTAAATATAAAACAAACCCTATTTTTGGCCCTAAGATACCATGCAATTCTTATGATTATGAATGTTACAAAATGAACTCCACGGGGGAAACCAGACACCACTGGGAAAAAAAAGAATGTAGACGAAATTACAACACGAAACAGATCTAGAAAGAGGGTTCAACCAGGTAAATAAATCACTGGAGAACAACACGACTCTGGGGATAACTATAAATAGGAAAAACCAACATTACAGATAAAGAAACAAACTGTAAAGTAAGAATATTTACAGGGAAATCATTAACAATGCAAGCAACAATCCAATAAGGAGGTAATTTTTTAAGAAAGAATTACCAACTCGTCTGGGAAAAGACAGTTAACTCCGGTGTAGAAAATTCAACTCCACCAGGGAAGATGGAACTCAACTCTGCTAGGGTAAAACCCAAATAGGAGACAAGGTAACATCAACTTAATAAATGGGGATAAAGCAAAGAAACACAAAAATTAACAGATAATGGTGAACTATTGACTCACAAATGAAGGTAGAAAAAACAAGAGATATACTAATTCAACAGACGACAATAAAAATCAGTACTGAGACTAGAGAATGAAAATATTTACATTGGTGTTGAGACTGGTAACATTAGTACTAAGACTAGTAAAAGCTCAACTCTATTGGGGTAAAGTCCAAAGAGGAGAAGGTAATACAAACCCTATTTAGGACAGAAGCCTAAATGGGGGGTATATGCCACAGGAGGTGAGTACCATCTGTCAAAGTTCTCATAGGCTAACGCTTGTAGACAACACAAGAACATAAGAATGAATACCAACTATCAATGATCTTATTGTATAACATTGGAGAATAACAAGAACTAGAAAGAAACACCATATATCAAAGGTATGATAGGCTAACGATGGTGAGTAACCAAATGATATAAGAATGAATACCAACTACCAAAAATCTGATAGTATAACATTGGTAAACAACAAGAAGTGGAAAGAACACCATTTATCAAAGGTATGATAGGCTAACGATGGTGAACAACCAAAGGATGGACTGAGTACCATCTATCAAAGGTATGATAGTTTATCTCTGGTAAATAACCAAAGGTTATAAGAGTGGATATCATCTATCAAAGGTATGATAGGCTAACGATGGTAAACGAACAAAGGTTGTAAGAGTGACACACCCACGTTTACTGAAGGTGAACTACCAACTTCCACTGAAGGTAGAATAAGTATTAACAATAACAAGTTTCCCAAAATTCTGGCATTCCACCTAGAACGGGTCTCAACTTCTTCTTTAACTGAGGCATTCCACTTGGAAAGGGTAAACTTCACCTGACTTCTGGATTTCGCCAAGAACGGTAATAATTTCTTGTTTGACCAAGATATCACTCGAAAAGGGTAATAATATGTTGTAAGGATCTCCCAATGAACTGTATCTATCACATGGAAAAGGCCAACCATCAATCAGAGTAAAACTTTGATATCATCTTCTTTAAGAACTAAAATAATTCTCAAAATAGACTGCCATTTGATGGAGGAAAACTAATAACAAACTTACTGGGAAATATAGGTTACTCAAATAAAGACACATCCACTTGCCATTATGAAAAGTATTGCAATAATGCTGTTGGGAAATGAATTTTGACTTCTTGGGGAAATATAAATACATTCCTGCCGAGGAGATAAAGTCTTCATGTGTAAAATAAATGCACCCTCAATTTAGGAATCCCTGCTCAGAGAGATTAAAACGACATTGCTAAAGAGACCAAAGTTTAAATAAGGAAAAAACCAAAGTGAAACAGTCAAAAGAGGTGAATACCATCTATCAAAGGTCTAGTAGTTTAACAATGGTAGACATAAAAGGTTATGAATAAACCAATCTTAAAAGCAAGACAACAATTTCTAACAAGGACCAAAGCTCAATCTAGGAACAAACTAGAAAGAAATAGTCAAATAAGACTCTACCCAATGAGGAAAGATCTAAAAATGGGGATTAATTCCATCCAGGTAATGAGCTGGGTAGGAAGGTTGAAGCAAAATTCTTCCACGTGGAATAAACTCAGTGGGGGAAATTAAAAGGATATACACTTTTTGATTAAGGTTGAAATTATATTGGAGAGGGATAATACTCACTCTGCAAGGAGGATGAAATATCAACAGAAACGTCAACGAATGCAAATGAGCAATGGATTTTAATTCAGCTATGCATGTTGTATGTATGAATGAATTATGTCATGTATATGATGACAAAACAGACATACAACGCTGGAGATAAGCAGACAAAACAAACTTGGGGGAAAGACGACACTCGGCTAAATTGCATCCAAGATGGAAATCCCATGAGAGAGTAAGTAACCAACTGAGGGAACAACGTCCTACTTTAAGGATTAACTTCTCCAGGAAAGGAAATGTTGCTTGCAAATAAACAAAGCACAATTCTATAACAATAATCCACAAAGTTGAATGGATATAACAAGCGTCCTCTAAGCTTCACTCAGAAATAACACATGGACTCCACTAGGGAAGATGATTCCACATCTACTGAGAAGAAACCACACGAAATTAAGAATAATGGTTGCACAAACTCCGTTGGATACGATCAAAGAAACTTCATGGGGATAACAAACTCAAAGGGAGACATCACCCTTGGTTTATATGAGAAACTAAGAAGTTAACACCATAGCAAGAAGTTAATATTGTGGGGATTTTAAATCAAACTCAACACACGAAAAGAGAAAACCCAAAAGTTGACAGCTGCCTCAACACTTCTTAGAAAATATACCGCCATTGTCTAGCTACTTTGGGATCACACGAAAGAAACAATCTTATAACTGGTAAGGAGTAATATCATGCAGGAGATCCTTTATCAAGTCTCAACACAAAGGGAGAAATAATCTAACAACTGAGCAAAGGCTTCATAACTTTACAATCTCATCTTGATCACAATCTGGCTTAGGAATGAATCACACTCAGTTGGAGAAATCTGAATCAAGACTTAATTGGGGAATATGGGATCACAGACCTAACACCATACAACAATATGGAGGAAACCCATTATTTGAGTAATAACCGTGGGAGTAACCGTGTGCATAATCTGCGAGAGTAACCAGAGGAGGCTCCTTGAATGAGAAGGTGAAAATTTCACGCTTTGGAAATCGTCCATTCTTAGAACAATTATTTTATCCCTTTGATTCACAAAATCGCAGTAAAAAACATTTTGCAAATTTTTCAAAAACATGTTTTATTATTAATTTCTTTAAGTCTATTTGTTTTGAAAATTACCATCATTAATAAATGAAATTTTTGTAAGCAGAATAAAATAATAATTGCAAACAATCGGATAAAGGCTCAAACTTTATAAATAGAATGGTAGTCTGTAAATGGCGTGACTCCATAGATGATTACAAAGTTTGAAAATGGTAAATACATGGAAAAGGTACATTGAAATACAATGACCACTATTCTCCATAACAACTTTGAATTCCTTGGCTTAAGCTTCAGTTGAAGAGTGATGAGAATCCGAGAAGATTGTTGCTTCAACAATCAAGTCTTGTCTGATGTAGTTACTTGCCAAGAAATCCCTAACTTTTGCCTAGGTTGCCCTTGCGGGTTTTTAACCTACCAGGATAGTTTCTGTTTATGTCTCTAACTTTTTCCTAGACTGCCCTTTCAGGTTTTCAGCCTACTGAGACGCTCATTTTTGCCTAAGCCATCCTTTCGGGTTTTCAACTTAGTGAGCTGTTATTTTATTTCTTTAGGTGAAGTATTTCTTGACTGCATTGGCATTCACGAAATGTGGGAACTCCTCACCATCCATAGTTTCAAGAATCAATGCACCTCCAGAGAAGGCTTTCTTGACAATGTATGGGCCTCCATAATTGGGAGTCCACTTGCCTTTAGAATCAGCATTAAAAAACATGATCTTTCTGAGCACGAGGATTCCTTCTCTGAATTCACGAGGTTTAACCTTTTTATCAAATGCTTTTTCATTATTTTTTGATATGACTGACCATGATATAAAGTAGTCATTCTATTTTCTTCAATCAAATTCAGTTGGTCAAACCTATTCTGGACCCATTCAGCCTTTGACAACTTAGTTTCCATTATTACACGTAAAGAGGGAATGTTAACCTCAATGGGGAGCACTGCTTCCATTCCATAAACAAGAGAAAGGGGTTTCCCCTGTTGAAGTATGGACAGATGTATAATACCCATGAAAGGTGAAAAGGAACATCTCATGCCAATCTTTATATGTAACAACCATCTTTTGAATGATCTTCTTAATGTTCTTATTAGCAACTTCAACATCCCCATTCATCTTAGGCCTGTAAGGAGACAAGTTATGATGGACAATCTTGAATTCTTTACAAAGGTTTTTCATCATCTTGTTATTCAAAATTGATCCGTTATGAGTGATAATATTTCTTGGCACACCATACCAACAAATAAGGTTGTTATTAATAAACTGCATCACCACCTGCCTGGTCACATTACCATAAGAAGATGCTTTCACCCATTTGGTGAAATAGTCAATTTCCAGTAAGATGAAACGATGTACATTCGAAGCCTTGGGTTCAACTATCCTGATCATATCAATACCCCACATAGAGAAGGGCCATGGGGGAGAAATATCATTAAGAGGATTTGGAGGCACATGAATCTTGTCAGCATAAATCTGACACTTATGGGACTTCCTCACAAATTTGTAACAGTTAGATTCCATTTTCAGCCAATAGTAAATTTCCCTTAGCATCTTTTTTTCCATCGAACGTTCATTGGCATGGGTACCAAATAAACCTTCATGGATCTCATGCATCAACATGTCTTCTTCGTGTCTATCCACGCATCTGAGAAAGACCATGTCCTAATTTCTTTTGTACAACATATCTTCATTAAGGAAGAAACTACTTGCCAACCTTATCAACGTCTTCTTATCTTTGTTTGATACACCAAGGGGGTATTCTTGAGTGTGAAGAAATTTCTTGATATCATAATACCAAGGTTTATCATTCGGTGTCACTTCTGCAGCAAATAAATGAGCTGGCCTATCAAGACATTGGATTGTAATCTGAGGTACGTCATTCCAAGAGTTCACTTGGTACATGGAAGACAATGTGGCCAAAGCATCTACCATCTGATTCTCGTCTCAAGGAATGTGATGGAATTCAACTTTATTGAATAAAGTTAATAACATTCTTGCATAGTCTTTATAGGGAATCAAGCCAGGGTGACGAGTCTCCCATTCTCCTTTAATCTGATTTATCACTAAAGTTGAATCACCATATACATCAAGAATCTTCCTTAGACAATGGTTCATCACAATATTTTACTTTAAAATACATTACATCCTCATCAGGGAAATCATACTTAATAGACTGATAATCATCAACCGGCTGGTGAGCAAGGTACTCTTCCAACACACTGCCTTTAATAGTCTTCTGAGTATGATATTCATTGTCATATTCAGACAACAACATCTGCCAATGGGGAATTCTTCCAATAAGAGCATGCTTTTTAAATATATACTTAATTGGATCCATTTTGGATATCAACCAAGTATTATGATTCAACATATCCTGCCGCAGACGCTTCGCAGCCCAAGCCAAAACACAACATGTTTTTTCTAGCATAGAATATCGTGACTCACAGTCAGTGAACTTCTTGCTCAAATAATAAATTGCATACTTTTTTCTTCCTGTTTCATAATGTTGTCCCAAAATACAACCCATGGAGCTATCCAACACAGTCAGATACATAATAAATGGTCTTCCTTCAACGGGAGGGAGTAAGATATGAGGTTCAAGCAAATACTCTTTAATGCTTTCAAAAGCCCTCTGACAATTATCCATCCATACACAACCTTGATCTTTCTTTAGAAGTTTAAAGATTGGCTCACAAGTGGCTGTCATGTGAGAAATAAACATGGAGACATAATTCAATCGTCCAAGGAAACCCCTAACTGGCTTTTTAGTTCTTGGTGTAGGAATCTCTTGAATTTCCCTAACTTTATTGGGATCAACCTCAATACCTTTCTGGCTAACAATGAAGCATAACAACTTTCCAGAATGGACACCAAAAGTACACTTATACGGATTCAAGCGGAGACGATACTTCCTCAAACGCTGAAACAATTTTAATAAGTCTTCTAAATGCCCTTCCTTGGTCTGAGATTTGATGATCATATCCTCAACATATACCTTGATTTCCTTATGCATCATATCATGGAATAGGATTGTCATAGCCCTCTGGTATGTTACACCAACGTTCTTCAACCCGAAGAGCGTCACTCTGTAACAGAATGTTCCCCAGGGTGTGATAAACATTGTTTTTTCCATGTCCTCAGGAGAAATATTAATTTGATTGTATTCAGAAAATCCATCCATGAACGAGAACACTTTGAACTTTGCTGTTTTATTACCAACATATCAATATGTGGCAAAGGGAAATCATCTTTTGGAATAGCTTTATTCAGATATCTATAATCAACGCACATGTATACTTTTCAATATTTTTTCAGAACTGGGACAATGTTAGCAATCCACTGAGGATACACTGATGTCACAAGAAAACAGACATCAATCTGTTTCATAATCTCCTCTTTAATCTTCACTTCCATGTTAGGATGAGTTCTTCTTAACTTCTGTTTGATAGGTGGACGTTCATGTTTGAACGACAGACGATGCTCCACAATATCAGTATCCAACCCAAGCATGTCCTGATAAGACCAAGCAAAAATGCCGAGATATTCCTTTAATAACTCAATCAACATGCTCTTCACATAGGGAAGAAGCAAAGCCCCAATCCTGACTTCCTTTAAATCCTCTTCATAACCTAAGTTAATAATTTCCAACGCCTCTTTGTATGGTTGGATGGTGTTCTCCTCGTGCTCAAACAATCGAGAAATCTCTTCTGGGATTTTAGTAAAGTCCTCTTCTTCAGCCACATACACCGGAAATTTAATGTTGGGAGATGACACAGGGTCATTGTTTTCAACTGGTATTTTTAATTAATTTGCACATATGATTATGCTTGATTTTGGAAACTGATAAATGCAACAAATGATTATGCATACTTGTTTGCAGTTATTATTAATTTTGAAAGGCCTTTTCTGATTACCATTTTTCAAGAAAAAGCAGAAAATAAAAACACAATTGGAAATCAAAAACAACTTTTATTAATGATTTTAAAATTCAAAACAAAATACATGCCCATATGATATCACTTTCACCTTGGGAAGAGTGAAAGGATTTTGAAAAACAAGCAAAAACAAAATTACTTCAAAATGTGAATAACTGGGAACATCAACAGTGATCTAATTTTGGACTCTCACTCCATGCATCATAAAATTCGGCATCTCCTTCTATGGCTCATCTTCAATGATATCTTCGACCTCTGGAGTAGTTGGATGGAGATAACCTGCTTTATGGAAAATGTCTTGATACAGACAGAAAGTAGATTTTGGCTTCACCACTTCATTCTTATCCTTCTTTAGAGAGAAACTCATACCTGTCTTGTTTTTATTCACGGGTGGGTCAATAATCTGACCCCGTACACTACTACGACCTTTCTGAACCACTTGTTGTACATCCCTAAAAGAGGTAATAGAATATGCATTCTTCTTTATGTTATCAATAGACAAAGCTTGGAACAAAGTTCCAACAGTAGCTTCAACAACTTCTACAACACTAAAATATAACAAATGGGATACCAACAAAGCTTGTTCACCATTCACAATCCCTACTTTTCCTTCTCGAAATAATTTTAGTTTCTGATGTAAGGTGGATGTAACACCTCCTGCCTCATAAATCCAGGGTCATCCCCACAAACAGTTGTAGGCTAGGAAGATATCTATGACTTGAAAGGTGATTTGAAACATACGGGGACCTATGTATATTGGAAAGTCCACTTCTCCAATGACAGATTTCTTTGAACCATCGAAAGCCTTCACTACAATATCATTGTAGTGCATAGGATTTCCTTGATATTTGAGCTTTGTCAGAGTACTCTTTGGTATCACATTCAGAGTAGAGCCATTATCTATCAACACGTTAGACAAGGCACCATTCTTGCAATTTAGAGATATGTGCAAGGCCATATTGTGATTTCTTTCTTCATCAAAAAGTTCATCATCATAAAAACTCATATTATTACAATCCGTGATATTTCCCATAACACCATTAAATTGGTCAATCGAGACATCTTGTTTAAAAAACTCTTGGTCCAAGACCCTCATCAAAGATTCCCGATGAGCTGCATAATTCATTAATAATGCCAGAATGGAAATTTTGGATGGAGTTTGTAGCAATTGGTCCACAATCTTATAATAAATCATCTTAATGATCTTCAAAAGATCATTAATGTCCTTTTCAAACTCAAAGCCACTAGTATAATATTCTAACTTCTTGGGTTTATCACTAGCTTCAACGATCTTCTTACCAAAAATAAGCACTTCCTTGAAAGGTAGGAGCAAATACACTATCACTACGGGTCACCCGACTGGCCTCAACAATGTTTTCAACATGAGATAAAGGATGGATTCAATTTTCCTTAATGTCTTCTAGAATAGTTGCATTGTACTTGTAAGGTATATCCCTATCAGACACATACGGAACATGACCAGGTAAACAAATAACTACGGGAGTTACTGCAGGCTTTTTGCAGTATGCAATTTCAACAGGAGTAGGAATGTAAAAATGTGGTACAATGACATTCACCTCAGCCTCTTCAGCATATTCAACATGTATCTCAACAGAAATTATAGAATCATTATCAGAAAATCACACATTCATCACCATACTTAAACTCATTAGCAGACTCAAACTCCTCAGCATAACCAAACTCATTTATTGACAATTTTGCACTTCTTTTTCTATCGGCAATAATGGTTATTTCTCCTTCTTTGAACAAACCCGACCCTTTTACTATCTGAAGATCAACTCTCAAAATAGCACAACCCCATGGCTTCTTTGCACATTCTGGAAAACAACAACTAAAATAAATCAATCCCTTTTGAACCTATTTTTCATGAATCTCCATAGAAGTCACATTGGTAAGTTCTTCAATTGTAGGTTCTTTAGCATACCTAACATATGCTTTAGCTGGAATTACTATATTAACATTAATAGCCACAAACTTGTCAGAAGTTACAGACTCAACCTCATGGTCTTAAATCATATACCTCTTCATACTCATCTCTTGGTTGGATGATATGGATAAGGCCCTCATCCATCATTTACTGAAACCTACATGACCATGTGTATAGTAACTGAATTCATAAAGATCAGCATGCAGTTTACCGAATTACCTCTCACTAGGTTTACATCAAAAAATTTGAACCCTCTAGGACATCCAGAAACCATATTCACATCATTTCCACCTTTATTCTTGGGTAACATACTGACTCGCACGTTTGGACCTATATCCTTGAAAGACAAGATACCATATCTCACTAGCTTCTAAACTTTATCTTTCAATGGATAACAATTTTTGATACTATATCCAGGGGCTCCCTGATGGAAGGCATAATTCTGATCAGCTTTATAATACCTTGACAGCGTTGGAGGCATGGCAGGGGGAGACCTAGTCTATACTAGGTTCATTTGAATTAGTGCAGGAAACAACTTAGTATTTCTCATTGGGATAGGATCAAAATCTTCTCTTTTTAGATGTTGCGCTTGGTTACCTTGCTAAGGTGCTCTTTGATAAGCAACAGCGGGGGGAGCTGCACTAATAATTGGGGTTACCGAGGCTACATGTTGTTGGTGAGGGTGATGTCTTTTAAGAGGCCTACTTCTTCTCTCTTCAGTAATAAAATTCGTATCCCCTTCCTTCTTTCTGTAGAAAATATATGTCTACTTCTTAGTACCACTGGAACCTTCATCCCTTGACAATGGTCTTTCTCTAACAACTTCTTCCAATCAGATGCCCATACCAACCATCTCAGTAAAGTCACTGGGTGCACTTGCCACCATCCTTTGATAGTAGAACAACCCAAGGGTTTTCAAAAATACCTTAGTAATCTTCTTTTCCTCCATTAGAGGCACAACCAGAGCAGTAACCTCGCGCCAGTGTTGCACATACTCTTTGAATGATTCTTTATCTTTCTGAGTCATAGCTCTCAATTGATTACAATCGGGAGCCATATCCACATTATACTTGTATTGCCTTACGAAGGCCTCGCCTAAATCATTGAAAGTGTGGATATTACCACTATCTAAGCTCATGTACCACTTCAATGCAACACTAGTGAGACTGTCTTAGAAAAAGTGGATTAGCAGACATTGGTCATCAGTTTGAGTGGACATCCTTCTAACATACATCACAAGATGAGCACGAGGACAAGTATTTCCCTTGTACTTCTCAAACTCTATCACCTTGAACTTAGCGAGAACTTTCACATTAGGAACTGTGATACGGTGAGAGAACTGACTGTTTTATTGGTTTTACATTTGTGTTTGCAAATGTTGCGGTATGCTAGAGTCGCCACTGACTTTTCTTTTATCCAACAAAGGAAAGGGTGAAAAGTACATAAAAAGACCTTTCGAGAGTTTTTTGAGTAAGGGGGGTAGATTATGGAAAGGGAAGGTGTTAGCACCCTTTTCATCCATAGTTATCTATGGGCTCTTAGATGCTTAGCTCATTTTGAAATACCTTGTGCTTTGTGTGTTTTGAAAAGTATTTTTGACAGTGCCTTAGTGCGGCGAACTTTGTAATGTTTCTCGGAATAATAGATAAGGTATACAAAGTGTTTGAAAATGATTTTGAAAGAGGTTTTGTGTAAGTGTAAAAATTGTTTGAGCATAGCATCTAGGAACTATCTGCTTTTACTCGAAAGGGTTATTCTTTTCCGCTTTTCCTTTAGGCAGTGCTATCCTACTATTAGTGAGTAGGTAGCCCTAGTCGTTGGATGTTTAAGGGACATTCAAAGGGACGTTTACACAATCACAAAAGGAAACTGGGCAAGAAACCTTAGTAACTACCCTAGTATTTTAAGATCATTTTATCAAGGCAACATCGAGAGAGTCATCGAGGGGCTTGTGACCTTTAAACCGGAGGGTAGCCACTAAAATCTCTCACGTTTCGAGAGTTGTGACTATTTTTCCGAAGGCAACCAAAGTAGGGTACCCTAGAGGTGCGCGTGTGCAATTGTGTTATATTCAGTTATTTATCTTTGCATTGATATTTGCTAGCGTTTTGTTTGTTATTCTTGCCATACAATCCTAGTTAACATGCATCTAAATAGTTAATAATTTGCAGTAATTAATAATGCGGAAATATAAATCTAGCTATTACAAGGCTTCGGGGAGGGGGATTATTACAAGTCCAAAAATGGAGGGAGAAATAAAGAAAACAGTAAAAGAGTCCAAGTTAATTCTATTACAAAGCAGGAAGCACGTACAATAATATGAAAATGATAAAAATAAAATCGCGCGCGAATTAGAAAATACGTCCAAACCCTAAAATATTGCTAGGTCTAAAGAAAATATTTTGTTATTTTTGTTTATTTTAGAAAAGGAATAAATTAAATTAAATCTAACTAGTTAACTAAAAAAGGAAAATAAAATTAAAAAAAAAATCTAACATTTTTTATATTTTTTTTACTAATAAAAGAAATATTGAAAATTTACCCTAATTCTAATTATTATTTTTGGAATTTTTATTATGAAAAGAAAAATGAATTAACCTAAATCTATTTAATTTTTAAATTAGAAAAAAAAAGCTAAAATAATTTATTAATTAATTAATAAAAATAATTTTACTAAAAAAATTAAAACCTAATTTTTGTGATTTTATTTATTTTATATTGTTATTATTTAAAATAAAGAATTAAAAGAAATAAACAAATTAGAACCAATAAATATAAAAAAAATGCAAGCGGGCCTGATGTAAACAACAAATAGGGGGGTGTGTTTGGAAATTTACTAGGCCCAAGTTGCACTGGCCCAACTTTCTGTGTGGAATCCAGTGTTGCTGACCCATGAAACTTTCAGTGTGGGTACCGAATATGAAGCATTTGAACTAGATATGATGAGATCCCATGGCATTGTGATGAGGGCACACGGTAGGCGCGCTGGGGTCTGAAGCATTGGATCTGTATAAAACAAATAAGAGAAAATTAAATTTTGCAAAAGGGCTGGATCGAACCCAGCCCCCTTTGGACTAACGCCTTATCACCCATCGCCTTGCCAACTGAGCTGCATGTTTCAACTGTTAACTAAATATCAAGAAATATATATAAATTAAAACTGATATCTGTACTGGAGAGGCGCCGGAGCCCTAGCTCCGGTTGTCTCCTTCCTGTAAACCTGTAAAATAGACATAAATAAAGATCCAGGGGGCCCTACCCCCCTAATTCAGGGCCTGCAATCTCAATGGAAACATTTTCATGGCCTAAAAGTGTCTGGTTTGGGCGCTATTATGAAAACGATAATGATAGGAGCAAATATGACATATCCTGATTCATGATGCATGGGACCAATGCAAGAGTTCCAACATGTACTAATTAACCTTAGGAACATTTTAGTGATGAAAATACAGGTTAAAACAACACAAAACAACAAATATGAATTTTGCAAAAGATGTTCAACCATTCATACCATGTTGTGCAGATTTACGTGCGTCGGGACATCAAACCCATCCCAAACTTACTCAATATCTTTGCTGGGAATGAATGGAGTGGAGATCTTGCCGTGGGAGGGCTTGAGATAAGGGTTTGAGAACTCTAGGGTTCTTGATGAATTTTTTTGAGATTTTTTACAATTTTAGAGGCTATGGTTTCGTGTCTTGCTTGGTCTGAATTATGGAGAAATATATAGTGTTTTTAGGTCAAAGCAAATGGACTTGGATCTTTGTACAAAAGATTTGATTTGATTTTAATTATTTTTCATTATTAATGAATTAAATCACAAATAATTGAAATAATTAAAATAAAACACAACCATATGGTGTAAGAATCATATTTGAGGCGTAATACACGTGTGGACTCTCAATCCATGGCCCACAAGTCAAAAATATCAAAATTGCTCAACTTGAAACTCATGCATTTCACCAAAATTTCCCAACATTCTCTAGTCATGAATATCTCAATTTTCATCTTTTGAGGGTGATAGTGGACTTTTTGGAAAGCCCAATATGTCTACTTCAATCCCTTATTTTATCAATTTTGCATTTGAAGACTTTATCTTGATGTAAATGGTCTTGGCAAAAACTATCTTTTGTTGACTTTCAGAAAATGACCTGTAATGTATGAGCTTGTATCTTTCAATTGGTGCATTTATTAAACTTGAGGGTAAAAGTGAAGTTGTATGCAATTATATTCTCTTTAAAATGAGCCTTGGTTGGGGGAAATGGATGAAGTATGTGAAAGTTATGCCTAGTCAAAGTTCAATTGACTTTTCCTATAGAAACCCTAATTTAGCAATTCTTGACTTTTGATAGATTAGGAGCATTTCTTGAGGAATCATGATCTAACTTTGATCAAATTATAGATATCACTTCAAAATGTTGATGTTGACAAAAAATCTTGAAGTTTGACTGTATATAGGCCACAGTTGACTTTTTGACCAACACATTTGATTTTCAAGCATTTGAGCCATTAACTGGGCAAACTTGTAGTGCAAGGCATGAAACTTGGCATGGACAATCTTGAAGACCTATTGGGACCATGGAAAACATTTGAGACCTTTTGAGCTCACACATCTTGGTGAAAAGTTAAACCCTAGTTAGAGGTTCATTGCTCAGAAGGAGAATTTGTCTGGTAAATTCTTGGTCAACTTTGGGCAATTGAAGACCTTAATGAGCATGTCTTGAGTAAAAATGGGAGGGAAAATTTTGGGGTACAACAGTTGCCCCTGTTTAATCTTCTTAAACCTGGGGATTTATATTGACTTGTCTGCCTTTCGTAATCTGAAGGTGGAAGATGATTGAACACTAGAGTGCCCAGAAATTTGCAATTGCATGAAGTAACATTATTGGTTGATGATATCGGGAATGGGATTACAAATTCCATTTGGAGAGGAAGACAGAGAGTTACCGGAGATGGGATTAAATATGCCATCCAAAGTAGATGCTGACTTCATAAGAAATCTCTTTGTGGGGATTCCTGTTCCTATTGTTTGAGAAGGACTCTGTTGGGGAATGTTGGTTCCTGTTTGGGGAATAGAGTCTAGGAAATTTAATTTTCCATTACACTACTGGGGAGTTATCCCTTGACTGGAGGGATGAAAGTTAGTTGTTATCTGGTCGAAATCCAGGCTTCACAATAACTTGCTAAAGATAATAAAGTTGGCGGTTATCTGGTCGTATTCCAGGTTTCACAGTAACTTGCTAGGGAATATGAAATTAACTATTATTTGGTCGATCTCCAGGCTTCACAGTAAGTTGCTTAAGGTTAAACTGTCATCTGGTTGCATCCAGGCTTCAGTGACTTAAACTGTTATTTGGTCGAGTCCAGGCTTCAGTGACTTGAATTGTTACTGGTCGGGTCCAGGCTTCAGTGATTTGAAGAAATTAAGTTGTTATCTGGTCAAATCCAGGCTTCAACTTGAATTTGAGGTATATTGTTATCTGGTTGGGTCTAGGCTTCACAGTGTTGTGGATTATACTATCATCTGGCCAGGTCCAGGCTTCATAGTAATTGATAGAGTAAACTACTATCTAGCTGGCTTCCATGCTTCACAATAACTTATATTGTTATCTAGTCGGGTCCAAATTTCAGTGTCTTAACTTATAGATTGACTGTTATCTGGTCGGATTCTATGCTTCAACGATGATGTTGACTGCTATCTGGTCGGATCCAGGCTTCACAGTGTTGTAAGCTGCTATCTTGTCGGATTCCAGACTTCATAGTATTGTAAATTGCTAACTGGTAGGCTTCTAGGCTTCACATTGGTTGATGAGATTCAATTGTTTTCTGGTCGGACTCCAGACTTCGCAATCATTGTAAGTTGCTATCTGGTCGGATTCTAGGTTTCGTAGTGACTTACTGGGTTGTTACTTCAGATAGTTTCCCTGTCTTGTTTCAAGAACTAATCTGGAACTTTTTTTTTGAAAACTGATGATGATATTTGTGTGTTGATCTTTCTTGAAAAGTTAAAGGATTAGCGATATGCAATGTCATGATGTATGTAATACATTGTGTGATGATGCTCTCAAAATAAATAAGGTTGTGCTATACGTATTTCGTATGCATATGCTATGACACTTGTAAAATGATGTATGAATGTAATGTGTGAACTGATCAACTGTTCTTTGTAACATTGTTAAATTGAGTGAAAATAAATCCCTGACTGCTGTTCGGGATGAAGAATGTGATTCTTCATTAATTGTTGAAGTTGAAATTGCTGGGAGATGGATTTTCGTGGCTAGAGAAATAAACTCTATCGGGAAAGAAAACTCCGTGAACTGCTTGGGATTTTTTATGAAGCCCTGTTGGGAAACCCAAGAAGTTTGTGAACTAGGCTGGGGAATTCTTTAAGATGCCAGGGAAATGATTGGGCACTCTTGCTCTGTCAGGGATATAAGAAACTTTTACATCATTAGGCTGTATACTGAGGATATGGTAGTGACTTTGTAGTAGGATTTCTCTGCCTTTGTACCTATTGGAGAAAGTATCTGCGAGGATTTTCAGATGGCTTTCTTAGACACTGTCCGGTTTCTTAAAGCCATTAGTAACTGTCTTTCTGTTTTTTATGCGTGTATTTGTAAACGGTAATCACATTCAAATGCATATGTTAAAAAATAATTACTGGACGTTTTTGCAAAGAAAACAGAAAAATAAAAACAAATAGTCTTGCACTTCCAAAGAAATAGTTTTGTATTAATCTAAAGAAGTCTGCCTATAACAGGTGTTTTTGTACAAAGAGACAGACATTCTAGTAAGTTAATGCCATCATAAGAATGAAAACTATACAAAAATAGTATACAAAGAAAAACAACTATGTGAAATGATACCATTGGGTTCCCATTCTACTATTTCCTTTATATCTTTGAGCGTCTCATCCCTTCGCTGCTTGTCTGAAGTTGACTAGATTGATTAGTACCATTTGAACTTGACACTTGTCACTGAAGTCTGTATGTAAGGTGATCCGATGAGACATAGTTATATGCTTTTAATCCCTAACTTTTTCCTGGACCGCCCTTTCGGGTTTTCAGTCCACCGGGATATCCTTTTTTGCCCAAGCCGCCTTTTCAGGTTTTCGAATTGCCGGGCATACATATTTTTTCATATATGTATCCCAAACTTTTGCCCGAATCTTTTAGTTCTCCGGGATGCCCTTATTTTTTCCTAGGCCTGTCGACCTAACGGGTCTTTGCTCATGCGTAGTATCTTTTAACTATGTCTGCATTTAAAGGGTGTGGAAGGTTGTCTCCGTCCATAGTGGTTAAGATCATAGCTCCACCAGAAAATATGTTCTTGATCACAAATAGACCTTTGTATGTGGGAGTCCATTTTCCACTGGGATCACCTTGCGACAGGATTATGCACTAGATTAATAGGTCACTAACCTGATATACCTGACGTCTGACCTTCTTGTTAAATGCTTTAATCATACGTTTTTGGTACATCTGACCATGACAGACAGCCGCGAGCCTCTTCTCGTCAATCAGGTTCAATTGGTCAAGTTGAGTCTGGACCCATTTATCTTCATTCAGACCTGCATCCTTCATGATTCTCAAGGAAGGGATTTGGACTTCGATGGGTAGGACAGCTTCCATACCGTATACTAGAGAGAAAGGAGTTTCCCATGTTGACGTACGTACTGAGGTACGGTAACCATGAAGAGAAAATGGTAACATCCCATGCCAGTCTTTGTATGTCACCGTCATCTTCTGTATGATCTTCTTGATGTTTTTATTAGCAGTCTCTACAATGCCATTCATCTTCGGCCGGTAAGGTGAAGAGTTATGATGCTGAATTTTGAATTGTGTAGAGTTCGGTGATCATAGTATTATTAAGATTGGTACCATTATTTGTAATGATTCTTTTCGGAATACCATATCGATAGATAAGGTTATGTCTGATGAACCGGGCCATAACATTCTTGGTAACATAAGCAAATGAGGTTGTCTCGACCCACTTTATGAAGTAATCAATGGCAACCAGAATGAAGCGATGCTCATTATAAGCGGTAGGTCTAATCTCTCCGATCATATCAATTCCCCACATGGCAAAAGGCTAGGGAGCAGTCAAGACGTTCAAAGGAACGGGAGGCACATGTACTTTGTCAGCATAGATTTGGCACTTATGACAAGTTCGAGAATGCTGATAACAGTTTGCTTCCATAGTGGACCAGTAGTACCCTGCTCTCAAAATCTTTTTAGCCAGTGTGTGCCCACTAGAATGGGTGCCAAGGGTTCCTTCGTGCATGTCTGCCATAATCTTCTTTGCTTCACTATTGTCTACACACTGAAGCAAAGTAGAATCGTGGTTGCGCTTGTAGAGGATTCCATTACTGAGGAAAAACTTGACAGAAAACCTTCTTAGGAATTTCTTATCATTTATGGAAGCCCCCTCAGGATACTCTCGAGCTTCAAGATATCTTTTCACTTCATGCAACCAAGGTTTTTCCACTACTTCTTCAGTATCAATCTCACAACAGTATACTGGTTCGTCTAATCTCTCAATAGTGATCTGAGGGGCTTCGTTATCCATTCTGACTTTGAACATGGATGACATGGTAGCTATCGTATCCGCTAACTAATTTTCTTCTCGGGGAATATGTTCAAAGGTAACTTCTTCAAAATATGGAATCAGTGTCAGCACATGCTCCTGGTAAGGGATGAGGTTAGGATGCTTCGTGTCCCATTCTCCTTTGATTTGACTGATTACCAGGGCCGAGTCTCCATGTAAGCTTAGGAATTTGATTCTCAAATCGATAGTAACTTTGAGACCTATAATGCATGCTTCATATTTAGTCATATTGTTGGTACAGTTGAAACATAACCGAGCGGTGAAGGGAGTATGACAGTGTTCGGGATATATGATCACAACACCGATGCCATTGCCAAGTGCGTTAGAAGCTCCGTCAAAAACCATAGTCCATCAAGATCCTTTTTTATGTCCTTCATCCGGACCAGGTTCTTCACAATCAGTCACTAACATGATGTTCTCGTCCGGGAACTCAAATCATGGAATGGTAGTCGTCCATAGCCTGATGAGGTAAATGATCAGCTAATACACTTCCTTTGATTTCTTTTTGAGTAGTTTATTGAATATCATATTTGTTCAGTACCATTTATCATCTTACTATTCTTTCGTAGAGAGAGGGCTTCTCAAATATGTATTTGATATGATCCATTTTAGATATCAACAAGGAAGTGTGAGTCAACATATACTGTCTTAGTCAGCAACCAACCCATGCCAAAGCGCAGCAAGTTTTCTCGAGCAGTTAGTATCTTGTTCCACAGTCGGTAAACTTTTTTCTAAGGTAGTAAATTAAATGCTCTTTTCGACCAGACTCGTCATGCTGCCCCAGCACACACCCCATTAAATTCTATAATACTGTTAAGTACATGATCAGGGGTCTCCCTTCAACCGACGACATCAAAATTGGAGGCTCTTAAAGATATTCTTTGATTTTGTCAAAGGCGTTCTGGAAGTCGTTATTCCACTTCCCTGCTTGATCTTTCTTCAGTAATTTGAAGATGGGTTCATAAGTAGCGGTTAGATGGGAAATGAATCTGTCAATATAGTTTAGATGTCCCAAGAATCCCCTGACCTCCTTCTCATTGCGAGGAGTTGGAATTTCTTATATAGCTTTAACATTTGCAGGGTCTACTTCTATACCTTTTCCACTGACAATGAAGCCTAAGAGCTTATCAGATCTTACTCCAAAGGTGCACTTATACGGGTTCAGTCTCAGCTTGTACTTCTTCAGTCTTTCAAACATATTTTTCACGTGATTAAGGTGCTCTTCTTCAGTCTGAGACCTAGCTATCATATCATTGACATATACCTCTATCTCGTGATGGATCATATCATGAAACAAAGCTACCATAGCATGCTGATAGGTTGCCCCGACATTCTTCAACCCAAATGGCATGAATTTATAACATAAGGTACCCCACTATGTAACGAACGTTGTTTTCTCCATATCTTCAGGTTCCATTTTAATCTGATTATAACCAGAGAAACCATCCATGAAAGAGAATACCTTATGTTGCATGGTATTTTCAACAAGAACATCAATATGGGGAAGCGATAAGTTATCCTTGGGGATCACCCTATTCAAGTCTCTGTAATCCACACACATTCGTACCTTACCATCTTTCTTAGGTACCGGAACAACATTAGCAACCCATTTTGGGTAAGAGGTAACAACTAAGAAACCAATGTTGAACTGTTTCATAACTTCAGCCTTGATATTTTCTGACATCTCAGGATGCATATGACAAACCTTCAATTTCACTAGAGGGAAGTCTTCTTTCGTTGGTAGACGATGAACCACAATATCAGTGTCCAGCCCCGACATGTCTTTGTATGACCATGAAAAGATCTTAACATAGTCATGTAACATCTGAATTAACCATTCTTTGACACTATGCCCCAAGTTGGTACCTATCTTGACTTCCTTTTTATCCTTTTCAGTACCCAAGTTTACTATCTCAACCGACTCTTCATGAGGCTGTATTTCCCTTTCCTCCTATTGTAACAGTCTGGCAAGTTCTCCTGGTACTTCGCCATCTTCCTCACCTTCGTCCTTGGCTTGGTAGATCGAATTTTCAAAGTCATAATTGGTAATAGCAGAACCATTATCAATGGGATCTATAGTGGATATGAATCTTCAGTATGATATGTGGGTGTGTGTAAGAGAGCATAGTTATTTTGATAAAGTAAAAGCAAAAAAGAAAGACAAAGAGCGTAAAATTTTCATGCAATGATTTATTAATGACATATGAAGATGAAGTAATAACCCTCACAAATAGACCATTGTGCCTCGGGTAAAGCACAAGGCTTTAGAGTTTAAATTGTTCAAATATTACGTATTCCAAAAAACAAAAGATAATTACTCTTGGATAAAAGTAATGGGAACAAAATCCTTGGCCTCCCAATTGTTGAGTCCATCGTTGATAGTTGGGAAGATCCATTTGTCCATGTTGCAATCATTATCACTGTCCTCCAAAGCATTGATTCCATGTGTACTGATGCGTAGTGGTGGTCCTCTGGCGAGCACGACGAACAACCCTTTGAGCTCCTGAAGTAAAACCCAAACCAAACATGTCATATTTGTAGGGGGTGTCAGGGAGATGGCCTCAAATGGTACACCCACCTTCTTTAACTACTGCTTTGGCATCCTTCAGAGAAGCAATCTTCAATGGAGGTCTGGTAATCTTTAGGACATTCATAGTAATCTTGGTTGCAGCAATTGTTTGAGGAACGTCTTCAAAATTTTGGCAGGGGGTCTCAATGAACTCGCCGTCCATCTCAACATACCTGAAAGAGTTCAGGTGGCTCACCATATATTCTTCCTCGCCATGGACTGTAACAATCTTTCCATTGACTGGGGGCTTCAACATTTTATGCAGAGTAGAAGTAACAACATCGGCCCCATGGATCCAAGGGCAACCCAATAAACAGGAGTAAGACGGGCAAATTTCTATTACATAAAAAGTAGAGTCAAAGGTCTGAGAACCAACTTTAACAGGAATGTCTACCTCTCCGTGCACCATTCTTTTAGAACCATCAAAATCTCCCACCACAATGTTGTTGGGCTTCAATGTGAGTCCTTAACAATCCAATATGTCCAAAGCATTCTTAGGTTAGACATTCAATGATGAACATGTATCCACCAGAACATGAGCTAGGGTAGTGCCCCTACACTCAATAGAGATATGCAGGGCATCATTATGCTTTCTTCCTTTGGGCGTTAAATTAGCATCAGAGAAACCAAGTCCGCTGTCAGCAGTTAGACTACCAACACAGTCCTCAAATTGGTTGGCAGAAGTCTCTTGTGGAACATGAGAAGACTTTAGGAACTTCACCAAAGCTTTGGCATGAGCTTCATAGCATAGTAATAAAGCCAGCATTGAGATTTTTGAAGGGGTCTGCCCCAATTGCTCCATAACATTTTAATCACTCTTCCGTATGATCTTATGAATTTCCTTCATTTCTCGTTTGGAGGCTTTAGGAAAGGTTTCTTTAGGCGCCTTCGTCCGGGAAGGCTCAACCAATACTTCTTTGCCCCGAGTCCCAGCTGACTCAGTAGCAGGAATGACAACATGAGTAGCAACAAGAGCATTAGCAGAAATGACCAAAGGAGTGGCAACAGTTTTCAGAGAGATTTCAGGAGAGAAAATCCTTCCGCTTCTGGTGATTTTACTGGTCCCAACAATATTGTCGATGTTAGGATCAGTATCTTCAGTTTCTTCATTTTTGATAGCCAGTAGGTCTTGCTTGACACCATGGTAGTAGATGTCAGCCCCATAGTTCCAAGGAACAACCTTATCAGAGGAATATGGTGTCGGCCCTAGAAAGGTGATAATTAAAGGAGCAACCTTAGGAGTGGATGTAGTCCTGACAGGTCTTTTGGAGGAGACCCTGGGAGGATTGTCAGAAATAGTAATAATTGAAATGTCTTCACACATAACTTTTTTAGAGGGAGTCTTTTCAAACAAAATTTCTTTGTTGTTCACAGGCGTTGGACACCTATTTTCAACAAAAAACAACCATTGGGTAGAGACGTACACAAGTGGCAACCTTTATCACAACCCAGAAATAAACCGGCTCGCAAGAGATTCTTTTTAACAATCGGAAGAGGAGTAGCTAGCTCATCAATAGAAGAAACAAACAGGTCATTATCAATAAGATTAAGACCCTGGCCATGTTTGGGCATTGGTGCAGTTATCACAATAGGGGTTTTAGGAGGGTCAAATTCAATCTCCTTCGCCTCAACAAGATCTTGCACTTTGTTCTTCAAAGCCCAACAATCGTTTGTATCATGCCCCGAACTGTCTGAATGGTAGGCACATCAAGCATTTGTATTATATCGGGGAGATGTAGTATTTGGATTTTTAGGAGCCTACCTTAGAGTAACCAGATTAGACTTTAAAAGGTGTGGAAAATGTGAGATAAGGACATGTTAATCCGGGTGAATTGTCTTCTGGGTGCATCCTATCTGCGCTGATTGTTTTGTTGTTGATTTGATGCAGGGTTAGAGATCATCACAGCTCCTACTGTTGGATAGTGTTCCGTTTTGATTTGATTCCTATGACCGTAGGCAACACTTACTTCCTTCTTCCCAGAGAATGGTTTTTTCACTGTACTTAAAGATGCATCTCTCTGAATCTTACCGCTCTTGATACCAGCTTCTACTCTCTCACCATTCAATATCAGCTCAGTAAACCCAGCTGAAGAGCTTCCAATCAAATGGTTGAAAAATGGACCATACAAAGTACCCGAGAACATATCTACCAGCTCTCTATCAGACAGAGGGGGCTGGACTCTTCCTGCAATATCTCTCCACTTCTGGGCGTAATCTTTGAAGCCCTCTCTAGAGCCCATAGACATGCTTTAAAGTTGAGTACGGGTTGGAGCAAGGTCAACATTGTATTGGTATTGCTTGTAGAAAGCAGCAGCCAGATCCTCCCAGTTACAGTTGTTGGTTCCCTCCAGCTGATAAAACCATTCTAGTTGAGTCTCGGATAAACTTTCTTAGAAGAAATGCACCCATAAATTCGTATCAGTAGTGTGAGGTTTTATCTTCCTAACATAAGATCTTAGGTGCAGCTTAGGACATGAGACCCCGTCATATTTAGCAAATGTTAGAACCTTGAACTTTGGTGGGATGACCACTCCAGAAACCAGCCCTAATTCTTCAAAATCCAAACCAAGTACCCTCTGAATTTCCATGGCATTAAGACTATCCTCCAGCTGCTTGTATTTGTCATCAGGAGGGGGATATTATTCCTCAGAGTAATCAGCTTCTTCTTCGTCAGTCCTTGGGTTATTGTCTTCTTCTTCTGGCTTCTCTTCCTGATTGTCTCCCTCGTTTGACGGAGTTGTGAAGTGTATAGCTCATTTTACTGGTCCTCTGAATCTCCTTCCCATATTCAGGACACCCACTGGTTTCTTTGTCTTCTTCTTCTTCTTCTTCTTCTTCTTCTTCTTTTCTTTGAGAATCAAAGCCTTCAGGTCTTCTTGTCCCTTAACTAGAGCCAGGAACATCTGCTAGAATTGAGAATTTTGTGCTTGAAGATCCTTAACTGTTTGTTCAAGAGCCATTTCTTTTTTTGCTGAAATAAACAGCAAAAAGATGAGAAACCTGCCTTGAAATACCTGCTTACATGTTGATATGCATGATATGCTCAAGTAATGTTTTCAAGGACCTCGTAGGACTTAAACTCTTTAATAAAAACAAAAAGAAAGATTTTTTTTATTAGTAAGTTCAAATGAAATCAAAGTTTACAAAGGAATAACAATTAAAACTTCTAGGTTTCCCATGGACGCTTTCTTTTGGTGCTGATGTAGGCATTGAGATTCTGCTCTTCGTGAAGCTGCTTCGTCAGTTCCAACACTTTCTTCTCACTGGCATAGAATTGGGTCTCAAAGGTATCTCGTTCTTCCTTGAGCTAGATCCAAGACTTTTGCAATTCTTTGAAGTTTGTCGACATATCAGGATGAAAAACGATGCGAGACTCTTTCTCTTGAACAATAGGCTCTGAAATCACTAGCAGGGTAGCATCATATGGAATCATAAGATTTTGAGCACGAGCTCGCACCCATTTCAGGTATGGCTCCAAAGGGATGGAGTTCTTACGCCCTAAAGTCTTCTTATCAGTCTTCTTAACCATTCCCCAAGCACGGATGAACCTCTGGTGATAACCTTGCCGTGATACGGTGGCAGAACCGACTGTTATCCTATTTTTGCATTTTTTGTTTCGTAAATGTCACAGTAAGCAAGAGTCGCCACCGACTTTTATTTCATCCAACAAAGGAAAAGGAAAAAGAATAGAAAAAACCTTTTTCGAGATGTTTCTGAGTACGGGGGGTAGATTATAGAAAGAGAAGGTGTTAGCACCCTTTCTATCTGTTGTTTTCCACGGACTCTTAGGTACTTGCTCATTTTTTAAATTGCTTGTGTATGCTTGTTTTGAAAAGTTTTGTTTACTTTATGATAACCCTTGTATCTGTCTTCAAGGGTGTGGCGAAGTTATTTTGAAAACTGTTTTTGAAAAGTGTTTGTGTGAAAAGTTTTTGTTTTGAGCAAGTACTTAAGAGTTTTCTACCTACACGAAAAAAGTCTGTTCGTTTTCGTTTCCTTTAGACAGTGCTATCCTACTATTAAGGAGTAGGTAGCTCCGTCGTTGGATTTTTAAGGGACGTTCGAAGGGACAAAATGGTCTCTGAAGGCAACAAGTAAGGATACCTTAACATTTCGAAGAGACTATCGTCATAAGATCAATTCGTAGGCAACTCAAGGGACAAGTGGGGACTATGATCTTTATGACGACTTTGAACACGGGTCATTGCTAAGGTATCCCGATGTTCGAGGGACACGACCATTATTTCTGAGGCAACCAAGTGAGGCAAACCCTAGGAGTGAGCATGTGCAAGTGTGCTTTTTTTCCAATTTAATTATCTTTGCACAATTAGGGTTATCTACCTTTTTAATTGTTGATTTATCTTTCGCATACAATCCTAATGTCCATACATCTAGCAGTTTAATGGTTGCAGAAATTGAAAAAATGCGAGAAATTAAAGTCCTAGCTATTACAAGGCTTTTGGGCAGATACACCAATATTTGACTGAAAATAAAGATGCAGAAATTCGAAATCCTAATTAATCTATTACAAACCCAAAGCAGATACAATAATTCGAAATAAATAAATAAAACGTGCACGAAGAATAAAGACGGGAATAGAGAAAGGATATTTTTAGACTTTTTGAGAAAGGTAATTGATCTTGCAAATTAACCTAATTTCTATTTACTTTTAAATATATAAAGTTTTTTAAGTTAACCCTAACTTCTATTGAATTTTAATTACAAAAAAAAAGAGGAGTTTAGATTAACCTAATTAAACTAATTAATTAATTGCAATTTAATATTCTATATAAAAAACTAAATATAATTTTTAGTGATTTTCTGATTTTCTGATTTAATAAAAAAAAAGATTTTTCTGAAAATAATTAAAACAAGAAATTAAGACAAAATAAATAGAGAAATTAGAAAAGCTGGTGGCCCATAGTCTGGCGCCTGATCCAGTGAGACCATCTTCTGAGGGTGCGCCATAGATTTGCCAGCGTGGGACCTTGGATCTGGCTGGAGACAGATCCCAAGGGTGAGATCTGAGGGTGCATGGTTGACCTCTAAGCATGAGACGCACTGAATCTTGCATAGAAGGTTAAGAAAATAACAAAATTGCACGCCTGGGATCGAACCCAGGTCTTTGATTTCACATATCCATCCTTTAGCCATCTGTGTTGGTTATCAATTTGTTTATACAAATAAGAATAATAACATATATATGACATAGGTGGATTATGATGATGTGTCAAAGTGCGCGCTGAGATGGGCCCCTGGGTATTTAAAACAACCAATCACATGACGCTATCCTGCCACGCCACCCTGCGTCTGAGTCAACTAGCCGGAGGGACGTCGGAGTCAAACTCCGATCGTCTTCTTCGGGATGTCAAAAACGTGAAATCTGCAAAATCAAAAGATCAAGGCCTATAATTAAAGCTACCCCCCTAAATCAACCCTTCTGAATCTTTTTATGAGGTTCATTCATCCTGGAACCGCTTATATTGTAAGGTATGGTGAAGAACACAGATCATGCCCTAGAAATTGCACGATCTTATTCTGGCCTATTTTCTCAAGTATTTCACGTTGGACCTGTCTAATGGGATACCCTAAACACAAATCAATCATTTAAGGAATTTAATTCATCATAAAAATCAAAATATGAATTCAAAAAAAAATACCAACGATGAGTGTTTCGGTTTGATGCTTCTAGGAGTGAAATTTCTTGAACAAAAACTGGTACACGTTCCTGGGAGCTTCTGGGCATGAATGGGAGGCTTAGGTTGGACTGAAAGAGGCTAGAACCTGTTCTTTAGATTTTCACGATTTAAGTGATTTTTTTGCAACTTTGGTCTGAGTGCCCAGGGTTGTGTATCCGTCCTCTTGTGCTTCTGAGTGGGCATGCATATATAGTGAATCAAATTTAGGCTAACAAAATTGGAAGAAATCTTTTCTTTCAATGAGAAAATAATGGCTTTCAATAATAGGATTTCTTGCATATTTGGACCAAATCAAATCTTGCTCTCTCCACGAGTTTGCCTTGCCTAGCCAGCACATCTTGCTCATTATTTTGATGAGAAAAAAATTTTGAAATCAAATCTTACATTATTCCTTTTATTCACTTTATTTAATTTTGCATTCTATTGAATAAAATATCAAAAATAAATAATATAAATAATAAAATAGTGTAAGAGTGAACTCAAAGGTCGTGGGACATGGTATGAACAAGTTTCAATCATGAAAAAATGGGCACATTTGAAGAAAAAAAATGCATTTTTGGTCAATATTGGCTTCATGCAATTTTCCAAAAATGGTAAACTTTGACAATACATATCTTCCTTAATTTTGAACCTAGGAGGGTGTTCTTGGGCTTTTTAGAAAGCTTAGGATGTCCTCTAAACAACCCTTTGGTCTCATTTCAATTGGATCTTCCATACTCATGTAAGAAGCTTTGACCCAACAAGTGTTTTTGTTGACTTTTTGAAATGACATGTAATGTCTGAATTCATATCTTTTCATAAGTGTATTTTTTGAACTTGAGGGATGAATATGAGTTGTAGGGAGTTGCATCCTCTTCAAAAGAGCCTTGGATGGGAAATTTCTGATAAAGTATGAGAAAGTTATGCTTAGTCAAAGTTTGGTTGACTTTTCTTAAGAAACCCTAATTTAGCAACTTTTGAGTTTTGATGAATTAGGAGCATTCGTTGGGGAATCATGATAAAACCTTGATCACATGATGGATATCACTTCAAAATGTTGATGTTGACCAAAAATCATGAAGTTTGACTGTATGTGGGCCCCAGTTGACTTTTGACCTAGTATAGTTGATTTTCAGGCATTTGAGTAGTTGACTGTGCAAACTTCTTGTGCAAGGCATGAATCTTGACATGGATGGTCTTGAGAATATATTATGACTAAGGAGAACATATGAGGCCTTTTGAGCTTACCCAACTTGATGAAAATGGAAACCCTAGTTAGAGGTTCATTGATTTAGGAGAGAGAGTTTGTCTGGTCAACTCTTGGGCATCCTTGAGCAAGTTAAGGCTCTCAATGAACATATGTTGAGTAAAATGGGAGGGAAAATTTTGGGATACAACAGCTTCCCCTATTCAATTTTCTTAAACCTGAGGATGTAGATTGGCTGGTCTGCCTTTCGTGATCTGAAGGTAGAAGATAATTGAACACTAGAGTGCCTAGAAATTTGCACTCGCATGAAGTAATACTGATTTGTGGTATCAGGAATGGGCTTACATATGCCATTTGGAAGTTAACGGAGAGTCATCGGAGATGGGCTTAAAGATGCCATCCAAAAAAGCTATTGGTTGTATAAGAGATTCCTTTGCGAGAATTCATGTACTTGCCGCAGAGGAGGACTTCGCTGGAGAATTTTGATTTACGTATGGGAAAATAGAGTATAGGAGCTTCGGTTGTCCATTACTCTACTAGGGAATTAACCCTTGGTTGAGGAGGTTGGAGTATACTGCATATCTGGTTAGGGTCCATGCTGCACAACGACTTACTGGGGGAATGTGAAATCGACTGTATCTGGTCGGGTCCAGGCCTTACAGTGTTGTAAACTGTTGTCCAGAGATAAGGGAGAAGGAACCTGGATAGTAGGGTTATGAAAAGGAACCTGGATAGTAGGGTTACTTCGATAGGGGAGCCTGGATAGTAGGGCTATGAGAAGGAACCTGGATAGTAGGGTTACTTCGAAATGGGAGCCTGGATAGTAGGGCTATGAGAAGGAACCTGGATAGTAGGGTTACTTCAAAATGAGAGCCTGGATAGTAGGACTAATAGAAGGAACCTGGATAGTAGGGTTACTTCGAAATGAGAGCCTGGATAGTAGGGCTATGAGAAGGAACCTGGATAGTAGGGTTACTTCGAAATTGGATCATGGATAGTAGGGATATGAGAAGGAACCTGGATAGTAGGGTTACTTTGGGATGAAGATTAGTTGACCCGTTTGATTTTCGGGAACTGATTTTCCATTAGCTGTCTGCAGATATGTATAACCGCTGGAATTGTTGGTGATAATTGTCTTAAAGATAACGGGGTTAACTATATGTGATGCATGGAATGTTTTTATGAGATGATGTTCTCAAAATAAATGAGATTATGCTTGTTATGTGATATGTATGCGCATGTCATGATGTATGAGCATATGATGCTATTATGACATGTCCGAGTCTGGGAAAGTAAATCCCCGATTGCTATTGGAGAGTATAGCATTCCCGACTGTTGTAGAGAATTGTGGTTCTTCTACTTTCGCTGGGGATGATGAACGAAAATGATTATGCTGGAGATTTACTCCTTGTTGTTTGTGAATATTCTGCCAGGGAGAGACTCAGTTTGAGAATAGCTCTGCGGGGAATAATTTTGTTGGAAGGTTAATTTCCGTAGCTAAAGTAATAAGCTATGTTGGGGTTTAAACTTCTGTATTTAGAGAAATAGACTCTGCTTGGGAGACAAATTTTATGACCCGCTCGCGATTATGAAATTCGGCTAGGGGATATAGGTGTCAGATTTATGAAAGACCCTGGCTAGGGAGATTATTTCCTGTCTTTGGGAGAGCTGATATCAAATGCTTTGATTTCTTTTACTCTGTGGAAAGTACAAATGTTACAAGGTCGTATGCACTGATGATTGTGCTTCAAAGTTGTCTCTGCCCCAGTACCTGCTCGATAGAGTAACTGTTGGGTTTCACATTTCTGATTTTCTTTCCCCTGTTTCTTAAGTTACGAGCAATTTTCTTTCTGTTTCTTATGTAAATATTTATGAGCAATAATCATATACAATGCATATGTCAAGAATAAATCATTGGACGTTTTTGAAAAACAAAACAGAAAAGGAAAAAAAACACATATTTTTTTTTATAAAAATGATTTGTATTGATTTTCGAAGTTGGCCTATAACAGACGTTTTTGTACAAGGAGGCTGACGCTCTAGTAAGAGAATGCCGCCGTAAAAATAGAAGATATACAATATTGTGTAAAAAGAAAACAACTATGTGCAACAATCCCGTAGGGTTCCAATTATGCTATTGCCCCTATGTCTTCGAGCGTCTCATCACTTTGCTGCTTGTTCGAAGCTGATTAGATTGATCGATGTTGTTCGAGCTTGGAATTTGATACTGAGGTCTGATCGCAAGGTGATCCAATGGGACATAGTGATATGCTTTACATCCCTAACTTTTTCCTGGACTGCCCTTTCGGGTTTTCAGTCCACCGGGATATCCTTTTTTTCCCAAGCCGCCTTTTCAGGTTTTCGGCTTGCCGGGTGTACAGATTTTTTTGTTTTCATCCCTTATTTTTTCCCGAACCCTTTTGGCTCACCGGGAAGCCATTATTTTTGCCTAGGCCAGTCAACCTAGCAGGTCTTTTATCATGCGTAGTATCTTTTCGCTATGTCTGCATTGACAAGGTGAGGGAGGTCGTCACCGTCCATGGTGGTTAGAATCATGGCTCCACCCGAGAAAATGTTTTTAATTACAAACGGGCCTTCGTAGGTGCGAGTCCATTTTCCCCTGAGATCAACTTGCGGCAGTATGATGCGCTTGATTACCAAATCCCCAACTTGATATTCCTGACGTCTTACTTTTTTGTTGAAAGCCTTGATCATCCGCTTTTGATACGTCTGACCATGACAGACAACAATAAGTCTCTTCTCGTCAATCAGATTTAGTTGATCAAGTCGAGTCTGGATCCAGTCGTCTTCGTCCAAACCCACATCTTTCATAATCCTTAAAGAAGGGATTTGGACCTCAATGGGTAGGACTGCATCCATGCCATATACCAGATAGTAGGGTGTTGTCCCTGTCGATGTTCGTGCTGAGGTACGGTACCCATGAAGAGTGAATGGTAACATCTCATGCCAGTCTTTGCGTGTCACCATCATCGTTTGTATAATCTTCTTGATGTTTTTGTTAGCTTCTTCAACAACGCCATTCATCTTCGGCCGGTAGGGAGAAGAGTTATGATGTTTTATCTTGAATTGCTTACAGAGTTCGGTGATCATCTTATTATTGAGATTCGTACCATTGTTAGTGATAATTCTCTCTAGAACACCATACCGACAGATCAGGTTATGCCTGATAAACCGCGCCACAACGTTCTTGGTCACAGTAGAAAAAGAGGCATCTTCAACCCACTTTATGAAGTAATCGATGGCCACTAGGATGAAGCGATGTCCATTGGAAGCGGTAGGTCTTATTTCTCCGATCATGTCAATTCCCCACATTGCAAAGGGCCATGGAGCTATCAAAACGTTTAAAGGAATCAGAGGCACATGCACCTTATCAGCGTAGATTTTGAACTTATGATAGGTTCGGGAGTGCTGACAACAATCTGCTTCGATAGTAGACCAGTAGTATACTTCCCGTAGGATCTTCTTAGCCATGGTATGTCCACTTGAATGGGTTCTGAAGGTACCTTCATGTAGATTTGTGATAATCCTTTCTGCTTCGCTCTTGTCTACACACCGCAGTAAGGTAGAGTCATGGTTGAGCTTGTAGAGAATTCCATTACTGAGGAAGAATTTCGCAGCGAACCTTCTCAGAAACTTCTTATCATTGACAGATTCCCCCTCGGGATACTCTTGAGTCTCGAGGTACCTTTTTACTTCATGAAACCAAGGTTTGTCTGCCACCTCTTCAGTATCAATCTCACAGCAGTGCACTGGTTCATCCAACCTTTAAATGGTGATTCGGGGAGCTTCATTGTACCACCCGACCTTGAACATAGAAGACATGGTAGCTAGCGTGTCCGCTAACGGATTCTCCTCTCGTGGGAAATGTTCAAAGGTTACCTCCTCAAAGTGTGGGAGCAATGTCAGTACATGCTCTTTCTATGGGATGAGATTCGGATGCTTCGTATCCCATTCTCCTTTGATCTGACTTATCACCAAGGCTGAATCCTCGAAGACATTTAAGAACTTGATCATGAGGTCGATAGCGGCTTTGAGACCCATAATGCAGGCTTCATACACTGTCATGTTGTTAGTGCAGTTGAAACATAATTGGGCAGTGAAAGGAGTATGACATCCCTCAAGAGATATGATTACGGCACCAATGCCATTACCAAGTGCATTCGAAGCTCCGTCAAAAACCATAGTCCACCGGGATCCCTCCTCAGGTCCTTCATCCAGTCCAGGTTCTTCATAGTCAGTCACCAGCATAATATTCTCGTCCGGGAACTCAAAATTCATGGACTGGTAGTCATCCACGGCCTGATGAGCCAAATAATAAGCCAATACACTTCCCTTGATTGCTTTCTGGGTTGTATATTGTATATCATATTCAGTTAAGATCATTTGCCATCTCGCTATTCTTCCGGAGAGAGCGGCCTTCTCGAAGATGTACTTGATTGGATCCATCTTAGATATCAACAAAGTAGTGTGAGTCAGCATGTACTGTCTTAGGCGGCGAGCAACCCATGCCAAAGCATAGCAAATTTTCTCGAGCAGTGAGTATCGTGTCTCATAGTCGGTAAAATTTTTGGCTAAGGTAATATATTACGTGCTCTTTTCGACTAGACTCGTCATGCTGCCCCAACACACACCCCATTGAATTTCCTAGCACTGTTAAGTATAATATCAAAGGTCTTACTTCAACCGGAGGCATCAGAATTGGTGGTTATTAAAGGTATTCCTTGATTCTTTCGAAAGCAGTCTTGCATTCGTCATTCCACTTTACCACTGGATCTTTCTTCAGAAGCTTGAAGATGGGCTCACAAGTAGCAGTTAGATGTGAAATGAACCTGGAGATATAATTCAAGCGTCCCAAGAAACCTCTAACTTCCTTCTCTGTACAGGGAGCCGACATCTCTTGTATGGCTTTTACCTTTACGGGGTCTACCTGAATACCTTTGTCACTGACGATGAAACCCAAAAGCTTACCAGACCTTACCCCAAAGGTGCACTTGTTCAGATTCAACCTCAGCTTGTATGTCTTCAACCTGTTGAACAACTTTTGTAGATGATCAAGGTGTTCCTCTTTGGTTTGAGACTTGGCTATCATGTCATCAACATAAACCTCGATCTCATGGTGAATCATATCATGGAACAAAGTGACCATGGCTCGTTGATAGGTTGCCCCAGCATTCTTCAAGCCAAAAGGCATCACCTTGTAACAGAAGGTGCCCTACTGTGTGAAGAAGGTTGTCTTCTCCATGTCTTTAGGATCCATCTTGATCTGGTTATAGCCAGAGAAACCATCCATGAAGGAGAATATTTTATGCTGTGCGGTGTTGTCAACCAGAACATCAATGTGGGGAAGCGGGTGGGGCTCGCCCTATTCAGGTCTCTGTAGTCTACACACATCCGTACCTTTCCGTCCTTTTTAGGTACCGGAACGACATTAGAAACCCACTGCGGATAGGAGGTGACAGCTAAGAACCCTGCATTGAATTGCTTCATAACCTATGCCTTGAACTTTTCTGACATTTTAGGGCGCATACAGCAAACCTTCTATTTAATCGGAGGATAATATTCTTTAGTCGGAAAACGGTGTACCACAATATCAGTGTCTAAACCAGGCATGTCTTCATGTGACCAGGCGAAGATCTCAACATAGTCGTGCAACATCTGTATCAACCGCTGTTTGACCTTAATCTCCAGATTTCCGCCGATCTTAACTTCTTTTCTGTCTACCTCCATGCCCAAGTTTACCGTCTCAACTGGCTCTTTGTGAGGCTGTATAGCCCTCTCTTACTACTGTAATAGTCTAGCAAGTTCTCCAGGCACCTCACAATCGTCCTCACCTTTGTTCTCAGCTTGGTTGATCGGATTTTCGAAGTCATGACTGGCAATAGCAGAACTGTTATCAATGGGATCCAGGGTGGATATGGATCTGCAGTTTGATACGTGAGTATGTGTAAGAGCATAACTGTTTCGATAAAGTAAAAACAGAAAAGAAAAACAGAGAGCGCAAAATTTGAATGCAAGGAACGTCCAATATTTTATTGATGATATATGAAATGACATATAATAACCCTCACAGATAGAACCATTGTGCCTCGGGTAAGACACAAGGCCATAAAGTTTAAATTGTTTATTACAAATTAGAAAACAAGTAAGACAATTATTGCGGAATAAAAGAAACTGGTATAAATTCTCTGGCCGTCTAATTACTCGGTCCACCATTGGCAGTCGGGTATATCTAGTTGTCAATGTCAGAGTCTTCCTCACTGTCTTCAATAACATTGACCCCACGATTGTCGATGTCTAGGGGAGGTCCTCCAGCCCGAGCGCGTCGAACAACCCTTTGAGCTCCTGAAGTAAAGCCCAAACCAAATTTGTCAGTTTTGTGAGTAAAATCAGGGAGCTGTCCCCAGTTGGTACACCCACCTTCTTTGACCACTGCTCTGGCGTCCTTGAGAGAAGCCACCTTCAGAGGAGGTTTGGTGCTGGTGGTAGTTTCGGTTGATGCCAAAATTTGGGGAACCTCTTCAAAGTTTTGACAAGGAGTCTCTATGAATTCCCCGTCCATATCCACATATCTGACGGAGTTCAGGTGGCTCACCATATACTCCTCTTCGCCATGCACAGTGACAATCTTCCCTTCCACCAAATATTTAAGCATTTGGTGCAACATAGAAGTAACGGCCCCGACTTCATGGATCCAAGGACGACCCAACAAACAAGAGTACAATGGCCTGATGTTCATCATGTAGAAGGTGGACACAAAGTTCTGAGAGCCTACTTTGACATGGATGACCACTTCCCCGTGCACCATTCTCTTTGACCCGTCAAAAGCCCTTACCACAATGTTACTAGGCTTTAAGGTTAAGCCTTCACACTCCAGCCGGTCGAGAGCCTTCTTAGGCAGGACATTCAGTGAAGACCCGGTATCCACCAGCACATGAGCCATGGTGGTGCCCCTGCATTCAATAGAGACATGCAGAGCATCATTATGCTTCCTCCCTTTCGGTGTTAAGTCGGCATTTGAAAATCCTAGCCCATTGTCAGCAGTCAAGCTGGCTATACAGTCTTTGAATTGATCAGTCGAGGTCTCTTGCGGCACATGTGCAGTCTTGAGGAATGCGATCAAAGCCTTCACATGGGCCTCAAAACACAACAATAGAGACAACATGGATATCTTCGAGGGGGTATGCCCCATCTGCTCGACCATATTGTAGTCGCTCTTTTTAATTATTTTTAATATCTCCTATATCTCTTGCTTAGAGGATTCCACAACGACTTTTCTGGGTGCCTCGGTCCAGGCAGGCTCACCTATAGCTTCTTTGCCTCGAGTCCCATATGACTCGACGGCAAGAGTAATAATTGGAGTAAGAACAGGAGTAGTAGTTGAAGTACCAGTAGGAATAGCAGGTGAAATAACAACAGGCTTATTGACAGTCTTCGGAGAAATCTCGAGAGAGAAAACCCTTCCACTTCTGGTAATCTTACTGGTCCCGACAATGTTACTGACATCGGGATCAGCCTCTTCATTCTTCAGATCTTGTTTAATGCCATGATAGTAAACATCAGCGCCATAATGCCAAGGGACAACTTTGTCCGAAGCGTATGGGACAGGACCAGGAAAAGTGATTATTAACGGAGCGACTCTCGGAGCGGGTGTAATCCTAACAGGTCTTCTCGAGGAGACCTTGGAAGGATTGGCAGAAATGGTTATAATAGCAACATCTTCAAACAGAACAGTTGGAATCAAAGTCTTTTCGAACAAAATTTCTCTGTTGTCCATCAGCCGTTGAACAACTGCTTTCAGCAAATAACAACCAATGGCCAGAGATGAACACATGTGGCAACCTTCACCATAAACCGGAAATAAACCGGCTAGAAAAAAATTCTTCTTAACAGTCATAAGAGGAGTAGAAACTTCATCAACTGAGGTCACAAACACATCGGTGTCAATGGAATTAACTTTACGGTTATGCTTAGGCATGGGAGCGGTTGTGACTTTGGGCTTCTCCGGAGCATTGAACTCAATCTCCCTGGCTTCAATCAGATCTTGTACTTTATTTCTTAGAGCCCAGCAGTCATTTGTATCGTGACCCGGACTCTCAGAATGGTAGGCCCACCGAGCGTTTGGATTGTACCGAGGATATGTGGTATTAGGATTCTTGGGAGGCTATTTCAAGGTTGCCAAGTTGGATCTTAGCAAATGGGGTAGAACCTCAACCAACGTCATGTTAATTCGAGTGAAATTCCTTTGTGGTCTTTCTACCTTTGCGGATTGTTGCGTTGTGGGGAAGCCGTAGGCCTAGGTATCATTACAGCACTTACTGTTGGACGGTGTTCAGCTCTGCTCTGACCTCTCGGGTTATAAATGGGACTGGCTTCCTTCTTACCAGTGAAGGGATTCTTTACTAAACTCGAAGAGGTGTCTTTCTGTATTTTGCCGCTCCGGATCTCGACTTCTACCCTTTCTCCAGTTAATATCAGCTCAGTGAAACCAGCTGATGAGCTGCCAATCAAATGGTTGAAGAATAAACTAAACAGCGTTCCAAGAAACATGTCAACCAACTCCCTGTCAAATAAAGGGGGTTGGACTCTCCCAGCCAAATCTCTCCATTTCTGCGCATAGTCTTTAAAGCCTTCATCTGCACCCATGGACATACTCTGGAGTTGAGTACGAGTAGGGGCAAGGTCGACGTTGTATTGATACTGCTTATAAAAAGAAGCAGCCAAATCCTCCCAGTTTCGGACATTAGTTCCCTCCAGTTGGTAGAACCATTCAAGCTGAGTCCCTGACACACTGTCTTGAAAGAAGTGAACCCACAAGTTTCTATCAGCGGTGTGGGATTGGATCTTCCTTACATAGGAACGGAGATGGAGCTTTGGGCAAGACACCCCGTCATACTTTGCGAAAACCGGAGCCTTAAATTTCTGCGGGATGACCACCCCCGACACCAATCCTAGTTCTTCAAAATCCAACCCAGGTATTCTTTGGACTTCCATAGTGCTCAACCGATCCTCTAACTGCTTGTATCTATCCTCAGTGGGAGGATACGGATCATCATTGTAGTCTATATCATTGTCAGAAACTTTAGGGCTAGGGTCCTTATCCCTTGTATCCCTTTCTTGATTCTCCCCTTCCTTGGACGAGGAGGTCAGATCGATTGGTTGCTTCAACAGCCCCCTGAACCTTCTGCCCAAATTCACAACAGAGACCTTCTTCTTCTCCTTCTTCTTCTCTTTCAGGATAAGGAGGGCCTTCAGATCCTCCTTCCCTTTTGCCAGAGTTATGAACATCTGTTGAAATTGGGCATTTTATGCCTGAAGATCTTTGATGCTTTGTTCAGAAGACATTTTTGCTGAAATAAACAGCGAAGAAGATGAGAAACCTGTAACAGTACCTGTTTATGCAAGGCTATGGATGGGATGCGTATGCCATGATTTCAAGGACTTTGGAAAATTTAGATTTGCGAACCAAAATGAAACAAATATTTTATTAGTAGAATTCAAAATACAATTGCCTTTTAGGCGTTACAATTGAAAATTCTAAAAACTAAAAGAAATCAAGTTTCCCATGGATGCTTCCTCTTCGTGCCGAGATAGACATTAAGGCTTCTTTCCTCATGAAGCTGCTTTGTGAGATCTAAAACCTTCTTCTCCTGGGAATAGAACTAGTCCCTATAAGTATCACGCTCCTTCTTCAACTGAATCCAAGACCTGTGTAGTTCTTCAAGATCGGTGGGCATATCAGGATGAAGAACCGTGTAGGGAATATCCCATTCAGTAATGGGCTCCACAATCACTGGTAAGATGGCTATGTAGGGCATCATAAGTTTCTGAGTGAGAGCTCATACCCATTGAAGATAAGGTTCCATAGGAATGGAATTCTTCGGCCCCAAAGTCTTGGCGTCAGATCTGTTTACCATGCCCCAAGCTCGTATGAACCTCTGAAGATACCCTTGAACATCATCCTCATAGTTAAACACAATGCCCTGGATAAGTATCTCATGAGGACCATCCCTTCGAGCGTAACCAAATTTTCGTAGAGCCAAACAAGTATTTTAAGGTATGCCTCCCTTAATGCCAAGTAGTGGGACATTGGGGAACTCCCCGCAGCGGTCAATAATAGAAATATCTCCCATAAATCGGGAATACCAGAGAATATCCATGTGAGAAAGTAATGTTATCCTTTGCGACCAACCCAAACCTTCTTCATATTTCAGCACTGACTTAGGGAGGTGGGAAATAAACCACATTGACAGTAATGGCATGCAGCACATAAGAACCCCTCTTCTCTTCATGGTACGAGTATGAAGAGCGTGCAAGATATCTCCGAGGAAGGTAGGCACAGGGTTGTGAGAGAGAAAGATCTTGATAGCATTCATATCTATGAGTAAGTTTGGATTAGGGAACAGTACTAACCCAAAGATTAGAAGGGCCAAGACCTCCTCAAAAGCCTGAAAGTCCAAATCATCTCAAAATAGTTGGGCCTTATCTATTAGGAACTTGGCTAGAAAACCCTTGACTCCACTTCTTGTTTCCCAATTGGATACCACGTCGGCCCATTTCAGATGCAACACTAAGGCAATGACTTATGGCTTAAGAACCTCTTCTAAACCTGTGAAAGGCACCTGGTCAAGAATGGGTAGATTCAATAACTAAGAGAACTCTTCCATGGTAGGCACCAACTGATAGTCTTGAAAGGTGAAGCAGTGGTGCTTGGGATCAAAGAACTGAAAGAGTACACCCATCATCTTTTCATCAAAGCCCGAAGTAACCATGTTGAGAAGTCGACCATGTCTCTTAGTGAACGAAGAAGTTTCAGGAACCCTTGATACAAGTTCCTTGAGTTGGGGAGGTATTCTCACAAATCTGATTCGAATAGTGTTTCTACGAGCGGAAGCCATGATCTGTAAAACAGAATAAAAATAAATTCCCTTGGTCCTTGAAATGGTTAGTGTAATGAGAATCAATACTATGTTATGATGCATGATGTTATGTTCAAACAGAGTAAATCACATACAAGTAAAGCACACAATAGCCCTTAGGTTCAAAGGCTTGCATGAGGTTAAAGGTAAGTACCCTCTTGAAGTTTTGTTGGTTTCAAACCTGTCTTAGAAAAGTAACTGGGTTCTAAGGATTTTCAATATCACTGATCATCCTTTATCGGGCATTGTTTCAGCTCAGGCAATCTTTTCTTGCGGCCGAAATATCCCGAAAGTCTGATCTCAATGAGTGTAGCATCGAGTATCAACCAATCCTCATCTTTATACCGAGTCCCGCTATCTCATTACTTTCTAATGGCCAAGTTTGTTCAACTAAGGTTCTAAGGTTCGTTAGTTCTTTACGACACCATGCGGTGGCCCCGTATTCTCCCTGTTTCCATGCGAATGATACTGGTACCAACCAAAGTGTCACACCAACACAGCCATCGCTTAAACCATATCGGTCTATGTCGTACAGTCTCCATGATCTATTACTGTTTACCTAATAAGTTCCCCCCAGATCCGGGTGTAGGATCTTCAACAATACACAAGCAAAAACCCTTAAAGATAAAGCAGGCAAAGAAAACAAGAAAGTAATTTAAAAATGACCTAGATCCTAAGGTATACCCCCACTTTCATATTCCCCAGTAGAGCCTCCAGTTCTGTGATACGGTGGCAGAACCGACTGTTATACTGGTTTTGCATTTTTTATTCACAAATGTCGCGGTAAGCAAGAGTCGGCACCGACTTTTATTTCATCCAACAAAGGAAAAGGAAAAAGAACAGAAAAAACCTTTTTCGAGATGTTTCAGAGTACGGGGGTAGATTATAGAAAGGGAAGGTGTTAGCACCCTTTCTATCCGTGGTTTTCCACGGGCTCTTAGGTACTTGCTCATTTTTTAAATTGCTTGTGTGTGCTTGTTTTGAAAAGTTTTATTTACTTTGTGATAACCCTTGTATCTGTCTTTAAGGGTGTGACGAAGTTGTTTTGAAAACTGCTTTTGAAAAGTGTTTGTGTTAAAAGTTTTTGTTTTGAGCAAGTACTTAAGAGTTTTCTACCTACTTGAAAAAAGTCTGTACGTTTTCGTTTCCTTTAGACATTGCTATCCTACTATTAAGGAGTAGGTAGCTCCGTCGTTGTATTTTTAAGGGACATTCGAAGGGACGAAATGGTCTCTGAAGGCAACAAGTAAGGATACCTTAGCATTTCGAAGGGACTATCGTTATAAGATCAATTCGTAGGCAACTCGAGGGACAAGTAGGGACTATGATCTTTATGACGACTTTGAATCGCGGGTCATTTCTAAGGTATCCCTATGTTCGAGGGACACGACCATTATTTTTTAGGCAACCAAGTGAGGAAAACCCTAGGAGTGAGCATATGCAAGTGTGCTTTTTTTCAGTTTATCTTTGCATAATTAGGGTTATCTACCTTTTTAATCGTTGATTTATCTTTCGCATACAATCCTAATGTCCATACATCTAGCAGTTTAATGGTTGCGGAAATTTAAAAAATGCGATAAATTAAAGTCCTAGCTATTACAAGGCTTTTAGGCAGATACACCAATATTTGACTGAAAATAAAGATGCGGAAATTCGAAATCCTAATTAATCTATTACAAACCCAAAGCAGATACAATAATTCGAAATAAATAAAACGTGCGCGAAGAATAAAGACGGGAATAGAGAAAGGATAATTTTAGTCTTTTTGAGAAAGGTAATTGATCTTGCAAATTAACCTAATTTCTATTTACTTTTAAATATATAAAAAAAGTTTTTTAAGTTAACCCTAACTTCTATTGAATTTTAATTACAAAAAAAAGAGGAATTTAGATTAACCTAATTAAACTAATAAATTAATTGCAATTAAATATTCTATATAAAAAACTAAGTCTAATTTTTAGTGATTTTCTGATTTTATGATTTAATAAAAAAAAGATTTTTGGGAAAATAATTAAAACAAGAAATTAAGACAAAATAAATAAAGAAATTAGAAAAAGGAATTAAAGGAATTGGGCCTGATGTCATGAGCAGACTGGGGGTGCATTGCCAAATTTGTGTTTGGCCCAAAGCTGGTGGCCCAGAGTCTGGCGCCTCATCCAGTGAGACCATCTTCTGAGGGTGCACCATAGACTTTGCCAGCGTGGGACCTTGGATCTGGATGGAGACAGATTCCAAGGGTGAGATCTGAGGGTGCATGGTTGACCTATAAGCATGAGACACACTGAATCCTGCGTAGAAGGTTAAGAAAATAACAAAATTGCATGCCTGGGATCGAACCCAGGTCTTTGATTTCACATATCCATCCCTTTTGCCATCTGCGTTGATTATAAATTTGTTTATACAAACAAGAATAATAACATATATATGAAATATGTGGATTATGATGATGTGTCAAAGCACGCACTAAAATAGCCCCCTGGGCATTTAAAACAAGCAATCACATCACACTATCCTGCCATGCCACTCTGTGTATGAGTCAACTGGTCGGAGGGACGCCGGAGTCAAACTCTAGTCGTCTTCTCCGAGATGTCAAAAACGTGAAATTTGCAAAATCAAAAGATCAAGGCCTATAATTAAAGCTACCCCCCCCCCTAAATCAACCCTTCTGAATCTGCTTCTGGGGTTCATTCATCCTGAAACCGCCTATATTGTGAGGTATGGTGAAGAACACAGATCGGGCCCTAGAAATGGCATGATCTTATTATGGTCTATTTTCTCAAGTATTTCATGTTGGACCTGTCTAATGGGCTACCCTGAACACAAATCAATCACTGAAGGAAGTTAATTCATCATAAAAATCAAAATATGAATTCAAGAAAAATACCAACGATGAGTGTTTCGGTTTGATGCTTCTAGGAGTGAAATTGCTTGAACAAAGACTGGTACACGTTCCTGGGACCTTCTGGGCGTGAATGGGAGGCTTAGGTTGGACTGAAAGAGGCTAGAACTTGTTCTTTGGATTTTCACAATTTAAGTGATTTTTTTTTGCAACTTTGGTCTGAGTGCCTAGGGTTGTGTATATGTCCTCTTGTGCTTCTGAGTGGGCATGCATATATAGTGAATCAAATTTAGGCTAACAAAATTGGAAGAAATCTTTTCTTTCAATGTGAAAATAATGGCTTTCAATAATATGATTTCTTGCATATTTGGACCAAATCAAATCTTTCTCTCTCCATGAGTTTGCCTTGTCATGCCAACACATCTTGCTCATTATTTTGATGAGAAAAAGATTTGAAATCAAAACTTACATTATTCCTTTTATTCATTTTATTTAATTTTGCATTCTATTGAATAAAATATCAAAAATAAATAATATAAATAATAAAATAGTGTAAGAGTGAACTCAAAGGTCGTGGGACATGGTATGAACAAGTTTCAATCATGAAAAAATGGGCACATTTGAAGAAAAAAATGCATTTTTGGTCAATATTGGCTTCATGCAATTTTCCAAAAATGGTAAACTTTGACAATACATATCTTCCTTAATTTTGAACCTAGGAGGGTGTTCTTTTGCTTTTTATAAATCTTAGGATGTCCTCTAAACAACCCTTTTGGTCTCGTTTCAATTGGATCTTCCATACTCATGTAAGAAGCTTTGACCTAACATGTGTTTTTGTTGACTTTTTGAAATGACCTGTAATGTCTGAATTCATATCTTTTCATGAGTGCATTTTTTGAACTTGAGGGCTGAATATGAGTTGTAGGGAATTTCATCCTCTTCAAAATGAGCCTTAGATGGGAAATATCTGTTAAAGTATGAGAAATTTATGCTTGGTCAAAGTTTGGTTGACTTTTCCTAAGAAACCCTAATTTAGCAACTTTTGAGTTTTAATGAATTAGGAGAATTCCTTGGGGAATCATGATCAACCCTTGATCAAATGATGGATATCACTTCAAAATGTTGATGTTGACCAAAAATCTTGAAGTTTGACTGTATGTGAGCCCCAATTGACTTTTGACCTAGTATAGTTGATTTTTAGGCATTTGAGCAGTTGACTGAGCAAAATTCTTGTGCAAGGCATGAATCTTGACATGGATGGTCTTAAGAACATATTAGGACTATGGAGAAAATATGAGGCCTTTTGAGCTTACCCATCTTGATGAAAATGGAAACCTTATTTGAGGTTCACTGATTTAGGAAAGAGAATTTGTCTGGTCAACTCTTGGGCATCCTTGAGCAAGTTAAGGGTCTCAATGAACATATGTTGAGTAATATGGGAGGGAAAATTTTGGGGTACAACGCTTGCATATCATTTGAATAGTCGAACACAATAACCTGGATGAGCATATTATGAGGACCATCTCTCCGGGCGTAACCAAACTGATGTAGGGCTAAAGAGGGGTTGTAGGTGATGCCTCCTCTAATGCCAAGGAGTGGCACATTAGGAATTCTCCGCAGCGATCAATAAAAGATATATCTTCTTGAGAGCGAGGGTACGAATAGATATCAGAGTGAGAAAGAGACATTAACCTTTGGTTCCACCTTAAGCCTAACTCATTCTTCATTACTGACGGAGGAAGGTGCGAAATAAACCACCTATAGAGCAAAGGTATATAACACATAAGAGTTCATAGTTTCTCCATAGTACGGGTGTGGAGTGAATGCAGAATATCCCCGAGCAATGTAGGTACTGGATTGTGAGCAAGGAAGATGTTGATGGTACTGACATCTATAAACTGGTCTGAATTGGGGAACAGAACCAACCCATAGATCAAGAGAGCTAAGACATCTTCAAAGGCATGGTAACTCATAGCATCCAGGAATACCTGAGTTTTCTTCATTATAAAATTTGCAAGGAGTCCCTTAAATCCACTTCTTCTTCCCCTATTGGACTTAATGTCAGATGGCTTCAAATGCAAAGCTACATCAACATTTTCAGAAGTTGGATCTTGTTCTAAATCGGTGAAAGGTACCTTCTCCAATATAGGCAAACCAAGTATCTTGGATAATTCTTCCTGCATAGGCACCAACTGATAGTCTGTAAATGTGAAGCAATGGTGCTTAGGATCGAAGAACTGGAATAGGACACTCATCAAACCTTCGTCAAAACTGGTAGTAACCAAACTGAGCAAGTGACCATATCTCTTGTTAAATGATGAGCTCTCAGGAACTTTTAAGACCATTTCCTTGAGATTGGGAAGGATCTCTACAAAATTGATTCGGATAGTTTTTCTACGAGCTGAATCCATGACCTATAAAATAGAGAAGAGATAAATCCACAGGCCCTTGAAATGCTTAGTGTACATGCCATGTTATGATGTTTATGATGTTATGATTATGCTTTAAAATCCCAGGTATATAAAACACAAACAAGTCACACAAAGACCTTAGGTTTAAAGGCTTGCATGAGTTTTAAAGGTAAGTACCCCCTTGAAGTTTCAGTTGGCTCAACCTATCCTATTAATAGTAACCGGGTTCTAAGGAGTATCATATCACTGACCTTTCTTTTAGGCATTATTTTAGCTCAAGCACCAAAGTATTGCGTCCAAAATATCCCAAAGGTCCAATCTCAATGAGTGTAGTATCGAGTATCAACCAATCTTCAGTCGGAACCAAAGCCGGCCATCTCACTACTTTCTAATGGCTTAGGATGAGTCAATTAAAGGTTCTAAATGTTAGTTAGCACTTAATGACACTATAAGGAAGCCTAATTTTATCCTTGACTGACTCAAGGAACATTAGTACAAGCCAGAGTATCACGCTAACATAGCTATCACTTTGTCCATATAGGTCTACATCGTACATCCTCCATGATTTATTACTACTTACCTAAAAAGGTGTCCCAGATCCGGGTGTAGGATCTTTGAGTAACAACCCAAACAAACCCTCAAAAAGTAAAGCATACAAAACACACAATGTAAAGCAATTTAAAATTATCTAAGTCTAAGGTAACCTCACTTTATTAATATTATCCCCAACAGAGTCGCCAGTTCTGTAATACGGTGGGAGAATTAATTGTTATACTGGTTTTGCTTTTGTATTCGCAAATGTTGCCGTAAGCTAGAGTCGCCACCGACTTTTCTTTTATCCAACAAAGGAAAGGGTGAGAAGAATAGAAAAAGACCTATCGAGAGTTTTCTGAGTAAGGGGGGGTAGATTATGGAAAGGGAAGGTGTTAGCACCCTTTTCTTCCGTAGTTATCTACGGGCTCTTAGATGCTTAGCTAATTTTAAAATACCTTATGCTTTGTGTGTTTTGAAAAGTATTTTTGACAATGCCTTAGTGCGACGAACTTTGTAATGTTTCTCGGAATAGTAGAGAATGTATACAAAGTGTTTGAAAATGATTTTGAAAGAGGTTTTTTTGTAAGTGTAAAAATTGTTTGAGCATAACATCTAGGAACTATCTACTTTTACTCGAAAGGGTTATTCTTATCCGCTTTTCCTTTAGATAGTGCTATCCTACTATTAGTGAGTAGGTATCCCTAGTCGTTAGATGCTTGAGGGACATTCAAAGGGACGTTTACACAGTCACAAAAGGCAATTGGGAAAGAAACCTTAGTAGCTACCCTAGGGTTTTAATATCACTTTATCGAGGCAACATCGAGAGGGTCATTGAGGAGCTTGTGACCTTTAAACCGGAGGGTAGCCACTAAAATCTCTCACATTTTGAGAGTTGTGACTCTTTTTCCAAAGGCAACCAAAGTGGGGTACCCTAGAGGTGCGCATGTGCAATTGTGTTATATTCAGTTATTTATCTTTGCATTGAGATTTGCTAGCATTTTGTTTGTTATTATTTCCATACAATCTTAGTTAACATGCATCTAAACAATTAATAATTTGCAGTAGTTAAAAATACAGAAATATAAATCTAACTATTACAAGGCTTCAGAGAGGGGGATTATTACAAGTCCAAAAATGGATGGAGAAATAAAGAAAACAGTAAAAGAGTCCTAGTTAATTCTATTACAAACCAGGAAGCAGGTACAATAATATGAAAATGATAAAAATAAAATCGCGCGCGAATTAGAAAAGACGTCAAAACCCTAAAATATTGATAGGTCTAAAGAAAATATTTTGTTATTTTTTATTATTTTAGAAAAGGAATAAATTAAATTAAATCTAATTAGTTAACTAAAAAAGGAAAATAAAATTAAAAATAAATCTAACATTTATTATTATTTTTTTACTAATAAAAGAAATATTGAAAATTTACCCTAATTCTAATTATTATTTTTGGAATTTTTATTATGAAAAGAAAAATGACTTAACCTAAATCTATTTAATTTTTAAATTAGAAAAAAAAGTTAAAATAATTGATTAATTAATTAGTAAAAATAATTTTACTAAAAAAACTAAAACCTGATTTTTGTGATTTTAATTATTTTATATGGTTATTATTTTAAAAAAAGAATTAAAAGAAATAAAAAAATTAGAACCAATAAATAAATAAATAAAATACAAACGGGCCTGATGTAAACAGCAAATGGGGGGGGGGGGGTGTATGGAAATTTACTAGGCCCAAGTTGCGTTGGCCCAGCTTCCTGTGTGGAATCCAGTGTTGCTGACCCATGGAACCTTCAGTGTGGGTACAGAATCTGGAGCATTTAAACTAGATATGATGAGATGCCATGGCATTGTGATGAGGGCACACGGTAGGCGTGCTAGGGTCTGAAGCATTGGATCTCTATGAAACAAATAAGAGAAAATTAAATTTTGCAAAAGGGCTGGATCGAACCCAGCCCCCTTTGGACTAAGGCCTTGCCAACTGAGCTGCACGTTTCAACTGTTAACTAAATACCAAGAAATATATATAAATTAAAATTGATATATGTACTGGAGAGGCGTCGGAGCCCTAGCTCTGGTCGTTTTCTCCGGTTGTCTCTTTCCTGTAAACTTGTAAAATAGACATAATTAAAGATCCAGGGGACCCTACGCCCCTAATTCAGGGCCTGCAATCTCAATGGAAACATTTTCATGGCCTCAAAGTGTCTGGTTTGGGCGCTATTATGAAAACGATAACAATTGGAGCAAATATGGCATATCCTGATTCATGATGCATGTGACCTATGCAAGAGTTCCAACATGTACTAATGAACCTCAGGAACATGTTAGTAATGTTAATACAGTTTAAAACAACACAAAATAACAAATATGAATTTTGCAAAGGATGTTCAATCGGCCATGCCATGCTGTACAGATTTACGTGCATCGGGATATCAAAAACATCCCAAACTTACTCAATATCTTTGTTGGGAATGAATGAAGTAGAGATCTTGTCGTGGGAGGGCTTGAGATAAGGGTTTGAGAACTCTAGGGTTCTTGATTAATTTTTTTGAGATTTTTGACAATTTGAGAGGCTAGGGTTTCGTGTCATGCTTGGTTTGAATTATGGAGATATATATAGTGTGTTTTTAGGTCAAAGCAAATGGACTTGGATCTTTGTACAAAATATTTGATTTGATTTTAATTATTTTTCTTTATTAATGAATTAAATCACAAATAATTGAAATAATTAAAATAAAACACAACCAAAGGGTGTAAGAATCAGATTTGAGGTGTAATACACGTGTGGACTCTCAATCCATGGCCCACAAATCAAAAATATCAAAATGGCTCAACTTCAAATTCATGCATTTCACCAAAATTTCCCAACTTGCTCTAGTCATAACTTGCTCAATTTTCATCTTTTGAGGGTGATCTTGGACTTTTTGGAAATCCCAATATGACTACTTCAATCCCTCTTTTTATCAAGTTTGCATTTGAATATTTTATCTAGATGTAAATGGTCTTGGAAAAAAGTGTCTTTTGTTGACTTTCCGAAAATGGCCTGTAATGTATGAGCATGTATCTTTGAATTGGTGCATTTCTTGAACTTTAGGGAAAAAGATAAGTTGTAGGGAATTGGATTCTCTTAAAAATTAGCCTTGGTTGGGAGAAAATGGATGAACTATGTAAAAGTTAGGCCTAGTCAAAGTTCAGTTGACTTTTCCTATAGAAATCCTAATTTAGCAATTCTTGACATTTGATAGATTAGGAGCATTTCTTGAGGAATCATGATCAAACTTTGATCAAATGATGGATATCACTTCAAAATGTTGATGTTGACAAAAAATCTTGAAGTTTGACTGTATATAGGCCACAATTGACTTTTTGACCAACATAGTTGATTTTCAAGATTTTGAGCCATTGACTGAGCAAACTTGTAGTGCAAGGCATGAAACTTGGCATGGACAATCTTGAAGAACTATTAGGAACATGGAAAAAATTTGAGACCTTTGGAGCTCACACATCTTGGTGAAAAGTGAAACCCTAGTTAGAAGTTCATTGCTCAGGAGGAGAATTTGTCTAAACCAATTCTTGGTCAACTTTGACCAATTGAAGACCTTAATGAGCATGTCTTGAGTAAAAATGGGAGGGAAAATTTTGGGGTAAAACAGGAACCAAACACATATCACTAACATTCTTCCCAAACAAATCCTTTCCCCTGTGAGCTTTCATCTCCCTCTACATCTCATTAAACTGATCTTGGAGATCATACATTCTATCATAAAAACCCAAACCTTCACTTGGTGCAGAAGCAACATGGTAGATTTCATCATTAACAACAGGGAAAATGTGCACAACAAGTGGTGAAGAAGTTACAACAATATGAACATGATGAGAAACTTGAGCAGTAGGATTATATCCTTCAGGCATGAAATTCTCTGGCATTCCCCATGGAAAACCATGAGGCATCTGGAACTGAGGAGCAGAACTAACAGGAGTAACAGAAGTGGGCATTGTCGGTATCTCTAAGATGACCATTGTTTGTTTGGGTTGAGTAACATGGGGAGAAGGAGGTTGAAGAGGGGTGGATGATTTTGAGCATCCACCAACATCACCACCAAAGTAGTCAGATTAGGAATTCTAGTTCTTAAAGCAGTACCTTCTTCCCTGAGCTCATGATTTTCTGGTTATGAATGTTCCATCTTCTTTTTGTAGCTAGCCTGAGTGTTGCAAGAGTGTGACAGCTTGTTGACTGAATGATGCAGAAGAAACATATAAGACACTTGAGAAAAAATAGAAATGCAAAAATATGTGTGAAATGATGCATGATATGCAATCCACATGATTTATTTTGTTTATTTAATTTTCAAGGAACTTTAAAGAACTGTAACAATTGCAAACATTAAAGGAATAACACATTTTGAAACACTGAATAATCTCATATCGTTAATAATTCTTGGAAGGATTACAACCTTTTTAGCATAAGTTTCACAAATCCAGAGATATAAGAGAAAAAAGCTGAAATTTATGGGTCCTAAGGAGCCAAGGCTGAAGAAGATCCCACTTCACACTTACGCTTCCCTTTGAGGATCCTAATCTGATATTTCAATTGCTTATTCTCTTCCACAAACTTCTCGACGATTCCTTTCCATCCACCAGAAGAAGGAAACAAGTGGGAATAGTCTAGCTCATTGGGACCTGGGTGAATGCTAGAGGAAAATAAATCATTTTTCTTCTACATCATCTCTATAGCATGTCGCTCAAGAATCTCGATCAAATCATCTTTCTCCTTTAGCTGCTCCTGAAGTGTTGAATATCCCACATCCAAAGTCTGATATTTATTCTTCCAAGCATCCTTTTACTTCTTCATTTTGGACAACATAAGTTGGAGTTCTTCCACACCAGTTAACAAAATGGAAGCAGGTTCAGGAAAGACCAATGGTTCATGGTGAGGATAAGGAATCTTTATCTTAATTTCCCTTGCTTGCACCCATTAAATAAAAGGTTCAAAAGCAACATTTCCTCCCTTTCCTAACTCTCTTATTTATTTTCTACGAATAGTAAGCCATGCTTTGTTGATTTGCTATACGAATGCCCTATTATCTTCCCCTTCCTTGAGAAAAAAGTTTCTAAAAGCAAGTTGTTTGGCTTATCAAGAATAGGATAACCAAAATGATGACGAGCTAAAATCAGATTATAACTGATACCTCCCTTTATACCTAGAAGAGGTGCATTGGGAAACACTTAACAACCATCAATAATGGTTTCCAAATCATAGATAGAATTGATCCAACAAACATCAGAATTACTTAGAGACGTAATCTTCTGCCACCACTTCAACCCATCTTTAGTATACCGAAAGGAAGTAGACGACAACAAGTGCGAAATAAACCACTTGTACAGTAAAGCTACACAACAGACGATCATTACCCCACTCTTGGAATTCCTGTAATGGATAAAGTAGTAAGTCCCTCCAAGCAAGTTTGGGACGAGATTCCCAATCAAGTATATCTTAATGGCATTCATGTCAACAAAATTAGTGACATTGAGGAATAAGACCAATCTATAGATAAGCAGAGCCAAAATAGTCTCGAAAGCATCCTTATTTTTGTCTTTAGCAAATGCACGAGCCCTTTCCATAAGAAAATTAGCAGGGAACCCTAGAATACCACTCTTGGAAGTAAGGTAAACTTTAATCTAATCATACTTAAAATGAAACATTTTAGCAACAACAGGAGGTTCAAGATCTTCCTCTAAACCAGAAAAAGGAACCTTATTTGTCACATGCAACCCAATCAAGCAAGAATACTCTTCAAGGATAAGCATAAGCTGATAATCTGGAAAAGTGAAACAATAGTACAAAGGATCGTAGAACTGGATCAAAGTGTTGAGAATACCATCTTCCACTTTAGCATCCAAGATACCCAAAAGTCTTCCATAACGACCTCTCAACTTCTCAAGACTAACCACCAATGATGCTAGCTTTTTTACTCTCTTACCTCAGGTTTTTTGAAACTATACTTTTGGGTGCTTCTCCTTCTAACATCCATGATTAAATACCTGCGATGTTTCCAAATAGATTATTTTATGATCCATTAAAATTTGGTTAAAAGGATGCTCATAGGTAAGTGAATTCATGATGCAACAATCACACACAAGATCACAAACATGGGGGTTCATAGGTTCGGCGTCACGAGCATGAAGCCAAAGGTACTACTCACAAGATATGGAATAATGGTTCAAACACCAAAAGAACAAGGTTCTAAGGAAATCTCAGATTCCTCGATCTTCCTTTGGATATTAACCATGTTCCAATTTACTCGGTACTTAGTAATATTCGTAGGAAAAACTCGTCTGAGTGTAGTATCGCGTGACAACTATACCAAAATTTACTCCTGGATAGTATCCACACTACACCTAAAAAGGCCAAGATGGGTTAATGGCACTACATCTCTCAGCTTCGCGGGCTCCTAGGTTGAAAGTAGTAATGTTTTCACAACTTGCTTGTTCAACAAATACTACCCCAAAGGGGCCTCCATTGAGCACGATATATTTCAAATAAACTTACTAAGGATTTTCTCCATATAAGTTGAAGTGATTATACCACCCATCCTATCTTAAGTTTTCCCAAGTCAGGGTATATGACTTATAAAAGATGACCAAGCACCCTGAATACCAGAAAAATCCAGACAAACATACATATATACAACAAATAATAGCACATATGCAGATAAACAAAGATAGGATCAACCCACTTAGACATATCCCCAGTGAAGTCCCTAATTTTTCTGTAGCGGTAAAAATTTGAGACTAAGCCATTGATTTGCTTAACTCGTAAAGTGAAAGTCGCCACCACACTTTATTTTTTCAAAATGAAAGGGAAAACAGAAAATAAAACCCGAAGTAAGAAAGAGATCAAGTTAAGGGGGTTGGTTATGTAAAGGGGAGGTATTAGCATCCTAAACATCTATGGTATGTTAGAACCTAGTTTGGTTCTACATCCATGTAAGAGTTTTGATGATAACAAAAACATGATATATATAAAGAACATATATGCTCTCTAATAAAGTCTTTAATATGCCGAGAAGTTCTGATGTAAGAAGCATAGAAGATGAGAAAAGATCTACTAGAACATAATAGAAGTTCTGATGTAAGAAGCATAGAAGATATGCTAGAACATATGGAAGTTCTGATGTAAGAAGATGAGAGAGTTTCATTTTAAGGACCTGTTCAGACACAACATACTTAGAAGTAAATTTGCGTAATACGCTAAATGAAAAAGTTCTATGTTACAACTTCTGAATGTACCAACACTGTGAAACAAGAACTCTAATATTCTGATGTGTAAAGTTATGGAAAGCAAAAAGAGTCTCAACGATAACATTCATCTGCTAATGTGAGCATGTTCTGAAGCGTTACAATTGACTTATGACTATTCAAAAGTAACGGCTGAAATTGGACAAGAATCTCTATATTTGGAAAGCTCTTTAACTACTATTTGTCAACATTCCAAAATCTCTCACATGTGTTGCCTATATAAACAAAGCTTAAAGGAGAAATTGTTTACGATTTTGTACACACAACAAACGAGATATATTCATCACCTTCAATGTATTGAATTTCATTTGTGTAAAACATCACTTTACTGATATTGTTTTTGTTAGAAAACATATTCGTACACGCCTTTCAATATTGTATTATTAATTCCTTGAGGAAAACGGGTTGTGGTTTAGACTTAAGAAGACATTGACTATTGTCATTGTATTTGTGTAATCAAGTTTGATTAGTGGATTAAGACCTCGCTTGAGACAGGAGAAATCACCTTGGCGGGTGGACTGGAGTAGTTTGAGTTCAAACGAACCAGGATAAAAATAAAGTGTCATTTTGTGATAGATTTCAAAACTCCAATTCAAACCTCTCTTTCTTGTGTTTTTCCATTCATCAATTGGTATTAGAGCTCCCGGATCTGGGTGCAAACACTTAACCGTGTCATAAAAAGATCAAAGCAGGAAAAACACTATGGTGGGACCAAGTCAGAACATCAGCAATGATTATCATGATGAGAAAGACAGAATCAGCTGCAGACCCCCAATATTTGACGGTGAAAAATTTGATTACTGTAAAGATATAATCAGAAGTTTCTTTCTAGCTCATGACGTTGATCTCTGGGATATGGTGACTGATGGGTACATACATCTGGTTGATGAAAGCGGTCAGAAGATTGATAGAAAAAGAATGACAGATCATCAAAAGAGATAATTCAGAAATCATCACAAGGCCAGAATAACTCTCTTGAGTGTTATCTCGTACATAGAGTATGAGAAGATCACAAACAGAGAATCAGCAAAACAAATGTTTGACTCCTTGAGAATGACGTATGAAGGCAACATGCAAGTCAAAGAAACCAAAGCTCTTGCACTCATCCAGAAGTACAAAGCTTTCAAAATGGAAGAAGAAGAAATTATTTAGACAATGTTCTCAAGATTTCAAACTCTGGTTGCGGGATTGAAAGTTTTGGACAAAGGTTTTACTCCACAACAGATCATGTAAAGAAGATCATAAAAAGTTTACCCAAGCAATGGAGACCCGTGGTCACAACATTAAAACTAGCCAAAGATCTGGATAAAATTTCTCTTGAAGAACTTATCAGCTCCCTGAGAAGTCATGAGATAGAACTAGAAGAAGATGAACCCTAGAAGCAAGGTAAGTCTTTCACTCTTAAATCTAATAAAACTAAATCTTTTCAGGAAAAAGAAGAAAATTCTGGAGGATCTGCATCAGAAGAAGATAAATTATCTCTCCTCTCCATAAGGGTACAAAAATTTAGAAATCCCAGAAGATCCAACAGTCATTCTGAATCAAACTCTGGGTAGAAAACGTCCAGAAGGAAAGACATTATTTGCTATAAATGCAACGAAGCAGACCATTAAAAAAGTGACTGTTCAAATCTACAGAAAGAAATGCCAAAAAAGAAGTTCTTCAAAGATAAGAAGAAAAGTCTTATGGCAATTTGGGATGACTCAAAATCTTCTGAAGCTGAAATAGAATCAGAAGATGAACGAGCCAATATAGCCCAAATGGCCAACTTATCAAATTACTCGGGATCATTTGAATCAGAATCAGACTCAGAGGAAGAAGAGGTATTCTCTAACTTTTCTAGATCTAAATTAGAAGAAAGTCTATCATAAATTCTTGAAAGATATCATCAACTTTGAGTCATAAACAAGAACCTGAAAAAAGGATCTAGTTTCTGACTCTGAAGACACTAAGAAACTAAGATCAGAAAACTCTAAGCTTAAAGAAACAATTTCTAAACTAGAAAATAAATTACAAGAGGCTCATAAAGAAACTGTCTTAGAAGTTCTTAGATACTCTGATAAGATCATAAAGGAATATGATCATAGCTTTCAAAAATTTCTTGCTAAAAACATAGATAGAAGCAAGATGGCTTCAATGATCTAAGGAGTTAACAGAAATGGCAGAAAAGGAATAGGATACAATGGTAAAGTATCTCAACCTAAGAAAGTTAAGAATATGGTCATAAAACACACACCTCTTTATTCTCACTTCACATATGGGCATACACATGATATAAAATATACTAGTAAGGCGTTTTCAGCTAAACCAAAATTCAAACAGAGTTTTGGAAACTCTAACAATCATGGACCCAAAAAGATATGGGTACCAAATGATAAAATCATCTATATTGCATATATTTTTAACAGCAAGGTTGAAACACCAGTTTTAACAATTGGGCTCTAGATGCTCTCTATATATGATGTGAAGAAAGCATATGTTCCAAAGCCTGAAATTTAAATCTGGAGGATACGCAGGTTTCAGAGGCAAGCAGAAAGGAAAGATTATTGGCTCTGGAACTATTGGTAATAGTATTGAGGATACAACATCAGAAGAATCTCAGTCAAATACAGAAAATGATGTCACAAACATTACAAAAACATCTAAAGATCCCATCCAGAAAAGACAACTCAGAAGATTTGAAAAACTGTTTTGCTTTTGCTTGGTGCTTCATCTTAATCTTCTATTATTTCCCGTGTTGTTCCTAATTTTTTATTCTTGACGAAAAGGGGGAGAATGTAAGATATTTTGACTCCTTCTTAAATCTCTGATCAGAAATCTTCAGAGAAATATTTTTTTCTTCATCTGAGTATCCAACTCAGGGGGAGACTTTTATGCTTTATGTTCTTTAAGTATTCTATCAAAATATACAAGTTTTTGTCATCATCAAAAAGGGGGAGATTGTTAGAACATAGTTTGGTTCTACATTCCTGTAAGAGTTTTGATGATAACAAACACATGATATATATAAAGAACATATATGCTCTCTAATAAAGTATTTTAATATGCAGAGAAGTTCTTATGTAAGAAGCATAGAAGATGAGAAAAGATCTACTAGAACATAATAGAAGTTCTGATGTAAGAACCATAGAAGATCGGCTAGAACATATGGAAGTTCTGATGTAAGAAGATGAGAGAGTTTCGTTTTGAAGATTTGTTCAGACACAACATACTTAGAAACAAATCTGTTTAATACGCTAAATGAAGAAGTCCTATGTTACAACTTCTGAATGCACCAACACTTTGAAACAAGAACTCTGATATTCTGATGTGTAAAGTTTTGGAAAGCAAAAAGAGTCTCAACAGTAACATTTATCTTCTGATGTGAGCATGTTCTGAAGCATTACAATTCATGTATGGCTATTCAAAAGTAACAGTTGAGAGGGGACAAGAATGTCTATATTTGGAAAGCTCTTTAATTACTATTTATCAACATTCCAAAAGCTCCCACATGCGTTGCCTATATAAACAAAGCTCGAAGGAGAAGTCGTTTACGATTTTGTGCACACAACAAACGAGATATATTCATCACCTTCAATGTACTGATTTTCATTTGTGTAAAACATCACTTTAGTGATATTGTTTTTGTTAGAAAACATACTTGTACACGCCTTTCAATATTGTATTTTGTAATTCCTTGAGGAAACCGGGTTGTGGTTTAGACTCGAGAAGACATTGACACTTGTCATTGTATTTGTGTAATCAAGTTAGATTAGTGGATTAAGACCTCACTTGAGAGAGTCGAAATCATCATGGCGGGTGGACTAGAGTAGTTTGAGTTTAAATGAACCAGGATAAAAATCAAGTGTCATTTTGTCTTAGATTTCAAAACTCCAATTAACCCCCCCCCCCCTTTCTTGTGTTTTTCCATTCTTCACGGTACTCTGCTGAAACCTCTTTGAAAATCTGTGTATTTGGCAATAAAAGAAGTATTTACAAAATGAGATTGTGGAGATGAGAAAAGAAGTGGTTTTTATAATTTTCACATCCACCCCAATTGTGAACCTTTTGTGCCTACGTACCCCCTTCGTGCAATAGAGGATTAGGGTACTCGTAGTTCTTCTTAAAAAATTTGAAAAGCATTGTGTGTTGATTCATTTTAAGAAAAAGGTTTTAAAGAGAAAAGCCAAAGTGGAAAAAAGATTCGAATTTGTTTTCTATTTTTTTAAGTATTGAAGAAAGAAATCATATCTTGATTAATATTGATTTATGACTTTATTAAGAAAAGAATTTTGAAAATGCATGGACCTAAGTCCAAGTTTTTTATGAAAATGGTTCAAGTCAGAAAACAAGAATCCTTTGAAAAAGGGAGAAGATTTTGAAAATTAAAGAAGAATGGGAAGAGATGAAGAGACTATCCTATGTACACAAAGTAAAATATATGGTAAGTAAAGGTCTAACCAACAAGAAGCAAACACTTGACATAAAGAAGTCAATGTATAATTCTTATCCTTTGGATTAAAGCCACAAGCATATAATAGACCAAGAGCATACCAATCACCCATGTAAAAATAAATCATAAGCAAAGAAGTATCAAAGAAACCCAAGGTATTAAAACCACAAAGCAAGGTCTTCAATATTGATCCATGTGCCATATAGATCACTTAAGGCCAATATAACAACACTTGCACACAAAATATTTCCTAATACAAGTAAAATAATAATGAAGTAACACAAGATTCAAAGGTCTCAAGGTCTCAAAGTATCAAAGCTTCTAATCCTAAGTCCAATAATTCCGTAACTCCAATATGCCAAGGATAGTAAACAATAGTCTATAAACAGAGGTTTAAGTCTTTTAATGTTAAAGTTGGTTATTAAGCGTCTTCAAAGAAAACAAAAGCTTAAGTGAGCAAAGATAAAATGACATAAAAAATAAATGCTCAAGTGAGCAAAAGGAAAATAGCATGTAAACGCTAAATATAAAAGTGCATAAAAGTAAAGGCATAAAATAAATTGCATAAAATAAAGGCATAAAGTAAAGTTAATTATTAATGTGTTAGAAGTTAGAAGTTAATTGTTAATGGTTAATGGCCACAAAAATGATCAAGGATGATTGAATTATAGTCTTGAACCGAAAGTAATAAGAACTTATTAGAGAATTGATAAAATCAAAGCCTCTTAACAACAAGTCTCAAAGGGCATTGGACTCAAGCTAACCAATCAATCATACTTGGGCTTACAAACATAAAGTTTGAGTCACGGATGATCATTTTACGAATCGAGACAAATTTAGCGCTATGTTAAGCAATCGTAAGTGGACTTATATAGAAGTCACACCTATTTTGAGGATGGTCAATATCAGTGCATGTACCATACATGTTAGAGATATGATAAAAACCATACTCCTAAAACATGTAGCACAAGTTAAAACCAAAGATCAAGACCTAAGTCATGATAAAAAAAGAAGAAGAAAAAGAAAGAGATGAATTCCATAATAAATGACCAATGATGATTAAATGTTGAACATAGGTCAAAGTTAATGAAGACTTGTTAGAGGATTGATAAGATCAAATCCTCCTAACAACAAGTTTCAAAGATTTTGAATCATAGTTCAATAATCAATCGTACTTGGGATTTCAAACATAAAGTTTGGGCCACTAATGATCACTTAAAGGAAAAAAGAAAGGGATAAGGTGAAGAGAGGAAGGGGAATGTCACAAAGGCACCAATATTAGGTCTGACTTCATCAAAATCAATCAACTATCTTGGTGGATTTGTTCTTTTGACCTATCAACACCCAAGTTCCATTGACGTTGATGAAATTTATGACCCAAAATATGTCCACACATCCGCAAGTCAGAACCAATTATAATAAAAAATAAAATCAAGTAATATAATGCATAAAAACAAATTTTAAATGATTATTTAATTGGAATTTATTGATGAAATACACAAAGTGTATCAAAACACTAAATAATAACTCCAAAAAATTACCAGAGGTCAAACATAAGTCTACTAGTGTTGAAAACATTTTTTATAATTTTCAAAAGTTAGAAACTAATTTTAAAAATACAAAATTTAAGCTAAAAGATCTAAAATCAATGAAAAATAGTAAACTAAAATGTAAAATCCCAATAAAATCACCATAGGTGTAAAACCATAATTGGATCATATTTTATTTTTTTCTGGAATTTTTAAAGAGTTAAAAAATATTTTTAAAATAATTAAAAACAAATGAAACCGAGAAAATTATAAAAAATATCAAATCACAAAATAAATTTGTGAAAAAATATGGATCAGAAAGAGGAAATTCAAATAAATTTTAGAAATTATTTTGGTATTTTTTGAATAAAAAATGAAAGAGATATTGATTTTTGAAATTAAAATGAATTTAAAAATCAAATTTGTAAAACAAAACAACTCAAAAAAACTTGAGGCGTCAGATATGAGCTCATTAATTGAGCTGGAGGATCTGAAGGTCGTAAGGTGCGCTTCCATCTTTAGCTTCAGTCAACTAGTACGCATTTGATTCAAAAAAAGTCCAACCAACGAAAATAAAACAATTGGCATGCCTTCATTGGTTGAAGATGACATGTTTGTCATCTTCAACCTCCAAACGCCTGCAACTTAGGAAAAACAAGGATTCTTAAATCCGTAAATTTACACTTTTATAGTGGTACCATTAGATGTGTGTATTTAAGACGATCTCAACCATATTCTCGTGAAAAATTTCTTTAAATCACAACTCAATCGTTTTGGAAATTACCAGAGAGAAAATGAAAAACGAAAATTTAAAATTCAAGTATCAAATCTGGAGATGATTTGGTTGAGAAATCTACTTGAAAGAAGTTTAACTTGTAAGATCTGAAAATGAACTTCTGTAGCTTGATTCCATGCTCATATTTCTTGGTTTTTGTTGTGAAAAGATTGTATGATGATCAAGAATGAAGAATTTGTGGCAACTTTGGAGAAAAAGGCCTAGAAATAAGAAAATGAAATTCAAGCTCAAGAGTTTGTAAGGGATATTTGTAGGGCTTATCTGGCTATTAAAAGCTTTAGGAAAGAGAGGAATATGATCCTCTATTTATAGGGGAATTAATGGTGAGCTCATACATGTGAAATGGTGAGAAATAGTTGGAATTTGTATGAAGTTACAAACCTAAAAAGTGTGACCTTCAATCCCTCAAAACTCACTCAATTCATGCATTTTAATGCTTAAACAAGACTCACCAGCTTTGTTAAACATGCTTAAGTTAAAAAAACACATCAAATTTTGTGATTAGAGTTCACATTAACAAATTTGGAGTCTAACTGCAAGTGAGAACTCAGTTTCAAAGTGCCATTTTCAAATCCACTGTGCAACTTGCTCAGAGGCTTTATGACATGATTCTTGTTGTATTTGAAAGACCTCATCACAATCTTTATGATGTTCCAAGAAATTATTCATTTAAAAAATTGATCTAAAAGTTGTGTCCAATTGAAATCGTGAAAAACAAACTAATTTTGACACTTAGAAAAAAATTCTAAGTGTAGAGTGTCAAGATGACATATAATATTTTGCAAACTTACAAGCCATTCCACTCAAAATTTGCTCTTGATCCTTGAATATGAAATGAAGTAGACTCTTTAAATGGAATTATGAAAATGATATCACTCAAAAAGCATAAAAAATGAGAGAGTTATGGTCCTTGGAAGCTAATGGAAATTTCTTGAGAAATCCACAAATGACCTATAATGTTTCCACCAACTACATAACTTTCCACACTCTTTTAGATCTTGATCCTTGAATAAAAGTTGTAGTAGAAATCCTTAAGTTTGTTGTGAAAAAATAATGATCTCAAGGAGATAAAAATTGACCAAGTTGTGATCATTTGAAGTCAAGTCAAAGGTTTCAATGGTTCTTCCAAGGACTTGTAATCTTTTCAATTTTTTGATGATTCTTCAGGCATAATTGGATCTTGTCATGTGAAAATAAGTTGTTTTAGATGATGAGAAGATTCCATAGAAAAAATAATCACTTCAAAGTATTGAAAGTTGAGAAAATTATGCACTTGTGATTATAAAATAAAGTTTTTATCCAAATTAGGTCAACAATCTTGAGTCAACTTTGAATCTGTTGAACTTTTCTTAAAAATTAAAGCATGATGAATCACATGAGAGTTTGGAATGATGTTGCTTTGAAGCAAACTTTATGAGATGGCTCATTTCTTGATGAAACATGTTGAAAAAGGTATGGAAATAAACACATGAACCTATGAGGCTTCTTGATGAATCTACCCACGAACTTTGAGAAAATTTTGGCCAAATGAAGTTGAGATAGTCCTCAAACCATATAACTTTGATGCCATGATCATAACCTTGAAGTTCAAGCTTTCAAAATCCAATCAAGACTTACTTGACTGAGGATCAATCTTTAAAACCCTAGCTTAGGAGATGAGAAAGATGCACTAGGATCTATACCTACAATGTACAAAACATAAAGAGAAAACACATACATCTTTTTTGGATTTTGGTGAAGGGTTAGTAAAAATAAAATACTCATAAACAAGATACACAATTCAAGGTTCTTGGTGATCCCTTAGGGAAAACCCAAATATAATAGATAGTGGAAGAGATAACCAACCAAATGTTTGATCTTGAAGCATTGTGATAATATGAAATAATATAGGATCTTAGGGGAAAAAATTGGGGTATAACAAACCAAAACATGATAAAATGTGTAGATCCACACCTAATCTCACCGATAATGATACTACTATTGCACCTTAAAATTTACCCTTTTTATTTAGGTTTATGTTTCATCACAATCATCATATTGCATTGCATTCATTTCTTTGAGATGGGATCAAAGTGTTTTGGTTATCAAGTTCTCCTCAAGCTGTGGAAGTTGATTATATTGACAAGTGGTTCAAGAAGATCCTCATTACCTCAATCACTGGATATTTCAAGTCCCATTGATCTCTCATGGCCCAGAATATCTCATTTGTATCATTGGTCTATCAAGAGTTGAAGTCATGCAAAGTTTTGAAGAAATTCATCTGTCTCCATCATCTGATGGAATTAGGGTTTTGACCTGCTGTGTGATTTGAAGTTTGTCTAAGCCAATTTATTGGAGCATTATCTTCTTATTATAATTTGAGGAAACTTTTTTCAAATAATTACTCAATAGGTCTAGTGGAATTAGGTTTTTGAAGCTGGATTATCATCTCCTAACACAGAAGGCCAAAACTAGGGTTTTGAATTTAATTAGGAAATCTCTGATTTTTTGGGCAAGACTTGATTCCATAATTTTCTACATGTTAATGAGTACCTATGGTTGATGAATTGATCATCAATTGTGATTAGAAGTGGTTCAATTGGTCAAAAGAGGCAAAATAGTCATTTTTACTAAAAGTTAACAAAGTCAATAGTTCACCAAGTGAACTTTTGGTCAACCATCAATTCAAATATCATGATTTCATATTTCATGATCAATTATGGCCATGGGTCAAAGGAAATGGTTGAATTAAAAGTGACTTATTGAAGAAGTTATTTTATGTTTTGGAGATTTTCCTAAGTGTCCATAGTACTGAAATGGAACCAATCATAACTCTCTCATTTTTTATTCAAATGGAGCAAACCATACATGCTTGGAAAGCTTTGAAAAACCCTACAATTTTGTCATTGTAGGTGGAAGTCTCAAAAGTGAGGCATTTGAGAGATATAGAGCCTAGAAGTTATGGGGACAAAAGTTGTCAAAATTACAAGTCATGTGCGTCAGGACCAGTACTTTTGTCAAACGGTTGGTGTTCCATTTTAACGTTTGAAATTATTTTAATTCAGGCTGCAATTGGGGAATTGAGTGTAAAGATACTTTAGAGATCCATGAAAGATTCAACCCAAACTTTGAAATACACAAACTGGCCAAAAAATGAGAAAGATATAAGCTCATGAAGTATGGATCTCACAACTAATCATTGTGCATTCCATGCAGGCCATGCATGCGTGCACGACAAGCCTTTCCAGACCTTACTTTTTCCAAACTTCCCACATCAATATCTCCATCATGCAAGCTTCAAATTACAAAATTCAAAGCAGCATGTCGAAGTTCATCATGCAAGCTCTCCATAGGCCTCAATAACTCACAAAGCGCACGTGTGGATTCTGAGATATTTGAAGTACAAATGAGCTGACCATGAGTGTGGGCCTGCAACTTGCATTTTCAAAATTATTATGCAGTTCGGTTTTGATGCGTTCCAGGTAATTGGTGAACATGATTTGCAAGAAATCATGCACTTTTGTCTTGCCAAAATAAACTAAACAAGGACAATATGTGCATGAGCTCTCTCCCTTGTATTTTGCTTAAAACAACAAATTTCTTTCTAACCAATTCTCCCTTCAGATGTGTGTACGTGCCAGCTCTTCTCACACACTCTTTGCACCTCTTTTCCACTCACCATAAGCTCAGCAAAATGCAGACAACATTATAACTTCTCAACACAAAACGCATAGAAGATGACATTTTCTGATTTTTACCAATTCACCCTTCAACAGATATTTTCATAAGAAAAGACCCTTGTACCCTCACTCTACACTCTCGATATAAACACAACACTCTCATCTTGTTGAGGACGCATCATTTTCACCATAATCATATTTGAAATCTATCTCTCTCTCTCTCTCTCTCTCTCTCTCTCTCTCTCTCTCTCTCTCTCTCTCTCTCTTAAGTCAGAACTACTTTTCCATTTTTTCTTCTCAAGTTCTTCATGTAAAGCTTGCTTTTCTTTCTCATTTCACTATTTTGAAGCTGGAGATTGAAGATCCAACGAGGTTTCTCTTCAAAATCAGAGACAGTAGTTGAATTTATTTTTCAACTCACAAGGTAAGTCTCCAAATATGGATCGCGCTCATGCTAGCTTGAATCTTGATTGTAGAACTCATATGATAGCGTAACTGGCAAGACAATAGGTCTTTGGTTATGTAATCTTGAATATAGACTGTGTTTTTTAGTTTATGAAATTTTTTGAAAAGTTGATTTCAGTGGTTTTCATGCTTATATTTTTGTTTTAACTCTTGATTATTTTGAAATCTACGAAGCATATGATGTAGCTTGCTTTGAAAACTTAAATTTAAGATTTGATTCATGAAATTTGGTTGAGAATTGCATGAGATACGAAGATATGAAGTTGTGTGTTTGAAACTGGAACTTCACGTGTTTTAGGGTTATTATGTTGGTAGGGATGATGAGGTGTCATGTTTTGATTGCATATGATCCAATTTTTTTACAGCGCTTTTGAGGCCAATGTTAGGTGTAAAAAGTATTTGAATCATTTTATTTTATTTTACAGCGCTTTTGAATTATTTGTGTATTCAAAAATCATCACAAAAATCTTCTAAGCTTTATTTTCAGTCAATTTTCATATTATGAATTATTTTTTTACCATTTCGCATGTTTAAATAATTCAATTAATTTAAATAGGTTTTTTAATCACATTTTTGCTTTTGAATTTAATTTTCTATATTTCATCAACCTAAAAAATCTATAGAAAATATTCTGAGTTATTTTAGAAGCCTACTTGATGAAAATAATTTTTGTTAATTTTATAATATTTTGTGACATGATATTTTAAATTAATTGATGAGTTATACCATTTTCTTCACTATTTTAATAGCATTATGCAAGTAATTTTTGTTTGATTCTTTCCTCATGTGATAAAATTCTAGAAAAATTACCTACTGGCCTTTAGGTATTCAACTAATTGTCTTTGATTTATATTTTTATTTACAACTTAGTTTGCTTGTGTTTTTAAATTTTGGAAGTTTTTGTTTGATTTTGGTCTTTCTTCTTGCTTACGCCAAAACTAACAACTAATCCTCTAACTTCCCTTGCTTCTAAAAATCAAAGAATTTTTTTTCAAGATTCCTAGATGAGTTGAGATCATTCAAATCACTTTTTTTAATTTTTAAGTTTTATTTCATATTTTATCCAAAATAATTTGTGAAGCTTGTCTAGTTTTAGCACTTTGCTAATTAGTTTTGACATTTGAATTTCAAAACCATACCTCCTCCTCATTCTAATGACTTTGGACTATGTCTCTGGATTTTAGAATCCCTTAGGGTTATAGGATTAATTTTTTTTGATTTTATAAGGCATCTTTCTATTTTTGACTCAATTTTGATTGTTTGTGATCTTTTGTGACTTGTTTGAATTTTTTGCCTTCTACTTATTTTTTTGTGAATCTTTTGAGGCTTATCTTTACACTCATGATAGCCCCTGTAATTCCTTGATATCTCATGAGCTTGGAACAATTTTAATTGATCCATTATAATCTTTGATGATCATTATTATGGAGCTCCTAAATTGAGCAAGTTAGGACCCTAATTTGGGGAATTTTTGGTAAAAATTCTTGATCAAATCTTCATCATGATTATGATTCAAAGTGATTTTGAAATATGATAACTCAAGGATAACCTTATTCAAGGTTTGATAGACATTTGATCTCTTTTGATCATTTTCTTGCCTCATCATAGAATTGATCGTTTGCTTATATTATTTGTTTAATGTGAGATATATTGAAATGCATTTATGCAACATTTAAGGAAGCAAGCCTTATAATTTGTACCTTATTATCACTACTTATTAGTGTCTTAATTTCAATTATATTGAACCATTTAAGCTCCCTAATTTGTGATTGCTTGTGTGCTTGATTTTATTAAATATGGTCAAGGTTGGAAGTAGTTTTGATGCACTTCTTTGCCAAATACCTTTGATACATCATGAGTGATGCTTTATGTGTTTACTTCTGAATTTGAGGATTTTCATACCTTATTTACTTTTTTACTATATTATTTGGTTGATATATCATTATAAACTCATCTTGATGACACAATAGGAGCTATATACTAGTTTTTGACCTATTTTGTGTTTGTTTGTTTTGGAGGACTTTAAGTCCCACATTTACTTATGCTTAAGCTTTAATATTACTTATCTTCTCATCTCAACTATGTATGCTTCTATGATCCACTTGGTTAGTATTTATTTGATAATTCATCATGGTGACACAATGGGAGCTATATTTACCTCTTGCTTATGTTTTATACATTACTTGTTGATGGTTGCTTCTTATGATTGTGTACCTTGTCCCAAAATTTACCTTGATGTTGGTTGTTGGTCATAGAATCTAAGGACATTTAGTTTGATTTATCTAGACTACTTTTCTTGTATGCATTAAGGGACTATATTTCATCAATATATCATGGCACTTAAGTGTGTTACCTTGTTAACATTTCTTAAGGTTCTAGACTGATGATTAGTATCTTATAAGGGTTTTATCATCACCCAATGAAAAATTATATACTTTATTATTTTCATTTGATCTTTATCAACTTAATTTGATCTAAGATAAATGCCTTTACTTTCTTTTAGATGATCTTGCTCATCAACTAGGTGACTTTGATTATGTATGAATTCTCATCTTCTACTTGGTGACTCTTGAGTCTCATCTTGAGATAGCTTATCATATAAGTCACACATTCCATGATTCTTAAATCATGAATTCTTTGTTTAAATCCATACTTGCTCAATGTAAAACTTATTTGTTTGCCTCTTTTCAACACTTCCCTTTTGTATGCATGGCTTATGATATTTGAATATGATTTCTAGATATTGGTATGTGTTGTACCCCAAAATTTTCCCTCTCATATTTCTTAAAACACTGCAAGAAAAATCTCCTAGTGGCTCAAGATTGCTCAAGAGTTGGACAGTCAAGCTATCTCCTAAGACAGTCAACCCCATATTAGGGTTTTGTGTTGCATCAAGATATTTGAGTCCAAATGACCTCAAGTGCTCCCCAATGTCCTAATATGTTCTCAAGGTTATCCATATCAAGTTTCAAGCCTTGCAGAGGAAGTTTGCTCAGTCAATTGCTCAAAGGGTCCAAAAATCGACTGTGCTAGGGCAAAAGTCAACTGTGACCTACAAACAATCAAACTTCAATATTTTTTGTCAACATTATCATTTTGAAGTTTATTTCATCATTTGATCAAGGGTTGATCATGATTCATCAAGGATTGCTCAAAATTCATCAAGACTCAAAAGTTGCTAAATTAGGGTTTTGTAGGAAAAGTCAACTCAACTTTGACCAAGCATAACTTGATCATACTTTGTGATAAATGACCCATACAAAGCTCATTTTTAAGAGGATGCAATTTCCTACAATCCATCTTCACACCCCAATATCAGAAAATGCACTCACAAGAAGTTATAAATTTGGACATTAAAGGTCATTTTTGAAAGTCAACAAAAACACCTTTTTTCGAAAGCTTATAAATTGAGCATGGAATATCAAAATGAGATGAAAACAAAAGGGTTGGTTAGAGGACATCTCAATCTTTCTAAAAAGTCCAAGAACACCTCTAAAAGTTCAAAATTGAAGAAGTTATGCATTATTGAAGTTGGACATCATTGCAAAATTGCCAAAAGTCAACTATCCCAAAAACTTCAAATTTTGTCAAATGGGCCTATTCTTTTCCACTTGATTTGGGCTTGCATCATTGCCCACGTGTCCTAGCTTCAGCCATGAGCCCATATCTTATTTTTATTATTTACTTTGACTTTTAATTGAATTTATTCACTTTATATCAAATAAAATCATATAAAATCAAAAGTATTTATAACTCATGATTTTTTGGTTGCTTTAGGCTTTGAATACAGCTATTATGTGAATCAAATTTGCATCAAGTGCATTGGTTACAAGAAGATATGATTTAGGCCAAATTTGGAAGGTTGTAATGGTGAAATCAAATCCAATTCATGAGCATTGATATGGAGAGATTTGTACCAAGTTTCTTACCCTAATGCAATATACATTACATAAGGAAGGCAAAGGCACGAAAATAGAGGTTAGAGGCTGTAAGAACAAGCAGAACCAAGTTTGAAAAAAGTGACAAAAAGTTGGAATTCAAAATCATAGCAAGAGAGGTTTCCAGAAACCAAGAAGGATCCCAATCGATTCCTGGAGGTCCACTGAGTTGAAACCAATCCAAAGCAAGCTTCCATACACGCCCAAACACGCTGTAAGTATCACATTACCAAGCTATGCATTTGAATTCGTAAATCATTATCCTTGCATCCTTTGTACAAATTAACTGCATATTCATGATCCCTTTGTCATTTGCTAACTTTCTGTAATAGCCAATTCCATTTATAGGCGTTGTAACCCCAAATCACCATAGCTAGGGTTGCGTCTTTGTTTTTAGGGTTTTCTTGTTCAGGAGAAATCAGGGCTCAAGAAGGGTATAATGTTAATCAGGAAGCCAAGACGAACTCAGCCATGTGTTTGGAGTTGATTTATGTGGCCTGGAATGGATTTTAGAGCAAGCTTGCGCATTTAGATGTGGATCCAAATCCGCAGGAAATATTTGCAGGGGTTGGAGGTAGGGGACGATGGCATGTCGCTTCCCCAATGGCCAATTCAAATAATGGCGCATTGTTTTGTTTTTCTGGCATATAATTCATTTTCTTTTATTATTATTATTGTTTAATATATTAACAAACAAGACCAAGTGGCCTAGTGGCGAAGCAAGCACTCCAAATACCATCAGGACCTGGGTTCGAATCCCAGGTCCTCCAAATTTCTCTTTGTTTTATTTCTTCAGGTTATCATGTGCATATCTGGGCGTGTAGTGTACCATACTCCCTCGCTCAATCAATTGCCAGATGGCCCCTAGCCAGATCTGGTGGCCAAGAGATGATGGTCCACCATGGTCCAAGTCAGCGTGCAAACATCAGATCTGAAAAGTCAACAAAAGGAAAGCGCTTAATGGGCCTTCAGCTTGCTATTCTGACCCCCAAAACAGGCCCATACCCCTCTCTCTCTATATTTTATTTATTTTGTTTTAATTATTTATTTTATTATTTCCATTTAATTACTAACCAATCAAAAATTCTTTTTATAAAATTAAAACCACAAAAATATTCTCTTCATAAAATCAAATTTTTATTTTTTAACAAATACTAATTAAATTAATTTAGGTTTTTAATTAGAAATAACTTTAATATATTTTTGTAAATAATTAGACTTAATTAGGTTTTTACTAACATTGATTAATTTTATTTTCTTTCTTTAAATACCAAAAATCCAAAAAATAATTTATTTTAATTAATAATTAATTTATTTATTAATTTAATAATTATCTTAGGTAATTTCTCTCTTAATTCAAAAACAACAAAAAAAAATCATTTCTTTAACAAAAAAAGGGTCAAAACCCTAGAACTTTGCACTCGATTTAATTTCCCGCATGCGATTTATTTTTATCCAATTATGTACTTGCTCCCGGATTGTAATAACTTAATAGGACTTTTATTTTATTTTTATCGCTTTATTTATTTTTAAAAGGGTTTGTCTTTGGCGATGTAAATACCCGACGCCTTGTAATTTACATTCCGCAATTTATTATCCGCAAATATAACTGTTAGATGTTTGATAATAGGATGCATGATAAGACTGAATGTTTTAACCTAAAATAAACATAGATCACCATTAACATGTACAAAGATAAAATTAACTGAAAACGACACACTCGCACATGCGCACTCTTAGGGTACACCCCACTTGGTTGCCTTCGTACACGGTCATTAAGTATAGGTCGCTTTAGAGGTCGCCCTCTTGTCCAAAGATCATAGTCGCCTCGAAACGGTTGCCTCGGATATTGTTGCCTCAAAACAAATGATCTAAGACATTAGGGTTACCGCTAAGGCGTCCTAGCATTGTTTTAGTGACCGTAATTCCCTAAATTCGAATTGACCCTTAAACTCCAACGACGGTGCTACCTACTTATCAATAGTGGGATATCATTGTCTAAAGGAAGATAGCATATAACGATTCCTTTTTCGAGAGGTAGATGGTTCTTAGATACTTGCTCTTTCAAAAAAAAAAACAAAAACTTTTCACACTTACACATTTTCGAACAAAGTTTTCAAAACAAAACCTTTTTCAAACCCACAAGCACAAAGAAAGCAATTTTGAAAACAATATGAGCAAGTACCTAAGAGCCCGTGGATAACCACGGATAGAAAGGGTGCTAACACCTTCCCTTTCTATAATCTACCCCCCGAACCCGAGAAATATCTCGAAAAAAGAATTTTTCTGTGCTTTTTTCCTTTCCTTGTTGGATAAAATAAAAGTCGGTGGCGACTATTACTTACCACAACATTTTGCAAAAACAAACGCAAAACGTAAACCAGCATTCCAAAAAACAGTCAGTTCTTCCCACCGTATCACAGAACTGGCGACTCTGCTAGGGAAGCTTAAAAAGTGGGGTGTACCTTAAGAATAGTTCATAATATTTTCAATTGCTTGACTTGTATGCTTTATATTTGTGGGCTTGTATCAGAGTTACTATAGATCCTAACCCGGATCTGGGGGATACCATTTAGGTAAGTAGCAATAAACTGTGAGGGAACTGTACATCGTAGACTGATACGGTTGAAGCAGTAGCTACGTTGGTGTGGCACTTTAGTATGTACCGATATCCCTTGTGGCACAACGAGGAGAATATGGTTCTTCTAAGGGGTCATTAAGCACCAGCTGACCTTAGAACCTTTAAATTGACCAACTTGGCCATAGAACAATAGCAGTATGCTACACTCATTGAGACTAAACTCTCGCGATGATTCCCGCCGCAAGAAAAGGTTGCTAAACTAGAATTATGACCGATCAAGGATAGTCAGTGATATTGAGATCCTCTAGAACCCGGTTACTATTTCTAGGACAGGTTGAACCAACTAAACTGAAAGAGGGTAGTACCTAAACTCCATACCAGCTTGAAATTTAAGGGCTATTGTGTGACTTGTGTGCTTTCAAACTTGAACTACTTATACATTCTTGTTATCTGACAACATGAGTTCCTTGCAGGTTTTGTTTATAGTCCTTATCCAATAATTTGGATTTATTGCAGGGTTTACTTACATCACCTCACACTTTTGCTTAAACGTATAGCATACACATCATAACATCATGCCTTAACATTCCCTTAACCATTTCAAGGATCTCAAGGGTTTGTGATGCAGGTTATGGTAAATCAAATGTCCAGCAAGGGACAAAGGGGATTTATTTTCCTCTAGCCTAATGTCATCTAGAGATAAAAACACGATGATTTGAGTCGGTGGCTATGACCCACTCGATATGGTGAGCTTGACTCTTGAAGAAGGACTCTTAACAACATGAAGTTTCTTCAATCAAAGCTACGAAATTCAAATTCTAACAAGTTTCTTGTTTACCCCGCGAGATCCTTGAAAAACATTGCATACATATATCAGACATATCATTGCATAACAGGTCTCTCATGTTCTCGCTGTTTATTTCAGCAATGGCTTTCTAACCATACAACCAAGATCTTCAAACTTGAGAAGCTCAGTTCAGGGATGTATTCCTAAACCTATCCAAGGGGAAGGAAGAGTTGAAAACACTCCTCGTGGGGAACTTGGTCAAGAAAAGTCCTGAAGACAATAAGGACGAACGACTGGAACAACTGCAAGTTGAGTTCAGTGCCATGAAAACCCAGATGTTGGGGTAGATGGCTCTTATCCAAGGCTTAGCTCGGGAACAAGAAGAGCTTAGAACCATTATCAACCAGCTTCATCAAGACAGATACAACAACATGAAGCAAACAGTCAAGGCCGGGGACCAAGTCATTAATCAACTTCCGAGAAGTCAAAGGTTTGGTTTGATGAAGAATAGACCTCTCCAAGTTGCTACTACCTCACAGGTCCAACAACAACCTTGCCATAAACAACGGGTTGATCAGAGTAAGCCAAATATGCCCAAGAGGCAATTTACCAAGCTCAACATGTCGCTGTCTCAGGCTTTACAACACCTGTTGAGATTGAATCTGGTGACGTTAAGGGACCCTCCTAAAAATCCCAACATAGCCTCCCCAAGGTACAATCCTGATGCAAGGTGTGCATATCACTCCAACAGCTCGGGGCATGATACTAATATATGATGGGCGTTGAGAAACAAAATTCAAGACCTGATTGATGAAGGAGCATTGGAACTCACACAAGACGGTCAGATTGAATTCTTTTGCCATCCCCCCAAGGTTCACCATTTGAAGTGACAAGTACTGAGACGAGAAGACTTTTTGTTCATTAGAATTTTCAAGTTGTAATTTTCTTTTGATTGTTTGAACATTTATTCATGTCAAATTTATTACTTTATCAATGCATTGCATATGTCTGTTTTGAATCAATCCATTCGTATTTCACTATACTCAAATTGCTTTCACTTTTTGTGATGATCAACAATCGATTAAAAAATTCTAAGCCTTTAAAGGGAGGATGACGAAAATGATATCAAATCTCTACAGTATGCTTTTGAACAGACCCCGCTGACGAGGTACAGGCATTGTTTCAAATCCTAAATAGTGGAGTTATAAGGAAGATAATCCCTAGTCAACCCCTTTGAGCCAGAGAAGTTGGAGTTTTTCTTTTCACAAATTAAAACCCTTAATTATAACCTGGGGCAGGGTAGTTTTCTCAGTTGATCCAGGTGCACAATGAATGGCATCAAAGAAGTCCTTCCGAAACAAAAGACGGTGTTGGTTCCGTATAATCGTAAAGACAGGAAGTCATTATCTCTCAAAATAAAAGCCCAATAAGTCAAAACCTGTGAAGGAGACTTAAGAAAAACTGGGGCATCCCGCTGACTGTAATCACAAAAAGAAACAGTTCATGCAAAAAACAGGGATAATAAAAACCAAAAGGGAAGATATCCTGCAAACTCTCAACAAAATGACTGCCTGTTCAAAATAAATTGTCAGTATCCGAACCATCACTAGTATATCAGAGCAAAGACTCAAACAAGATCTAATGCACGATTAGTTGAGTTTAGGATCGAAGAACATCATGAAGAACGGGTGGGTACAAATAAAATTTGAGCCTTTATCCTTTGTTTCTTAAACCGTGAACCAGGCCACGTTATAACCCTTAAAAAGTCCTAGCTGAAGCATGGGTTAGTCCGAAAGCATATTGTTACAAAAGGTATCCTGACTCCTGTAGGGCTTGCTGTAAATCCTGAGTTGACAAATCCTGAGTTGACGTCACATTTTACAAAATTTTCCTATCTTACTGAAAAAATGCATTTTCAAAAACTTCAAGACAGACATAAGCTTTGCATTCTTAAAATAACATTGTTTGCATATGACTATTTGTTCAAACAGCAAAGAAATTTTCACGACGAATATCTAGTGAACAAAAACCTTTTCAATACAAAGGGTCACCTCAAGTGAAAAAAACACCTCCAACCAAGGGGCACGACATGAGCATTGTCCATCATCTGGGGCAGTTAAGTCAAGATTCAAGGAATCTCTCAAAATTCCAAATAGCCAGGGGCAAATCTCCATCTGAATCAATTGGGGCATTGGACATAAATTCCAGCAACGAATCTTACATGATCAAACGAAGATCTTCTGGTAGTATGACAACACAACACTACCGACAGTGACACCTCCCTACATCCTGAGAGCGTGGACATAGTCAGAAAATACCGTGCATGAATAAAGACCCGCTAGGTTGACTGGCCTAGGCAAAAATAAGGGCTTCCCGGCGAACCAAAAGGGTTCGGGAAAAAATTAGGGATCAAAGCGTACGACTATGTCTTGTCTTCTCGTCACTGGCCTACCAGAATAAGACTTGTCATTTTGACCGAAAGATACCAAGCACCTCATAGGTGGGGATAATACTCGATCCACAAGGCCTCCGCAGGCACCTTCTCCCGCAGAAACCGGGGCAAAAAAGTCTCGATGCAAGCCATTGTCATATCCTTAGCACGCGTCCCAGTAACATTCACTCCCCGCAGAGTAAGACAGTAAAGATAGCTCTCCCCAGCTAAGGCTTGCAACTGTCAATGAGTCGTTAATATTCTCCCCAAGCAGAGTTTATCTACCATCAACATTGAAAAGGCTTAATATCCTCGGAAGTCTTAATATTCCCCAGCGGAGTATAAGAATATTCCTCGGCAGAATACAAGATATCCCCAGTGGAGTTAAAATTTTCCCAGTGCAGTCTGAAAAAGCTTCCCCAATGGAGTTGAAGAATCATCCCCAGTAGACTCTGAAAGTTCGTCCCCGGCGGAGTATAAAAATAAATATCCCCAGCTGAGTTCAAAGGAAGATTGTACCCAACAAAGCTCAAAGTATTATCCCCATTAGAGCCTAAAAGGTTATCCCCAGTGAAGTCGCAACTGAAAGATCATCCCCAGCGGAGTTCTTTCCTTTCACAAACAGGAATTCAATCCCCAACAGGATTTAGTATCACCAACAACGGTAATTCGTCCCCAATGGAATTTATCAGTGGAATCCTCAATAGAGCATCTCTTCCCCACACAGTAATCTCCTCATCAGTATATTCCCCAATTGAGTTATCCTCTCCTACAAGTTTATTCTCACAATCGTCTTTGTTCGTCATCCCCAGCGGAAGCGAAGAATTCAACTCTTTTCTCCAGCAGCTATCCGGGATTTATTTTCCCCAGCTAAAACATTACATTTCCATACATCATGACACATGCATATACGCATCATACAATACAATCTCATTTATTTTGAGAACATCATTGCTTGATATATATCATGCATTGCATACGACTGACCTTTACTTTTCAGGAAAGATACAGTTAAAGTTCTCAGCCATGTCGAAGATCTGACCGGTTCTTAAATCTCAACTGAATTATCATCGGTTGAATTACAGATAAGGTTCTCAATCTCGACAATTTCCTCCATCATAGTTTGGACAAGTTCTAAAATCTCAACAGAATTATACTCCGTTGAAGACCAAACAGTCCTAGATCTTGATGAAGATGTCTCCCTCAGTCGAAGACCTGATCGGTTCTTAAATCTCAATTGAATTATCCTCGGTTAAGTTACAGATAAGGTTCTCAATCTCGAAATTTCCTCCGTCATAGTGTGGACAAGTTCTACAATCTCAATAGAATTATACTGCGTTGAAGACCAGACAGTTCCTAGATCTTGATGAATATGTTTCCCTCAGTCGAAGACCTGACCAGTTCTTAAATCTCAACTGAATTATCCTCGGTTGAATTTCAGATAAGGTTCTCAATCTCGACAATTTTCCTCCGTCGAAGTGTGGACGAGTTCTACAATCTCAACAGAATTATACTCCGTTGAAGACCAGAAAGTTCCTAGATCTTGATGAAGATGTTTCCCTTAGTCGAAGACCTGACCAGTTCTTAAATCTCAACTGAATTATCCTCGGTTGAATTTCAGATAAGGTTATCAATCTCGACAATTTTCCTCCGTCGAAGTGTGGAGGAGTTCTACAATCTCAACAGAATTATACTCCGTAGAAGACCAGACAGTTCCTAGATCTCGATGAAGATGTTTCCCTCAGTCGAAGACCTGACCAGTTCTTAAATCTCAACTGAATTATCCTCGGATGAATTTCAGATAAGGTTCTCAATCTGGAGAATTTTCCTCCGTCAAAGTGTGGACGAGTTCTAAAATCTCAACAGAATTATACTCCGTTGAAGACTAGACAGTTCCTAGATCTTGATGAAGATGTTTCCCTCAGTCGAAGACCTGACCGGTTCTTAAATCTCAACTGAATTATCCTCGGTTGAATTTCAGATAAGGTTCTCAATCTCGACAATTTTCCTCCGTCGAAGTGTGGACGAGTTCTATAATCTCAACAGAATTATACTCCGTTGAAGACCAGACAGTCTTAGATCTTGATGAAGATGTTTCCCTCAGTCGAAGACCTGACCGGTTCTTAATCTCAACTGAATTATCCTCGGTTGAATTACAGATAAGGTTCTCAATCTCGACAATTTTCCTCCGTCGAAATGTGGACGAGATCTACAATCTCAACAGAATTATACTCCATTGAAGACCAGACAGTCCTAGATCTTGATGAAGATATTTCCCCCCAGTTGAATTACGGACAAGTTCTTAAAACTCAGCAAAGGCATTCTCTCAGTTGAGGCACAAGCAAGTTCCTAAAATCTCAACAAAAACTAGGCTTCCCCAGCGGAATCTTCCATAACAACAGGTATGCAAGTTCTCGCTAAGGAATATCTTATGCGATCGACACTCATGCATATGGCATCTTTAAGCCCATCCTCCCGCCAGCAATCTCCAAATGGCATCTGTAAGCCCATTCCCGACATCACAAGGCTAATACCACTTCATGCGAGTGCAAATTTCTAGGCACTCTAGTGTTCAATCATCTTCTACCTTCGAATCAAGAAAGGCGCAAAAGCCAATCTACATCCTCAGGTTTAAGAAGATTGAACAGGGGCAGCTGTTGTACGCCAAAATTTTCCCTCTTATATTTCTCAAAACACTGCAAGAAAAATCTCCAAGTGGCTCAAGATTACTCAAGAGTTGGACAGTCAAGCTATCTCCTAAGGCAGTCAACCACAAATTAGAGTTTTGTGTTGCATCAAGATCTTTAAGTCCAAATGACCTCAAGTTCTCCCCAATGTCCTAATTTGTTCTCAAGGTCATCCGTGTCAAGTTTCAAGCCTTGCAGAGGAAGTTTGCTCTGTCAATTGCTCAAAGGGTCCAAAAATCGACCGTGTTAGGGCAAAAGTCAATTGTGACCTACAAACAGTCAAACTTCAAGATTTTTTGTCAACATTCTCATTTTGAAGGTTATTTCATCATTTGATCAAGGGTTGATCATGATTCATCAAGGATTTCTCAAAATTCATCAAGACTCAAAAGTTGCTAAATTAGGGTTTTGCAGGAAAAGTCAACTCAACTTTGACCAAGCATAACTTTCTCATACTTTGTGAGGAATGACCTATCTAAAGCTAATTTTAAAGAGGATGAAATTTCCTACAATCCATCTTCACACCCCAAGATCAGAAAATGCACTCACAAGAAGTTATAAATTTTGACATTATAGGTCATTTTTGAAAGTCAACAATAACACCTTTTTTGCCAAAGCTTATAACTTGAGCATGGAATATCAAAATGAGATGAGACCAAAAGGGTTGATTATAGGACATCTCAAGATTTCTAAAAAGTCCAATAATTTCCAAAAGTCAACTATCCCCAAAACTTCAAATTTTGTCAAATGGGCCCATTCCTTTCCACTTGATTTGGGCTTTCATAATTGCCCACGTGTCCTAGCTTCAGCCATGAGCCCATATCTTATTTTTATTATTTAATTTGATTTTTAATTGAATTTATTCACTTTAAATCAAATAAAATCATATAAAATCAAAAGTATTTATAACTCATGATTTTTTGGTTGCTTTAGGCTTTGAATACAACTATTATGTGAATCAAATTCTCATCAAGTGCATTGGTTACAATAAGATATGATTTAGGCCAAATTTGGAAGGTTGTAATGGTGGAATCAAATCCAATTCATGAGCATTGATATGGAGATATTTGTACCAAGTTTCTTACCCTAATTCAATATGCATTACATAAGGAAGGCAAAGGCACGAATATAGAGGTTAGAGGTTGTAAGAACAAGCAGAACCAAGTTTGAAAAAAGTAACAAAAAGTTGGAATTCAAAATCATAGCAAGAGAGGTTTCCAGAAGCCAAGAAGGATCCCAATCGATTCCTGGAGGTCCATGAGTTGAAACCAATCCAAAGCAAGCTTCCATACACGCCCAAACACGCTGTAAGTATCACGTTACCTAGCTCTGCATTTGAATTCGTAAATCATTATCCTTGCATCCTTTGTACAAATTAACTGCATATTCATGATCACCTTGTCATTTGCTAACTTTCTGTAATAGCCAATTCCATTTATAGGCGTTGTAACCCCAAATCGCCATAACTAGGGTTGCGTCTTTGTTTTTAGGTGTTGTACCCCAAAATTTGCCCTCCCATATTCTTCAAGATTGGTTAAGAATCATCTTCAAATGATTCAAGATTTCTCAAGGGTTACACAGTCCAAATGCCTCCTAAGCCAGTCAAAATTAGGGTTTTGTTTCTTCCAAGGAATTTGAGGTTTTTCAATGGCTCATTTGAACAGTGCCAATTTACATGCCAAGTTTCAAGACTCACAGTGCCAATTTGCACAGTCAAAAGCTTCATTTGATCCACAGTCAACTAAAAGGGAAAAATGGTCATTTTACAGTCAAAAGTCAGAATTTTTGGTCAACATATTATTTTGAGCTCACAATAATCATTTGATCAAGTCTTGATCATGATTCCACAAGCATGGCTCAAAAATTATCAAGATGCAAGAAGTTACTATTTTTGGACAGTAGAAAAGTCAACTGTATCTTGACCAAGGCATAACTTTTTCATGGTTCATCAGAAAAATCCCATCCAATGCTCATTTTGAAGGGGATGACATTTCCTATAATTCATCTTCACATTCTAAGTCCAATAAATTCTCTCACAAAAAGTTATCAATTTCTACATTATAGGTCAATTTCAAAAGTCAACAAAAATGCACTTTAAGTCAAAGACCATAACTTGAGATTGGTAAATCCAAATTACAGGGACCAAAGTCATTGGTTAGAGGACTTCAAGACCTTTCCAAAATGTCCAAGAACATGTTCATATGGTCAAAATTGAGCAAGATATGCATTGGAGAAGTTGGGAAATTTTTATGAATTTGCAAAAGTCAACTTTGCCCAAAACACCTTGTTTTTGCTAATGGGCCTCAAATTCCTTCTTGAAACTTTATTCAAAGCTTATGCACGACCCATTGAGATTATTTGAATTTATTTTCTTATTTTTTTATTAATTAATTGGATTATTAATTGATTTTAATTCATTTAATTAATTTAAAATGTAGGAAATACAAAGATTTGATTTTTTCAATCTTTTTGTGAAGCAAACAAGCTCAAGATATGCTGGCAATTCGTGTGCAAATCAAAGGGATGAGAATCTCCAAGTTTGGCATGTTTTTCCAATCAAAAAGATTCAAAAAGATGTGATTGCAAATCAAATATTCAAACCATCATGCAATGGATTTTTTGTGCAAGATTTAACCTAATTCTCTTCTACTATATATACACAAGCTAAACCTAATGCCGCGGACGTGAATTTGCTGCAGAAGAGGCCATAGCAACATTGAAAAAAATCAAAGAAAAGTGAAAATTGTTTTCCATAGTTTAGCACGATTCAAAGCATTTTATTGTTTCTAATCTATTGCAGGGGTTCCCAGAGACATATTGCAATCCAAACCAAGTGCTAAAGCTCAAGAAATACCCAAGAACAGTTTGACGGTTTGAACATTTTTTTCAGAATCGCATCTCATTATTCACGTGCATTTGACATATTTTGTTGATTGTTTTGTGTTAATAGGAACTGTACGAAGCTTTTGGCATAGGTTAATTGGATTAAAACACCCAGAATCCAAAGACACCATGAACATTTTCTAGGGTTTCCAAGCTTTGAATTTAGGGCTTTCCAAATCCAGTAAAATTGGGACCCCTAAGGCATATGGTTGAAACCGTCAGAACCAGACGAATCAAAATCCACCCTCGCGAAATATTTATATAGAGCACAGCTCTATTCGCTATTTTTTCTTATTGCAGGTTGTGGGGGTTAAAAACCCCCGCTATCCAATGTGTTTTATGCAGGTTCAGTGAGGAAGATGATGACGCGTTGGTATACCATTGGGCAATTCAAAAAATGCACGCTTGTTTTTATGTTTACAGCATAGTGATTAGTTTTTATATATTATATTTGTTTCTCATTATAATATCAAAGCAAGCAAATGGCCTGGTGGTAGATGCGCTGGACGTTGATCATTGGGACCTGGGTTTGATTCCCAGGTCCCCCAAATAATTGTTTCTATTTTTTCTTATGTAATCCCATGCAGGCTTTCAAATGGGTTCTATCATGCACCTCTCACATCCAAGCGCCAAGTGGCCACATGCACTAATCAGAAGATCATAAGTGGATGACCACCATACTCCCAGTCAAAGCATGCGTAGACAACTTCCAAAGTCAACAAAGGCTTAATGTTAATGGGCCACAGAATTTCCAGATTAACCTCCTAATGGGCCCAACACCCCCCCTGGTTCATTCATAATTTTCTTTTTATTTTCTTTTACTAATTATTATTATTATTAATTATTATTATTATTATTATTATTATTATTTAATTAACTTAATTAATGTTTTTCATAATAAATTCATAAACCTAAAATTTTATTATTATTATTATTTATTAATTTCACTTTATTTTTTTGTAAATAAATTCTAACAAATTAATTTAGTTTAATTAGGTTTAATTTTGACTTTTTCATAATAAATAAAATAAATTTAGAATTAGGGTTTTCTTGACAACTTTTAATTTCTTTTATTTTTATTTTCATTAAAACATAAAAAACATAAAAAAAATACTTTTTCTTTTAATTAATTAATTAATTAGAATTAGGTTTAATTTAATTTAATGCAAAAGGACCAAAATTCCATTCTTTTCTCAAAAAGGGTCAAAACCCTAAGGACTTTTCCCGATTCAATTTCCCTCGCGCGCATATTATTTTTTGATTATATTCATGTAACTGTTCCGAGAATGTAATAGCGTAATTAGGACTTTTATCGCTTTCTTTTATTTTCTCGCATTTACTTTTCCAAAGGGTTATGTTTTTGGCGATGTAAATACCCGACGCCTTGTAATAGCGTAGATTTACTTTCCGCAATTTACTTTCCGCAATTTACTTTCCGCACAATTATTAACTGTTAACTATGCATGACAAGACTTGCTTGAAAAATAAAATCAACTCATAGCTCACCATAAAATGTGCAAAGATAATCTAAATTGAAACCTGACACACTCGCACATGCCACTCCTAGGGTACGCCTCACTTGGTTGCCTCGACGTGGTCATTGAGTATATGGTGTTTTAGAGGTTGCCCTCCTGTCTAAAGATCCAGTTGCCTCGAAACGGTTGCCTCGGATAAAAAAGGATCTAAGACATTAGGGTTACCGCTAAGGCGTCCTACTATTGCTTGGGTGACCACATGTCCCTATAATCGAATTGACCCGAATAACTCCGACGACGGTGCTACCTACTTCTCAATAGTGGGATGGCACTGTCTAAAGGACATTTACACAGCTTAATTTCTTTTGAGTAGGTAGAGGTTCTAAGGTACTTGCTCTTTCAAAACAAAAACAACTCTTCGCACTTACACTTTTTCTGACAAAAGTTTTCAAACAAACACTTCATGACACTCTTGAGGACTGATACAAGAGTTAAACGAAGTTTTCAAACAAACTTTTTTCAAAACCCACAAACACAAGAAAAGCAAACATTTTTTGAAAACATAGTGAGCAAGTACCTAAGAGCCCGTGGATAACCACGGATAGAAAGGGTGCTAACACCTTCCCTTTCTATAATCTACCTCCCGAACCGAGAAACATCTCGAAAAGGAATTTTGTTGTGCTTTTTTCCTTTCCTTATTGGAGAAAATAAAAAACGGTGGCGACTCTTGCTTACCGCGACATTTCGCGAACCAGCATTTCAAAACAGTCAGTTCTATTCCCACCGATCACAGAACTGACGACTCCGCTGGGGAATACATAAGTGAGGTGTACCTTAGGATAAGATCACCATGTTTTCAATTGTATGCCTTACATGCTTTAATTTTGTGGGCTTGTATCGGAGTTTCATAGATCCTAACCCGGATCTGGGGTACCCTTTAGGTAAGTAGCAATAAACTGTGAGGGACCTGTCCGGCGTAGACCGACACGGGTGAAGCAGTAGCTACATTGGTGTGACACCTTGGTCTGTATTGATATCCCTTGTGTTGGAACGAGGAGAATATGGGTCTTCTGAGGAGTCATTAAGCACCAACTGACCTTAGAACCTTAAATCGACCAACTTGGCCATAGAACAGTAGCAGTATGCTACGCTCATTGAGGCTAAACTCTCGTGATGGTTCCGGCCACAAGAAAAGGTTGCCAAACTGGAATTATGACCGATCAAGGGTAGTCAGTGATATTGAGATCCTCTAGAACCCGGTTACTATTCATAGGACAGGTTTTGAGCCAACCAACTTCAAGAGGGTAGTACCTAAACTTCTTGCTGGCCTGAAATCTAAGGGCTCTTTTGTGTGACTTGTGTGCCTTCAAACTTGAACTACTTGCACATTCTTGTTATCTGACAATATGAGCTCCTTGCAGGTTTTGTTTACAGTCCTTAATCTGGGCTTATAACAGGGTTTACTTACATCACTCCACGCATAGCATAACATCATACCATCATACCATTGCATGCATCCTGCATAAGGACTAACCCATTTCAAAGACAAGAGGGTTTCATCTTTGCTCTGTTTTGTAGGCTATTATGATGCCCATGCGAAGGAATACTATTCGGCTCAACTTTGTTCACCCACCTGATGTGCTTAAAGAATTGGTTGATAGAATCCCAAATACTACTTCCTTCATCAAGAGGCATGGTTCTCTTCTCGGTTTAGTCACTTCAAAGTGGGACCAACAGATGATGAGTGTCCTGACCCAGTTTTATGATCCCCTATACCATTGCTTCACCTTTCAAGACTTCCAGCTGGTCCCTACCCTGGAAGAATTCTCTGATTTGCTTGATATCCCTGTTTTGGAACAGACTCCATTCACTGGTTGGGAAAAGACTCTTAGGCTTGAGGAGATTGCTGCAGCCCTTCCCTTGACCAACAAAGAGGTAATGGATAACTGGGATACTAGAAGCGGAGTTAAAGGCTTTTTGGCTAAGTTTCTGATTGGTAAAGCTAGCAGTTTCTGGAATGACTTAGACTTCAGGGCGTACGAAGACATTCTGGCTCTCTTAATCTACGGTCTGGTATTGTTTCCAAATCCTGATACCTTTGTTAATGTCAACGCTATAAGGATCTTCATCTCTCGGAATCCTGTACCCACTCTCTTGGGTGATATCCTGCAACATCTCTATGCTCATACTGCCCGAAGACGGGGAACTTTGTGGTGTTGTGCTCCTTTGTTAGTGAGGTGGTTTATTTCGCACCTCCCTAAGTTCGTGCTGAAGAACAAAGAAGGAAGGGGTTGGGCTCATAGGTTAATGTCTCTCACTGATAATGACATCATTTGGACTCTCAGAGGTTTGGATGAGGTAGCTGTTATTGATCGTTGTGGAGAGTATCCTAATGTTCCATTGATCGGTACCCAGGGAGGAATCTCTTATAATCCATGTTTAGCTCTCCTTTAGTTTGGAAGAGCCATAAGAGCAGGGCCTCATGAGATGTTGATACCTCACATCAGTTTTGAGTTTCAGGTAGACAGTGACGAGCTGCGTCATAGATTCATCCGGGCTTGGGAGAGAATTCACAAAGCTGACCCACATGAGTTGGACCGAAGACTTCTCTACCAATGGAATCCTACTACAGATGGGTGCGCATCCGTGCTCAGAAGTTAGGTATGCCATACGAAGCTGTCAGGCCTATTATTCTTGAATTTCCTGATAGAGATGGGGTTCCTCCAACTGTTCTTCATCCTCAGATACCCACTGATATTGATACATTAAAGAGGTCTTGGGTGCAACTACAGGAAGAACGGGATTCTTATCGGGAAAGGTTCAATGAACAAGAACAGAAAATCCAAAAGCTGACCAAGCAATTGGAGAACGAGCGGATCCTGAATGATTATATCCGTACTGAGAAGAAGAGGCCATGGGAGCACTGATGGACTTTGGACGTTCTTTTACAGGTTTCATTTCCTTTTCAGTATTTTCATTTATGTAATGCCTAAGGGAAATTTCTTGAACAATTTAAAGTTTGAATCTAATAAAGTGTGTTTCCTTTTTGTCTACAAAGTTGAATCCCAATTGTCTTTGAAAACATAAATCATACGCATTCCATTCATCATATGCATAACAGGTACCACTTTTTATAGGTCACTTATCTTCTTCGTTGTTTATTTCAGTAATCATCATGACTTCTGAACCTACTACTGAACAAGCTATCAAGGCCCTCCAGGCCCAGAACGCCCAGTTCCAAGAGTTGGTCATGAGCTTAGCCCAGGGTCAACAGGAGTTGAAGAATCTGATTCTGAAGAAGAAGAAGAAGAGGACTGTGTTGTTCAACACTGGACGCAGATTTGGGAATGGACTGCAAAATGAGGCTGATCTGGCTACTTCCTCTGTAGGGAAAGACAGTCCCCAAGAGAGAAGGGTTCCTAGTCCCGTGGTCTCCGACAACGAGACGGATTATAATGATGAACAGTACCCTCCTGCTGAGGACAGGTACAAACAGCTGGAGGACCGATTAAGTGCTATGGAGATTCAACATGTGCCCGGGTTGGACTTTGGATACCTAGGCTTATCTTCTAGGGTGGTGATTCCCCACAAGTTCAAGGCACCTGCTTTTGCAAAGTACGACAGAGCTTCCTGTCCTAAGCTGCATCTCAGATCATATGTAAGGAAGATCCAACCTTACACTGCCGACAAGAATTTATGGATCCATTTTTTCCAGGATAATCTTTCAGGGACTCAACTCGAATGGTTCTATCAGCTGGATGGAGCCAGTATTCGTAACTGGGAGGACTTGGCTACTGCATTTTATAAGTAGTATCAATATAATTCCGACCTCGCTCCTACGCGTACCCAACTCCAGGGTATGTCACTAGGGACGGGTGAAGGATTTAAGGAGTATGCCCAAAAGTGGAGAGACCTGGCTGGAAGGGTGCAGCCACCTTTGACGGACCGTGAGCTTGTTGATATGTTCTTGGGGACCCTTTCTGGTCCGTTCTTCAACCATATGATTGGGAATTCTTCTGCTGGGTTTACAGATCTGATCTTAATTGGTGAGAGGATAGAAGCTGGTATCAAGTCTGGGAAGATACATAAAGGTGCCTCCTCGAGCACTGAAAAGAAGCCCTTCAAGAAGGAATCTAGTGTTGTTTATGGTTCAAGGAGACAGAATAAACCAGAACGCCGCCAAGCTGTCAACGCGGTGGTAATTTCAAAGCCTGCTGCTGCTCCTCAACAATATAACCAGCCAAGGGGTGAGAGACCTAGAAGGCAGTACACTCGGCTCAGCATGACCTTGTCCCAGATATTTCCACAGTTACTGTCAACCAATCTGGTAACTATAAAAGAAGCTCCGAAGGTGGTAAACACAACATCTCCAAAGTACAATCCTAACGCCCGCTGCGCTTATCACTCTGACAGCCCGGGGCATACTACGGATGATTGTTGGGCTCTAAAGAATAAGGTTCAGGACCTTATTGATGCTAAAGAGATAGAGTTCGAGGCGCCCGAAAGGCCCAATGTTGTGACTGCTCCCATGCCCAAGCATGAAGTGAATGTTGTAGAGGAAGATCTGTATGTAGCCTCTGTGGATGATATTGTTACTCCGCTGTTGACTGTCAAGAGGAACCTGTTGCTAGCCGGTTTATTTCCTGGATATAGTAAAGGTTGCCCTCTATGTTCTGTTTCGCCTGCTGGTTGTCCTTTGTTGAAGTCAGGCGTCCAAAGCCTGATGGATAATAAAGAGATCTTGTTCGAGAAGATTGTTGTTCCTGCTATCCCTACCGAAGAAGTATCCATTGTTACTATTTTCAACAACTCTCCTAAGGCTCCCTCGAAGAAGCCTGTCAAAATCATGTCTACTCAGAAGATTGCTCCTATCATCATCACTGTTCCGGGGCCCATCCCCTATACATCTGACAAAGCTGTCCCTTGGCACTATGGGGCAGATGTTTATGTTCTTGGGGTTAAACAGGAGTTTGATACTAGTACCGGCGTCAGCAACATCACTGGACCTTCCAAAGTCACTCGTAGTGGTAGACTGTTCTCACCTGATATTGCGCTACCAGCTATTCAGAGACCTATTGTCATCACACCTGCCAGTGTGCCTGCTTCCCTTCCTGACCAAGTTCCTATTTCTACCCCTGCTGTCGAGTCATATGACACTCGGGGCAAAGGGATTGCTACTGATGTGCCTGCCCAGACGGAGGCACCGAAGACAACCAATGTTGAAGCTTCCAAGCAAGAGATGGAAGAGATCCTTAAGATTATCAAGAAGAGTGATTTCAACGTAGTTGAGCAGCTGGGGAACACCCCATCAAAGATTTCTATGCTATCACTGTTGTTGTGTTCAGAGGGTCATGCCAAGGCTCTGATTACCTTCCTGAAGACGGCCCACGTGCCACAAGAGACGTCAGTTGATCAGTTTACCAATTGTGTGGCCAACTTAACTGCTGATAATGGTTTGGGTTTCTCCGACGCTGATCTGACTGCTAAGGGGAAGAACCACAACAATGCCATGCATGTCTCCATTGAATGCAGGGGCACTACTCTTGCCCATGTGCTGGTTGACACTGGTTCCTCGTTGAACGTATTACCCAAGAAAGCTTTAGATAGGTTGGATTGCGAGGGTTTGGAGCTGAAGCCAAGTAACATTGTTGTCCGGACCTTTGACGGGTCCAAAAGGATGGTACATGGCGAGGTTCATATCCCAATCAGAGTTGGTTCTCAGGTCTTTGATTCAACATTCTATGTGATGGACATCCGACCGTCCTATTCTTGTTTGCTAGGTCGCCCTTGGATCCACAAGGCTGGAGCTGTGACCTCCACACTGCATCAGAAGCTGAAATACCCGGTCAGAGGGAAGATTGTGACAGTTCAGGGGGAGGAGGAATATATGGTCAGCCACCTTAACTCGTTACGGTACATAGAGATGGATGGGGAATTCATTGAGACTCCATTCCAGCACTTTGAAGAGGTTCCTCAGACACTGGCATCAGCAGAGACTGTGACTGAAGAAGATTCTCCTTTGAAGATGGCTTCCTTAAAGGATGCCCGGGCTGTGATTGAGAAGGGTGAGTGTGCAAACTGGGGCCAACTTCCTGATTTTACTCTAAAGACTGACAATTTTGGTTTGGGTTTCACTGCAGAAGCTCAGAGGGTTGTTCATAAGGCAAGGATTGGAAGACCTCCTGTATTCATCACCAATTCAGGAGTAAATGCTATTGAAGACAACGTGGAGGAATCTGAATTAGACAGCTGGATCTACCCTACGACCGACGGTGGACCGAACAATTGGACTGTGAAAGACTTCGTACCTATTACTTTTGTCACTCAGTAATGAACTCCTTTGTTTTAAATTTGTAACAAACAATAATTTGAAACTTTATGGCCCGGTGCCTTACCCGGGGCACCGTGGCTTCATTTGTGAGGGATTTTGTGTGTCATTTTCATATATCATTAATAAAAGCATTGGACGTTTTTTACATTTCAAATCTTGCGCTCCTTTTCCTTCTTTATTATATATTGCAAAACAGCTATATTTACACACACTCACATATACAGGTTCCAATCCACTCTGGATCCCACTGGTAACGACTCTGCTACTGCCAGTTATGACTTCGAAAATCCGATCAACTTAGCCGAAGACGAAGGTGAAGATGATTGCGAAGTGCCCGGTGAGCTTACAAGACTGCTACTCCAGGAAGAGAGGGCCATTCAGCCACATGAAGAGCCAGTGGAAACGGTAAATCTGGGTACTGAGATAGACAGAAAGGAAGTCAAGATTGGTGCAAATCTGGAGTCTAGTGTGAAACAACGGTTAATTCAGATGCTGCATGACTATGTGGAAATCTTTGCCTGGTCTTACGAAGACATGCCTGGGTTGGATACCGACATTGTGGTTCATCACCTGCCTACCAAGGAAGAATGCCCTCCGGTAAAGCAAAAGGTCCGCCGTATGCGTCCAGAGATGTCCGATAAAATCAAAGCTGAGGTTATGAAACAGTTTGACGCCGGTTTTCTAGCAGTGACCTCTTACCCTCAGTGGGTTGCCAACGTGGTTCCAGTGTTGAAGAAGGATGGTAAGGTCCGAATGTGTGTTGACTACAGGGATTTGAACAGGGCGAGCCCTAAGGATGACTTCCCTCTGCCTCACATCGACATATTGGTTGACAACACTGCTCAGCATAAGGTATTCTCCTTCATGGACGGTTTCTCCGGTTATAATTAGATAAAGATGGCTCCTGAAGACATGGAGAAGACCACTTTTGTTACTCAGTGGGGCACCTTTTGCTACAAGGTCATGCCTTTTGGGTTGAAGAATGCTGGGGCAACCTACCAACGTGCCATGTTTGCTTTGTTTCATGACATGATCCATCATGAGATTGAAGTATACGTCGACGATATGATTGCAAGGTCCCAAACTGAGGAGGAACACCTTGACCATCTGCAGAAGCTGTTTGACCGGTTGAAGTTGTACAAGCTGAGGTTAAACCCGAACAAGTGCACCTTCGGGGTGAGATCTGGAAAATTGCTAGGCTTCATCGTAAGCGACAAAGGTATTCAAGTGGACCCTGCCAAAGTGAAAGCCATACAAGAGATGCCAGTTCCCAAGACAGAGAAAGAAGTCAGAGGCTTTATAGGACGTCTGAACTACATTGCCCGATTCATCTCACACCTAACTGCTACCTGTGAACCAATCTTCAAGCTGCTGAAGAAAGATCAAGTAGTACGTTGGAACGATGAATGTCAGGCCGCTTTCGAAAGAATTAAAGAGTATCTCCAAGAGCCGCCCATTCTTATGCCGCCAGTTGAAGGGAGACCTCTAATCTTGTACTTGACAGTATTGGACAACTCAATGGGGTGTGTGTTGGGGCAGCATGACGAGTCTGGCCGAATAGAGCACGCTATTTATTACCTTAGCAAAAAGTTTACCGACTGTGAGACCCGATACTCACTGCTCGAGAAAACTTGATGCGCTTTGGTATGGGCTGCTCGCCGGCTGAGACAGTATATGTTGACTCACACTACTCTTTTGATTTCAAATGTGGATCCGATCAAGTACATCTTCGAAAAGCCTGCCCTGTCTGGAAGAATAGCAAGATGGAAAATGATCTTTACTGAATATGACATCCAGTACACGACGCAAAAAGCAATCAAGGGAAGTGTATTGTCAGACCATTTGGAACACCAGGCAATGGACGATTACCAGTCGATAAACTTTGAATTTCCAGACGAGAATATCATGGTAGTAACTGATTGTGAAGGACCTGAGGAAGGATCCCGATGGTCTATGCACTTTGACGGAGCCTCAAACGCTTTGGGTAATGGTATTGGCGCTGTGATCATATCTCCTAAAGGCACTCATACTCCACTTACCGCCCGACTATGTTTCAACTGCACCAACAACATGGCGGAGTATGAAGCATGCATCATGGGTCTTCAAGCTGCAATTGACCTAAGGATCAAGTTTCTGAGTGTCTTCGGAGATTTCGCTCTCGTGATCAGTCAGATCAAAGGCGAGTGGGATACGAAACACCCAAACCTTATTCCTTACAAGGAGTATGTATTGACGTTGATTCCCCATTTCGAGGAGATAACCTTTGAACACTTCCCAAGAGAAGAAAATCAGTTGGCGGACGCGTTAGCTACGATGTCTTCTATGTTCAAAGTCAAGTGGGATAACGAGGCTCCCCGGATCATTATTTGGAAATTGGACGAACCTGCACATTGATGTGATCTTGAGGCTGAAGAGGTAACAGAAAAGCCTTGGTATCATGAAGTAAAGAGGTACCTCGAAGCTCAAGAATATCCCGAGGGTGCATCTGTTAACGACAAGAAGTTTCTGAGAAGGTTCACGGCAAAGTTCTTCCTCAGCAATGACATTCTCTACAAGCGAAACCATGATTCAACCTTACTGCGTTGTGTGGATAAGACTGAAGCAGAAAGGATCATGGCAGAGCTGCATGAAGGTACCTTCAGAACGCATTCCAGTGGACATACCATGGCAAAGAAAATCCTTCGGGCAGGATATTACTGGTCCACAATGGAAGCCGACTATTATCGGCATTCTCGGACATGTCACAAATGCCAAAAATATGCCGATAAGGTGCACATTCCTCTAGTTCCTCTGAACGTCTTGACAGCACCTTGGCCTTTTGCAATGTGGGGCATTGATATGATCGGCGAGATCATACCTACGGCATCCAACAGCCATCGCTTCATCCTGGTGGCGATTGATTACTTTACAAAGTGGGTTGAAGCGGCTTCCTATGCTACCGTAACCAAGAACGTCGTGGCACGGTTCATTCGGCATAACCTGATCTGTCGATACGGTGTACCTGAGAGGATCATTACGGACAATGGTACCAATCTTAATAACAAGATGATCACTGAGCTCTGCGAGCAATTCAAGATACAGCATCACAACTCTTCTCCTTACCGGCCGAAGATGAATGGGGCTGTAGAAGCGGCGAATAAGAATATCAAGAAGATTGTGCAGAAGATGACAGTGACCTACAAGGATTGGCACGAGATGTTACCGTTTGCTCTTCATGGGTACCGTACCTCAGCACGGACATCAACAGGGGCAACTCCCTTTTCCTTAGTCTATGGCATGGAGGCAGTCTTGCCTATTGAAGTCCAGATGCCCTCTCTCCGGATAATGAAGGATGCAGGTTTAAGAGAAGATGACTGGATCCAGACTCGGCTTGATCAATTAAACCTAATTGACGAAAAGAGACTCACTGCTATTTGTCATGGTCAGACGTACCAAAAACGGATGATCAAGGCATTTAACAAGAAATTCAGATGACAAGAGTATCAAGTTGGGGACCTGGTAATCAAACGCATCATTCTACCTCAAGGTGATCCCAGGGGCAAATGGACCCCTACGTACGAAGGTCCATTTATGGTTAAGAATATCTTCTCAGGAGGAGCGATGATTCTAACTACCATGGATGGTGACGACCTTCCTCACCCCGCCAATGCAGACATAGTAAAAAGATACTACGCATGATTAAAGACCCACTAGGTTGACACACCTAGGCAAAAATAAGGGCTTCCCAGCGAACCAAAAGGGTTCGGGCAAAAATAAGGGATGAAAAATGAAAAAATCTGTACACCCGGCAAGTCGAAAACCTGAAAAGGCGGCTTGGGCAAAAATGGGTATCCCGGTGGACTGAAAACCCGAAAGGGCGGTCCAGGCAAAAGTTAGGGATTAAAGCGTAATACTATGTCTCATTGGATCACCTTGCATCCAGACTCCAGTATCAACTATCAGGCTCAGACGACATCGATCAATCAGCTTCATCTCCAACTGAGCAGCAAAGTGATGAGACGCTTGAAGACATAAAGGCGATAGCAGAGTTGGAACCCAGTGGGATTTTTCACATAGCTGTTTTGTTTTCCTTTCACAAAATTGTATAAACTCTATGTTGTTCGGCGGCGTTCTCTTACTAGGACGTCAGCCTCTTGTATACAAAACACCTATTTACAGGCAGATTTCAAAATCAATACAAGCTCACTTTTTCAGACAAATTGCCATTTGTTTTTCCTTTATCTGTTTTGTTTTGCAAAGAACGTCCAATGTTCATTTTTTATATATGCATTTGACATTAATTGTTGTTCATAAATATTTGCATACGAAACAAAGGAATAATTACAGGTGACATCAGAAACAGGGGCAATAATGAGTTGTCTAAGCGATCTAGTTGCTCTGTCCACCGAGGTACCAAGGTAAGTTCAGATGAAGAATGTAACCACGATACCTTTACTCCCTGTAGAGTAAGACAGCAATGGTAGCTCTCACCACTGAGACTTACAACTACGGATGAATCAGTCATACCCTCTCCCAAGCAGAGTTGGTCTCCCATCAGCCCCGAAAAGGCACAGTATCCCTAGCAAGTCAGCAACACTCTCCCCAAGCAGAGTTAGGCTACTGTCAGCCCTAAGGAAGTTGGATATCCCTAGAAGATCTCAATATTCTCCAGCAGAGTATAGAGATATCCCTCAGCAAGCATCCCCGACAGTCTTAATATTCCTCGACAGAAATATAAGATTGTTCCCTTGCGGAATACAGATACCCCCAGTGGAGCCATTTCCCCAGTGCAGTCCAAAAGTTTCCCCAAGAGAGTTGAATCATCTCCCCAGTAGATTCTGGAAGCTTGTCTCCTGCAGAGTACAAATACCTCTCCCAACCATATTCAAAGGTTATCCCCCACCAGAGTCTAACTGGGTTATCCACAGCAAATTGCAACGGAAAGATCGTCCTCAGCGAAGTCCTTTCTATCCCCAGCGGAGTCATCATCAAAATCCCTCAACAGAGCTTATCAACAGAATCCCCAGCGGAGTTATCGTTAAAATCTCAGCAAAGCATCTCTCCCCACAGAGTAATTCCCCGCAGAGTAATATCTTCACCAGGTTTATTCCCCAACGGAGTCATCTTCTCCTACCGGTTTATTCTTGCAATCATCTTCGTTCATCATCCCCAGCGGAGACGAAGAACTCTACTCTTCAACATCAGCCCAGGATTCAACGAACTTCCCGGCATTCGTCAAGGATTTATTTTCCCAGACGAAGATACATTCATAAACATCACATTGTCATACATCATGATCCATGTATATACGCATCATATCACACAATCTCATTTATTTTGAGAACATCATGACATCATGCATTTCATACATCATGACATTGCATACAACTAATGTTTTGCCTTTTCAGGAAAAAGTCAATCAAAAGATATTACCATCAACCTTTTGAAGTTCCGGATTCGATACCTGTATCTAGCCAGGGCATATTTGTGAGCGATTGATTGTAGATCTATACCTGTATCGAGCCAGGAAAGTATCTGCATGAAGAGATTGAAGATCAACACCTGTAACAGGCCAGGAAATTATCTTTCATTCTCAGGTCAGAGCTCTACACCTGTATCCAGCCAGGAAAGCTATCTCGACCAACCTTTTAAAGTTCCAGATTCTATACCTGTATCTAGCCAGGGCATATCTGTGAGCGACTGATTGTAGATCTATACCTGTATCTAGCCAGGAAAGTATCTGCATGAAGAGATTGAAGATCAACACCTATAACAGGCCAGAAAATTATCTTTCATTCTCAGGTCAAAGGTCTACACCTGTATCTAGCCAGGAAAGCTATCTCGGCCAACCTTTTGAAGTTCCAGATTCGATACCTGTATCTAGCCAGGGCATATCTATGAGCGATTGATTGTAGATCTATACATGTATCTAGCCAGGAAAGTATCTGCATGAAGAGTTTGAAGATCAACACCTGTAACAGGCCAGGAAATTGTCTTTCTTTCTCAGGTACGCAAGTTCTCGCTAAGGAATCTCTTACGCGATCAACATCTCCAGATGGCATCTTTAAGCCCATCTCCACAACTATCCATTACAAATGGCATCCATAAGCCCATTCCCGACAAGATTGTGTCGCATCTCCAGATGGCATCTATAACCCCATCCTCCTATCCATCATCTCTCCAAATGGCATCTGTAAGCCCATTCCCGACATCACATTGCTGATACTACACTATGCGAGTGCAAATTTCTGGGCACTTTAGTGTTCAATCATCTTCCACCTTCGGATCACGAAAGGCACGCAAGCCAATCTACATCCTCAGGTCTAAGAAGATTGAACAGGGGAAACTGTTGTACCCCAAAATTTTCCCTCCCATATTCTTCAAGATTTGTTAAGAATCATCTTCAAATGATTCAAGATTTCTCAAGGGTTGCACATTCCAAATGCCTCCTAAGCCAATCAAAATTAGGGTTTTTTTTTCTTCCAAGGAATTTGAGGTTTTCAATGGCTCAATCAAGTCTCCCATGCCTATATGCATGCTCAAACACCTACATGCCAAGTTTCAAGACTCACAGTGCCAATTTGCACAGTCAAAAGCTTCATTTGATCCACAGTCAACTACAAGGGCAAAATGGTCATTTTACAGTCAACAGTCAGAATTTTTGGTCAACATCTTATTTTGAGCTCACAATCATCATTTGATCAAGTCTTGATCATGATTCCACAAGCATGGCTCAAAAATCATCAAGATGCAAGAAGTTATTATTTTTGGACAGTAGAAAAGTCAACTGTATCTTGACCAAGGCATAACTTTTTCATGGTTCATCAGAAAAATCCCATCCAATGCTCATTTTGAACGGGATGACATTTCCTACAATTCATCTTCACATTCTAAGTCCAAGAAATGCTCTCACAAAAAGTTATCAATTTCTACATTATAGGTCAATTTCAAAAGTCAACAAAAATGCACTTTAAGTCAAAGACCATAACTTGATATTGGTAAATCCAAATGACATGGGACCAAAGGCATTGGTTAGAGGACTTCAAGACCTTTCCAAAATGTCCAAGAACATGTTCATATGATCCAAATTGAGCAAGATATGCATTGGAGAAGTTGGGAAATTTTTATGAATTTGCAAAAGTCAACTTTGCCCAAAACACCTTGTTTTTGCTAATGGGCTTCAAATTCCTTCTTGAAACTTTATTCAAAGCTTATGCACGACCCATTGAGATTATTTGAATTTATTTTCTTATTTTTTATTAATTAATTGGATTTTTAATTGATTTTAATTCATTTAATTAATTTAAAATGTAGGAAATATAAAGATTTGATTTTTTCAATCTTTTTGTGAAGCAAACAAGCTCAAGACATGTTGGCAATTCGTGTGCAAATCAAAGGGACAAGAATCTCCAAGTTTGGCAAGTTTTTCCAATCAAAAATATTCAAAAAGATGTGATTGCAAATCAAATATTCAAACCATCATGCAATGGATTTTTTGTGCAAGATTTAACCTAATTCTCTTCTACTATATATACACAAGCTAAACCTAATGCCATGGATGTGAATTTGCTGCTGAAGAGGCCATAGCAACATTGAAAAAAATCAAAGAAAAGTGAAAATTGTTTTCCATAGTTTAGCACGATTCAAAGCATTTTATTGTTTCTAATCTATTGCAGGGGTTCCCAGAGACATATTGCAATCCAAACCAAGTGTTAAAGCTCAAGAAATACCCAAGAACAGTTTCACGGTTTGAACATTTTTTTCAGAATCGCATCTCATTATTCATGTGCATTTGACATATTTTGTTGATTGTTTTGTGTTAATAGGAATTGTACGAAACTTTTAGCATAGGTTAATTGGATTAAAACACCCAGAATCCAAAGACACCATGAACGTTTTCTAGGGTTTCCAAGCTTTGAATTTAGGGCTTTCCAAATCCAGTAAAATTGGGACCCCTAAGGCATATGGTTGAAACCGTCAGAACCAGACGAATCAAAATCCACCCTCGCGAAATATTTATATAGAGAACAGTTCTATTCGTTATTTTTTCTTATTGCAGGTTGTGGGGGTTAAAAACCCCCGCTATCCAATGTGTTTTATGCAGGTTCAGTGAGGAAGATGATGATGCGTTGGTATACCATTGGGCAATTCAAAAAATGCGCGCTTGTTTTTATGTTTACAGCATAGTGATTAGTTTTTATATATTATATTTGTTTCTCATTATAATATCAAAGCAAGCAAATGGCCTGGTGGTAGATGCGCTGGACGTTGATCATTGGGACCTGGGTTCGATTCCCAGGTCCCCCAAATAATTGTTTCTATTTTTTCTTATGTAATCTCATGCAGGCTTTCAAAGGGGTTCTATCATGCACCTCTCACATCCAAGCGCCAAGTGGCCACATGCACTAATCAGAAGATCATAAATGGATGACCACCATACTCCCAGTCAAAGCATGCGTAGACAATTTCCAAAGTCAACAAAGGCTTAATGTTAATGGGCCACAGGATTTCCAGATTAACCTCCTAATGGGCCCAACACCCCCCCTGGTTCATTCATAATTTTCTTTTTATTTTCTTTTACTAATTATTATTATTAATTATTATTATTATTATTTAATTAACTTAATTAATGTTTTTCATAATAAATTCAGAAACCTAAAATTTTATTATTATTATTATTTATTAATTTCACTTTATTTTTTTGTAAATAAATTCTAACAAATTAATTTAGTTTAATTAGGTTTAATTTTGACTTTTTCATAATAAATAAAATAAATTTAGAATTAGGGTTTTCTTGACAACTTTTAATTTCTTTTATTTTTATTTTCATTAAAACATAAAAAACATAAAAAAATACTTTTTCTTTTAATTAATTAATTAATTAGAATTAGGTTTAATTTAATTTAATGCAAAAGGACCAAAATTCCATTCTTTTCTCAAAAAGGGTCAAAACCCTAAGGACTTTTCCCAATTCAATTTCCCTCGCGCGCATTTTTTTATTTATTATATTCATGTAACTGTTCCGAGAATGTAATAGCGTAATTAGGACTTTTATCGCTTTCTTTTATTTTCCCGCATTTACTTTTCCAAAGGGTTATGTTTTTGGCGATGTAAATACCCGACGCCTTGTAATAGCGTAGATTTACTTTCCGCAATTTACTTTCCGCACAATTATTAACTGTTAACTATGCATGACAAGACTTGCCTGAAAAATAAAATCAACTCGTAGCTCACCATAAAATGTGCAAAGATAATCTAAATTGAAACCTGACACACTCGCACATGCCACTCCTAGGGTACGCCTCACTTGGTTGCCTCGACGTGGTCATTGAGTATAGGGTGTTTTAGAGGTCGCCCTCCTGTCTAACGATCCAGTTGCCTCGAAACGGTTGCCTCGGATAAAAAAAGGATCTAGGACATTAGGGTTACTGCTAAGGCGTCCTACTATTGCTTGGGTGACCACATGTCCCTATAATCGAATTGACCCGAATAACTCCGACGACGGTGCTACCTACTTCTCAATAGTGGGATGGCACTGTCTAAAGGACATTTACACAGCTTAATTTCTTTTGAGTAGGTAGAGGTTCTAAGGTACTTGCTCTTTCAAAACAAAAACAACTCTTCGCACTTACACTTTTTCTGACAAAAGTTTTCAAACAAACACTTCATGACACTCTTGAGGACTGATACAAGAGTTAAACGAAGTTTTCAAACAAACTTTTTTCAAAACCCACAAACACAAGAAAAGCAAACATTTTTTGAAAACATAGTGAGCAAGTACCTAAGAGCCCGTGGATAACCACGGATAGAAAGGGTGCTAACACCTTCCCTTTCTATAATCTACCTCCCGAACCGAGAAACATCTCGAAAAGGAATTTTGCTGTGCTTTTGTCCTTTCCTTATTGGAGAAAATAAAAGACAGTGGAGACTCTTGCTTACCGCGACATTTCGCGAACCAGCATTTCAAAACAGTCAGTTCTATTCCCACCGATCACATTAGGGTTTTCTTTTTCAGGAGAAATTAGGGCTCAAGAAGGGTATAATGTTAATCAGGAAGCCAAGACGAACTCAACCATGTGTTTGGAGTTGATTTATGTGGCCTAGAATGGATTTTAGAGCAAGCTTGTGCATTTAGCTGCGGATCCAAATCCGCAGGAAATATTTGCAGGGGCTGGAGGTAGGGGACGATGGCGTGTCGCTTCCCCAATGGCCAATTCAAATAATGGCGCATTATTTTGTTTTTCTGGCATATAATTCATTTTATTTTATTATTATTATTGTTTAATATATTAACAAACAAGACCAAGTGGCCTAGTGGCGAAGCAAGCACTCCAAATACCATCAGGACCTGGGTTCGAATCCCAGGTCCTCCAAATTTCTCTTTGTTTTATTTCTTCAGGTTATCATGTGCATATCTGGGTGCGTAGTGTACCATACTCCCTCGCTCGATCAATTGCCAGATGGCCCCTGGCCAGATCTGGTGGCCAAGAGATGATGGTCCACCACGGTCTAAGTCAGCGTGCAAACCTCAGATCTGAAAAGTCAACAAAAGGCAAGCGCTTAATGGGCCTTCAGCTTGCTATTCTTACCCCCAAAACAGGCCCATACCCCTCTCTCTCTATATTTTATTTATTTTGTTTTAATTATTTATTTTATTATTTCCATTTAATTACTAACCAATCAAAAATTCTTTTTATAAAATTAAAACCACAAAAATATTCTCTTCATAAAATCAAATTTTTATTTTTTAACAAATACTAATTAAATTAATTTAGGTTTTTAATTAGAAATAACTTTAATATATTTTTGTAAATAATTAAAATTAATTAGACTTAATTAGGTTTTTACTAACATTGATTAGTTTTATTTTCTTTCTTTAAATACCAAAAATCCAAAAAATTATTTATTTTCATTAATTAATTAATTTATTTATTAATTTAATAATTAACTTAGGTAATTTCTCTCTTAATTCAAAAACAACAAAAAAAATCATTTCTTTAACAAAAAAAGGGTCAAAACCCTAGAACTTTGCACTCGATTTAATTTCCCGCATGCGATTTATTTTTATCCAATTATGTACTTGCTCCCGGATTGTAATAGCTTAATAGGATTTTTATTTTATTTTTATCGCTTTATTTATTTTTGAAAGGGTTTGTCTTTGGCGATGTAAATACCCGACGCCTTGTAATTTACATTCCGCAATTTATTTTCCGCAAATATAACTGTTAGATGTTTGATAATAGGATGCATGATAAGACTGAATGTTTTAACCTAAAATCAACATAGATCACCATTAAAATGTACAAAGATAAAATTAACTGAAAACGACACACTCGCACATGCGCACTCTTAGGGTACACCCCACTTGGTTGCCTTAGTACACGGTCATTAAGTATAGGTCGCTTTAGAGGTCGCCCTCTTGTCCAAAGATCATAGTCGCCTCGAAACGGTTGCCTCGTATATTGTTGCCTCAAAAAAAATGATCTAAGACATTAGGGTTACCGCTAAGGCGTCCTAGCATTGCTTTAGTGACCGTAACTCCCTAAATTCGAATTAACCCTTAAACTCCAACGACGGTGCTACCTACTCATCAATAGTGGGATATCATTGTCTAAAGGAAGATAGCATAGAACGATTCCTTTTTCGAGTAGGTAGATGGTTCTTAGATACTTGCTCTTTAAAAAAAACAAAAAAATTTCACACTTACACTTTTTCGAACAAAGTTTTCAAAACAAAAACTTTTTCAAACCCACAAGCACAAAGAAAGCAATTTTGAAAACAATATGAGCAAGTACCTAAGAGCCCGTGGATAACCACTGATAGAAAGGGTGCTAACACCTTCCCTTTCTATAATCTACCCCCCGAACCCGAGAAATATCTCGAAAAAGGAATTTTTCTGTGCTTTTTTCCTTTCCTTGTTGGATAAAATAAAAGTCGGTGGCGACTCTTGCTTACCGCGACATTTTGCGAAAATAAACGCAAAACACAAACCAGCATTCCAAAAAACAGTCAATTCTTCCCACCGTATCACAGTATGCTACTGACTTGTCTGTTAAGTGTGTCAGGTACTCTGAGAAAAGTTTTTAATATTGACTTTATTGATTTGAGTTCCACTTTACTTGTGGGACATGAATGTTATATTTACAATATTGTATTCTTTGTATGTTTGTATTGCCTTGCAGGATGCTTATGTGTTTATATTTACTACATACCGATTGCAATTTATTTTCACATTAAGGCCTTAATGTTTATGCTTGACGAGACGACTTCTTACTTTTTTCTTTATTGATGCTAGCTTGTTCGAAGACCTATGAATTTTGTTACTGTTTAGTTGCTTTATTGTGAATTTATATCCGTTCGGTACTTTCTCATCTGATTTACTCTTTCGGCATTTTACTGCTTACTTAGGATTAGAAGTTCATACCACTTGGTAGGCAATTCTAGAAGTCATTTTTAGGAGGCCATGTTTGTGATTGTTTACTTTTTAATCTTGCATAGCGGGATGATGGTTTAGTGTCCTTTTATGGAAATTATTCATATGTTCTCAAAAGGAGGCAAGTGGAAAGGGTTAGTAATCAACCCCACCAGTTTTCCGTCTGTGTCGCTCATATGCTTACTTTTTGCAAGTAGATGCTCTGAACATGTGCCCAGGATCTGAATGAGTATAAGTCCAATTAAGACAAGTGAAAATGTTTCCTGCAATTGGATCCCCATATTTTCTTTAGCTCGTGTTGACCGACACTTATGCTCGGTGTATGTATACACTTTGTCTTTTCCCCTAGATCCGTCTTGCCCTGGTAATTGATACCACGATTAAGAACCTATTATATTCCCACAGTTTTATGGCTTGGTTAACTCTCGTGATTCACTCCCCTTGGTTATGGCTCAACCCTTGGTCTGATGCTTGGTTGCTTGTCTATGGCGGGACATACCCCTTTTACTACTTGGCTTGCGCCTTGTAGGTGTTTGATTCCCGAGTGATGCTCAAGCTTTTGTTTGTTCAGATGTTTTGCCATCTGTTTCTTTGTTTCTCATCACAGGATTTGTGATGTTTTACCATCTCCCCGATGGATGTTTCGTCATCCATTCTCGTACTTTCTCTTATGAGAGTATGATTGTTCTTGCGTCTTTCTTATGAGATATTTACCATGCTCCCTTAGGACTTGCTCGTTTAGGATAGTTCTCGAGCTAGACATTAGGATAAGTCTCCATGTATGTCCACTTATGTATATATTCCCTTTCATCCTTGTCATAGGGCCATCTTTGTATGATCATATTAAGACTAGAGATTAGGATAGTCTCCCCTAGTTGTTTTCCTTTTCGTTTTCATATTTGCATTTAAAACTAAAACTTCTTTTTCTTGGAAAATGTATAAAATTTGTTAACCATACAAAAATCATTTTCATGGTAAAAACACCAACTAATTCATTTCTTTTATCCATTAATATTTTCCCTTCTAAGAACATGTGGATTCCTTTAAACTACAATGCATGGGTCTCCAATGGTCGAGCGGCGGTGGAAAGATCGAATTTAACATTGTTCATTTAAAAAATACACAAACAAAAACATGTGATCCGAACTACGACTGCTCTGATTACTTAAAAGGGATACGTAGACATCTGGTTATGGGGATCAGTCGAGCGAACTTTGTAATTTTTATTTCTTTTCACTGTGTTTTCTCTTTTGTATGCATTCCATCTTTGCATCTTTCTTTTTAGCTCTTAAGCCTTAGACATAGATTTTGACCACATCCATTAGATTAGATAACAAGAGTGAATCCCGTGGAGTACCACGGACATGAAGGGTGTTAATACCTTCCCTTCGCGTAAGTGGCTCCCTTACCCGATCTCTACGGTCGCAAGACTGTAATTTCTCCCCTTCAGGTTTACTCGATGTTTACCTTTCCCTTTCGAAGGGATAAAAAAACATTGATGTTGAATTCATTGATTTTCATTGTTCGATGATGTTTCGGCCGATTGTCGCAGCTGGTGACTTCACTGGGGATAAGTTGACCAAATGCTGGTCCAATCCAGAGTCGATCCTAGCTCTTGCTTTCTTTTCACTGGGTGTTTATTTTTATGCTTTATAGCTTGTTTATTTTGTACATGTTTATCTGAGCATATGTTTGCATTGCATTTTATCACTTTCCATATATTGGTGATATTGTTGTAGGCTCTGTTTTCATGTTTGGGTGGGTGTTATAAGAGGTAAAAGGCCCAATACCCAAGCCAAGTGAAAACTATAAGAACCCTAGGAATAGAGTGGAACATAACGGCTAGTTGACTTAGTTTTCACTTTTGTCGTTATGTCCTCCATGCTCAGATATGATACAAGTAGGGGGCTATGATTTTCACTTAGGTGATATGGTGATAGCTTTTCAGGAGTACCCTCGATTCTGAGTTACCCGACTTTACCTTGACCTAGTTTTCACCCTGAGTAGGGAGGGACATGATTATCACAGGTACAAATGGTGACTATGTTCTGGTGGTGACTTTTGTTCTGTTGATGATTGTGTAGTTCTTTTCGTTCTAAGATTTATTTTCTGAATTTATGATATGTTATCCAAGAAATTCATTTGGGTTCATGTTCTAGATTTTTACACTCAGTATGTTCAGAGACAGCACAATAGTTAACTTACTTTATGGAAACTTTGGTCCTATGATTATTGCACTTGTATCATGGCATATTTATTTTACAAAATAAATGATATATATATATATATATATATATATATATATATATATATATATATATATATATATATATATATATATATATATATATATATATATATATATATATATATATATATATATATATATATATATATATATATATATATATATATATATATATATATATATATATATATATATATATATATATATATATATATATATATATATATATAACCTGCATGTGCATTTCATTTCCAGGATTATTCTAAGGTTTGTCATTAGCATCAAAGATGGATAACAATATGGAGAGAAGCACAGAGCCTCTCAGAAACACTACTGCCTATCATTTTATGTGCTTTGGTGGATGATTGTGAGAGATAGAAGCCCTTGTAAAAGGGCCAAATGAAAGGTAGGATGGTATGGAAATTTGTTGCCCTTGGTGCATGATAATTTTGAACAGTGGGCTGTAAGAGCATTTCTCCAGTTATATGACCCGCAGTTGTGTTGTTTTACCTTACAGAACTATCAATTGGCACCGACTCTTAATAAATATGCAAACATTATGAATTTCAGGTTGACTAATGGTATTCCTTTTGTTCAAACTCCAGAGACTTAAGATTACATGGCAATCGTCAAGTCTCTTTATTTGACCTTTGGTGAATTTGAAAATAATTGGATTAATAAAAGCGGCACGAGTGGTCTCCCATTGAATTATTTGGTGTCAAAGGCCATGGTTTTTGCGAGAGATAGGAATTGAACCGCATTCAATGCGCTTCTGGAGGCTATGGTTTATGGTTTGGTTCTCTTTTCAGTTTCTCAAAAGTTGGTGCATGTGTCTGCATTATATATCTTCATGAATAGTAATCTAATACCAACTCTACTTGCCGACACTTATTAGACTATCCATTCCCGACATGGGAAGAAAAGGGAAGTTATGTGTTGTGCGATTGTGTTTTACAAGTGGTTGATGTGACACATGCCTTTGAAAGGACCTTTTGTTCATGTTTCTGAGTCATCTTTGTGGTCTTAACTTATCATGGGATTAACTTCATATGATATTGCTTGGAAAAGTGTGTTGGGTGTGAAAGAGATTATTGTAGGGTGTGGAGAATTCCCTAATGTTCTGCTCATGGGAACAAGGGGCTGCATTAACTATAATCCTATCTTGGCACGCCATCAATTAGAATTCTTGATGATGGATCGACCCACTGATTGGGAGCTGTTGGATCCAAGACCGTGTGAAGAAAATTTTTCTACCTTAAAAAAGGGAAGAGTTGTTATATCCTCAGCCTGATTTTGATCCATTAATTGATGGTCGGGTGATTGATCACTTATCTCATGTAGGGTCGTCTTCTAGGAAGTCTGCGCTAGGAGGGTCGAATGTTGTGCCCTTGATATGTTTCAAGAATGTCAAGGCAGAGAATCTCAAACTCTAAGATAAACAGAAAGAAATAAACATGGATCTATCTTTTGCATTGCAAGATAAAAATAGGCTTATGAAGGAAGTCAGAGTGAAAGACTAGCTGCTATAAAGATATGGTTTGCTTGAGCAGTCAAAGAGGCTCAAGGTCGGGGTTTCTGGTACAACTAGTTGACAAGCTGAAGAATTATGGGCTAGCAGTCAGGAGGTAGAGAAGCTTCAGTCGGCTAAAGATAAGTTGGAAACTAAGCACTTTGAAGAGGTTAAGACTTTGAAGAAAAATCTACGAGAGAAAGATTTTAGTTTGACTCAAGTTGTGAAAGAGTTGACAATAACCAAAGCCCGGGTAGAAAATAAAGACAAGGTTCCAATAGAGGAAGCTTAGAAGGGAAGTGCATATTCTGAGGATTGGGAACTCAAATACCATTTTTTGTTGGCTTTGGTGAAGAAGAGGGGTTTTGTGAATGAAGAACCGTTTTTAGAGGATGATCATCCAAGTGGTTGAGTTTGGGGAGAAGTTTGTATTGCACTTTCTTTTTATGTTTATTTGTTGACAAAGTCACCGCCAGTCTTATTGGATGGGGTCTTTTTGATGATTGACTTTATTTGTACAAAGTCCTTGTTGTATGAATGCTTATTTACCTGTATGATATGAGCAGTTTCTATTCAGATACTTTGTCTTTTATTTTCTTTATCTTGTTGTTTATCCTATTTCTTATTGATGCTTGATGAAAGACCACATGATTTTCCTGGAAATGATAAAACATTTCATGCATAACCATTCATCCATGCACATTACATCATGACAGGTTATCTTAGGACAATATTCTTATCTTAATTCTACTTTTCTTATCCAAAGTTCAAGATGACTACTCACCGGTAGTCAACCAGAAACAACTTTCCAAGGCAGATGGAATAGGTCCAGGCTGAACTCGCTGAAATGAGGGCCTAAATGGCCACTCAGATGACCCAGTTCATGGAGGTCATTACGAATGTGAATTACCGACAGAATGAGTTGGCTACTCTCGTCAACAATCAACATTGCAATCAGGCAGATGGTGGGAATTAAAGGCTTTATCAAGACATTTCCGTCGGACTAAGGGATGTTCAGGACCAACCTTTTGTGAATCTTCACAAGCCTCCTGGCAATCCGTTTCTACGCGTCGATAACATGGGGGAAGTTTCCTCCATCTCTGGGACCTCGTCTTATGGGTAACCGAAGATATAATCAGGGTGTAAGGAATTATAAGGAGCAGGACTATGACTATGATCAGGATGAATATCAGTTTTTTTAGACGACATTCTGAGCCAAAAGTTCAAGTTGAGGACAGAACATATCGGCTGTTGGAAGAATGGCTAAAAGTTGTTGAAGGACAAGGAGTCCTTGGCATTTATGCTAATGATCTCAGGCTGGTGTCTGGAGTAAAGGTTCCCCCTAAACCTCCATTATTTGAAAAGCACAACAGTTCATCATGTCCCATTACTCTCGCTACTGCTTATTTCAGAAAGATATTGGTTCATACTGAAGATCAAGGGCTTTTGATCCATTATTTCCAAGATAGCCTATCTGGGGCATCCCTGGAATGGTACATGAAGCTTGAAAAAACTCATGTTCGATGCTGGAATGATCTTGCTAGTGCTTTTGTCAAACACTACCAGTAAAATATGGATATGGAACCTAATCACACTCAGCTACAGAGTTTGGCACATGGGCCAAATGAATATTTCAAAGAGTACACCCAAAAAATGAGTGTATTGGTTGCAAGGGTTCAACCTCCACTCATGGAGCGGAAACTCATAGATATGTTTATGAGCACTTTGTAAGGGCCTTATTATGATCACATGATAGGAAGTGCTTCAGAAGGATTTGTAGAGTTGGTGATGGCTAGTGAAAGGATTGGAGTGGGTTTGAAATCGGGAAAGATTCAAGTTGGAAATTCCAATGGTTCATCGGGAGAGTGGTAAGAATCCATTCAATGTTTACCCTAAGAAAAAGGAGGGTGACACAAGTGCAGTTTATTCTCATAGGGGAAGAGATGGAGATCGTCAGCACCAATAAGTCAACGATGTTTCTATTCCTATTAATATTCCTCAATAGCAAAGGCAGAATTATGTTCCTCAATAGCATAGATAGAAGATGCTCCCCGTTAGTACAATAACAATCAGCAGTAAAGACATCCAAGGAAGTTTGAACTCTTGCCGGTATCTCTTACTGAAGTACTACACTACTTGCTTGACTTAAAGTTAATCAATTTGAGAAATCTGCCTGCACCCACCGGAAGGCTCCCTTCTAGTTATGATACTAACGCAAGATGTGAATTCCATTCTGGAAGAATTGGTCATTCTACTGACAATTGTTATACGTTGAAGTGCAAAGTGCAAGACTTGTTGGATGCCAAGGAAATTGAGTTTACTCCGGTGAATGGTATGGATGTTGTTCAAGACCCATTGCCTATTCATGGAGGGGTTGTTGTTAATATGATTGATGATAGTGGTGAGATGTTAAATTTAGTAAGGGATGTAGAATAAGTGACTACTTCATTATTGTACGTCAAGAGGTATCTGCTTGAAAATGTTATCTTTTCGGGCTGTGCTTCAGATTGTGTTAAATACAAAGAGAAACCAAAGGGCTGTGAAGATTTGAAAGTTGGCATCCAATTCTGATGGATGAGGGTTCCCTATAGTTCGATAGGAGACCAAGATTCCAAAAAGTTACTGAGGAATATATTGCTTTGCTATCCTTTCCTTACACTTTTGTGTGTATTCCTACTCCATCTAGGGCGCCTCCTTTGATGATTACAATACCTGGTCTCCTACCATATACTAGTGAGAAGGCCATCTGATGGCATTATGGTGCTTATGTATTTTACCATGGGGTGAAGCAAGAGACAAATACCCATCCTTTTGAGGAAGAACTTATTGAAAATAATGAAACAGATGTTCATAACTTCTCTGGTGTTGGTTGAATGACCAGAAGCAGAAGAGTGTTAGGTCCTTCCAATGCACATGATTTTGCGGATGCCTTATCAAGGGAAAAAGAAAGCAGAAGGTGGTGATTGGTAATCCGAGAGTTACCCCAGCTAATGTGACTCAGTCAATTCCTATGCTGGGAACTTCTTCAGCTCCTGATGAACTCGAAGAGTTGATGCGAATTATCAAGAAGAGTGATTACAATATAATTGATTAGTTGAGTCATACCCCTTCCAAGATGTCTATCTTGTCCTTGTTGATTTATTCAGAGCCCCACAAAAATGTTTTGATGAAACTGTTAAAAAATGCTTCTGGTGCCACATGATAAACTGTTAATCAATTTGAGAATGTTTGTGCCAACATATCTGCCAGAAACAGCCCAAGATTTACAGACTTTGATCTCCCTCCTGAGGGACGTGATCATAACAAAGCACTACAAATTTCTATGGAGTGTAGAGGAACAACTTTATCCCATGTGCTGGTAGACACAAGCTCGTCTTTGAAAGTGTTACCCAAGTCAACTTTGATGAAAATCGATTATTCTGGCCTTGAAGTTTGTCCTAGTGACTTAATGGTAAAGGCATTTGATGGATCTCAAAGATCAGTGTTGGGAGAGGTGGACTTGCCTATCAAGGTTGGTCCTCGGAAATTTACTACTACATTCTTCATCATGGATATACAACCAGCATATTGTTGCTTGATAGGACGTCCTTGGATTCATAAAGAAGGGGCAGTCACCTATACGCTACATCAGAAACTCAAATACCTTGTGGATGGAAAGGTGATAACTGTGTGCGGGGAGGAGGAATATATTGTGAGTCATCTAACTTCTTTTCACTATGTGGAGATCGAAGGTGAAATACATAAAACTCTGTTCCAAGCTCTTGAGATATTCCAAACAATCAACATTCCTCCTTCTGAGCAGAGAAGAAATCATGAGACTTTTATGTCTTCCTTCAGAGATTCTAGAGCTATGGTAGAGAATGGTAACCTTTAAGGATGGGTAAGTATGGTGGAAGCTATTCCTAAGTTTGACAAGTCTGGTCTTGGCTTCATTCCAGGTCAACTGAGTGCAGCTCCTAGAGCGCCTGGTCTATCTACTCTTATGAAGTTTTCCCTTCCTAGTGCAGCTCAAAATGGATACACCAATGTCGTTGGTGATGATGGGGATTGTGGCTACAACATTGCAGATTGGATTCGTCCAATTATTCTAGGCCAGGAAATCAACAATTGGACTTCTATTGATGTTGTCCAAGTTACAACTACGGAGGAGTAATATTCTTGTTTTTTTATTTTTATCATGTCATAATTCCTACGCTCTGCCCAAGGCATAGTGAATCATTGTGTAGGGCTACCATGTTTCTCTTTTTCAAAAGTTTATCATGAAATAAAGGACGTTTTTTGCATTCAAATTTTGTGTTCCTTTTATTTCAGTTTTTTATTTTCTTTAAAATGGAAATGTTTGTTTTTTTCTTCTTTCATACACCATCACTAAAAAGAAAATCAATCAATTATGCAGATACACATCCACCATGGACACCATTGATAATGATTCTGCTATCGCTCATTATGAATTTGATTATCCGATCTACCAAGCCGAAGAAGAGGGTGAGGAAGATTGTGAACTCCGTGACAAGTAGGCAAGATTGTTAGAGCAAGAATAGAAGGATATCTAGCCGCATCAAGAATCTCTGGAAATGATCAACTTGGGCACTGAGGAGCCAAAGAAAGAGGTCAGAATTGGGGCCGACTTAGAAGAAAGTGTAAAGGTAAGACTAATTGAGTTGCTCTGTGAGTATGTTGATATCTTTGCTTGGTCTTATAAGGATATACTTGGACTTGATATGGACATTATGGTACACAAGCTGCCTCTCCGAGAAAATTGTCCTCCGATCAAGTAGAAACTTCTAAGAACTCATCCCGAGATGTCCAAGAAGATCAAAGAGGAGGTACAAAAACAATTAGATGCTTGTTTTCTAAAGGTGATCAATTATCCGCCATGGATTGCAAACATTGCATCGGCGCCGAAGAAAGATGGTAAATTCAGGATGTGTGTTGATTACAGGGACCTGAATAGAGCAAGTCCTAAATATGATTTCCCGCTTACCCACATTGATATCTTGGTTGATAATACAGGTCAGTCAAAAGTGTTTTCCTTCATGGATGACTTCTTTGGGTACAATTAGATAAATATGGGGCCAGAAGATATGGAGAAAAATGACTTTCATTACACCATGGGGAACTTTTAGTTACAAGGTCATGCCCTTTGGTCTGAAGAATGCAGGGTCAATGTATCAGCGTGTTATGGTTACTCTCTTTCATGATATGATGCATAAAGAGATAGAGGTTTATGTTGATGATATGATTTCCAAATCTCATACTGAGTAGGAACACTTGGTTAATTTACAGAAATTGTATGGAAGGCTGAGGAAGTATAGAATGAGGTTGAATCTGAACAAGTGCACCTTCGAGGTAAGATCTAGAAACCTGTTAGGATTTATTGTAAGTGAAAGAAGTATTGAGGTTGATCCTGCTAAAGTAAAAGATATTCAAGAAATTCCTGAATCGAAAACAGAAAAAGAAACCAGTGGTTTCTTGGGGAGGTTAAACTATACCTCTAGATTCATCTCCCATCCCATAGCCACGTGTGAACCATTGTTTAAAATGCTAAAGAAAGATCAAGCGATTAGGTGGGATGATAACTATCAAAGAGCGTTTGAAAGAATAAAAGAATATCCGCAGGAACCTTCGATCCTCATGCCTCTAGTGGAGGGAAAACCGTTAATCTTATATCTAACAGTTCTAGAAAAATCCATCGGTTATGTACTCGGTCAACATGATGAGACCGAAAAGAAAAACCATGCCATTTATTACTTGAGCAAGAAGTTTACAGAATGTGAGGAAAAATACTCTTTGCTTGAAAAGACGTGTTGTGCACTTCCATGGGCTGCCAAACGCTTGAAACAATATATGTTGACCCATACTACCTACTTGATATCCAAAATGGATCCTATCAAGTACATCTTTATAATTTTTCTTTCTTTTCCCCGTGTTTTCTCTTTTGCATGCATTCCCTCTTTGCATCTTTCTTTTTATCTCTTAAGCCTTAGACATAGATTTTGACCACACCCATTAGATTAGATGACAAGAGTGGATCCCATGGAAGACCATAGATATGAGAGGTGCTAATACCTTCCCTTCACGTAACTGACTCTGTTACCCGATCTCTATGGTCAAAAGACCGTGATTTCTCCCCTTCAGTTTTACTTGATGTTTACCTTTCCCTTTCGGTGGGATAAAAAAATCTTTGATGGCGACTTTATTGATTTTCATTGTTCAATGATGGTTCAGAAGGTTGTTTCAGCTGGCAACTTCACTGGGGAAAAGTTGACCAAATGTTGGTCCATCCCGGAGTTGATCCTAGCTCTTGCTTTCTTTTCATTGGGTGTTTATTATGTTTATTAGAGCATATGTTTGCATTGCATTTTATCGCTTTCCATATATTGGTGATACTATTGTGTTGGCTTTGTTTTCATGTTTGTGTGGGTGTTGCAAGAGGTAAAAGGTCCAATACCCAAGCCAAGTGACAACTATAGGAACCCTAGGAATAGAGTGGAACATAACGGCTAGTTGACTTAGGTTTCACTTTTGCCGTTATGTCGTCCATGCTTAGATGCGGTACAAATGGGGGGCTATCATTTTCACTTAGGTGATATGGTGATAGCTTTTCAGGAGTACCCTCGATTCTGAGTTACAAGACTTTACCTTGACCTAGTTTTCACTTGTCAGTGGGGAGGGACTTGATTATTACAAGTATAGATGGTGACTATGTTTTGGTGGTGACCTTTTTTCTGTTGATGACCGTGTAGTTCTTTTGGTTCTCAGATTTATTTTTTGAGTTTCTGATCTGTTATCCAAGAAATTCATTTGGGTTCATGTTCTAGATTTTTACACTAAGTATGTCCAGAGACAGCACAACAGTTAACTGACTTTTTGGAAACTTTGACCCTATGTTTGTTGCAATTGCATCATGGCATATTTATTTTACAAAAGATACAAAAAATATATGTATCTAACATGCATGTGCATTTCATTTCCAGGATTATTCTAAGGTTTGTCATTAGCATCAAAGATGGATAACAACATGGAGACAAGCACATAGCCTCTCAGAAACACTATTGTCTAACATTTTCGGTGCTTTTGTTGATGATTGCGAGAGATAGAAGCACATGTAATAGGGCCAAAGAAGAGGTTTTCAGAGGACGGTTTGGAAATTTGTTGCCCTTGGTGCAGGATGATTTTAAAGAGTAGATTGTAAGAGCATTTCTCCAGGTCTATGACCCGAGTTGTGTTGTTTTACCTTACAAGACTATCAACTGGCACCGACTCTTGAGGAATATGCATACATTATGGATGTCAAGTTGGCTAATGTTATTCCTTTTGTTCAAACTCTAGAGACTCCAAATTACATGGAAATTGCCAAGGCTCTTTATTTGACCTTTGGTGAAGTTGAAAATAATTGGATTAATAAAAGTGGCACAAGTGGTCTCCCATTGAATTATTTGGTGTCGAAGGCCATGGTTTTTGAGAGAGATAGGAATTGTACTGCATTCAATGCGCTTATGGAGACTATGGTTTATGGTTTGGTTCTCTTTCCGGTTTCTGAACAGTTGGTGCATGTGTCTGCATTATACATCTTCATGAATGGTAATCCAATACCAACTCTACTTGTCTACACTTATTACACTATTCATTCTCTACATGGGAGGAAAGGGGAATTTATATGTTGTGCGATTGTGTTTTACAAGTGGTTGATTTCACACATGCCTTCGAAAGGACTTTTTGTTCATGTTGCTAAGTCATCTTTGTGGTCTCAACGTATCATGGGATTAACTTCATACAATATTGCTTGGAAAAGTGTGTTGGGTGTGAAAGAGATCATTGTAGGGTGTGGAGAATTCCCTAATGTTTCACTCATGGGAACAAGGGGTTGCATTAACTATAATCCTATCTTGGCACGCTGTCAATTAGGATTCCTAATGATGGATCGATCCATTGATCGGGAAGTGTTGGAAACCGTTTATTTTGGAAAGGGAGAGAATGCATCTTTTCTTTAGAGGATGAAGGTGGCATGGGAACACGTTCGTCTAAAGGGGAAAATTTTATTTATCCAGAAAGGACACGTGACCCATGATACCTATGCAAGTTGGATTCAAGACCGCATGTGATACGGAGGGAGAACTGACTTGGGTGTTTTGCGTTTGATCGTAATTGTTGCGGATATCAAGATTCGCCATAGACTTTTATTTTATCCAATAAGGAAAGGCTGAAAAGAACAGGAAATGCCTTTAGAGATTTTTTCAGAGTTCGAGGGGTAGATTATGAAAATGGAAGGTATTAGCACCCTTTTCATCCGTAGTTATCTACGGGCTCTTAGTTGCTTGCTAGATTACTTGCTTTTGTTTGAATGTGTGCTTGTGGTGTGGGTTTTTTGAAAGTATTTTGAAAATGTCTTTGTAATGGTTCTCGTTTCTATAAGAATGTGTACAAAGTGTTGTTTTGGAAAATAGTTCAAAGAAGTATTTGTGGGATGTGTTTTTGAAAGTGATTTTGAAAAGGGTTTTCTTTTTAATGGCTTTTGTTTCTATGAGAATGCGTACAAAGTGTTTGTCTTTTGAAAATGTTTCAAAGTGGGAGTGTTAGTGTATAAAATGTTTTTTTGTTGTGAGCAAGCGAGAAACTAGGAGTAACCTACCTACTCAAAAGGTCTTAAATGTTATTTTCCTCCTCCTTTAGATGTTCCTATCCTACCATTGTTTTGGTGAGAAGACCCATCGTTGGATGTGAAGGGACGGGCACGGGACGTTTTGTATAGTCATAGAAGGCAACCTATGGGACATTTTAGCAATATCATTTAGGGACTAGATCGTTTACCGAAGGCAACATCGAGGGTCATCGAGGGAGTACGATATTTTATCGAAGGTCTTTTCTAAAATGCTCGTGTTCGAGGAACATGACTATTTTTCCGATAGGCAACAAGTGGGATTACCCTAAGGGGTGCATGTGTGCAAAGTGTGTTTTATTGCATGCATTCAGTCTTGATTAGGGTTATCTATTTGTCGATTTCATGTCTTTCCATACACACCCTAATTACTAACAATATATGAAAGCAATAAAAGTGCAGAAAAGTAAAGTCCTACACTATTACATCATTAAGGGGACGGGGTGTACAAATTTACAAATGGGGTTTGCAAGAAATTAAAAGTCCTAATTATCTATTACAACCAGATTGAAATAAAATACAAGAAATGTAAAATGGACTTATTTTGTTTAAGTAAAAGAAATAAGTTTACTTAAGAAAATATTTTGATATTTTTGTTCCCAAAGAAATAAAATAAAACATGTGAATATGAAATATTTTTGGTGTTTTTGGTGATTAAAATCCAAATTACGATAAATAAGAGAAAAAGGAGTCAGAATTAGCACATTGCTGAAACGAGAAGGAACAGAAGTTCTGACTCTAATACGCTGCAAGAGAGAAAATGTTAGTAGGAAAGTTGAGGGTCAAAAGTTTTGGGCCTGGGTAAACCAAGCTCTGAGGTTGCTGGGAATAAAGGAAAACCTAGAAGTTCTTATTGTTGAGGGAGTCTACAAACTCTGGTACAGTTGGGAATCTAGAAGTTCTAATGTCACTGGCAGATCAGAAGTTCTGGCTATTTGAGAGTTTGAGGTGATAATGTTGTTGGGTAAGATTGACTAGAAGTTCTGATTTAGGAATATTGTTTGATAGATAAATGGGTGAAAATGTCACTAAATTAAACCTGAAAAAATGCTTCTGGGGCTAGAACCCAGGACCCTTATCTCTAATGTCTTATACGTACACACTGTATACCACTAGGGTGGCTGTACATCCGGTATTAGAAGGAAAAACATAAACATGTATTACAAAGTAAACTCTTATGATAAATTCCATCTCTTTCTTCAAGCTAATCAGAACATCTGCAACTTAGTCATTTCTTAACAGAACAGAAAACACAAACATAGCAATTATGGGAGGTTTCCATCATGGTTTCAGAAACGTAAAAAAATTCAAGACTGTAAACCAGAAACAAAACATGTGTCTGCTAATCCTAGTTTCTTTAAGAAGTTATGAACTGATGTTCTTCCTACTTAGGAAGACAAATACATGAAACCTCAGAATATGTACAACATCAGAATTAGGATGTCTACATTGTATTTTGGACATGCAAGTTTAACAGTGCCTAAGTGATGTGATGAGAGTCAGCAGAAGCTTTCCTTGCAGCTGGAGAATGTCCTGTGAACTGAAGCCTAGTTCTGACTTCCTGTAATGTTCTGATCAGCTTCCTCACGTGCTCAGCAAAATGGAACAACCTTTAACTTGGGTTACGAATGGCCAGAAAATTCAGAAGTTGTATGGATGATTTGGTCAAGAAACACTTGAGGGAAGTTGGGGTTTGAATGCAAAAATCAAAAACTAGCAGGTTTTGTATTTGTGTTTGTAGTTTTAGATTCCTGGAATTTTTAGAAAAGTTTCAAAGCTTTCCCTTTTCAATTTTTTTCCCGGCCCTTCACAGTTGCAAATGAAGTTTAATTTATAGGCAAGAACTTTGTAGCTTGGAGAAGTTAAAAGTGCCAACATCATGCTAGTGTGCTGGCTTGTTCTTGAAGAAAGATAAACAAGTATGGTGGTTAGCAGCTTTTAGCCGTTCCTAAGCTGGATTTGTAAGCATGAATTAAGGAAAAGTACCCTCAGAAGCAAAAGCAAAGCATGGGCCCATCATACTCTTGTACTAAAGTTTGCTTTTTCAAGGACAACAATGTACTTCTATGTCACACGTGGGGAAATCCTTTGGATAAAAACTCAAAACTGGTTGTGAGCATTAAATGATGATGATATTTATCAAACCAGAAATCCTGCCATGTGAGATTATGCATCATAGCTTAAATTTGGGTCAGAAGTTCAGCATCCATGTAACTTAGAACCAACATCCAACTTCTGATCCTTTAATCTCTTTGCTCCAGCATGTTCTGAACGAGTTCTAGGACTTTTCAAAAAGCTTATGAAATGATTTGTAAGCCCTCTTTGAGTTACTATTACAACTTCTGACTGAACCTACGTGAAAAATTGGCCCAGAAGTTGTAAACAAATTCTGATTTGAAAATGCTCAGAATTTACTAAGTGTTTAAGTTTCAGGGACGTGACTTTGAGGATGTGTAACTTGAAATCCCAACACTTCTATAAGAAGTTATGTTCTGCAATGTTTTAGGACTCATTGAGATCTAAAACTCTTGAGTTAGAAGTTCTTCCAACATCAGCTTGCATTATGGTGATAATCTGGCCAGAAGTTCTGAATTGGTCATATTTCTTAAACACTTAGAAAAGTTCTAAGTATTTAGAATTTTAACTTTTCCAAAGTAATTTTGACTTTTGAATTTCTTGATGAAACAAACTTCATATTTCAACCTGTCTTGATGAAACATGACTCTTGAAACTTGACTTTGATTCAAAAGTCAAAATTTGACTTTTCAGTATGCAAATGACCATTTTGCCCTTGTGAATGACTTTCTTGGAAAATTTGTAATTCAAGGTTTGGAATTGGATGGAAGCAAACCTGAGGGTCCCGGGTGATTCTTTGAGAAATGACAGGGCAAATTTAGGGGTACAACAACTGCTCATATTCAATATTCTTACGCTTGAAGAGTTAATTTGGCAAATTTGACATTCGTGACTTGAACGTGGAAGGAAGATGATTGAACACTAGAGTGCATAGAAATTTGCCCTTGATGATGTCATGGTTGATTGTGTAGGGAATGGGCTTAAAAGATGTCATCTGAAGGTAACTGTTGATGGAAATAAGACTCAGTCTAAACTTGACTTCAAACTGGAAAATAATCAGAATAAATCTTGGAGTGATTTATCTGAACCAGAAGAAATGTATGCGGGAAAGAATCAGGATAAATCGTCTAGAGATTTAAAGTGAAACAGAAGAGGTCTGGAGAAGAATCAGAATAAATCTTGGAGCGACTTATCTAAACCATAGAAAGATGTCTACAGGAAAGAACCAGGATAAATCGTTAAGATATTTAAAATGAACCAGTAGTGGTCTAGAGAAGAATCAAAATAAATCTTGGAGCGACTTATCTGAACCAGAGGAGATGTCTGCGGGAAAGAATCAGGATAAATCGTCGAGAGATTTAAACTGAACCAGCAGTGGACTGGAGAAGAATCAGAATAAATCTTAGAGCAAATTATCTGAACAGGAGGAGATGTCTGCGCGAAAGAATCGGGATAAACTATTGGGAGATTTAAACTGAACCAGCAGTGGTCTGGAGAAGAATCAGAATAAATCTTGGAGTGACTTATCTGAACCAGAGGAGATGTCTTCGGGAAAGAATTAGAATAAACCGTTGGGAGATTTAAACTGAACCAGAAGTGGTCTGGAGGAAGTATCTGTCATATAAATAATCACTCGATCTTGATTTGGGAATCTACAATTTATTTGTTCATAGATGTTTGCCTAGTCTTGTTGGCAATAACTTTCTGTTGGTTTGATCTTTCTTGAAAAAGGTGAAGGATTAGTTGTATGTAATTCTATGATGTATGAAATGCATAGTGCAATGAGATTGTGATATATGCATTTGTGCCAGCGATGCTTATGGTGTATGGATGTGATGTACACGCATGTAAGCTGTTCTGCTGCTATGTTGTTTGGATTAGAGAAAATAAATCTCTGACTGGTGCTGAGGATGACGAGTGTAAGTCTTCATGTTCTGTTTGAAGTTGAAGTGTTGATGGATGGGTTTCCATAACCAGAGAAATAAACTCTGTCGGGGAAGAGAAACACCGTGTATTGCTTGTAGGCCTTATAAAATCCGGCTGAGAAATCCTGAGAAACTGAATGACTTTTGCTGGGGAATCTTTGAGGTGGCAACTAGAAGTTTTGCCCCCTCAGGGATATGAAGGTAAAAGGCACCAACAAGCTACATGTTGGGGATATGACGAAGATCCTGTAGCGAGATGTTTGTGCTTCTGCCTCTGCTGCAGAAAGTACTTGTGAAGATTTCATGGAATGGCCCACAGATGTTGTCCTATTTCACAAAGCTATTAGTAATTGTATTTCTGGTTTAGTTTTCCCCTTTTTTATAAGTTCATTTATAAACAGTAATTACATTTAAATTCATATGCTCAAAAATAAATGTTGGACGTTTTTGTAAACAAAATAAGAACATTAAAAGAAGAAACAAATAGTTTTGCACTTCTAAAAGAGTATCTTTGTATTAACTTGAATAAGTGTTTGTACAAAGAGACGAACATCCTAGTAAGAGAATGTCGTCGTAAAAAATGAAAATTGATACAAAGAAAAGAGCAACTATGTGAAATAATCCCAAGGAGTTCTGATTCTTCTATAGCCTTCATGTCTCTGAGTGTCTCGTCTATTTGTTGCTTTCTACGAAGCTGATTGGATTGATTAGTACCATTTGAGTTTGACGATTGATGATGAAGATTGGTCGTAAGGTAATCTAACGGGACATAGTCATACGCTTTGAATCCCTAACTTTTTCCTGGATCGCCCTTTCAGGTTTTCAATCCACCGGGATACCCTTTTTTTCCCAAGCCGCCCTTTCAGGTTTTCAGCTTGCCGGGTGTACAAATTTTTGTATTTTATCCCTAACTTTTTCCCGAACCCTTTTGGTTCGCCGGGATGCCCTGTTTTTTCCTAGTCTAGTTGACCTAACAGGTCTTTGTTTATACGTAGTATCTTTTAACTATGTCCGCGTTTATAGGGTGTGGAAGATCCTCATCGTCCATAGTGGTTAAGATCATTGCCCCACCGGAAAATATGCTCTTGATCACAAATGGTCCTTCGTATGTAGGAGTCTATTTGCCCCTGGGATCACCTTGTGGTAGTAGGATACGCTTGATTACCAGGTCACCAGCCTGATATGCCTGACGTCTGACCTTCTTGTTGAAAGCTTTGATCATACGCTTTTGGTATATCTGACCATGGCAGACAGCTGTAAGCCTTTTCTCATCAATCAAGTTCAACTGGTCAAATCGAGTTTGAATCCAATCATCTTCACTCAACCCTGCATCCTTTATTATTCTCAAAGAAGGGATTTGGACTTCAATTAGTAGAACTACTTCAATGTCGTATACCAAGGAGAAGGGGGTTGCCCCTATTGATTTGTGTGTCATGGTACGGTAACCGTGGAGAGCGAATGGTAACATCTCCTGCCAGTCCTTGTAGGTTACTGTCATTTTTTGTATGATCTTCTTAGTGTTTTTATTAGCGGCTTCTACAACGCCATTCATCTTCGGCCGGTAAGGAGAAGAGTTATGATGCTGGATCTTGAATTACGTGCATAGTGCAGTGATCACAATATTGTTGAGATTTGTACCATTATTTGTGATGATTCTTTCCGGAATATCGTATCGACAGATAAGATTCTGCTTGATGAATCGGGCCACAACATTCTTGGTGATAGAAGAAAAAGATGCTGCCTCAACCCATTTCGTGAAATATTCAATGGCAACCAAGATGAAGCGGTGTCCATTAGAAGTTGTAGGTTTGAATTCTCCAATCATGTCGATGCCCCACATCGCGAATGGCCAAGGAGCAGTCAGGATGTTTAGAGGAACTAGAGGCACATGTACTTTGTCAGCATAGATCTGACACTTGTGATAGGTTCGTGAATACTGATGATAATTTGCTTCCATGGTAAACTAATAGTACCCTTCCCGTAGGATCTTTTTTGCCATCATGTGACCACTAGAATGGGTGCCAAAAGTGCCTTCACATAGATCAGCCATGATCTTGTATGCCTCACTCTTGTCCATGCACCAAAGCAAAGTAGAGTCGTTGTTGCGCTTGTAGAGAATGCCATTACTGAGGAAACAATTAGTAGAGAATCTTAGGAATTTCTTGTCATTGACAGAAGCTCCTTCCGGATACTCTTGGGCCTTGAGATATCTCTTAATTTAATGGAACCAAGGCTTATCCACTATGTTGTACCCCAAAATTTGCCCTCCCATATTCTTCAAAGTTTTGTCAAGATCAATCTTCAAATGGTTCAAGATCTCTCAGAGGGTTGCACAGTCAAACATCCTCCTAAACCAGTCAAAATTAGGGTTTTGGTTCTTGCAAGGAATCTGAGGTTTTCAATGGCCCAATCAAGTCTTATGTTCCTATATACATTGTTAAGCATCTACATGCCAAGTTTCAAGATTCACAATGCCAGTTTGCACAGTCAAAAAGCCTATTTGCTCAACAGTCAACTGCAGGGGTAAAATGGTCATTTTACAGTCAAAAGTCAAAAATTTTGGTCAACATCTTATTTTGAGCACACAATCATCATTTGATCAAGTCTTGATCATGATTCCACAAGAATGGCTCAGAAATCATCAAGATGCAAAAGTTACTATTTTTGGACGATAGAAAAGTCAACTGTAACTTGACCAGGGCATAACTTTTTCATGGTTCATCAGAAAAATCCCATCTAATTCTCATCTTGAAGGGGATGACATTTCCTACAACTCATATTCACATTCCAAGTCCAAGAAATGCTCTCACAAAAGTTATCAATTTCTACATTATAGGTCAAATTCAAAAGTCAACAAAAGGCACTTTAAGTCAAAGACCATAGCTTGAGATTGGTAAATCTAAATGACATGGGACCAAGGGCATTGGTTAGAGGACTTCAATACCTTTCCAAAATGTCAAAGAACATGTTCATATGATCAAAATTGAGCAAGATATGCATTGGAGAAGTTGGAAATTTTTTTGGAATTTGCAAAAGTCAACTTTGCCCAAAACACCTCATTTTTGCTAATGGGCCTCAAATTTCTTCTTGAAACTTTGTCCAAGGCCTATGCACGACCCATTGAGATTAAATTGAGTTATTTTCCTTTTTTTATTAATTAATTTGATTTTTAATTGATTATTAATTCATTTAATTTATTTAATTGTAGGAAAATACCAAGATATGTTTTTTCAAATCTTTTGTGAAGCAAATAAACTCAGGGCAAGCTGGCAAATTCGTGTACACATCAAGGGGACAAAAATCTCCCAATTTGGCAAGGTTTTCTAATCAAAAATATGCAAAAAGATTTGATTGAAATCAAATATTGAAAACATGAATTCCATGGATCCTTGGCCAAGATTGTAACCTAAATCCATTATACTATATATGCGGAACCTAACCCTAATGCCATTCACGTGCAAATTGCTGCAAAAACACCATAAGCATATTGAAAAAATATCAAAAAAACTCAAAACTGTCCTCAACATTCCAGCACGATTCAAAGCCTTTGGTTGTTTCCAATACATTGCTGGAGGTGTAAGGAACCTATTGCAATCAAATTCGCGTGCCAAAGCTCAAGAAATCTCCACAAACAGTCACACGGTTTAGCTTTCTTTCTCATAATCGAAACTCATAATTCATGCATCTTTAATGTGATTTTTTATGTGTTTTGTGTTACTTGAATCCACATGAATCTTTTGGCATAGGTTAATTACATTGAAACGCATAGAATCAGAATCTACCATCGATGAAATTTAGGGTTTCGAAGCTTTCAAAATAGGGCTTTGCTGTACACACAAAATTAGGCTTCATAATGCCTATGGTTAAGACTGTCAGGATGAGACGAACGCAAAGCTACCATCGCGCCCAATTTATATAGCCTGTAGGGCTATTCGTTATTTTTCCTCGTGCCACTTTGTGGGGGTTAAAAACCCCCGCTATCTAACTCTTTTTTTTGCGGGCAATTGAAGAAGACGAAGGACGTGTTCAATCATGAGTGGTCCGTTCAAATAAAAAGGCGCGTTGTGTTTGCTTTACCACATATGCATTAACCTTTTTATATTATATTCATTAACCATCATTATAACAAAGGCGCTCAGTAGGCCTAGTGGAAGAGTAGGTGGTTGTTGACCATTGGGACCTGGGTTCGATTCCCAGGTCCCCCAAACCTTTGTTCATATTTTTTCTAATATATTCTCATGCAGCGCTTTCCAGTGATTCCACCATACGCCTCAACCATCCAGGCGCCAGGTGTTCACAATCCCCAATCCAGTGGCCAAAAGTGGAGAACACCATACTCCCAGTCAAAGCAACGTGCAGCCAATCTCCAAAGTCAACAAGGCTTGGAGTGTTATTGGGCCTGAAATCTGCAAATTCACCTCCATACATGGGCCATCAACCCCCCTGGTTCTTTCACAATTTTCCTTTTATTTTCTTTTTACTAATTTTTATTAACTCATATTAATTATTATTATTAATTCATAAATTAATTATTTTTCATATTAAATTCAGAAACTTAAAATATTAAATATTTTTATTATTTACTATTTTCACTATTAATTATTTTGTAAATAAACACAAACATTAATTAATTTAGTCTTTTTTGTTTAATTAGGGCAATTTTAATCTTTTTCATAAATAAATAAAAATCATGTAGAATTAGGGTTGACAATTTTCAATCATATTTTCTTATTATTATTATAATTTATTAATTATTATTATTTTTGTAAATAAAATGTAAATTAATTAATTTAGTTAAATTAGGTTAACTTTAATCTTTTTTTCATAATAAATAAAATAAACTTAGAATTAGGGTTTTCTTGACTTTTAATTTCTTTTTTTTTTATTTTCATTAAAAACATAAAAATACAAAAAACCATTTTTTCTTTTAAATAATTAATTAATTAGTTTTAGGCTTAATATTTAATTAATTGCAAAAAAGGGACAAATTACTTTCTTTTCTCAAAAAGGGTCAAAACCCTAAGACTTTCCGGATTTAATTTTTATTCGCGCGTTATTATTTTTTATCATTGATGTAACTGTTTCCGAGGATGTAATAGTTAATTAGGCTTTTATTGCTTTCTTTTACTTTCTCGCATTTATTTTCCAAACGGGTTTTGTTTTTTGGCGATGTATAGATCCGCGCCTTGTAATAGCGTAGATTTACCTTTCCGCATTTTATTTTCCGCACTCTTAACTGTTAAAATGCATGAAAGACTTGTATGACAAATAAAACCAACCTGTAGCTCACAAATGACATGTTCAAAGATAAATATAAACTGAAACAACACACATGCACATGCCACTCCTAGGGTATGCCTCACTGGTTACCTCGACGTGGTCGTCAAGTATAAGGTGTTTTAGAGGTCGCCCTCCTGTCTAAAGATCCAGTTGCCTCTAAACGGTTGCCTCGGATAAAAGGATCTAGGATATTAGGGTTACCGCTAAGGCGTCCTACCATTGCTTTGGTGACCACACATGTCCCTCATAATCGAATTGACCCGAACAACTCTAACGAAGGTGCTACCTACTTCTCAATAGTGGGATAGTACTGTCTAAAGGACTCTTACACAACCTAATTCCTTAGAGTAGGTAGACTTCTCCTGGGTACTTGCTCTTTCAAAAACAAAAACATCTTTTCACACCTACACTTTCAAAAGGTTTTCAAACAAATATTTCATACACTCTTGAGGACAGATACAAGAGTTACCTAGAAATTTTTCAAACGAAACTTTTTCAAAACCCACATACACTTGAAAAGCAAACAATTTTTGAAAACATAAGAGCAAGTACCTAAGAGCCCGTGGATAACCACGGATAGAAAGGGTGTTAACACCTTCCCTTTCTATAAATCTACCTCCCGAACCGAGAAACATCTCGAAAAAGGAATTTTGTTGTGCTTTTGTCCTTTCCTTGTTGGAGAACATAAAAGACGATGGCGACTATTGCTTACCGCGACATTTCGCGAACCAGCATTTCAAAAACAGTCAGTTCTATTTCCACCGATCACAGAACTGGCGACTCTGCTGGGGAGTACTTTTGAAGTGAGGTATACCTTAGGATTAGACCACTCTTATGTTTTCAATTGTATGTCTTGATTGCTTTTATATTTGTGGGCTTGCATCGGAGTTTCATATATCCTAACCCGGATCTGGGGAATACCCTTTAGGTAGAATAAGCTGTGAGGGACCTGTCCGGCGTAGACCGACACGGGTGAAGCAGTAGCTACGTTGGTGTGACACCTCGGTCTGTACCGATATCCCTTGTTTGGAACGAGGATAATATGGGTCTTCTGAGGAGTCATTAAGCACCAACCGACCCTAGAACCCTAAATTGACCCAACTTGGCCATAGAACAGTAGCAGTATGCTACACTCATTGAGGCTAAACTCTCGTGATGGTTCTGGCCGCAAGAAAAGATTGCGACGCTGGAGTTATGACCGATTGAGGGTAGTCAGTGATATTGAGATCCTCTAGAACCCGGTTACTATTTTCTAGGACAGGTCTGAACCAACGAAACTGAAAGAGGGTAGTACCTAAACTTCATGCTGGCCTAAACTCTAAGGGCTGTCTTGTGTGACTTGTGTGCCTTCAAACTTGAACTACTTGCACATTCTTGTTATCTGACACACCAGTTTCTTGAAGGTTTTGTTTACAGTCCTTGATCGGGAATTATAACAGGGTTTACTTACATCACCCCACGCATAGCATAACATCATACCATCATACCATTGCATACATCCTGCATAAGGACTAACCCATTTCAAGGATCTCAAGGGTTTGTGATGCAGGTCATGATGAACCAAAATGTCTAGCAAGGGGCAAAAGGGGATTTATTTTCCTCTAGCCAAGGTTGATAACTTGAGTCAGGGGCTATGACCCACTCGATATGGTGAGCCTTGACTCTTGAAGAAGGACTCTCAACAATATGCAGTTCCTTCCATTAAGCTACAGAATTCAAATTCTAACAATGTTCTTGTTTACCCCGCGAGATCCTTGAAAACATTGCATGCATATCATACATCGCATAACAGGTACCCTTGTTACAGGTCACTTACCATCTTCGCTGTTTATTTCAGCAATGGCTTCCCAACAAAACAACCAGGATCTTCATGCTCAAGAGACTCGGTTCGGGGAGATCCTCCTGAATCTATCCAAGGGGCAGGAAGAGCTGAGAACACTCCTCATGGGGACTTTGGTCAAGAATAGTCCGGAAGACAGTAAGGATGAATGGTTGAAACATCTGCAAGCTGAGGTGGATGCAATGAGAACCCAGATGCTGGGGAAAGTGGCTCTTATCCAAGGCTTGGCTCGGGAGCAAGAAGAGTTGAGAACCATGGTCAACCAGCTTCACCAAGAGAGATACAACATGAAGCAAACAGTCCAAGTCAGGGACCAGGTCATTGATCAGCTTCCAAGAGGACAAGAGTCTGGTATGGTGAAGAATATACCTCTCCAAATTGCTACCACTTCACAGGTCCAACCACAACCTCGCCCAGAGCAACGGGTTGATCAGAGTAAGCCCCGAAGGAAATTTACCAAGCTCAACACGTCGCTGTCTCAAGCTTTACAACACCTGTTGAGGTTGAATTTGGTAACTCTAAGGGCTCCTCCCCGGAATCCCAACATCTCTGCTCCTACTTATCATCCTCATAGAAGATGTGCATACCACTCTGATGGTCCGGGACATGACACAAACGACTGCTGGTCTCTGAAGAACAAGATCCAAGATCTGATTGATGAAGGATCAGTGGAATTCACCCAAGATGGCCAGGCTGAGTTCTTCTACTATCCCTGCAAGATTCACCATTTGAAGTGAAAAGTCCTAGGATTGAAAAAAAACTTTTGTTCATTCGAATGTTTAAGTTGTATTTTTCTTTGATCGTTCAAACAATTATTGTCATAGCAAACTTTATTACTTTATCAATGCATCGCATATGTCTGTTTTGAATCAATATATTCGCATTCGCTATATTCAAACTGCTTTCATTTTTTAATGTCAACTCTCGATTAAATTCTAAGCCTTTTGAGGGAGGATGACGAAAATGATACCATGATCTTTACAGTATGCTTTTGAACAGACCCTGCTGATGAAGTACAGGCATTGTTTCAAATCCTAAACAGTGGAGTTATAAGGAAGATAATCCCTAATCAACCCCTTTGAGCCAAAGAAGTTGGAGTTTTTCTTTTCACGCAAAAATTAAAACCCTTAATTATAACCTGGGGCAGGGTAGTTTTCTCAGTTGATCCAGGTGCGCAATGAAGGGCATCAAAGGAGTCCTTCCAAAAACAAAAGACAGTGATGGTTCCGAATAATCATAAAGACAGGCAGTCATTATCTTTCAAAATAAAAGCCCAATAAGTCAAAACCTATGAAGGATACTTACAAAAAACTGGGGCATCCCGCTGACTGTAATCACAAAAGAAACAGTTCAGGCAAAAGACAGGGATAATAAAATCGAAAAGAAAGAGGTCCTACAAACCCTCAACAACAACAAAAAATGACTGCTTGTTCAAAATAAACTATCAGTATCCGAACCATCACCAGAATATCAGAGCAAGGACTCAAACAAGATCTAATGCACGATTAGCTGAGTTTAGGATCGAAGAACATCACGAAGAACGGGTGGGTACAAATAAAATTTGAGCCTTTATCCTTTGTTTCTTAAACCGTGAACCAGGCCACGTTATAACCCTTAAAAGTCCTAGCTGAAGCGTGGGTTAGTTCGAAAGCATATTGTTACCAAAGGTATCCTGACTCCTATAGGGCTTGCTGTAAAATCCTGAGTTGACATCACAGTTTACAAAAAAAAATTCACTTGTTTTTATGAAAAAAATGCATTTTCAAAAACTTCAAGACAGACATAAGCTTTGCATTTTTAATATAACATTGCTTGGATATGACTATTTGTTTGAACAACATAGAAGTTCGCACGACGAATGTCTAATGAACAAAAGCACCTCCAATCAAGGGGCATGGCATGATCATTGTCCATCATATGGGGCAGTTAAGTCAAGATTCGGAGAATCTCTCAAAAGGCCAACCAGCTTGGGGAAAATCTCCATCCAGGTCACTTGGGGCATTGGACGATCAAACGAAGATCTTCTGGTGGTATGGTAACACTGCACTACTAACAGGGGCACCTCCCTACATCTTGAGAGCATGGACATAGTCGAAAAAATACTACGCGCAATCAAAGACCCGCTAGGTAGACACGCCTAGGCAAAAATAAGGGCTTCCTGGCGAACCAAAAGGGTTCGGGCAAAATAAGGGATGAAAAAAAGAAAATTTGTACACCCAGCAAGTCGAAAACCTGAAAAGGCGGCTTGGGGAAAAATGGGTATCCCAGCGGACTGAAAACCCGAAAGGGCGGTCCAGGCAAAAGTTAGGGATCACAGCGTACGACCATGTCCCGTCATCTAGTCACTTGCCTACCAGAAGAAGATTGGTCAAATCGGCAGTTATCAAGCACCTCCACAGGTATCTTCTCCCACAGAAACTGGGGAAATAAGAAGTGTCTAAGCGATCAAGATGCTCTGTCCTCCAGGTACAAGGTAGATTCGGCTGAAGAATGTAACCAAGATACCTCCACTCCCCGCAGAGTAAGACAAGATTCAGCAATACTCTCCCCAAGAAGAGTTGATCTCCCAGCAGCCCAAAAAGGCACAATATCCCCAGCAAGTCAGCAACACTCTCCCCAAGCAGAGTTAGTCTACTGTCAGCCTTAAGGAAGTTGGGTATCCCCAGAAGATCTCAACATTCCCCAGCGGAGTATGCAGGTGTTCCTGAAAAAGCATCCCCGACAGTCTTAATATTCCTCGACGGAAATATAAGATTGTTCCCCGGCGGAATACCAGACACCCCAGTGGAGCCACTTTCCCAACACAGTCCAAAAGATTCTCCAGTAGATTCTGGAAGCTTATCCCCAGTAAATTCTGGAAGCTTATCCCCAGTAGATTCTGGAAGCTTATCACCTGCAGAGTACAAATATCTCTCCCAGCCATATTCAGAGGTTATTCCCCACCAGAGCTTATAACTGGGTTATCCTCAGCTAATTACCACGGAAGGATCGTCCTCAGCGAAGTTCTTCCTATTCCCCAGCGGAGTTCATCAAATCCTCTAACAGAACTTATCAATGGAATCCCCAGCGGAGTTCTCATTGAAATCTCAGCGAAGCATCTCTTCCCCACAAAGTAGTTCCCCGCAGAGTAATCTCTCCAACAAGTTTATTCCCCATCGGAGTCATCTTCTCCTACCGGTTTATTCTTGCAGTCATCATCCCCAGCGGAAATGAAGAACTCTACTCTTCAACATCAGCCCAGGAGTTAACTTCCCGGCATCCGTCAAGGATTTATTTTCCCAGACGAGGATTTATTCATAAACATCATATTGTCATACATCATGACACATGCATATACGCATCATTTATTTTTGGGAGCATCATGCATTGCATGCAACTAATGTTCGCCTTTTCAGGAAAAAGCTATGTCAAAATAGACAAATACAGTCAAAAGAGACCAATTCAGTCAAAGAATACAAATCCAGTCAAAAAACACAAGTCCAGTTAAATCCCAAAGGTTTTTCTGATTCTCATCCAGTCAAAGAAGACAAGTCCAGTTAAAATTAATTCCCGTCATTATAGACACCCGTCATTATAGACACCTGTCGTTATAGACACCCGTCGTTATAGACACCCGTCATTTTAGACACCCGTCATTATAGACAACCCGTCATTATAGACACTCGTCATTATAGACAACCCGTCATTATAGACACGCGTCATTATAGAAACCCGTCATTATAGACACCCATCATTATAGACAGCCCGTCATTATAGACACTCGTCGTTATAGACACCCGTCATTATAGACACCCGTCATTATAGACACCCGTCGTTATAGACACCCGTCAGTTTAGACACCCATCGTTATAGACACCCGTCGTTATAGACACCCGTCGTTATAAACACCCGTCGTTATAGACACCCGTCGTTATAGACACCCGTCAGTATAGACACCCGTCGTTATAGACACCCGTCGTTATAGACACTCGTCGTTATAGACACCTGTCATTATAGACACCCGTCGTTATAGACACCCGTCGTTATAGACACCCGTCGTTATAGACACCCGTCGTTATAGACACCCGTCAATATAGACACCCGTCATTATAGACACCCGTCGTTATAGACACCCGTCGTTATAGCCACCCGTCAATATAGACACCCGTCGTTATAGACACCCGTCAATATAGACACCCGTCATTATAGACACTCGTCATTATAGACACCCGTCAATATAGACACCTGTCATTATAGACACCCGTCATTATAGACACCCGTCATTGAAGACATCCCGTCATTAAAGACATCCCGTCATTGAAGACAACTCGTCATTGAAGACAACCCGTCGTCAAAGATAACCCGTCAGTGAAGACAACCTGTCAATAAAGACAGCCCGTCCATGAAGACCATCCGTTAAAAGAGACAACTCGTCAAAAAAGACAAAACCTCCTGGTTCAGTTAAGTCGGTTCCTAGAGATTTTTCTGAGATAACCTGTCAGTAGAGAGAACCCATCAACCTTTTGAAGTTCCAGATTCGATACCTGTATCTAGCTAGGGCATATCTGTAGACGACTAATTCCAGATTCGATTCCTGTATCTAGCCAGGGCATATCTGTGAGTGATTGATTGTAGATTCGATACCTGTATCCAGCCAGGGCATGTCTCCATGAAGAGTTTAGAGATTCGATACCTGTATCCAGCCAGGGCACGTCTGTAAGCAACCTTTTGAAGTTCCGGATTCGATTCCTGTATCTAGCTAGGGCACATCTGTGAGCAATTGATTATGGATTTGATACCTGTATCTAGCCAGGGCATATCTGCATGAAGAGTTTGAATATCAACCCCTGTAACAGGCCATGAAATTTTCTTTCTTTCTCAAGTACGGAAGTTCTCGCTAAGGAATCTCTTACGCGATCGACAATCTCTCGATGGCATCTATAATCCCATCTCCATAGCTATCTGTTACACTTCCAAATGGCATCTATAAGCCCATTCCCGACAAGGTTCTGTCACGTCTCTAGATGGAATCTATAAGCCCATCCTCCTATCCACCATCTCTCCAAATGGCATCTATAATCCCATTCCCGCCATCACGTTGCTGATACTCCACTATGCAAGTGCAAATTTCTGGGCACTTTAGTGTTCAATCATCTTCCACCCTCGGATCACGAAAGGCACGCAAGCCAATCTACATCCTCAGGTCTAAGAAGATTGAACAGGGGCAACTGTTGTACCCCAAAATTTGCCCTCCCATATTCTTCAAAGTTTTGTCAAGATCAATCTTCAAATGGTTCAAGATCTCTCAGAGGGTTGCACAGTCAAACATCCTCCTAAACCAGTCAAAATTAGGGTTTTGGTTCTTGCAAGGAATCTGAGGTTTTCAATGGCCCAATCAAGTCTTATGTTCCTATATACATTGTTAAGCATCTACATGCCAAGTTTCAAGATTCACAATGCCAGTTTGCACAGTCAAAAAGCCTATTTGCTCAACAGTCAACTGCAGGGGTAAAATGGTCATTTTACAGTCAAAAGTCAAAAAATTTGGTCAACATCTTATTTTGAGCACACAATCAACATTTGATCAAGTCTTGATCATGATTCCACAAGAATGGCTCAGAAATCATCAAGATGCAAAAGTTACTATTTTTGGACGATAGAAAAGTCAACTGTAACTTGACCAGGGCATAACTTTTTCATGGTTCATCATAAAAATCCCATCCAATGCTCATATTGAAGGGGATGACATTTCCTACAACTCATCTTCAAATTTCAAGTCCAAGAAATGCTCTCACAAAAAGTTATCAATTTCTACATTATAGGTCAAATTCAAAAGTCAACAAAAAGGCACTTTAAGTCAAAGACCATAACTTGAGATTGGTAAATCCAAATGACATGGGACCAAAGGCATTGGTTAGAGGACTTCCAGACCTTTCCAAAATGTCTAAGAACATGTTCATATGGTCAAAATTGAGCAAGATATGCATTGGAGAAGTTGGGAAATCTTTTGGAATTTGCAAAAGTCAACTTTGCCCAAAACACCTTATTTTTGCTAATGGGCCTCAAATTCCTTCTTGAAACTTTGTCCAAGGCCTATTCACGACCCATTGAGATTAAATTAAGTTATTTTCCTATTTTTATTAATTAATTGGATTTTTAATTGATTATTAATTCATTTAATTCATTTAATTGTAGGAAAATACCAAGATATGTTTTTTCAAATCTTTTGTGAAGCAAATAAACTCAGGGCAAGCTGGCAAATTCGTGTACACATCAAGGGGACAAAAATCTCCCAATTTGGCAAAGTTTTCCAATCAAAAATATGCAAAAAGATTTGATTGCAATCAAATATTGAAAACATGAATTCCATGGATCCTTGGCCAAGATTGTAACCTAAATCCATTATACTATATAAGCTGAACCTAACCCTAATGCCATTCACGTGCAAATTGCTGCAAAAACACCATAAGCATATTGAAAAAATATCAAAAAAACTCAAAATTATCCTCAACATTCCAGCATGATTCAAAGCCTTTGGTTGTTTCCAATACATTGCTGGAGGTGTAAGGAACCTATTGCAATCAAATTCGCGTGCCAAAGCTCAAGAAATATCCACAAACAGTCACACGGTTTAGCTTTCTTTCTCATAATCGAAACTCATAATTCATGCATCTTTAATGTGATTTTTGTGTGTTTTGTCTTACTTGAATCCACAGGAATCTTTTGGCATAGTTTAATTGCATTGAAACGCATAGAATCAGAATCTACCATTGATGAAATTTAGGGTTTCGAAGCTTTCAAAATAGGGCTTTGCTGTACAGACAAAATTAGGCTTCATAATGCCTATGGTTGAGACCGTCAGGATGAGACGAACGCAAAGCTACCATCGCGCCCAATTTATATAGCCTGTAGGGCTATTCATTATTTTTCCTCGTCCCACTTTGTGGGGGTTAAAAACCCCCACTATCTAACTCTTTTTTTTGCAGGCAATTGAAGAAGACGAAGGACGTGTTCAATCATGAGTGGTCCATTAAAATAAAAAGGCGCGCTGTGTTTGCTTTACCACATATGCATTAACCTTTTTATATTATATTCATTAACCATCATTATAACAAAGGCGCTCAGTTGGCCTAGTGGAAGAGCAGGTGGCTATTAACCATTGGGACCTGGGTTTGATTCCCAGGTCCCCCAAACCTTTGTTCATATTTTTTCTAATATATTCTCATGCAGCGCTTTCCAGTGATTCCACCATACGCCTCAACCATCCAGGCGCCAGGTGTTCACAATCCCCAATCCAGTGGCCAAAAGTGGAGAACACCATACTCCCAGTCAAAGCAATGTGCAGCCAATCTCCAAAGTCAACAAGGCTTGGAGTGTTATTGGGCCTGAAATCTGCAAATTCACCTTCATACATGGGCCATCAACCCCCCTGGTTCTTTCACAATTTTCCTTTTATTTTCTTTTTACTAATTTTTATTAACTCTTATTAATTATTATTATTAATTCATAAATTAATTATTTTTCATATTAAATTCAGAAACTTAAAATATTAAATATTTTTATTATTTATTATTTTCACTATTAATTATTTTGTAAATAAACACAAACATTAATTAATTTAGTCTTTTTTTGTTTAATTAGGGCAATTTTAATCTTTTTCATAAATAAATAAAAATCATGTAGAATTAGGGTTGACAATTTTCAATCATATTTTCTTATTATTATTATTATTTATTAATTATTATTATTTTTGTAAATAAAATGTAAATTAATTAATTTAGTTAAATTAGGTTAACTTTAATCTTTTTTTCATAATAAATAAAATAAACTTAGAATTAGGGTTTTCTTGACTTTTAATTTCTTTTTTTTTATTTTCATTAAAAACATAAAAATACAAAAAAACATTTTTTCTTTTAAATAATTAATTAATTAGTTTTAGGCTTAATATTTAATTAATTGCAAAAAAGGGACAAATTACTTTCTTTTCTCAAAAAGGGTCAAAACGCTAAGACTTTCCGGATTTAATTTTTATTCGCGCGTTATTATTTTTTATCATTGATGTAACTGTTTCCGAGGATGTAATAGTTAATTAGGCTTTTATTGCTTTCTTTTACTTTCTCGTATTTATTTTCCAAACGGGTTTTGTTTTTTGGCGATGTATAGACCCGCGCCTTGTAATAGCGTAGATTTACCTTTCCGCACTTTATTTTCCGCACTCTTAACTGTTAAAATGCATGAAAGAATTGTATGACAAATAAAACCAATTTGTAGCTCACAAATGACATGTTCAAAGATAAATATAAACTGAAACAACACACATGCACATGCCACTCCTAGGGTATGCCTCACTGGTTGCCTCGACGTGGTCGTCAAGTATAGGGTGTTTTAGAGGTCGCCCTCTTGTCTAAAGATCCAGTTGCCTCGAAACGGTTGCCTCGGATAAAAGGATCTAGGACATTAGGGTTACCGCTAAGGCGTCCTACCATTGCTTTGGTGACCACACATGTCCCTTATAATCGAATTGACCCGAACAACTCCAACGACGGTGCTACCTACTTCTCAATAGTGGGATAGTACTGTCTAAAGGACTCTTACACAGCCTAATTCCTTAGAGTAGGTAGACTTCTCCTGGGTACTTGCTCTTTCAAAAACAAAAACATCTTTTCACACCTACACTTTCAAAAGGTTTTCAAACAAATATTTCATACACTCTTGAGGATAGATACAAGAGTTACCTAGAAATTTTTCAAATGAAACTTTTTCAAAACCCACATACATTTGAAAAGCAAACAATTTTTGAAAATATAAGAGCAAGTACCTAAGAGCCCGTGGATAACCACGGATAGAAAGGGTACTAACACCTTCCCTTTCTATAAATCTACCTCCCGAACCGAGAAACATCTCGAAAAAGGAATTTTGCTGTGCTTTTGTCCTTTCCTTGTTGAAGAACATAAAAGACGGTGGCGACTCTTGCTTACCGCGATATTTCGCGAACCAGCATTTCAAAAACAGTCAGTTCTATTTCCACCGATCACACACTACTTCATCAGTATCAATCTCGTGATAGTAAGATGGTTCGTCCATTCTCTTGATAGTGATCTGAGGAGCCTCATTATCCCATCTGACTTCGAACATGGATGACATAGTTGCTAGCGCATCTGCTAGTTGATTTTCCTCTCGTGGAAAATGTTTGAAGGTGATTTCCTCGAAATGTGGGATTAATGTCAACACATGTTCTTTGTAAGGGATGAGATTAGGGTGCCTCGTGTGCCATTCTCCTTTGATCTGACTGATGACTAATGCTGAATCTCCAAATACACTTAAGGACTTGATTCCCAAATCTATGGCAGCTTTGAGACTCAAAATACACGCTTCGTACTCTGCCATATTATTGGTATAGTTGAAACACAATCTAGCGGTGAAGGGAGTATGACATCCTTCGGGAGATATGATTACAGCGCCTATTCCATTGCCGAGTGCATTTTAAGCTCCGTCAAAAACCAAGGTCCATCGGGATCCTTGTTCAGGTCTGTCATATGGTCTTAGTTCTTCACAATTGTCTAACATTATGATGTCTTCATCTGGGAACTCGAACTTCATAGACTGGTAGTCATCCACAGCCTGATGAGCAAGGTGATCGGCTAATACACTTCCCTTTATGGCTTTCTGGGTAGTGTATTGAATGTCGTATTCGGTCAGGACCATCTGCCATCTTGCTATTCTCCCAGAGAGGGCAGGCTTCTCGAATATGTATTTAATTGGATCCATCTTGGATATCAATGAGGTAGTATGGGTCAACATATACAGTCTTAGCCGGTGAGCAACCCATTCCAGAGCGCAGCAAGTTTTCTCGAGCAGTGAATATCTGGTTTCAGTCGGTAAACTTTTTGCTCAGGTAGTATATTGCATGCTCTTTTCGGCCAGAGTCTTCATGCTACCCCAGCACACACCCCATTGAATTTTCCAAGACAGTTAGATACATGATAAAAGGTCTTCCCTCGACTGGAGGCATCAAAACGGGAGGCTCTTGAAGATAATCTTTGATCCTGTCGAAGGCAGCCTGGCAGTCATCGTTCCATTTCACCACTTGATCTTTCTTCAATAATTTGAAGATTGGTTCACAAGTAGCGGTTAGATGGGAGATAAACCGGGCGATATAGTTCAGCCGTCCTAAGAATCCCCTAACTTCCTTCTTAGTGCGAGTAGCAGGCATTTCTTGAATTGCCTTTACCTTTACAGGGTCCACTTTGATACCTTTTTCGCTGACAATGAAACCTAAGAGTTTACCGGACCTTACTCCAAAAGTGCATTAGTTTGGATTCAGCCTTAGCTTATATTTCTTCAGTCTTCCAAACAGTTTATGCAGATGGTCCAGATGCTCCTCTTCAGTTTGATATCTGGCTATCATGTCATCCACATAGACCTCTATTTCGTGATGGATCATGTCATGAAATAGAGCTACCATGGCACGCTTATAGGTTGCCCCGGTGTTCTTCAACTCGAATGGCATAACCTTGTAACATAATGTACCCCACTGTGTGACGAAGGTCGTTTTTTCCATGTCCTCAGGTGCCATTTTGATCTGGTTGTATCCGGAGAAACCGTCCAAAAAGAAAATACTTTATGTTGTGCAGTGTTGTCAACCAGAATATCGATGTGGGGAAGCGGGAACTCATCCTTGGGACTTTCCCGATTCATGTCTCTATAGTCCACGCACATACGTACCTTACTGTCCTTTTTAGGCACTGGAACAACATTGGCGACCCACTGTGGATAGGAGGTGACAGCTAAAAATCCGACATTGAACTGCTTCATGACTTCAGTCTTAATTTTCTCTGACATTGCTGGCCTCATACGACGGACTTTCTATTTTACCGGAGGGGAATCTTCTTTTGTCGGCAAACGATGGACCATGATGTCAGTGTCGAGCCCTGGCATGTCTTCATATGACCAAGCAAAAACCTCAACATAGTCATGTAGTAACTGAGTTAAGCGCTTCTTGACGCTAGGCTATAGGTTGGCACCTACTTTGACCTCTTTTTTGTCCTCTTCAGTACCTAAGTTAACTTTTTCCACTGGCTCTCCGTGGGGTTGTATGGTCCTTTCTTCTTGTTGCAATAACCTAGCTAGTTCCCCTGGTACCTCACAATCTTCCTCACCTTCGTCTTTGGCCTGGTAGATTGGATTTTCAAAGTCATGATAGGCCATAGCAGAATCGTTACCCATGGGATCCTGAGTGGAGGTGGATTTTCATTTTGATATGTGAGTGTGTGTAAGAGCATAACTATCTTTGAAAAATGATAAAGGTTAAAATAAAAATAATGAGCGTAAAAATTTGCATGCAAAAACGTCCATGAATTATTGATGATATATGAAGATAAAGTAACAACCCTCACAAATGGATCATTGTGCCTTGACTAAGACACAAGGTTTTAAAAGTCTAAATTATTTAATTATTACAAATCTGACGAAAATTGAAAGACAATTACTCTTGAAGAAAAGTAATAGGGACAAAATCTTTGGCTTCCCAATTTTTGAGTCCTCCGCTGACGGTTGGGGAGATCCACCCGTCCATGTCACAGTTACCGTCACCATCTTCCACCGTGAAGACTCCCTGATTACTGATACATAAAGGTGCCCCCCCGGTGTGAGTCCGTCGAATAGTCCTTTGTGCCTCTGAGGTGAAGCTCAAAAAAAATTTATCAGATTTGTAAGGAATATCCGGGAGTTGACCCCATATAGTGCATTCACCTTCTTCAATTACTACTCTAGCATCCTTTAACGAGGCCATTTTCAAAGGTGGTCTGGTAGCTCTTGGAGTTTTGGTAGTAGTCTTGGCTTTCGCAACTGTTTGTGAGACCTCCTCGAAATGCTGACATGGAGTTTCGATGAACTCACCATCCATTTCTACGTACCTGAAAGAGTTCAGGTGACTGACCATATATTCCTCCTCCCCTGAACAATGATGATCTTTCCCTTGATCGGATATTTCAACATCTGATATAACGTAGAGGTGCGGCACCAATGCCATGGATCCAAGGTCGACCTAACAGACTGAAATAGGAAGGGCGGATATCCATTATGTGAACAGGGGCAGCTGTTGTACCCCAAAATTTGCCCTCTCATATTTCTCAATACATTTCAAGTATGATTCTCAAATTGCTCAAGAAAGTCCAAGGGTTGACCAAACAAACTCTCTCCTAAGGCAGTCTACCTCAAATTAGGGTTTCAGTTTGCATCAAGGTACTTGAGTCCAAGGGATCCCAAATTCTCACCATTGTCCTAATGTGTTCTCAAGATCATCCATGTCAAGTTTCAAGCCTTGCAGAAGAAGTTTGCTCAGTCAATTGCTCAAAGGCCTGAAAATCGACTGTGCTAGGGCAAAAGTCAACTGTGGCCCACATATAGTCAAACTTCAAGATTTTTGGTAAACATTCTTATTTTGAAGCATTATTCATCATTTGATCAAGGTTTGATCATGATTCATCAAGGATTGCTCATAATTCATCAAAACCCAAATGTTGCTAAATTAGGGTTTTGTAGGAAAAGTCAACTCAACTTTGACCAAGCATAACTTTCTCATACTTTATCCAAAATGATCCATCCAAAGCTCATTTTTAATAGGAGGTGATTCCCTACAATTCATCTTCAGCTCCCAAGTTCAAAATATGCACTCACAAGAAGATACAAATTTGGACATTATAGGTCATTATGAAAAGTCAACAAAAACACCTTTTTTGTCAAAGCTACATACATTAACATGGAAGACTCAGTTGAGATGAGATCAAAAGGGTTGCTTAGAGGACATATCAAGCTTTCTAAAAAGTCCAAAAGCACATCTCTAGGGTCAAAATTGAAGGAGTTATGCATTGGCAAAGTTGACCTTTTTGCAAAATTGCAAAAAGTCAAATATGTCTCAAATTGCAATTTTTGTCAAATGGACCCAATTTTTATGCTTGCATTGAGTCTGTAACATGATCCACGACCCATGATCCTTCCCACTTGTATTTATTTTATGTTTGTCATTTATTTTGATTTTTATTTTAATTAATTTAATTTAAATCAAAATAAAATCATGAAAAATATCAAAACTAATCAAAGCTTGAGATTTTATGCATTTTTAGGTCTCTTATACAGCTGGGAAGAGAATCAAATCGTGCAAGGGTCATTTGGATACAAAAAGATTGAGTTTTGCTTAATTTAGAAATATTTTAATAAGTATCAAATCATGATTCAATCACCTTAATTGAAAAAGATTTGAAGCAAATTTGTAACCCTAATCCATTCAAGGGTACATATAGAACATGTGCAGACCAAAAAAGAGAGGATTAGAGGCGTTAGAAACTGAAATCAAACTTGTAAAAACTCAACAAAAGTGGTGAATCAAATTCCAACTTCCAAGCCATCTCAAGCCTTCCCAGCTATCTCAATCGCTTGCTGGATATCTCTAGGGCATATTGCAATCATTAACAAGCTTCATAACATCCCAAAACACGCTGTAAGTACCCCACGACATTCATACTTTTTTGAAATCGTAATTCATAATTCTGGCATTGTTAACATATTTTATGGATTTATTCTGAATCTTTGAAACATTTGCAAGCTAATGATAATAATTAATTGCATTTTTGTTAACCATACAGAAAGTTGCCATGATTAGGGTTTAGGTTTAGTTTTTAGGGATTTTGTTTGCAGGAACAATTGGCCATGGAAAGTGGTACCATAATGCTCGTGAGGTTGCAACGAGTTGATTGGTACCATTGGAATTGATTTATGATGCTTACAGTGAATTTTGGAAGATCACAGGGTTGTACCTATGCCCAGAAAGCCGTAGGTAAAGGTGTTGGACTTTTGCCAATGGAGGGAGGAAGAAGAAGGGTGGCGTGGCACCCCCTGACTGGCCCATTCAAAAATTCACGCGTTTTGATATATTAATTTGCTTTTCCAATATAATATTTGATTGTTATTCCATATGCAAATGAACACGCTAGCTCAGTTGGTCAGTGGCCGAGAGAAATTGCCAAAGGGCCTGGGTTCGATCCCCAGGTTCCCATATTTGCCAATGTTATTTTCTTTTACATCATCAGATACATGCACATGCATTGATTCCATCATATGCCATCATCCTTCAACCACCAGATCTCCAGAATGCCAGATCTAACGCCAATCCTTTGGAGGTCCATGATGCACCCTAGTCAAGCCAATGCATAGGATCTGAAAGTCAGCATGGGCCAAGGAGTTTTGGGCCTAAAAGTCAGATTGACACCCCCCTTTTGCTTTGATACCAAGCCCTTTTCTTTATTCTTCTTATATTTTCTTTTATTTATTTATTTTTGTTTAAATTATTTTCTAACATAAAATTAACTCTTTTTTTTTACAAAAACTCATAAAATCAATTTTCAACAATTTAGATTTAGGTTTTATTTTTATCAAATTTAATTTAATAATTAGTTTAATTTAATTTTAGGATAATTTTAACCTTTTTGTAAATAATTTAAAATCAATTAGAAAATTAGGGTTTTGTTTGATTTAATTTTTATTTTCTTTTCTTAAAATAACAAAAAATGCAAAAATAGGTCAAATTAATTATTTTTCTCAAATTAAATTAATTAGTAATTAGGTTTGTATTTACTCAATTAAAACCTTATTTTCTCAAAATAATCAAAAACAACAAAAATATGATTTTTCTTTCAATTAGGTTTAGACGGGGTCAAAACCCTAATTTCTCTTGTTCTTAATTTATCCCGCGCGTTTTTTATTTTTACGATATTAATGTAACTGCTCATGGTATGTAATAGTTTAATTAGGATTTTTTTTTTATTTATCGCTTTACGGGTTTTTGGCTATGTAATTAATCCCCCTCCCGGAAGCCTTGTAATAGCGTAGTTTTATTTTCCGCATTTTAATTCTCGCAAATATTAACTGTTAGGTGTATGATAATAGGATTGCATGACAAGAATGTATGTTAATTTAAAATGGTTAGCAAACCCTAAATGTGCAAAGATAATAACTTGAAATTAAATCACTCGCACATGCGCACTCCTAGGGTATACTCTCACTTCGGTTGCCTTCGGTAAACGATCATTAAGTATAGGGTATCTTAGTGGTTTCCCTCTTGTCTAAATAAATATCAAATGTCCCGTTCGGAAATGTTGCCTCGGAAATGTCGCCTCGGAAAGGTTACCTCAGAAATGTTGCCTCGAATATGATCTTAAGACATTAGGGTTATTACTAAGACGTCCTAACATTGCTTTAGTGATTGTACGTCCCTTTAGATAGTCTCTCAAACTCCAACGACGATGCCACTTACTCCTTAATAGTAGGATAATGATGTCTAAAGGAAACAAGAACAAAAACATTCTTTTTTCGAGTAGGTAGATACTAGTAGGTACTTGCTCAAAATCAAACTTTTCCACACTTACACTCTTTTCAAACAAAGTTTTCAAAAACACTTCGTAACACTCTTGAGGACTGATACAAGGGTTAAAACAAAGTAAAACAAAAAACTTTTCAAAACACATAAACACGGAAGCAATTTTTAAAATGATGAGCAAGTATCTAAGAGCCCGTGGAAAACCACGGATAGAAAGGGTGTTAATACCTTCCCTTTCTATAATCTACCCCCCGTACGCAAAATCTCGAAAAAGGAATTTTTCTGTGCTTTTTTCCTTTCCAGTTGGATAAAATAAAAGTCGGTGGCGACTCTTGCTTACCGTGACATTTTGCAAACACAAACGCAAAACGCAAACCAACATTTTCCAAAACAGTCTGGTTCTGCCACCGTATCACACCCAGTTACTTCTTTTAGGATAGGTTGAGCCAAATAAAATGTCAACAGGGTATTTACCTATAAACTCCATGACATTATGATCTTGATGAACTATATAACTTTTTCCTTGAGGTTTGATATCTAAAAAATGCTTAGATTTGAAGATATAGGCTCATGAAGTCATGATATTTTTGCAAAACAATTCGTGAAATTTTCAACAAGTTTGGTCAGATTTTTGTCCCAATTTCTTGGCAATTTTTCACCTAGTTCCATTTGATTTCGCCAAAGTGATCAAAATGAAGGATGTATATAATGTTTCAAGCTTTCCAAAATATCCAAGAACTTGAAGAGATCATTTTTGAAATAGGAGTTTCGAAGAGATGAAGATGGCATCACAAACTTGAATTTTAGGTCATTTTGTGATGAACCTTATGATCCAATCTTCAAGCATGCTGCAAAATCTTGCTTTGCAGGCCTTCAAACTTGCAAACCACTCAATAATTAAATGTTTACGCAACTGTTTGAGCCATTTTCCAAGTGATTCAAGCTTTGCCAAAGTTGATTTGCCATTTAGGGAAGAAATCCAAGACTTCTATTTTGGAAAAGTAGATTTAATCCTAAAGTCCACTCTCCTTGAGCCTTGCACTTGTTTCTTCTAAGCATACACAATCTCAAACCAGAATAAACATGTCTAAAGCCTCTAGCCATTTTAGATCATGCTTTCACTATGCATTGTAACAAGGTTATCTCAATGTTGCTTCAAAACTAAGTCACCTAACCATAACTTTGTAACTTACAAACCTGACGTTCTCCTTCCCTCCAAACTTTCCCTATAAATAGAGACACTATTTGGCAAGCCAAACACGAATTCACAAGCCTTGAAACACTCACAAACACTCTAAAATCAAAACTTGCACCAAAAACCTCCATTACTTGTCATTTCTGACCTTGGACTTAAAATACACAATCCACTCGTGCATTTTCACTTTTAATCAATCACAAAGCTTCTATAACTCATATAGAGGCTATCCAAACCCTTGCTACACAACTGGAACACCATTTTCACCATCCTCCATTTCCAAAAACTCAAACCTACAACTTGACTTCTCCAGAAAGATTCAGGCACTTTCAGCTCAAAGTGAGCATTGAAATAGCTTCCTAGGAGTTCAGTGAAGCTATCCAGATCGTCACAATATCTCCAGGAGTGTCCAAACTCCAAACAAGATTTCCAATTTTGAGGTAAGTTTTCTCAACTTTGAACTCCTTATACAAGCATCATTAATGGTTACTTTGTGAAGATAAAATGTAGACATCATTGTCGTAAAGCTAACCATGCCTTTAGTTTTAATTTTGTAGACATAATGCCATAGAATTTTCACTAACCATTTCAAGGACCTAGAGATTTATGTTTATTCTATTTGTAGGATATGGATTTCGCTCGTAGAAATACCATCTGAATCAACTTCGTAAGGGTGCCTCCTCAACTCAAAGAGTTAGCATCAAGGGTTCCTGGAAATTCTCCATTCACCAAAAGATATGGTTGACTTCTTAATCTGTTTACGTCAAGCTTTGAAGAAGACATGATGAGGGTGCTCTTTAAGTTCTTTGACCCTGTACATCATTATTTCACCTTTCCCGATTATTAATTGGTTCCCATAATGGAAGAATTCTCTCAACTACTAGGAGTATCTGTTCTTGATCAAATACCCTTTACCGGTTTAGAGGAAGCTCTAAGACCTGAAGTTATTGCCACGGCCTTACATTTGAAGATTTCTAACATTGTAGCTAATTGGGAGACAAGAAGTGGGGTCAAAGGCTTTTTGGCTAAATTCCCGATGGAGAAGGCTCGTTTGTTTTTGGATGCCATGAACTTTTAAGCTTTTGAGGAGATCTTGGCTCTTCTAATCTATGGGTTGGTGCTTTTCCCTAACCCTGACCAACTCATAGATGTGAATGTTGTCAAAATTTTCCTTACTCGTAAACCTGTGCCTATATTTCTTGGAGATGTTTTGCACTCTCTTCATACTTGCACTATGAGGAAGCGAGGGAATCTTATGTGTTGCTTGCCTTTTATGTCTAGGTGGTTTATTTCGCACCTTACCCGATCAGTATTGAGAATGAACAAGGTTTGAGGTGTTCGCAAATGATAATGTTGTTTTCCCATACAAATATCTATTGGTGCTCTCGATCTCAAGAGGACATTACTATCATTAACCGCTGTGGGGAATTCCCTAATGTTCCACTCCTAGGAATTAGGGGAGGTATTACTTATAACCCTTCTCTGGCTTTACGAAAATTTGGCTATGCCTTCATGAAATGCTTATCCAGGGTATTATGTTCGAATACGAGAACAATGTTCAAGGTTATCGTCAAAGGTTTGTACGAGCTTGGGGCATTGTAAACAAGGTTGATAGCAAGACTTTGGGACATAATAATTTTATCCCTCTGGAGTCTTACCTCAAATGGGTGCGAGCTTGCGCTCAGAACCTCGTGATGCCGTATCCAGCCATCCTACCAGTGGTTATACAGCCCATTGTCGAAGGGGATATTCCTTACACCATTCTCCATCCTGACATGCCTACTGACCTCGAGGAGTTGCAAAAGTCGTGGATTCAACTCAAGGGAGAATGAGACACCTTTGAAGTTCGATTTTATGCAAGCGAGAAGAAAGTGTTGGAGCTCACCAAGCAACTTCACGAGGAGCAAATCCTGAATGCCTATATTAACACAAAGAGGAAGCGTCCTTTGGATACCTGAGTCTTAGGTTTTAGGAGTTTTTATTGTGTTGGCTCTTTATTGTAAGCCAAATGGGAAATTTTAACTCTTGAACTTATTAATGCAATTGTTGTTTTTGTTTCCTTTTTGGCTAGCAAATTTAAATCTCCAAAGGTCCTCGAAAACAATGCATCCACATAGCATGCATCTTGTCATAAGCAGGTTTTCCGATACAGGTTTCCTCATCTATTTACTGTTTATATCAGTATAAGATGGCTCTAGAGAAAATCGTCAAAGATATACAAACTCTACACGCACAGTTCCAAGAGACTCTTCTCAACCTAGCCAAAGGACAGCAAGAAATGATGGCGCTCCTCGTCACGAAAAAGAAGACTAAGAAGAGGGCTGTTATTCTCAAAATGGGAAGAAGGTTCAAAGGTTCTGCCCGATTGGCTCAAATAGAATAGGCTTCTTTTGAAGAAGAAGAAAATCAAGACGAGGATGTTAGAAGCACCAGGAATAGGGGTGGAAATAACCAAATTTCTGAGGATGAAGACTACTCCGACGAGCAATACCCACCGGCCGATGACAAATACAAACAGCTGGAAGACCAACTTAAGGCCGTGGAGATCCAAACAGTGCCTGGTTTGGACTTTGGAGACTTGGGTTTGGTCCCTGGGGTGGTTATTCCCCACAAATTCAAGGTCCTCGTCTTCGCCAAATATGAGAGGCTCTCTTGTCTGAAACTCCACTTAAGGTCATATGTCCGCAAGATTCAATAACACACCGCCGATAGGAAGTTATGGGTTCATTTATTCAAAGAGAGCTTATCTAGGACACAGTTGGAATGGTTCTATCAACTAGAAGGAACTAATATCCACACATGGGAGGATTTGGTTGCTTCCTTCTATAGACAATACCAATATAATATTGACCTTGAACCAACTCGCATGCAATTACAAAGTATGACTATGGGCTCAAGCGAAGGCTTTAAGGAGTATGTTCAAAAATGGGGGGACCTGGCTGGAAGGCTGCAACCCCCTTTGATTGATAGAGAATTAGTGGACATGTTCATGGGCACTCTGTTGGGTCCATTCTTTAATTTTCTGATTGGGAGTTCTTCGTCAGTGTTTACTGAGTTGATTTTGACTGGCGAGCGAGTTGAAAGCGAAATCAAAAGTGGAAAGATCCTAATGGCCTCAGCCTCTAATACTGTAAACAAATAATTTATTCGTAAGAAGGAAACTAATGTTATTTATGGAAAAAGGAGTCGTATCAAGAATGATCATCATCAGTCGGTAGGAGAAGTATTGATTTCTAACCCAACCCTAGTTCAACGACCACAACAACAAAACAATCAGCGTAGGTCAGACGCTCCGAGGAGACAATTCACCAGGATTAATATGCCATTGTCTCAAGCTTTACAACATTTGTTAAAGGCAGATTTGGTAATACTGCGGGGTCCTCCTCAAAATCCCAACATATAATCTCCAAAGTATAACCTAAATGCAAGGTGTGCATACCATTCCAATAGTCCGGGGCACGCCACCAATGATTGTTGGGCCCTAAAAAGAAAAATCTAAGATTTGATGGACAACAAAGTGATTGAGTTTGACCCTCCACAGACCACAAATGTGATTACTTCGCCCATGCCCAGTTATGGTAAAGGTGTTAATGATGTTGATGATGTTTCCTATGTCTCCTCCATCAGTGATTTGACTACTCCCTTGATGATTGTTAAGAAGAATCTGTTAAGAGCTGGTTTATTCCCGGGCTTCCTTGAGAATTGTTACCATTGTGCTTCCCAAACTAATGGATGTATGTGGCTGAAGAGAGGTATCCAACGCCTAATTAATAGCCATAAAATTATGTTCAAGAAAAATCCATCCATGAAGAGCTTGCATGAAGATGTCTTCCAAGAGATGAGAGTTGAAGATGTATCCCTATAAGGATTCCTGTTGAGCCGAGGGTGGCTCCCTTAATCATCACTACACTGGGGCCAGTCCCATATTCTTCTGACAAAGTTGTTCCCTGGAACAATGGGGCATAATTTTATTATCATGGTGTCAAGCAAGAGCCATAGATTGATGAAAATGAAGATCCTGAAATTACAAATATTGTCGGAACTAGTAAGGTCACTAGGACAGGAAGGGTCTTCTCTTCAGAGATCTCTCCTCCAACAACTACAACAAAATTTGTTTGCATTCCTGCTGCTGGGCCAACTTCCAATGCCCGAGGTAAAGATAAAGTAACTGAGCCTTCTCTGACAGAGGAACCCTCAAAAGAGGTGACAATTGAAGACCCATCTAGACAAGAGATGGAAGAAATTTTGTAGATCATCTGAAAAAGTGACTACAAAATAGTTGAACAACTGGGGTAGACACCCTCAAAAATATCCATGATGTCCTTGTTATTATGCTTTGAAGCACATTCCCAAGCTTCGTTTAAATTTCTGAAAAATGCCCATGTACCACAAGAGACCACTGCTGATTAATTTGAGAATTGTGTTGCAAGCTTAACTGCTGATAATGGCTTGGGCTTTCTGATGCAGATTTAACTCCGGCGAGAAAGAATCATAATAGGGCCATCCATATCTCTATTGAATACAAAGACACCACCCTGGAGCATGTGTTAGTAGATATTGGGTCCTCCCTAAATGTTTTACCCAAAGGTGCTTTGGATAGATTGGATTGTGATAGGATGGTGCTAAAACCCAGCGATATTGTGGTAAGAGCCTCCGATGGTTTGAAAAGAATGGTCCACGGAGAGGTTGATCTTCCGATCAAGGTGAGATCTCAAGTTTTCAATTCAACATTTTATGTAATTGATATTCGCGCGGCCTATTCTTGCTTGCTAGGATGCCCATGGATTCATGGGGCAGGTGCGGTTACCTCTACATTGCATCAAAAGCTGAAATATCCGGTGAAAGGGAAGATTGTCACAGTCTGTGGAGAGGAAGAATATATGGTCAGTCATTTGAATTCTTTCAAATATGTTGAAATGGATGGAAAATTCATTGAAACCCCCTGCCATACATTTGAGGTAATGCCTCTAATGATTGATGTTGTTACTCCTGAAATCTCTAACGGCACACCAAGAATGGCCTCTCTGAAGGATGCTAGGGCTGTTGTAGAAGATGGAGGTTGCACTATCTGGGGACTACTTCCTGATATCCCCTATAAATCGGACAAATTTAGATTGGGTTTCACTTCAAAGGCTCAGAAAGAGGTTCTTCATGTTCGTGCTGGAAGACCACATCTCTGTATTAGCAATAATGAAGTCAATGCTCTGGAAGACACTGATAGTGATGGTGACTTGGACGAATGGATATTTACAACTACTGACGGTGGACTCAACAACTAGAAGGCCAAAGTCTTCATCTCAATCTCCTTCAGCTAGGAGTGATTTCTATTTCCTATTTTTATTGCTTTAAGAATTTTGTCTGTATAATTTCTTTAAAAATAATGACTTTAAACCATGTGCCTTTCCCGGGGCACAATGGTTCATTTGTTAAGGGTTGTCATTTCATATATCATATGCTCATTTAATGAAAATATTGGAAGATTTTGCATTCAAATTTTGTGCTCCTTTCCTTTCTTTTACTTTACTGCATTTTCAAATAGCCATGTGACCTTACATGCACACACATACATTTGCAGATCCACATCCACTCCGGATCTCATTAACAATAATTCTGCTATTTTCGTTTATGACTTCGAAAATCCAATCTATCAAGCCGAAGACGAAGGTGAAGAAGATTGTGAGATATCTGGAGAACTCGCCAGACTCCTGATACAAGAGGAAAAGGCTATCCAACCGCATGAAGAACCGGTCGAAGTAAACTTGGGTACTAAGGTAGATAAGAAAGAAGTCAAGATTGGCTCCAACCTGGAAAACAATGTCAAGAGCAGATTGGTCCAGATGTTGCATGACTATGTTGAGGTATTTGCTTGGTCATACAAAGACATGTCGGGGCTCAATACTGATATTGTGTTTCATTGTCTACCAATGAAAGAGGGTTATTCTCCGATCAAACAAAAAGTTCGTCGCATGCATCCTGATATGTCAGATAAAACCAAGGCTGAGGTAATGAAATAGTTCAATGCAGGTTCCTTAGCAGTGACGTCGTATCCTCAATGGGTTGCAAATGTTGTTCCATTTCGAAGAAAGATGGTAAAGTCCATATGTGTGTAGACTACAGGGATTTAAATAGGGAAAGCCCCAAAGACGACTTCCCACTACCACATATTGATGTCTTGGTTGACAACACTGCTCAACATAAGGTATTTTCTTTCATGGATGGTTTCTCGGGTTATAACCAAACTAAAATGGCGCATGAAGACATGGAGAAAACTACCTTTGTCACACAGTGGGGCACCTTCTATTATAAGGTCATGCCTTTTAGGCTGAAGAACGCAGGCGCAACTTATCAACGGGCTATGGTGGTTTTATTTCATGACATGATTCATCATAAGATAAAAGTCTATGTTGATGACATGATAGCGAGATCACAAACTGAGGAAGAACATCTTAATTATCTACACAAGCTATTTGAAAGGCTGGAGAAGTATAAGCTGAGGCTGAATCCAAACAAATTCACCTTTGGGGTAAGATATGGAAAGCTACTAGGCTTCATTGTCAGTGGAAAAGGAATTGAAGTCAATTTGGAAAAATTCAAAGTTATCCAAGAAACTCCAACTCCCCGTACTGAGAATGAGGTCAGAGGTTTCTTGGGATGACTCAACTACATTGCCCGATTCATTTCTCACCTAACTACTACTTGTAAGCCACTCTTCAAGCTACTGAAGAAAGATAAAGTAGTAAAATGGAATGACGACTGTCAAATAGCTTTTGACAAGATTAAAGAGTACCTTCAAGAACCTCTAACTCTGATGCCACCAGTTGAAATAAGACCTCTGATCATGTACTTAACCGTGTTAGAGAATTCAATAGGGTGTGTGTTAGGGAAACATGATGAGTCTGGTCGAAAAGAGCATGAAATATACTACCTTAGCAAAAAGTTTACCGACTGTGAAATAAGATATTCACTGCTCGAGAAAACTTGATATGCTTTGGCATGGGCTTCTCGCCGACTAAGACAGTATATGTTGGCTCATACTACTCTATTAATCTCTAAGATGGATCCCATTAAGTACATCTTTGAGAAGCCATCTCTCTCCGGAAGGATAGCACGATGGCAAATGATCTTAAATGAATACAATATCCAGTACACTACTCAAAAGGAAATAAAAGGAAGTAAACTAGAAGATCATTTGGCACATCAAGTTGTGGATGACTACCAATTTATGAACTTTGAATTCCTGGATGAGAATATCATACTGATTACAGAATGTGAAAGGCCTGGACTATATGAAGGACCTGAGCAGGGATCCTGATGGACTATGGTTTTTGATGGAGCTCCCAACGCACTTGGTAACAGAATTGGTGATTTGATCATTTCCCCTGAAGGTTGCCATACGCCTTTCACTGCCAGATATTGCTTTGATTGTACCAACAACATGGCAGAGTACGAAGCATGCATCTTGCTTCTTAAAGCTACTATTGACCTAAGAATCAAATTCTTAAGCGTATTTGAAGACTCAACTTTAGTAATCAGTCAAGTTAAAGGAGAGTGGGATACAAAACATCCAAATCTTATCCCTTACAAAGAACTTGTGCTAACCTTAATCCCGTACTTCGAAGAGGTTACCTTTGAACACATTCCAAGGGAAGAAAATCAGTTGGTAGATGCTTTAACTACCATGTCATCCATGTTCAAGGTCAAGTGGGATAACGAAGCTCCCATAATTACTGTCGAACAATTTGACGAACCGGCGCACTACTATGAGATTGACACTGATGGAGTAGAGGAGAAGCCTTGGTTTCATGAAGTGAAAACATATATCTAAGCTCAAGAGTATCCTGAAGGGGAGTCAATCAACGACAAGAAATTCTTGTGGAGGTTCTCAGCTAAGTTCTTCCTGAGCAATGGGATTTTGTACAAGCGCAATCATGATTCAACCCTGCTTCATTATATGGACAAGAAGGAAGCGGAGAAGATTATGCAGTATATGCATGAAGACATCTTTGGTACTCATTCAAGTGGACATACTATGGCCAAGAAGATTCTGAGAGCTGGTTACTATTGGTCGATACTGGAAACCGACTATCATCACCACTCAAGAATTTGCCATAAGTGCCAAATTTATGCTGATAAGGTTCATGTACCTCTAGTTCCTTTGAATGTCATGACTGCTCCTTGGCCATTTGTAATATGGGGCATTAATATGATTGGAGAAATCAATCATACTACCTTTAATGGACATCGTTTCATTCTTGTCACCATTGACTACTTTACCAAGTGGGTTGAAGCAACTTCATTTGCCACAGTTACCAAGAACGTCATGGCCCGATTCACCAAGCATAACCTCATATGTCGGTATGGCATCCCTGAGAGAATCATTACTGACAATGATATCAACCTCAACAACGCCATGATCACTAAACTTTGCACACAGTTCAAGATCAAGCATCACAACTCTTTTCCATACAGACCTAAGATGAATGGCACAGTGGAAGCTGCCAACAAAAATATAAAGATGATTGTGCAAAAGATGGTGGTGACCTACAAAGATTGGAATGAGATGTTACCGTTTGCTCTTCACAGCTATCGTACTTCAGCGTAAACATCAATTGGGGCAACCCCATTCTCTCTAGTCTATGGTATGGAAGTTGCCCTGCCTATCGAAGTTCAAATCCCTTCTCTAAGGATTATGAAAAAAGAAGGCTTAGACGAAGACAAGTGGATTCAGACTAAGTTGGATCAGTTGAATTTGATTGACGAAAAGAGGTTGGCAGCTTTTTGTCATGGTCATATGTATCAAAAACGTATGATCAACGTATTCAACAAGAAGATCAAGCATCGAGTATACAAGGCTGGTGGCTTGGTGATAAAGCGAATCATTCTACCACAAGGAAATCCCAGGGGCAAATGGACTCCCACCTACGAAGGGCCATTTGTTGTCAAGAAAGTATTCTTGGACGGTGCTATGATACTAACCACTATGGACGACGAAGATTTCCTGCACCCTGTGAATGCGGACATAGTCAAAAAATACTACGCATAAGAATGACCCACTAGGTTGACATACCTAGGCAAAAATAAAGGCAGCCTGGTGAACCAAAAGGATTCGGGAAAAAATAAGGGATATATACAAAAGATTGTACATCCGGCAAGTCAAAAACCTGAAAAGGAGGCTTGGGCAAAAAAGGGTATCCTGGTAGACTGAAAACATGAAAGCGCGGTCCAGGAAAAAATTAGGGATTAAAAGCGTACGACTATGTCTCGTTGGATCACTTACATACAAGCTTTATAACCAAAGTCAAAAGTTCAAATGGTTCAATCAACTTCTTCTGATGGCAAGGGACGGGATGTTCGAAGAAATATGGGCAATAGCAGAGTTTGGAACCCAATGAGATCACTTCCACATGGCTATACATTTTGTTTTCACTTTGTACTCTTTTCATTTCACGACGACTTCCTCTTACTAGGATTTCCATCTCTTTGTACAAAATCACCTGTTTATAAGAAAATTATCAATACAAATACATCTTTAAAGTTCAAACTTTTTCTTTTTCTTTTTTGTTTGCGAGAACGTCCAATGACTAAAATTGAATGAAAATATGCATATGAACATGATAAATTACTAAAAAATATATGTATAAGAACAAGAATAAGCATTTACTCAAGATTCTAGAAGCTGTTATGACACTTAAGCTGTCTACAAACCCCCACAGAGCTACTTCAAAGAGACTATCCCCACAGGGTAGTCTTCACAAATAAGGGTAAATTCCCCGTAATCTCCCCGGAAGATCGCTCCAGCAAATAAAGGAGTATAATCTCTTTCCCAACAATTTCAACAACCTACGGCGTTTCCAGTCAGTACACTTCCTGGAAATTCTCTTCCCCAACTGAGTTTAGTCCTCCAAAACTAAAAAAAAAAAAACCTGCAGATTTCTTCTCTCTAGCAAATTCAATTTCCCCAGGAAAATTTATTTCCCCAACAGCCTACAAATTTCCCAGCTTGAGTCTATTCCTCAGACTACTACAAACCACTAACAAAATTTCTCTCCCTACTAAAGTCATCACTATCCCCATAAAGTTGCTGCAAAACCTAGAACCGACTAGATACCAGTTAACTTTTATCCTCCCCAGACGAGTCAGAAGATTATCCATCTCTTTTATCCCTAGTCAGGGTGTATAAAGATTATCCTTCCCAGACGAGTCAGAAGTTTAACCATCTCTTTTATCCCCAGTTAGGGTATATAAGACATAAACTCCCCAGTAGAGCAACAAACGACTAAGGTTCCTAAACTCTACTCCCCAAACAGAAATCAATACATCCCCTGCAGAGTTTCCTCAAACAAGTAAGCAGGAATCCCCAGCGGAAGCATTCTAGACAAGATTGAAGATACACATACTCTTCATCCCCAACGATAGTCAAGGATTTATTTTCCCAAACAAAATATAGCACGGGCTTAAAAATACATTTCAACAACATTTTACATTCATCATAGCATATGTATATGAAACACATATAGCACAATCTTATTTATTTTGAGAACATCATTACCCAATGCATTTCATACATCATGATATTGCATACAATTAATTCTTTACCTTTTTAGGAAGAATCAATCGACAAACCGATATCATCAGCAAATCCTCAAAACAAGTTATAGGTCATTTCTTGAAACAAGACAGAGCAAATATCTACATGATGAACACTCCCTTCAAACATATGTTGGCTTAGATTAAATCGACCAAAGATTTATTCAGATACTTCTCTCAGTAGATGAAATTCTGGTATCAGATATGTGATGTCGAATGAGATGTCACAACACAAATATCTGTTTACAAGTAAAGAGCAGTAAAATCAAAAGCAGTAAAAACACAAGAGATTGTTCATCCAGTTCAGTGTACAACAACACCTACTCTAGGGACTACCAAGCCAGGGACAAGTCCACCAAATAGTATCATAGGATGATGTTTGCAAGAAGAACGATGATGTTATTGCTGAGGCATTGGCAATGTTGGCCGGTGCAATTGGGAAACAGATGTAACACCCTTCTAAATCAAAAAGAATATTCATAATTATTTAAAATAATATCAGAGTAATACAACAAAAGGGCATCACATTTTAATCGTGAAATATTCATACGTGCTAGTCTTACTCTGTAACACAGGTTTTCAAAATCGTTTTTGACATATGCAATTGTCAACACTTCACATAAATGCAGTGAAATCATAGTTCAAAACAAGATTTATTAAAAACACTTTATAGTTCCCCATGATTTATGGTTCACAATTCAACATAATTTAAACTCCATGTAAAAAACTTAAATATGATAACAAAACAAGACTAAAATAGTTTACAAAACATAGTAATCGCTTCCTCGATGTTACATATCAGAGAAAGACCTTCTAGACTCAACAAAAATAAATCATGCTCCAAAGATATTATTCCAAGCCTTTAGGAACTACTCCTGATTACTTGCATGTTACCCACATAGAGGCAACATTCAAGAAGAAAGGGTGAGTAAATCATAATCATTATTAAAGACATAAGGAAAACATATAGCAGAATAAACCAAAAGTATCACAACATAAACTCAACACTATTATATTCCAAGTACATCAACAATCATACAAATTCCACAACACAACATCATCAATTCAAGAACCATGGAATGCCACATAGAATGTAGTGCAAGGACAAAGACTCATGCATGTGGTACCAATTCATTTGATGGACAATGGGCCATCACCCTTCAAAGATCCTAATCATAGGATCGATTCCCACTTGGAACCGGAGCAAATCACGGACATCCAAAATCCACACATTGGGATTGAGACCAATTCACTGGACCAACGTCCTAAATCATCAAAACCAATTCATTGGACCAACGTCCTAAATCATCAAAACCAAATCAATGGATCAACGTCCTAAATCATCAAAACCAAATCACTAGACCAACTTCCTAAATCATCAAAATGGACCAAAGTTGTCCCATGAATGCATGATGCGCAACAACAAATATAAATGACCACCTCTAGTCAATACGCATCATCATTCATGTATTAATCAACATCATCACATAAAACTCATCATATATACTCATATAAGAAAAACATCATCATCATATCACCATGTCATCATATTAGACAAAAATCATCATCACAATTATATCGTCATAACATCATAATCAACAAGCATCATTATCATATCATCTTAAAAAAACATCATATTAACATCATAATCAACAAGAATCATCATCATATCATTTTAAACAAACATCATAATAATATCATCATCATATCATAATCAACAAACATTATCATCATATCATCTTAAACAAACATCATAATAATATCATCATCATAACATCATAATCAACAAGCATTAGTGTAATTCAACACGGGGGACCTAACTCCGTCCTAACTTAGTTATTAGGGTGTGATACGGTGGGAGAACTGACTTGGGTTTTTTGCGTTTTATCGCAAATGTTGCGGTTAACAAGAGTCGCCACAGACTTTTCTTTTATCCAAAAGGAAAGGTGAAAAAGCACAGGAAAGACCTTTGAGATTATTTCTTGAGTTCGGGGGGTAGATTATGAAAAGGGAAGGTATTAGCACCCTTTTCATCCATGGTTTTCCATGGGCTCTTAGTTACTTGCTAGATCACTTGCTTTTGTTTTAAATTGTGATTTGTGTGTTTTTTGAAAGTATTTTGTAAAGAGGCCATTGTTTAGGCAAACTTTGCAATGATTCTCGTTCGTAAGAATGTATACAAAGAGATTGATCTTTTGAAAATGTTTTCAAGTTTGTAAGATGTTTTGAAAGTGTAGGTATTTGTTTTTGAAAATAGCAAGGATGTTTTGTTTTGAAAAGGAGCAAGTAATTAAGAGCATTCTACCTACTCAAAAAGTCTTTCATGTTCATTTCCTTTTTCCTTTGACATTGATATCTTACCATTGATTTCGTAAGTAACCATATCTTTGGATGTAAAAGGGACGGGCGTGGGTCATCGTATAACCATGATTAGCAATGTTGTAAGGTATCTTATCATTATCTTTTAGGGACTAAGATCATTTGAAAGGAAACATATATAGCGTCATCGAGGGACTATGATCTTATACTTTGTTTGTTTTTGCTAAGATGCGTCACATGCGTAATATGGCCGTTTTGTAAGGAAACCAAGTGGATTTTACCCTAGGGGTGCTTGTGTGCAAGTGTATTGTTTTTCATGCTTGGTTTTGTCTTTGATTAGGGTTTTCTAATTGATTGGTTTAGTTTTTCCAGACAAACCCTAATTACTAGCATTTGTATATAAAGCGATTAATTGCGGAATTTAAAATTACTACGCTATTACAATACTTGTGGGAGGGAGTGTACAAATTATAAATGGGGATTGCAAGAAAATAAAGCCTAATTATCTATTAGAACCATATTGAATTTGTACAAGAATTGAATAAATAATGTACAAAATGAATAAATATACAAGAATGTAAATGTAAAGTAAATGAATGTTTTTTTTTATTTTTTAGGAAAAAGGGGTTTTGTTTTAACCTAATTAACTAAAAGAAAAATAATTAAGTAAATTATTAAAAAAGTAAAACCTAATTTTACTAGGAAAAGAAATTAAATAAAAACCCTAATCTAATAAGAAATTAAGTTTATAAGAGGAATGTTTTTGGTATTTTTGTCTTAAAAATAAATTATAGTATTATAAAATATTTTTGGTCTTTTTATATTTTAAAATAATATATTTAAATTGTGTAAAAGAAAATAATAATAAAAAACCTAGTTTCTAATTAAATTTACACATCAATTAATAAAATAAGTAAAGTATGATTAAATAAAATATTTTTTGTGTAAAAAATGAATAAACTATATCACAATATAAATCTAATGTTTTTATATTTTTTTTTATTTTTTAGTATTAAATAAAATATTTAAGAAAACAAATAAATAAATAAAAAAGAAAATGAAATAGGTCAGGGTGTGAATAGCCAGAAAGGGGAGTCAGCAGTAAGAAAAAAAATAAAAGCCCAAGACTGTTAGGCCCAGGCGCCTGTCTAAAAAGTCAGAATGTTTGAAAAAGGCAAAAAAATCTAAAAGGGTACCACTGGGGCTCGAACCCAGGTCCTTATAGTCACAGGCGCGCGCTTCTACCACTGGGGTGGCTATACATCCGTTTATATAAATCAACCCATAAATATATATGGTAAACACGTTCCTGAGGCTAACTTCATCTTCAACCTCATGCCCAGCCAGAACCTCTGTATCTTATTCAATCCTCAACAAAAATGAAAAATGTAAACAGGAAACTTGTAGAAAATTTCCTCACGATTTCATAAATGCAAAGCAATAAAATTATATATCAAAGATAAGCATGGATTTTAATGGCTCTAATCTGAACCCTAAAAATTTAAGAAACATCAATCTTAAAATTCTCAATGCTCAAGTAATATAAATGAAAACTATGGATATGGTTAGCTTTAGGGAAATGATATCTACATTTTTCATTCACAAATAAACTATTAATGATGCATGTATGAAGAGTTCAAAAGTCAGAAAACTTACCTTGCAAGAGGGTATCGTGTTTAGAGTTTAAGTTGCTTTCAGTGAGTTCCAATGATTGGGTTAGCTTCCTCAAGTTCCCAGGAAGCTAATGGGATGCTTAGCTTGAGCTGAAAGTGCCTAAGGAGTTCTGGAGAAGTCAAGGTGCAAGGTGCATTTTTTGAAAATGGTGGATGATGATGGAGGTGTTACAGTGGTATTGCAGGTGTTAGGATTGTTTGTGTATGTTGTTTATAAGCTTTTGAAAGTAAAAGGTAAAGAAACGCACGAGCAAATTTGGAGATTGGATCAAAACTCAGAAATGACAAGTTTTGAAGTGTTTTTGGTGATTTTATGTTCTTGGTGTTTTTAGGGCTTAAGCATGCATGGGATTTGTGGAAAATAACTTGTGTATGTATAAGAAAAGAAGTTTGAGTGTTTTGGAGAGTCAGAAGTACAAGTCACAAGCTAATTTCTAGGTTACTTGATTTTGAAGAAAAGTGGGAAAACAAGTTTCAAAGTGTAGTACAAGCATGGGATAGGTGATAGTAAGTGTCTAAACAAGTTTCTATTGAGTTATGGGACTCGTAAGATCAGAAGAAAGCAATTTCAAGGCTCAAGAACAAGTTCTATGCAAAAAGCCACTTTATCAAAATGGCATTGTGCACTTTCTTCCCAAAATGGATATAAAGCATGGCCTTGCATTGAATGCTTGAATTGAGACCTCTAACAGCTGTGCAAGCAATTAATTATGGTGTTCCTAACAAGTTTGAGGCCTGAAAGTAGAGGTTATGCAGCATAAGTTTGAATTTTGAATCTTGTTCATCACAAAATTCCTTGTAATTCAAGTGAGAAAACCCTAACTTCATCTCTTCGATTCTCCCTACTCAAAAATAATCTCAAGGAGTTCTTAGACATTTTCGAAAGCTTGTAATATGCTCTACAACCCCTATTTTAATCACTTTTTGAAAATTCCCCTTGGAACTATATGAAAAAGTGCCATGAAGTTGGGTCAAAATCCTGACCAAATTAGAGGAAAATTTCACTAAGTGTTTTTGTTTCATGACCATGTGTTCTTAAAATTATAACTTGAGACCCAAGAACTTTTGGAAGGAGTTGTGTAAATAAATGTTGTATATTTCATGTAGATATACAACTTTCATGTTGGAAGTTTCTTTTGAATCATCTTACATCATGGTAAAAATTTTGCTCAAAGTTGTGAAAAAATAAGAAATTTCCAACACTTAGAAAAATTTCTAAGTTTAGAAATTTTAACTTTTCAAAATAAAATCTTGAATTTTTTATTTATTGATGAATAAGTTTCATATTTTGACATGCTTTGATGAATTGTGATCTTTGACATTTGATTTTGACCAAAAAGTCAAAGTTTGACTTTTCAATATACAGTTGACTTTTGATCAGTTGACTGAAAATTCATATGTCAATCCATTGGACTTGAGCAATGTTTTGAGCCATTTTATTAGGTCAAAATGATGCAATTGAACTCTTGAGATCATGCCTTAAACCACTTGATCATTTGCTAGGTCAAAAATCAGAAATTGCCCTTTCCCAGTCAAAACCCTAATTTTGACCATTTTGACCTTTTGAAGATTTGATCAAATTTCTTGAGGAATTATGGTCCAAACTTGATAAAATGATACATATGAGTTCAAAATGTTGATGTGGATCAAAATTTGTGAAATTTGACTGTAAATTGGCCACAATTGACTTTTTCCCCAATACAGCTGATTTTTAGGTCAACTGCTCAATTGACTGAGCAAAATTGTGATCTAAGCCTTGAAACTTGACATGAGTAATATTGAGGGTCCATAATGATCCATTAAATTCATATGGGGCATTGGAATTTCAAATATCCTTGTGCAATCTCAAACCCTAATTTTGGTCATCAGTGCTTAAGGAGGTGTCTTGAGCTGATCAACCCTAGTACAGTCTTGAGCCAAGGGAGATCTTGTGAGCAAAATATTAATAAGTGAGAGGGAAAATTTTGGGGTGCAACAGCTGCCCCTATTCAATCTTCTTAACCCTGAAGATTTATATTGGCGATTTTTGCCATTCGTGACTCGAAGGTGGAAGATGATTGGACACTAGAGTACCCAGAAATTTGCACTCGAGGATGTGATGGTTGATGGTATAGGGAATAAGCTTAAAGATTCCATTTGGAGGGATGATGGAAAGTTGTTGGAGATGGGCTTGTAGATGCCATCCAGAAATGATTGTTGTACTGTATCTGTAAGTTAAAAGTGAATGAGTATCAGAATGGTATCCGTGTCTGGAGCGTATCTGAAAGTTGAATTTGAATGAGTATCAGGATGGCATCCGTATCTGGAGCGTATCTGAACTGTATCTGAAAGTTGAATCTAAATGAGTATCAGGATGGCATCCGTGTCTGGAGCGTATCTGAACTGTATCTGAAAGTTGAATCTGAATGAGTATCAGGATGACATCCGTGTCTGGAGCATATATGAATTGTATCTGAAAGTTGAATTTGAATGATTATTAGGATGGCATCCGTGTCTGCAGCGTATCTGAATTGTATCTGAAAGTTGAATCTGAATGAGTATCAGGATGGCATCCGTGTCTGGAGCGTATCTGAACTGTATCAAAAAACCTTTGAACATTGTTAATGGTAGTTGTTGATTAACCTTGTCCTGAAAAGGGTAAAATGTTAGCTAATATGCAATGTCATGTTGTATGAAATTCATGGTATAATGAGATTGTGATACATGCATTCGTGTTATCGATGTTTATGATATATGGATGTGATGTATGTGCATGTGAGCTAATCTGTTGTACTGCTTGTTGGATTGGGGAAAATAAATCCCCGACTGCTGCTGAGGATACAAAGTGAAATTCTTCATGTTTTGAAGTGTTGATGAGTTTCCACTTAGATAAGTAAACCTTGTTTTAAGGGAAACGTTGTGTACTGCTTGTAAAATCCTGTTGGGGAATCCTGAGAAATTTGGCGACTTTTATCGGGGAGTGATAACTGGAAGTTTTGTTCAGCTGGGGATTAAACTGCTCTCTACGGGGGATTTTATAGAAATAGCTTAGAGAGATTTCCCTATTTCTTAAAGCCATTAGTGATTGTCTTTCTATTTTGTTCATTTGTAAACGGTAATTACGTTCAAATGCATATGTTCAAAAACAAATCATTGGACGTTTTTGTAAACAAAACATAAGAGTAAAGAAAAATATATAGTTTTGCACTTTCAAAGAGATATATTTGTATTGAGTTTGAGTAAGTATTTTTGTACCATGAGACAAACATTCTAGTAAGAGAATGTTGTCATAAAAAATGAAAATTTGATTCAAAGAAAAGATAGTTATGTGAAATAATCCCATGGGGTTCCCATTCTTCTATAGCCTTCGTGTCTCTAAGCATCTTATATATTTGTTGCCTTGTTCAAAGCTGATTGAATTGATAAGAAATGTCGAGTTGGCAGGTTGTCCATAAGGTGATCCAACGGGACATAGTCATACGTTTTAATTCCCTAACTTTTGCCTGGACCACCCTTTCGGGTTTTCAATCCACCGGGATACTCGTTTTTTGCCCAAGCCGCCCTTTCGGGTTTTCAGCTTGCCGGGTGTACAAATTTTTTTGTTTTATCCCTATTTTTTGTCCGAACCTTTTTCGTTCGTCGGGATGCCCTTGTTTTGCCTAGGTGTGTCAACCTAGCGGGTCTCTTATGCGTAGTATCTTTTAACTATGTTCGTGTTCACGGGGTGCGGTAGGTCGTCGTCATCCATAGTGGTTAAGATCATTGCTCCACTAGATAATATCCTTTTGATCACAAATGGTCCTTCGTATATAGGAGTCCATTTTCCCCTGGGATCACCCTGCGGTAGTATGATACATTTGATCACAAAATCCATGACTTGATACACTTGGCGTCTGACCTTTTTATTGAAAACCTTGATCATCCATTTTTGATAAATTTGACCATGACAGACAGCAGTAAGCCTTTTCTCATCCATCAAGTTCAGTTGATCAAGTCGAGTCTGGATCCAATTGTCTTTGTTCAGACCTACATCCTCCGTGATTCTTAGAGAGGGGATCTGGACCTTAATAGGCAAGACAACCCCCATGTCGTATACCAGAGAGTAAGGTGTTGCCCTGGTTGATGTGCTTGTCGTGGTACGATAACCGTGGAGAGAAAACGGTAGCATCTCATGCCAGTCTTTGTACGTGACTGTCATTTTCTGTATGATCTTTTTGATGTTCTTATTTTGGCTTCGACAACACCATTCATCATTGGCCGGTAAGGGGAATAATTGTGATGCTGGATCTTGAATTGCTCGCAAAGGGCGGTGATTATAGTATTGTTTAGATTCGTACCATTTTATGTGATGATCCTCTCCGGGATACCATACCAACAGATGAGATTATGTTTAATGAACCGGGCTACAACATTCTTGGTGACTGAAGCGAAAGAGGCTGCCTCAACCCACTTTTTAAAATAGTCAATGGCCACTAAGATGAAGCGGTGTCCATTAGAGGCTGTTGGTTTGATTTCCCCAATCATGTCGATACCCCACATAGCAAAAGGCCAAGGATTCGTCAAGACATTCAGAGGAACCATAGGTACGTGCACCTTGTCAGCATAGATCTGACACTTGTGGCAGGTTCGAGAGTGTTGATAGCAATCTGCTTCCATGGTAGACCAGTAATAACCTTCCCTTAGGATTTTCTTTGCCATCGTATGCCCACTGGAATGGGTGCCAAAAGTGCCCTCATGTAGATCAGACATGATCTTTTCTGCCTCAACCTTGTCTATGCAACGGAGCAAAACAGAGTCATGGTTGCGTTTGTAGAGAATTCCGTTACTAAGGAAGAACTTAGCAGAGAATCTCCTTAAGAACTTCTTATCATTGACTAAAGCTTCTTCCGGATATTCTTGAGCCTCGAGATAGCTCTTGAATTCGTGAAACCAAGGTCGGTCCACTACTTCTTCAGCATTAATCTCGTGACAGTGAGCTGGTTCATCCATTCGCTCAATAGTGATTTGGGGAGCCTCCTTATCCCATTTAAGTTTAAACATGGATGACATTGTGGCTAGTGCGTCTGCTAGCTGATTTTCTTCTCACGGGAAATTCTCGAAGGTAATCTTCTCAAAATGTGGAATCAATGTCAGCACATGTTCTTTGTAGTGGATAAGGTTAGGGTGTTTGGTGTCCCATTCCCCTTTGATCTGGCTGATGACCAAAGCTGAATCTCCGAATACATTTAAGGATTTGATCCCTAAATCTATGGCAGCTTTGAGACCAAAAATGCACGCTTCGTATTCTGCCATGTTATTTGTACAATTGAAGCAGAGTCTTGCCGTAAAGGGAGTATAACATCCTTCAGGAGATATAAGTACAACACCAATACCATTGCCGAGTGCGTTGGATTCCCCATCAAAAACCAGGGTCCATCGGGATCCTTGTTCAGGTTCGTCATATGGTCTGAATTCTTCACAGTTGTTTACCATCACGATGTCTTCATCTGGGAATTTGAAATTTATGGACTGGTAGTCATCCAAAACTTGATGAGCAAGGTGATCAGCTAGTACACTTCCCTTTATTGCTTTCTAGGTAGTATATTGTATGTCATATTCTGTCAGGATCATCTCCCATCTCGCTATTCTCCCAGAGAGGGCGGGTTTCTCAAAGATGTATTTTATTGGATCCATTTTAGATATCAATTAGTATGGGTCAGCATATACTATCTTAGTCGGCGAGTAGCCTATGCCAGAGCGCAGTAGGTTTTCTCGAAAAGTGAATATCTTGTTTCACAGTCGGTAAACTTTTTGCTCAGGTAATAAATAGCATGCTCTTTTCGGCCAGACTCGTCATGCTGCCCCAACATACACCCAATTGAATTTTCCAAAACGGTTAGATACATGATCAAGGGTCTTCCCTCGACTGGTGGAATCAATACTGGGGGCTCTTGCAGGTATTCTTTGATCTTGTCGAAGGCAGTTTGGCACTCATCATTCCATTTGACTACTTGATCTTTCTTCAGTAATTTGAAGATTGGTTCACAAGTAGCTGTCAGGTGAGAAACGAATCTGGCAATGTAGTTTAACCATCCCAAGAATCCTCTGACTTCCTTCTCAGTACGAGGAGCAGGCATTTCTTGTATTGCTTTCACCTTGGCAGGATCTACTTTAATACCTTTTCCATTGACAACAAAGCCTAAGAGTTTATCAGACCTCACTCCAAACGTGCATTTATTTGGGTCTAAGCTTAGGTTATATTTCTTTAGTCTCTCAAACAGTTTCTGTAAATGATCAAGATGCTCTTCTTCTGTTTGAGATCTGGCTATCATGTCGTCCATATAGACCTCTATTTCATGATGTATCATGTCGTGAAATAGAGCTACCATGGCACGCTGATAGGTTGCCCCAATGTTTTTTAACCCAGATGGCATAACCTTGTAGAAGAATGCGCCCCATTGTGTGACAAAGGTTGTTTTCTCCATGTCTTCAGGCGCCATTTTGATTTGGTTGTATCCTGAGAAACCATCCATGAAGGAAAACACATTATATTGTTATGTGTTGTCAACTAGAATATCAATGTGGGGAAGTGGGAAATCATCCTTAGGGCTTGCCCTATTCAAATCTCTGTAGTCCAAGCACATTCGTACCTTGCCGTCCTTTTTAGGTACGGGAACAACATTGGCGACCCATTGTGGATAGGAAGTGACGGCCAAGAATCCGGCATTGAATTGTTTCATGACTTCTGCTTTGATATTCTCTGACATGTCTGGTCGCATGCGACAGACCTTTTGTTTTACCGGTGGGCAGTCTTCTTTTGTTGGTAGACGATGTACCACGATATCTGCATCAAGTCCTGGCATGTCTTCGTATGACCAGACAAAGACCTCAACATAATCATGTAACAACTGAATCAGATGCTCTTTGACACTGGGTTCCAGATTGGCACCCACCTTGACTTCTTTCTTGTCTTCTTCGGTACCTAGTTTAATTGTGTCCACTGGTTCTTCATGAGGTTGTATGGTCCTCTCTTCTTATTGTAGTAACCTGGCGAGTTCCCCTGGTACTTCACAATCCTCCTCACCTTCGTCTTCAGCTTGTTAGATTAGATTTTCATAATCACAGAAGGCCATAGCAGGACCGTTACCCATGGGATCCCGAATGGATGTAGATCTGCATTTTGAATTTGAGTGTGTGTATGAGTATAGCTATATTTGAATGAAATGAAAATGTAAAAATAAAAACAATGAGCATAAATTTTGTATGCAAAAACGTCCATGATTCATTGATGTCATATGGAAATGAGATAATAACCCTTACAAATGGACCATTGTGCCTCGGGTAAGACACAAGGTTTTAAGAGTCTAAAATGTTTAATATTACAGGTCCGACAAAATTTAATGACAAATTACTGTTGGATAAAAGTGATCGGGACAAAATCTCTAGCTTCCCAGTTGCTGAGCCCTCCATTGACAGTTGGGAAAATCCAATCCTCCAGGTCATAGTTGTCTTCATCATCCTCCACTGTGTTGACTTCGTGGTTGCTGATCTTCAAGGGCGATCCTCTGGCACGAGCACGGCATACAACTTTTTGGGCGCCTGAAGTGAAACCCAAAACAAATTTGTCAGATTTGTATGGGATATCTAGGAGTTGGCCCCAAATAGTGCACCCACCTTCTTCTATCACTGCCTTGGCATCTTTCAAAGACGACATCTTGAGCGGAGGCCTTGTAATCTTTGGGACTTGAGAAACAACCTTGGTTACTGCCACAACTTGTGGGACTTCTTCAAAGTGATGGAATGGAGTTTCAATAAATTCACCATCTAATTCCACATATCTGAAGGAATTTAGATGACTGGCCATATACTCTTCTTCTCCATGAACAGTGATGATTTTCCCCTGAATTGTATATTTCAGCATTTGATGCAATGTAGAGGTAACGGCACCAGCATTGTGAATCCACGGTCGGCCTAATAAGAAGGAATATGAAGGGCGAATATCCATTACATAAAAAGTTGAATCAAATGTTTGGGTTCCAACTTTTATGGGGATGTCCACTTCCCTATGCACCATCCTTTTTGAGCCGTCAAAAGCCCTCACTACTATGTTACTAGGTTTCAAAGTTAATCCTTCACAGTCAAGCCTATCAAGAGCCTTTTTAGGCAACACATTCAAAGACGAACCAGTATCAACCAAGACATGAGACAAAGTCGTGCCCCTACATTTGACTGAGACATGCAATGCCTCGTTATGCCTTCTCCCATTTGGTGTTAAATCAGCATCCAAAAAACCTACACCATTATCTGCAGTCAAGTTAGCTACGCAGTCTTGGAACTGATCGGCAGATGTTTCTTGGGGTACATGAGCAGTTTTAAGGAATTTTACCAAGGCCTTTTCATGAGCCTCAGAACATAATAATAAAGCCAGCATGGAAATTTTTGATGGAGTTTGCCCCAGTTGTTCGACTACGTTGTAGTCGCTTCTTTTTATGATCTTTAGAATTTCCTCCATCTCTTTTCGAGAGGTATCAGGGATAGCTACTGATTGTGCCTTCGTCCGGATAGGCTCAGACCGAATACCTTTGCCTCGAGTCTCGGTTGACTCGGTAGTAGGAATGTCAGTAGGGGTGATAACAGGGATTGTAACAGTTTTGTCAACAGGAGTATTAGCAAAGATGATTGCAGGACTAGGAATAGCTTTTGGAGGAGCAACAACAACAGGAATGATTACGGGTCCAGAAATAGATTTTGGAGGAGCAATTTCTGGAGAGAATACCATTCCACTTCGGGTTATCTTACTAGTCCCTATGATATTACTGATATTGGAGTCAACATTCTCAGAACTTGAATTTTCAGCAGCTGGCCAATCTTGCTTGATACCGTGATAGTAGACATCTCCTCCATAATTCCATGGGATGGTTTTGTCTGACTAATACGGGATTGGTCCAGACATTGTAATTATCAACAGAGCTACTTTAGGAACTGATGTAATTCTAACGGGTCTTTTGGTGGAGACTCTGGAAGAATTGGCGGAAATGGTCACTATGGAAACATCATTATAAGAAACAAATGGAATAGAAGTCTTCTCGAACAAAATCTCCTTGTCATCTATAAGACATTGAACGCCTGATTTTAACAAATGACAGCTAGTTGGTGACGATAAATAGAAATGACAGCTTTCATCACAGCCTGGGAATACACTGGCATTTAACAAGTTTTTTTGATAGTCAAGAGTGGGGTCATAAGTTCATCAATCAAAGTAACAAACATATCCTCCTCAACAACGTTGACATCACGGTCGTGCTTGGGCATAGGGGCAGTGATAACATTGGGAATTTCTGGCACATCGAATTCAATCTCCTTGGCTTCAAGAAGATCTTGTACCTTGTTTTTCAGAGCTCAACAGTTGTTAGTGTCATGGTCGGGATTCTCAGAATGGTATGCACAACAGGCATTAGGATGATAGTGAGGAGATGTTGTGTTAGGATTTTTTGGAGCTTCTTTCAAAGACACTAGATTAGATCTTAACAAATGTGGCAATACTTGAGATAGTGTCATATTAATTCTAGTGAACTGCCTGACTGGTCTTTCCGTTCTTGGCTGGTTGCTTCTTTGTTGAGCAGGTGTGGGTTTAGGAATCATGACAGCCCCCACCATTGGACGGTGTTCAATCCTATCTTGATTTCTCTGAGGATATACAATAACAACTTCTTTTTTTCCAATGAATGGTTTCCTTACAGTAGCAGAGGATGCATCTTTTTGAATGTTCCCATTCTTTATCCCAGCTTCCACCCTTTCTCCGGTCAATATCAATTCGGTAAAACCTTCCGAGGAACTCCCAATTAAGTGATTAAAGAAAGGACCGGACAGTGTACCCAAAAAAATATCTACTAACTCTCTTTCAGATAGGGGAGGCTGGACCCTTCCTGCTAAGTCCCTCCATTTTTGCGCGTAGTCTTTAAAGCCTTCACTTGAAACCATGGCCATACTCCGGAGTTGAGTACGGGTGGGAGCAAGATCTGCATTGTATTGGTATTGTTTGTAAAAGGCAGCAGCAAGATCTTACCAATTATGAACATTGGCTCTTTCTAGCTGATAAAACCAATCAAGTTGAGTTCCGGACAGGCTGTCTTGAAAGAAGTGTACCCATAAATCCTTGTCAGCAGAGTGAGGCTGTGTTTTCCTCACATAGGACCGGAAATGCATTTTGGGACATGAAAATCAATCGTATTTGGTGAACATCAGTGCCTTGAATTTTAGAGGAATGACAATCCCATATACTAACCCTAACTCCTCAAAGTACAATCCAAACACTTTTTGAATTTCCATTGCATTTAACCATTCTTCCAGATGCTTATACTTGTCGTCGGACGGAGGATATTGTTCTTCAGAATAATCTTCTTCTTCCTCTTCCTCTTCTGAATCTGGCTGGACAACTCCATCCTTGCCTTTTCCATCTTGATTGTCTTTCTCACCAGATGACGTTGCAAAGTCTAGGGTCCTTCTTGCTTGCCCTTGGAATCTTCTTCCCATATTTAGAACTCCGGTTATTTTCTTTGTTTTCCTCTTTTTCTCTTCAACCAACAAGGTCTTCAACTCTTCTTGTCTTTTGGCTAGAGTTAATAACATATGTTGAAGCTGAGAATTTTCTGCTTGGAGGTCCTTCACTGTTTGCTCGAGATCCATCTTACTGAAATAAACAATAGAAAGATGAGGAGACTTGTTGTAAGAAACCTTCTTATGTTATGATGAATGGTAGATGCATATGCAATGATTTCAAGGATTTTAAAGATTCAAATTTGTTTTAGATAAAAAGGAAACACATGTTATATTAATAAGTTAAAGCTTGAGTACATCAATGCCTCTTTGGGCAAAACAATACAAAAAACTCTAAGATAAAAAGGTTTCACACATCCTCTTTGGTGCGATGTAGGCATTCAGAGTCCGCTCCTCATGAAGTTGCTTAGTGAGTTCCAAAACCTTCTTCTCGCTAGCGTAGAATTGGGCTTCGAAAGTGTCTCGCTCCCCCTTGATTTGTATCCAATCTCTTTGTAAGTCTTCAAGATAGGTGGGCATGTCAGGATGCAAGATAGTGTATGGAATATCTCCTTCCATAACAGGCTCAATGATTACCAGGAGAATGGAGGGATAAGGCATCATAAGACTTTGAGCACGAGTTCGTACCCATTTGAGGCAAGGCTCAAGAGGGATGGAATTCTTATGCCCCAATGTCTTGCTATCTACCTTGTTCAACATCCTCCAAGCTCGGATAAACCTCTGGCGATGACCTTGATCGTTGTTCTCGTAGTCAAATACCAAACCTTGAACCAACATATCATGTGGACCATCCCTTTGGGCGTAACCAAACTGTCTTAAGGCTAAGTAGGGGTTATAGGTGATACCTCCCCTAATTCTAAGTAAGGAGACATTAGGGAACTCTCCACAATGGTCGACGATGATAACATTCTCTATAGATTAGGAACACCAATGGATGTCTGAATGTTTGAGCATCATCAACCTCTGTGACCACCTTGAACCTTGCTCGTTCTTCAATATAGATCGGGGAAGATGCGAAATGAACCATCTTACCAAGATGGGAGTGCAACACATAAGGATACCTCTTTTCCTCATAGTCCGAGTGTGAAAAGAATGTAGGATATCTCCTAGCAATGTAGGCACCGGGTTGCGGGACATGAAGATTTTGAAGGCGTTCACATCTATGAGTTGGTCAGGATTTGGAAATAAAACCATCCCATAGATGAGGAGAGCCACAATTTCCTTAAAAGCTTGCAAATCCAAAGAGTTCCAACAGTTTTGGGCTTTCTCAAACAAGAACTTTGCTAGGAAACCCTTGACACCACTCTTTGTTTCCCAATTAGTTGTGATATCAGATGGTTGCAAGTGTAGAGCTTGAGCAATCTCTTCTGGCTTTGGATCTCTTTCCGTACCGTTGAAAGGTAGTTGATTGAGAATGGGAATCCTCAAGAGTTGGGAGAATTCTTCCAAAGTTGGCACAAGTTGATAATCGGGAAATGTGAAGAAATGGTGTAAAGGATCAAAGAACTGAAAGAGCACCTTCATCATGTCTTCATCAGTGTTAGAGGTGACCAAGTTTAGTAGGCGACCATGTCTTTCGGTGAATGGAGAATTTTCAGGAATCCTTGATGCTAGCTCTTTAAGTTAAGGAGGGATCCTTACAAGATTGACTTGAATAGTTTTCCTGCGAGTAGAATCCATGTCCTACAAAACAGAACAAAGATAAATCCCAAGATCCTTGAAATGGTTAGTGAGTATGAGTATGATGTCATGATGTTCATGATGTTATGTACAAGTAAATATACACAAACAAAGCAAACAAGTCCTTAGGTTTAGGCTTGCATGAAGTCTTATAGGTAAGTACCCTCTTGAAGTTTAGTTGGCTTAAACCTATCCTAGCAATAGTAACCAGGTTCTAAGGAGCTCAATATCACTGGTTTGTTTCCTTGGTCATTGTTTTAGCACAAGCCTCTTTAATGGCGACCGAAATATCCCCAAAAACCAAACCTCAAAGAGTGTAGTATCGAGTATCTACCAACTTCGGACTGCACCAAAGTTGGTCATCTCACTATGTCCTAATGGCCAAGATGGTCAAGTAAAGGTTCTAAAAGTTCGTTAGTGCTTCATGACATCACTCAGCGGCCCCGTATTCTCCTTGATTAACTCAAGGGCTACCGGTACCCACAAATATGTCGCACTAACATAGATATTTCTTAGACCATGTCGGTATACCCCGCACAGTTTTCATAATGTATTGTTACTTACCTATAAGGTATCCCAAATCTGGGTAGAGGATTCAAACCCAAACAAAGAACCATAATGTAAAGCATACAAGTCAAACAGTGAAAGCATGTAAATGTGATCTAACCCTAAGGTAACCCCACTTATAGAATTTTCCCCAGTAGAGTCGCCAGTTCTGTGATACGGTGGGAAAACTGACTTGGGTGTTTTGCATTTTATTGCAAATGTTGCGGTTAGCAAGAGTCGCCACCGACTTTTCTTTTATCCAAAAGGAAAGGTGAAAAAGCACAGGAAAGACCTTTGAGATTATTTCTTGAGTCCGGGGGGTAGATTATGAAAAGGGAAGGTATTAGTACCCTTTTCATTCATGGTTTTCCATGGGCTCTTAGTTACTTTCTAGATCACCTGCTTTTGTTTGAAATTGTGCTTTGTGTGTTTTTTGAAAGTATTTTGTAAAGAGGCCATTGTGTAGGCAAACTTTGCAATAATTCTCGTTCGTAAGAATGTATACAAAGATGTTGATCTTTTGAAAATGTTTTCAAGTTTGTAAGGTGTTTTGAAAGTGTAGGTGCTTGTTTTTGAAAATAGCAAGGATGTTTTGTTTTTAAATGGAGCAAGTAATTAAGAGCATTCTACCTACTCAAAAAGTTTTTCATGTTCATTTCCTTTTTCCTTTGACATTGTTATCTTATCATTGATTTGGTAAGTACCCTATCTTTGGATGTAAACGGGACGGGCGTGGGTTATCGTATAACCATGATTAGCAATGTTGCAAGTTATCTTAGCACTCTCTTTTAGGGACTAAGATCATTTGAAAGGAAACATAGATAGCGTCACCGAGGGACTATGATCTTATACTTTGTTTGTTTTTGTTAAGATACCTCACATGTGTAATATGGCCTTTTGGTAAGGCAAATAAGTGGATTTTACCCTAGGGGTGCTTGTGTGCAAGTGTATTATTTTTCATGCTTGGTTTTGTCTTTGATTAGGGTTTTCTAATTGATTGGTTTTAGTCTTTCCATACAAACCCTAATTACTAGCATTTGTATATAAAGCGATTAATTGCGGAATTTAAAATTACTACGCTATTACAATACTTGTGGAAGGGGGTGTACAAATTATAAATGGGAATTGCAAGACAATAAAGCCTAATTATCTATTATAACCATATTGAATTTGTACAAGAATTGAATAAATAATGTACAAAATGAATAAATATACAAGAATGTAAATGTAAAGTAAATGGATGTTTTTTTTTATTTTTTAGGAAAAAGGGGCTTTGTTTTAACCTAATTAACTAAAAGAAAAATAATTAAGTAAATTATAAAATATTTTTGTTCTTTTTATATTTTAAAATAATATATTTAAATTGTGTAAAAGAAAATAATAAAAAAACCTAGTTTCTAATTAAATTTACAAATCAATTAATAAAATAAGTAAAGTATGATTAAATAAACTATTTTTTTTGTGTAAAAAATAAATAAACTATATCATAATATAAATCTAATGTTTTTATATTTTTTCTAATATTTTAGTATTAAATAAAATATTTAAGAAAACAAATAAATAAATAAAAAGAAAATGAAATAGGCCAGGGTGTGAATAGCCAGCAAGGGGAGTCAGCAGTAAGAAAAAAAATAAAAGTCCAAGACTGTTAGGCCCAGGCGCCTGTCTAAAAAGTCAGAATGTTTGAAATATGCAAAAATATCCAAAAGGGTACCACTGGGGCTCGAAGTCAGGTCCCTATAGTCACAGGCGCGCGCTTCTACCACTGGGGTGGCTATACATCCGTTTATATAAATAAAACCATAAATATATATGGTAAACACGTTTCTGAGGCCAACTTCATCTTCAACCTCACGCCCAGCCAGAACCTCTGTATCTTATTCAATCCTCAACAAAAATGAAAAATGTAAACAGGAAACTTGTAGCAAATTTCCTCACGATTTCAGAAATACAAAGCCATAAAATTATATATCAAAGATAAGCATGAATTTTAATGGCCCTAATCTGAATCCTAAAAATTTCAGAAACTTCAATCTTAAAATTCTCTATGCTCAAGTAATATAAATGAAAACTATGGATATGGTTAGCTTTAGGGCAATGATATCTACATTTTTCATTCACAAATAAACTATTAATGATGCCTGTATGAAGAGTTCAAAAGTCAGAAAACTTACCTGTCAAGAGGGTATCGTGTTTGGAGTTTGAGTTTCTTTCAGTGAGTTCCAATGATTGGGTTAGCTTCCTCAAGTTCCCAGGAAGCTAATGGGATGCTTAGCTTGAGCTGAAAGTGATTGAGGAGTTCTGGAGAAGTCAAGGTGCAAGGTGTTGTTTTTGAAAATGGTGGATGATGATGGAGGTGTTACAATGGTGTTGCATGTGTTGGGATTGTTTGTGTATGTTGTTTAGAAACTTTTGAAAGTAAAAGGCAAAAAACGCACGAGAAAATTTGGAGATTGGATTCAAACTCAGAAATGAGAAGTTTTGAAGTGTTTTTGGTGATTTTGTATTCTTGGTGTTTTTAGGGCTTAAGCATGTGTGGGATTTGTGGAAAATAACTTGTGTATGTATAAGCAAAGAGGTTTGAGTGCTTTGGAGAGCCATAAGTACAAGTTACAAGCTAATTGCTAGGTTACTTGATTTTGAAGAAAAGTGGGAAAACAAGTTTCAAAGTGTAGTACAAGCATGGGTTGGGTGATTGTAAGTGTCTAAACAAGTTTATCTTGAGTTATGGGACTTGTAAGATCAGAATAAAGCAATTGCAAGGCTCAAGAACAAGTTTTGTGCAAAAAGCCACTTTATCAAAATGGCATTGTGCACTTTCTTCCCAAAATGGATATAAAGCATGGCCTTGCATTGAATGCTTGAATTGAGACCTCTATCAGTTGTACAAGCAATTAATTATGGTGTGCCTAACAAGTTTTAGGCCTTCAAAGTAGAGGTTATGCGGCATAAGTTTGACTTTTGAATCTTGTTCATCACAAAATGCCTTGTAATTCAAGTGGGAAAACCCTAACTTCATCTCTTCGATTCTCCCTACTTAAAAATGATCTCAAGGAGTTCTTGGACATTTTGGAAAGCTTGTAATGTTCTCTACAACACCTATTTGAATAAATTTTGAAAATTCCCCTTGGAACTATAATAAAAATTTCCATGAGTTGGGTCAAAATCCTGACCAAATTAGGGAAAAATTTCACTAAGTGTTTTTGTTTCATGAACATGTGTTCTTAAAATTATAACTTGAGATCCAAGCACTTTTGGATGGAGTTTCGTAAATAAATGTTGTATATTTCATGGATATCTACAACTTTCATGTTGGAAGTTTCTTTTGAATCATCTTGCATCATGGTGAAATTTTTTCTCAAAGTTGTGAAAAAATAAGAAATTTTCAACACTTAGAAAATTTCTAAGTTTAGAAATTTTAACTTTTCAAAATGAAATCTTGAATTTTTGATTTCTTGATGAACAAGTTTCATATTTTTACATGCTTTGATGAATTGTGATCTTTGACATTTGATTTTGACCAAAAAGTCAAAGTTTGACTTTTCAGTATATAGTTGACTTTTCATCAGTTGACTGAAAATTCATCTGTCAATCCATTGGACTTGAGCAATGTTTTGAGCCATATTATTAGGTAAAAATGATGCAATTGGAATCTTGAGATCATTCCTTAAACCACTTGATCATTTTCTAGGTCAAAAATCAGAAATTGCCCTTTCCCAGTCAAAACCCTAATTTTGACCATTTTGCCCTTTTGAAGATTTGATCAAATTTCTTGAGGAATTATGGTCTAAACTTGATCAAATGATACATATGAGTTTAAAATGTTGATGTGGATCAAAAATTGTGAAGTTTTACTGTAAATTGGCCACATTTGACTTTTTCCCCAATACAACTGATTTTTAGGTCAACTGCTCAATTGACTGAGAAAAAGTGTGATCCAAGGCTTGAAACTTGACATGAGTAATCTTGAGGGTCCATAATGATCCACTAAAGTCATATGCATAATTGTAAGTTCAAATATTCTTGTGCAATCTCAAACCTTAATTTTGGTCATCAGTGCTTAAGGAGGTGTCTTGAGTTGATCAACCATAGTATAATCTTGAGCTAAGGGAGATCTTGTGAGCAAATTCTTGATAAGTGAGAGGGAAAATTTTGGGGTACAACATAGGGGAATACTTATTTTATCTTATTTTACTCCATCTAAGTAAAGTTCGTTGCATTAACTACCTTAGGCTTCAAACATATCTCAATCCAAGTTATAATCTCAAGTTATGGCTCTTTTAAGAACATCTGACATAAACAATCAAATATGGACATCATCTTCTGGCGAAGGTTCTTGCTTTCCCGGTGAAACATCATCATTCTTGCATTGCCCGAAGAAATTGCTAGCGAAGCACTCCAGTAGCAATCCTTTTTTCTTCCCTTTATCTCCTTCAAGCTAGCCTGGCTACGGCATAGAAAAGCTTCATCGCCCGACGACACCACCTCCGTCGCCTGGCGATGCACACTAGATGGAAACTTCCTGTTGTGATCCCTGCACTGTTCAATCCTAAGTCTTCTTATGATTTCACATCAAAGTAAACCCCAAACTCATCTAAACATAACATTTTCATACCATCACAATAGCACAACATAGAAAGCATCCCATACATCATTCCTCAGCATTATAACATTAATTTGGCACCAATTTCATCATAATCATCATGTTTATCATCAAAACAGCGCATTTGTAGTATAGAAACATATAAAAAATCAATATTATAAAAACATAGGTATTGTAATCATGCATCAAAATACTCATATAATTCAATCATAATATAGTTCATCAGACCATCTTTCCAATGCTTCGAATGGCGTGTCAAACGGACTCCTGAAACTCAAGATATGATGTTTCAAAGATTTCTACTCCATCGCTTCTGCCATTCATTGCCAGGTGCAGCATTTGCATCGCCCGACAAAACTTGTGTCGCCTCTGCATCACCTCTATGTCTTCCGGCAATGCTAACCAGACATCACTTCTCCTTCTGTGATTTTCCATGGTTGGAGGACTTTTGGACCTCTGAATTCGATTGCGTAAAAAGTCCCGGTTTCATAATTTGAAATCCTATGATCATATAACATTCTTAGAAACCTATAACACTTATTTAAAGGTCCTAATATCACACATTCATAAAGGATTCATTCATTTGTTCATTCAATACATGGTTTTTCATCAATCTTTATCAAAATTAACACACTAAACACAAACCTACCATTATCTAAACCTTAGATCGATTATAATAACAATGATAAACACCCCTTATCTTAATTTATAGTTGAATCCGAATTCTCTTTGCGTTCTACCAAAATCCAATGTTCCTATTTCCACTTTGTGCCCTAGCCTTCTCTTCACGGTGTTTCTCCCAAATCTTACAATTGCACAGAATGTGACAACTAAACTCTTTACCTTATTTTAACCCTTGGACCCCTAATATCCAACTTCCCTATCTTATCCTCACTTATTCCTTCCAATTGACCATCTTTCTCTTACTTCTTCTACACTAAAATAAATCTTATTATTCTAACTAAAATAATTCCACTTATTATTCTAATTATCATAAATTATTCTAAAATATTCCAAAATCCTTCAATATACCTAAGCATCATACAAATCACCACAACATTACATGAATCATTCAAAAAATCACATAAGTCACCATACCCTCAAACATCCCAGATCATCACAAACCATCATGAGTTCTCAACATAACAGGACATATTCAAATACTTCGTAAAAATCTCTAAAACATAATTTATATCAAATACTTCACAATGGCTCATATATTCATGCTAAATTAATTAAATAACTAATTAAATATTTAATCTATATTTTTGGTATGTTAAAACTCTCCCCCACTTAAATAATTCTCGTTCTCGAAAATTTACTTGGTGCACACAATCCTTGATACGACTCTCGCATCCTCCTCTCCAACTCCCGCACCATGTTTGGAAACATTTCAAATATCACTAATCAAGATTCCACTTTTTTAACTACAATAATCCAACAATACGCAATGCTACCGAGCTATGAATGCATAGGTTCATTCACTCCTTGTCCCATCATCCTAGGAGCTCATTCATTCTTGAACAATGCACTACTCAAACTCGAACCCCCTAATAATTAGGCAACAAAATAGTTTAAGAACGTAGGGTTTCACAACAAGAATATAATCTCTATCATTTCATCATACAACAACACTGTCATAAGAACATCAACATAAGCATAACATTAACAACATTGACACACAACATTAGTACAACAATGCTACAATTTATCAGTCGAACATGTAACTTGATACATTTGTTGACATGTCGGTGTCTCGAATAATATATATATATATATATATATATATATATATATATATATATATATATATATATATATATATATATATATATATATATATATATATATATATATATATATATATATATATATATATAAACCCTTTACTCATCGCTTCCATTCTGGATTTCCCAATGGTTTGCATCATTCTTGTATGCTTCTATAGTTTAACTCTTCACTCCTAACAAGTCTCACACGCATAAAAATCTACGCCACATCACGCTTCATCTGCGTTACTCTGATCATCTACATTAAAGCCACCGTCTTCATTCATATTTCCCATCAACTATCAGATCCACAAGTTTCACCTCTAACTCCTGATTCTCTTTAATGTCCATGAAAAAAATCATCTTTCACTTTTGATAATCTCAACCTTCCAATTTATGGTGTTAGCTCGCATACAACCTTGAGTCTCTAAACTATTCATTAAGTTATAACTCTTTCACAATCACTTATCCATTAGGTTCACCCAAAATGATGAACGAATATCCTCTTGATAGAACGTCAAACACTTTACACACCATTATGCTGGCAAGACAAGTCTATCACATCTAACACGATCCTGTCTACTATCAACAAGAGATTAAGGGTGATCAGTTCCTCAATTTGTCAATAGGTATCTGACAATTATGATGGCGCATAAACCATCGTTACTAAACTATAATAACATTTTCTTTTAAAACGTATGCTCAAAGCTACCCAAAGCACCATGGTCCAATTAATCTTCCTCACTCTAATCATTCTTACTCGGCATAGGTTGCATCTCCACGCGCTTCTACAACATCTTCACATCCTTCCAAGTACCAAACATCTCATTCCCTTAACCCATTCGTTAACAACATATCGTACTTGACCTCATCTCAAACAAGTTACGACAATAACTAGTTAAGCCCAAGAAGCTTCTAGTCTTCGTAACCGACTTGGGAGTTTATCAATGTAAACTGCATCTACTCTGGATGGATCCTCATATACCATCATTCGAAACAACGTGCTCAAGAAAAATAACCTACTTAACCAATGATCTACACCTTGACAACTTAGCATAGAGTTTCTTCCCTTTCGACACTGTAATTCAAATTGCAACGTTCAATATTTCCTTATTCTGACTTAAACTAAATCATAATATCTTCAATAAACACCACAACAAACTAATCCAAATATTCTTAATGCAACAGAAGATCAAAAATCCCCATATAACTATCCTCACTCTTCATCTGAATCTGAAGGTAACCCGACCTCAATTTGATTACACTGAAGACATACTCACCTACTAGTTGGTCCATCAAATAGTCAATTCCTTTAAGTGGATATTCACTCTCAATCATTACCTTAATCAGTTGTCGGTAATCCATATACGACCTCATTTAACTGCTCTCTCAGACATGCAAACATCTAAGCCTCATACCCCAAGAGTTATACTACTTGTTTAGCATATGAAAACACCAGTCATTTATTGTCACCCAACCCAGACCCACACTCTGGAGGCAAGTCACAAATATCTTTAGGGAAAACATCAGGAATCACACAACACTAGCATATCACTAGTCGTCACATTGTTCTCTATTCTCCGAGAAGAAGACATCAACAATACCTGATCATTCTCCCTCAAAGACAATCCTAACTTGACAGGCAGAGAAAAATCATGAATCCATACTCTCTTCAGTTTTGAGAAAGAACATAGCTCCAACAACCCTTGTTCTCTTGCAACTTAGCAGTATACTACACCAACTCCCATACCTGAAACATCTCAGAGAAGTAAAAGCTTCTCCCCCACTTGTTTCAAACCAACCTCTACAGACAAACAGTTAGAAAAACAAGCAAGTATCAGCAGTGTTTCACACACATGTTGCATACTAAGGAACAAACAACATTAGACAACCTGGTCGGATGGGCCGACCTGCTCTAATACCACTAATGTAACACTCTTCTTAATCCAACAGAATATTCATAATTATTTAAAATAATATCAGATTAATACAACAAAAGGGCATCACATTTTATTCGTGAAATAATCATACATACTAGTTTTACTCCGTAACACTGGTTTTCAAAATCGTTTGTACCATATGCAATTGTCAACACTTCATATAAATGCAGCAGAATCATAGTTCAAAACAAGCTTTATTAAAAACACTTCATAGTGCCCCATGACTTATGGTTCACAGTTCAACATAATTTAAACTCCATGTAAATAATTTAAGTGTCATAACAAAACAAGAACAAAATAGTTTCCAAAACATAGTGTTCCTTTCCCCGATGTTACATATCAGAGCAAGACCTTCTAGACTCAACAGAAATAAATCATACTCCGAAGCTATTCTTCCAAGCCTTTAGGTACTACTCTTGATTACCTGCATGTTACCCACGTAGAGAAAACATTCAAGAAGAAAGGGTGAGTAAATCATAATCATTATAAAAGACATAAGGAAAAGACATAGCAGAATAAACCAAAAGTATCACAACATAAACTCAACACTATTATATTCCAAGTACATCAACAATCATACAAATTCCATAACATAACACAACATCATCAATTCAAGAACCATGCAATGCCACTTAGAATGTAGTGTAAGGACAAAGACTCGTGCATGTGGTACCAATTCATTTGATGGACACTGGGCCATCACCCTCCAAAGATCCCAATCATAGGATCGATATCCACTTGGAACAGGAGCAAATCATAGACATCCAAAATACACACAAAGGGATTGAGACCAAATCACTAGACCAACGTCCTAAATCATCAAAACCAAGTCACTTGACCAACGTCCTAAATCATCAAAACCAAATCACTGGACCAATGTCCTAAATCATCAAAACCAAATCACTGGACCAACGTCCTAAATCATCAAAACAGACCAAAGTTGTCCCATGAATGCATGATGTGCAACAACAAATATAAACGACCACCTCTAGTCAATACGCATCATCATTCATGTATTAATTAACATCATCACATAAACCTTGTCATATATACTCATAAAAGCAATACATCATCATATCACCATGTCATCATATTAGACAGAAATCATCATCACAATTATATCATCATAACATCATAATCAACAAGCATCATCATATCATCTTAAACAAACATCATAATAACATCATAATCAACAAGCATCATCATCATATCATCTTAAAAAAACATCATAATAATATCATCATCACATCATAATCAACAAGCATCATAATCATATCATCTTAAACAAACATCATAATAATATTATCATAAGATCATAATCAACAAGCATTAGTGTAATTCAACACGGGGGGCTTAAATCCATCCTAACTTATTTATTAGGGGAAGACTTCTTTTATCTTATTTTACTCCATCTAAGTAAAGTTCATTGCATTAACAACCTTAGGATTCGAACGATATCTTAATCCAAGTTATAATATTAAGTTATGGCTCTTTTAAGAACATTTGACACAAATAATAAAATATAGACATCATCGTCCGACGAAGGTTCTTGCTCGCCCGGCGAAACATCACCACTTCTGCATCTCCTGGTGAAAGTGCGAGTGAAGCACTTTGTTGTACCCCAAAATTTTCCATCTTTTTTCTCAAGAACTCTCTCATCAAAAGATCTCAAATACTCAAGGGTTGATCAGGCAAGCTCGCCTCCTAAGCACTGAGCCCACAAATTAGGGTTTTGGTTTTCTCAAGGACAATTGGACTTTTGATGCTTCAAATGACTCTCATAGTTCATTACAGGTCTTCAATATTTCTCATAACAAGTTTCAAGCCTTGCATCACAAATTTGCTAAGTCAATTGCTCAGATTATTGAAAATCAGTTGTATTGGGTAAAGAGTTAACTGTGGTCAATATACAGTCAAACTTCATGATTTTTGGCCAACATCAACATTTTGAGGTCATATTCATAAATTAATCAAGGGTTGATCATAATGCCTCAAGAAAAGCACTCAAATCACCAAATTGTCAAAATTAGGGTTTTGACTAAGAATGGTTGATCAGTGACTTTTGACCTAGTACATGACCTAATGGCTTGAACCATGATCTCAAGGACTCAAACACAATATCTTGACCTAATTTCTTGGCTCAAACATTTCTCAAGATCAATGGATTAATAGTTGAAATTCGGATCAACTGATGAAAAGTCAACTGAAACACAAAAAGTCAAACTTTGACTTTTTGGTCAACATTGAATTTCAAAGATCAAAATTCATCAAGATATTCAAAAATATAAATCTTGATCATCAAGAATCAAGAAAGTCATCAAAAGTAAAAAAAATTCAATACTTAGAAAATTCTAAGTGTTTTTTATCCTTGATAATTCCACAACTTCATGATAATTTTTCACCAAGATGCAAGATGATTCAAGGAAAAATTTCAACATGAAAGTTGTAGATCTTGATGAATTCTAAATCTTTGTCCCTTAGGGTTGATGTCCAAAAAATGATTAGATTTTAAGATATAGACTCATGAAGTCATGACATTTTTACTAAAACATTTAGTGAAATTTTCATCAAGTTAGGCAGATTTTTGTCCCAACTTCTTGGTAACTTTTCACCAAGTTCCAAGTTAATTTAGCCAAAGTGGTCAACATGAATATTGTAGACAATGTTTCAAGATTTCAAAAATGTCAAAGAACTTGAAAAGATAATTTTTGAGCTATGAGAATCGAAGAGAAGAAATTGGACATCCATTCTTGAATTTTAGGTCATTTTTATGAAGAAAATTCAATCTTCAAGCATGTTGCACAATCTTGCTTTGAAGGCCTTCCAACTTACAAATCACTCAATAATTTATGTTTACGCAACTGTTTGATCCATTGTCCAAGTGATTCAAGCATTGTCTAAGTTGACTGGCCATTTAAGGAAGAAAGTTCACACTTCCATTTTGGAAAAGTGGCTTTAATCACAAAGTACATTCTCCTTGAGCCTTGCGCTTGTTTCTTCTGAGATTACACAATCTCAAAGCCAGAAGCAACACATCTACAAGCCTGTCAACCACCTTACAAGCCTTGTACTATGCATTGGAACAAGGTTATCTCAATGTTGCTTCAAAACTAAGTTACCTAGCCATAACTTTGTAACTTACAAACCTCATGTTCTCCTCCCCTCCGACCTTTCCCTATAAATAGATACACTATTTTGCAAGCCAAACATGAGTGAACTATCCTTGAAACTCTCTCATACTCCTTCAAACCAGAATTTGCACAAAAAACTCCATAACTTGTCATTTCTGACTTTGAACACCAAACTCCTAATTCCCTTGTGCGTTTTCATTCTAAGTCAATCACAAAGCTTCCATACATCATATACAAATCATCCCCACCCTTGCTACACAACTGTAACTTCATTTACACCATCCTCCATTTCCAAAAACTCAGCTCTGCAACTTGACTTCTCCAGCACGATTCAGGCACTTTCAGCATAAAGTAAGAGTTGCATTAGCTTCCCAGGAGTCCAGTGAAGCTATCCAGATCACCACCACACATCCAGGGGTGCTCAAACTCCATACAAGATTTCCAGTTTTGAGGTAAGTTTTCTCAACTTTGAACTCTCTCTACAAGCACCATTAATGGTTACTTTGTGAAAGAAAAATGTAGACATCATAGACTTGAAGCTAACCATGCCTTTAGTTTTCATTTATGTTACCTGAATGATGTGAATTTTGAGATTGAACTTTCTGAAAAAATTAGGTTTTATTTGGTACCAAACAAAATTCATGTTCATCTTTGATTTATAGCTTTAGTTATTTATATGGTTGGATTCATTGTGAAAAATGGAACAACTTTCATGTTTACAATTTTGAAAATGGTTGAGAAATGAGTAAGTTCAGAAATTTGAAAATGTAACAATGGAAGCTGACGCGAGGAAGAAGATGAAGTTGTGTTCAGGAACGAGTTTATTTTAAATTTATTGCAACTTGTATTATTAACGGATGAAACAGCCACCCCAGTGGCAGAGGAAGTGCGCGTAAGGCATTGATCTATAGGGACCTGGGTTCGAGCCCTAGTGGTACCTTTTATTTTTTCACATTTTTCTTATTTTAGATTTCATACATACAAGCTATACGCGCCTACCATGGACTTCATGCCATCATCGTCAGATATGTCAGACCTCCAATCCTACACTCCAATAGTGTAAGGTCATGGTACACTCCCAGAAAACAATCACATTGGATCAGCAAGCGTTGGACTTCATCTTTGGGCCTTTGATCGAGTTCTCCTTCATACCCCCCCCCCCCCATTTTACTTATACTCAAGGCCCATCTTTATTTTATTTTATTTTCTGACTCAACAAAAAAACACATGTTTGAGGCTAGCGCCCTTTTTGCTAACTTTTAACCACCTCTTTTACTTTTTAACACCCCAAGTTCAATATTTTCATATTCTTTATATTTTATTTTTTTATTTTTTTATTTATTTTTTATTTAATCATCAAAAACTATATTTTCTTAATTAAATTAAAAATGTTTTAATTTAGGCATTTTATTTCATTATATTTTATTAAACTAAATTTTATTTTCTTTTACAAACTAGTATTAATATTCAAATTATTTTCTAAACAAATTATTTAGACTTGGGTTTTATTGTCTTCTTAATTTCAATGAACTTAGATTTTAGGTCTTGTTAATGATTAATTAATTTCTTTTGCAAATAAAATTAATTAGTCTAATTAGGTTAACCATAAAACATTTTTTCTCCATCAAAAAACCCTAAAAACAATTTTCTTCCTCTTTACATTTGGTACATTCTATTATAATTCATATTCAATGGTTTGTAATAGATAATTAGGGCTTTATTACTTTCCTCCCTCTATTCACAACTTGTACCGTCCATTCCCAAAGCGTTTTAATAGCGTTGGACATTTAAATTCTACAATTTATCGCTTTCCTTATTTATTGTTAGTAATTAGGGTTTGCATGACAAGACTAAAACCAACATTAGAAAACCATAATTCAAAGATGAAATAATTGAGTGAAGCACACTTTGCACACATGCACCTCTAGGGTAACCCACACTTGTTGCCTCAGATATAAACAGTCATGTCCCTCGAATGTGGGATCTTTTAGCAAAGACCCTTGATTAAAAGATTGTAGTCCCTCGATGACCCAAATGTTGTCTTCGGTAAATAATCTTAGTCCCTTATGATAATTGCTAAAAAATCTTACAAGTTGCCTTCTATTACTGTACGATGACCCACGCGTGTCCCTCACATCTAATGATAAGGCTCTCTACCAAACAATGGTCAAGTAGAACTATCTAAAGGAAGAGGAAAAAAACAAAGACTTTTTGAGTAGGTAGATTACTCGTAATTGCTTTCTCACAAACAAAACCATTTCCACACTTCATACTTTCAAAACATCTTTTAAAACAAACATTTTGTATACATTATCAACGATACGAGAATCATTACAAAAATATCCTTACATTGGCATTTTCAAACATCTTTCCAAACATTTCAACAAATATTTTCAAAACCAACACTTTGTATACATTCTCAACGATACGAGAATCATTGCAAAGTTTTTTGAACTAAGGCGTTTTCAAAATATTTTCAAACTTACACAAACATAAAGCATTTCAAAGTGAGCTAGCAATTAAGAGCCCGTAGATAACTACAGATGAAAAGGGTTCTAACACCTTCCCTTTTCATAACCTACCCCCTGAACTCGAGAAAAATCTCAAAAGTTCTTTCCTATTCTTTTCACCCTTTCCTTTATTGGATAAAAGAAAATTCGGTGGCGATTGTTGCTATCCACAACATTTGCGATAAAATTCAAAACACCCAAGTCAGTTCTCCCACCGTATTACAGAACTGGTGACTGTGCTGGGGACATCAAACTAAAAGTGGGGTTACCTTAAGAGCTAGATCACCTTTATTTTTCTTAACTTGCTTGATTTGTATGCTTTACATTTGTGGGTTATGCTTCGGTTTATTTCTTGTATAGATCATATACCCGGATCTGGGGCATATTAGGTAAGTAGAAATAGATCGTGGGGATTATGCGGCATAATACCGACATGGTTAAAGCGATGGCTATGTTAGTGTGACACATTTGTTTGTACTGGTGTTCCTTGAGTCTAGTCAAGGAGAATACGAGACCGATGTATGGTGTCATAAAGCACTAAATGACCGTAGAACCTTAGTTGAATAACTTGGCCATTAGAAAGTAGTGAGATAGCTGGCTTTAGTGCAAGACTAAAGTTGGTTGATACTCGATACTACACTCATTGAGATTGGACTTTCGGGATATTTTGGCTGCAGTTTGGATGCTTAAGCTAAAACAATGCCTGATGGAGAAAGATCAATGATATTGAGATTCCTTAGAACCCGGTTACTACTTAGGACAGGTTGAACCAACTAAAAATTCAATAAGGTACTTACTTATAAACACCATGCAAGTCTAAACCTAAGGCCTTGTGTGCTTTGTTTGTGTATGATTATTTGTTCATGACATCACAACATCATGCCATAGAATTTTCACTAACCATTTCAAGGACCTAGGGATTTATCTTTGTTCTGTTTTGTAGGATATGGCTTTCGCTCGTAGAAATACCATCTGAATCAACTTTGTAAGGGTGCCTCCTCCACTCAAAGAGTTAGCATCAAGGGTTCCTGAAAATTCGCTTTTCACCAAAAGATATGGTCGACTTCTCAATATGGTTACCTCGAGCTTTGAAGAAGACCTGATGAGGGTGATCTTTCAGTTCTTTGACCTTGTACATCATTGTTTCACCTTTCTCAATTATCAATTGGTACCTACAATGGAAGAATTATCTCAACTACTAGGAGTACCTGCTCTTGATCAAATACCCTTCATCGGTTTAGAGGAAGCTGCAAGACCTGAAGTTATTGCCAAGGCCTTACATTTGAAGAGTTCTGACATTGTAGCCAATTGGGAGATAAGAAGTGGGGTCAAAGGATTTTTGGATAAACTCCTCATGAAGAAGGCTCGACTCTTTTAGGAGGCTATGGATTTGCAAGATTTTGAAGAACTCTTGGATCTTCTAATCTATGGGTTAGTACTGTTCCCTAATCCATACCAACTCATATATGTGAATGCTGTCAAAATCTTCCTTTCTCGTAACCCCGTGCCTACTTCGCTCGGAGACATTTTGCATACTCTTCACACTCGTACCATGAGGAAGAAAGGGGCTCTTATGTGTTGCATACCTTTGCTACCTAAGTGGTTTACTTCGCACCTTCCCCGCTCAGTATTGAAGAATGAGCAAGGTTTGAGGTGGTTAGAAAGAATAATGTCACTTTCTCATACATATATCCATTGGTGCTCTCAATATCAAGAGGACATTACCATCATTGACCATTGTGGGGAGTTCCCTAACATTCCACTCTTGGTCAGTAGGGGAGGTATTACTTATAACCCTTCTTTATCTCTATGACAATTTGGCTATGCTCGAAGAGATAATCCCCTCGACGCACTCATTCAAGGTATTGTATTCGACTACAAAAACGATGTTCAACATTATCATCGAAGGTTTCTACGAGCTTGGGCATGATGAACAAGGTGGATAGAAAGACGTTGGGACATAAGAATTCCATCCCTTTAGAGCCTTATCTCAAATGGGTGCAAACTCGTGCTTAAAACCTTATGATTCCATATCCAGCTATCTTACCAATAGTTGTGGAGCCTATTGCCAAAGGGGATATTCCTTATACCATTCTCCATCCTGACATGCCTACCGACCTCGAGGAATTGCAGAGATCGTGGTTTCAACTCAAGGGAGAATGAGACACCTTTGAAGCTCGATTCTATGCAAGCGAGAATAAAGTGTTGGAGCTTACCAAGAAACTTCACGAGGAGAAAAGCCTAAATGCCTACCTCGACACAAAGAGGAAGCGTCCATGGGAGACTTGAGTCTTTTGTTTTAAGAGTCTATTTTGTTGTTTCTTTGAGACCTTTTTGATTTTTCATTGTAAGCCCAAGGGGCAATTGTAACTCTTGAACTTATTAATGCAATTGTTGTTTCTGTTTCCTTTTTGGCTAGAAAATTTAAATCTCTTGAGGTCCTTGAAAACATTGTATTCACATAGCATGCATCATATCATAATTAGGTTTTATGATACAGTTTTCCTCATCTTTTTACTATTTATTTTAGTATAAGATAGCTCTAGAACAAACCGTCAAAGATCTGCAAACTCAACATGCACATCTCCAAGAGACTCCTCAACTTAGCTAAAGGACATCAAGAAATGATGGCACTCCTTGCCACCAAAAAGAAGACCAAGAAACAGGTTGTTATTCTCAACATGGGAAGAAGGTTCAAGGGGCCCGCCCGACTGGCTCAAAAAGAAGAGGTTTCTTCTGAGGAGGAAGACAATCAAGACGAGAATGTTAGAAGCACCCAGGATGGGGGTGGAAATAACCAGATTTATGAGGATGAAGACTACTCCAATGAGCAGTACCCACCGACGGAGGACAAATACAAACAACTAGAAGATCGACTTAAGGCTGTAGAGATCCAAACAGTTCATGGTTTGGACTTTGGAGACTTAGGTTTGGTCCCTGGGGTGGTCATTCCCCACAAATTCAAGGTTCTTATCTTTTCAAAGTATGATGGAATCTCCTGTCCTAAAATGCATCTGAGGTCTTATGTCCGCAAGATTCAACCACAAATCGCCGATAAGAAGTTATGGGTTCATTTCTTCCAAGAGAGCTTATCTGGACACAGTTGGAATGGTTCTATCAACTAGAGGGGACTAATATCCACACATGGGAGGATCTGGCTGTTGCCTTCTACCGACAATACCAATATAATTCTAATCTTGCACCAACTCACGTGCAATTACAAAATACGACTATGGGCTCAAGCAAAGGCTTTAAGGAGTATGCTCAAAAATGGAGGGACCTGGCTGGAAGGGTGCAACCCCCTTTGACTGACAGAGAATTAGTGGACATGTTCATGGGCACCTTGACTGGTTCATTCTTTAATTCGCTGATTGGGAGTTCTTTTTCAAGGTTTACTGAGTTGATTTTGACTAGTAAACATGTTGAAAGTGGAATCAAAAGTGGGAAGATCCCAATGGCCTCGACCTCTACTGCTGCAAAGAAACCATTTGTTGGTAAGAAAGAGACTAATGTTGTTTGTGGACAAAGGAGCCATATCAAAAATGATCGCCATCAGTCGGTAAGTGCAGTGTTAATTTCTAACCCAACTCCAGTTGAATGACCACAATGACAAAACAATCAACAAAGGTCAGATGTCCCGAGGAGGCAGTTCACTAGGATCAATATGCCATTATCTCAAGCTTTATAACATCTGTTGAAGGCATATTTGATAACATTGCGGATCCTCCTCAAAATCCCAACACATCATCTCCGAAGTATAACCCAAATGCAAGGTGTGCATACCATTCCAATAGTCCTGGGCACGATACCAATGATTGTTGGGCCCTAAAAAGCAAAATCCAAGATTTGATTGATAACAAAGTGATTGAGTTTGACCCTCCATAGACCTCAAATGTGATTACCGCACCCATGCTCAGGCATTGTAAAAGTATTAATGTTGTTGACGATGTTTCCTATGTCTCCTCCATTAGTGATTTAACTACTCAAATGATGATTGTTAAGAAGAATTTGTTAAGAGCCAGTTTATTTCTGGGATGCCTTGAAAATTGTTACCATTGTGCTTCTCAAACTAATGGTTGTATGTGACTGAAGAAAGGTATCCAACGCCTGATTGATATCCATAAAATTTTGTTCGAGAAAACTCCGTTTGTGAAGAGTTTACCTGAAAGTAATTTCCAAGAGTTGAGACTTGAAGATGTTTCCATAATCATAATTTCAAATAATTCTATTAGGATCACCTCTAAAGGCCCTATAAGGATTCCTGCTGAGCCAAGAGTGGCTCCCTTGGTTATCACTACATCAGGGCCAATCCCTTATTCCTCTGACAAAGTTGTGCCTTGGAACTATGAGGCAGAAGTTTATTATCATGGTGTCAAGCAAGAGCCATGGATTACTGAAAATGAAGAGCCTAAAATTACAAACATTGTCGGAACTAGTAAGGTTACTAGGACAAGAAGGAACTTCTCTCCCGAGATCTCTCCTCCAACAACTACAACAACACTTGTTCGCATTCCTGCTGCTGGGCCGACTGCTAATGCCCGAGGTAAAAAGAAAGTAACTGAGCCAGCCCTGATGGGGGCACCCTCAAAAGAAGTGACAATTGAAGACCTATCTAGACAAGAGATGGAAGAAATTCTGAAGATCATCAAAAACAAGTGACTACAAAACCAGTTGAACAATTAGGGCAGACACCCTCAAAAATAGCCATGTTATCCTTGTTATTATGCTCTGAAGCACATGCCAAAGCTCTATTGATATTTCTGAGGAATGCCCATATACCACAAGAGACAAATGCTGGCCATCTTGAAAATTGTGTTGGGAGCCTAACTGCTGACAATGGTTTAGGCTTTTCTAATGCAGAATTGACTCTGGCGGGGAAGAATAATAACAAGGCTCTCCATATCTCTATTGAATGCAAAGGCACCACTCCGGCGCATGTGTTAGTAGATATTGGGTCCTCCCTAAATGTTTTACCCAAAGGTGTTATGGATAGACTGGACTGTGAAGGGCTGGTGCTGAAACCCAATGATATTGTGGTAAGAGCCTTTGTTGGTTCCAAGAGGATGGTCCATGGAGAGGTTGACCTTACGATCAAGGTGGGATCTCAAGTCTTCAATTTAACATTTTATGTAATGGATATCTTCCTGGCCTATTCTTTCTTTCTAGGACGCCCATGGATTTATGGGGAAGGCGCGGTCACCTCTACATTGCATCAAAAGCTGAAGTACCCAATGAAAGAGAAGATTGTCACGGTCTGCGGAGAGGAAGAATATATGGTCAGTCATTTGAATTCTTTCAAATATGTTGAAATGGGTGGAGAATTCATTGAAACTCCTTGTCAAGCATTTGAAGTAATCCCTCCAACGATTGTTGTTGCCAAAGTTATTTCTGCTACTCGTAAGATTGCTAAGGACACACACAGAATGGCCTCTCTGAAGGATGCTCGGGTTGTTGTAGAATATGGAGGTTGCACTATATGGGGATAACTTCCTCATATCCCCTACAAATTCGAAAAATTTGGGTTGGGTTTTACTTCAAAGGCTCAAAGAGATTCGATGCGTTCGTGCTTGAAAACCACATCTCCATATTAGCAACAATGAAATCAATGCTCTAGAAGACACTGATAGTGATGGTGACTTGTGTGATCGGTGGGAATGAGAACTGACTGTTTTGGAATGTTGGTTCGCGTTTGCGTTTGTTTTCGCAAAATGTCGCGGTAAGCAAGAGTAGCCACTGTATTTTATTTTATCCAACAAGGAAAGGACAAAAGCACAGAAAAATTCCTTTTCGAGATGTTTTTCGGGTACGGGAGGTAGATTATAGAAAGGGAAGGTGTTAGCACCCTTTCTATCCGTGGTTATCCACGGGCTCTTAAGTACTTGCTCACTATGTTTTCAAAAGTTTGCTTTTCTTTGTGTTTGTGGGTTTTGAAAAAAGGGTTTTTGTTTTGAAGAGAGTGTAAGTGTGAAAAGTTTTGTTTTGTTTTTTAAAAGGAGCAAGTACTTAAGAACCTCTACCTACTCAAAAAGGAATTAAATTGTGCTAACATCCTTTAGACAATGCTATCCTACTATTGAGGAGTAGGTAGCACCGTCTTTGGAGTTTTCGGGTCAATTCGATTAAGGAACGTGTGGTCACTAAAGCAATGTTAGGATGCTTTAGCGGTAACCCTAATGTCTTAGATCATTTTTATCGAGGCAACTGTTTCGAGGCAACTTTGATCTTTGGACAGGAGGGCGACCTCTAAGACTTTCTATATTCAATGACCACGTTCGAGGCAACCAAGTGAGATATACCCTAAGAGTGGCATGTGCGAGTGTATTGTTTTTCAGTTATATTATCTTTGTATATTTAGGTGTTCTACCATTTGTTTTTAGATCTTGTCATACAATCCTAGTTAGCATACATCTAAGCAGTTAATATATGTACAGGAATTTAAAGTGAGGAAATTGTAAATCCTACGCTATTACAAGGCTTCGGGGGATTATTTACATGTCCAAAAATTGGAGAAATAAAAGCAGTAAAGTAAAAGTCTTAGTTAAGCTATTACATCCCAGTAGGAAATTACAATAAAATAAACGCGCACGAATCTGAACATAACCTCTAAAAATCCTAAGAATAAAATATTTTTGTTGTTTTGTTTTATTTTGGGAAATGCTAAATGTTCAATTAAGTCAAATTTAATTAATTTAAAAATACTGATTAAAATTAACTCTAAAACATACCTAATATTTTTTTGCATTCTTTTTTGTTTATGAAAAGGATTGAATTCAAATAAATCCTAAGTCTACTGATTTTAAAATTGAAGAAAATAAGTTAAAATAATTAACTAAATTAAATCTTTAAAAAATAAAACCTAATTCTAAGTTACTTATATTTTTTATGATTTTTATGTTGATTAAAAAAACAAACTAAAAGAAATAAACAAAAACAAAGTAAACAAGTATAAATGGGCCAAGTAGGAAAAGTAAACAGGGGGTGGAGCGCAGACATGGATCAAAAAGAGGCCCAGGTTGCCTTTCGATCCAATTAAGGAGTCCTTCTAAGGTTCATGGTGAGGCATACGTTTGAAGCCTTCAGATCTGGATCAGATGGGGATCCATTGGTTATGATCATGTGGTGTATGGTGTACGCGTGGAATCTGCAAGCATTTGATCTGCAAGACAATTGTTAGAAAAATGAAGTGCACGACCTGGGCATTGAACCCAGGAATCTTCCCCTTGATTCTAACCCCCCTAATTCGAACTCCCTGAGTCCGAATCTGGGTTGTTTTGGCCTGAAATGGCCTATATCACGAGTTTCGAAAGTAATAAGCTTCGAAGGCCCTAACAATGGTATCCTGTCGTTTGGACACTGCAACTTACATGTATCACATTAAATCATTCACAAACAACAATAATAATGTGAATATGCAATCAAAATGAATTTAAATCAGAGATCGAATGAGTTTGAGATTAGATTTTTTTTACCAAACAGAGGTGCTTTGATCTGTAGTTCTGAGCGTCGAATGGCTTGTGCAAGGATTGGGTATGGCTTCCTGGAAGCCTCAGGAGAACCAATCTGGTATTCGTTTGTACTGAGGGAGCTTGCAAAGCTGGTTTTGTATTTAGACAACTTATAAGATTTTTCAGAGTTTTTGAGATGGTTTTCTGAGGAAGTGTATGCGTGTGGCTCTTTGAGGCAATTTTTTGTGTGTTTTTTCCCCTTTGTAATGTGTCACTGGCCTCCTATTTATAGGGGCGTGAGGGTGCACGAAAATGGAAAGGGACAGCCATTTAAACAGGCCTTTAAAGCCATGAGACAAGAATCATACACAATAAATTATTTCCTTTTTTGAAATATTCATGTCTCTTTGGAACCTGGAATGAACCTGGACACTTTTGATTTTCGAATGCCTCCAGGCCATGCTCTTCGATGGGTCTTGAGTTGCCTCCTTCGAATGGACTTCTTATGTACCCTTCGAATGGACCTTCTGAATGCTTCTTAGAATGGTCTTGAGTTTCCTCCTTCGAATGGACTTCTTATGTACCCTTCGAATGGGCCTTCTGAATGCTTCTTCGAATGGTCTTGAGTTGCCTCCTTCGAATGGACTTCTTATGTACCCTTCGAATGGGCCTTCTGAATGCTTCTTCGAATGGTTTTGAGTTGCCTCCTTCGAATGGACTTCTTATGTACCCTTCGAATGGGCCTTCTTAAAATTCCAATCGAAAGGCTTTGTTAACAGGCCAATCAAAAGGTGATGTTCATGCTAATCGAAGGATCCCTTAACATGCCAATCGAAGTGCTTGTCAATAATGCCAATCGAAAGGCTCCTTCAGAATACCAATCGAAGGGTCTTTCAGAATGCCAATCGAAGGTCTTGACATAATGCAAATCGAAGTGCTTGTCCATAATGACAATCGAAAGGCTCCTTCAGAATACCAATCAAAGGGTCTTTCAGAATGCCAATCGAAATGTACTTAAAGCACCACTCAAAAAATTTCTTTTTCCTTAGGCAAGAGTTTATGATCAACCATGCAGGGGGAAGACTTTGGAAAACATGAGAGGGAAAATTTTGGGGTACAACAGTTGCCCCTGTTCAATTTTCTTAAACCTGAGGATATAGATTGGCTTTGGAGCCTTTCGTGATCTGAAGGTGGGAGATAATTGAACACTAGAGTGCCCAGAAATTTGCACTCGCATGGTGTAGCATCAGCATTGTGATGTCGGGAATGGGCTTACAGATGCCATGTGGAGAGATGATGGATAGTTGTTGGAGATGGGCTTAAAGATGCCATCCAGAAATGATTGTTGGACTGTATTTGAATGAGTGACAGAATTACATCCGAATCTGGATCGTATCTGGACTGTATTTGAAGGTCTCTGATTTCCTGTCATTAACTGGAAGAAATAAATCTAACCACAGGAGGTCTTTGGTTACCTGTTTTAACTGGAAGAAATAAATCTAACCAGAGAAGGTCTTTTTTGATAATGATGTGTGATGAAGGAATCTGAGACGATTGCTACTCCAAACAGATGATGAAGGAATCTTGGACGATTACTACCTCAGCAGGATGATGAAGGAATCTTGGACGATTACTACCTCAGCAGGATGATGAAGGAATCTTGGATGACTTCTATCTCAGCAGGATGATGAAGGAATCTTGGATGACTACAACCTCAGCAGGATGATGAAGGAATCTTTGATGACTACAACCTCAGTAGGATGATGAAGGAATCTTGGATGACTACAACCTCAGCAGGATGATGAAGGAATCTTGGATGACTACAACCTCAATAAGATGATGAAGGAATCTTGGATGACTTCTACCTCAGCAGGATGATGAAGGAATCTTGGACGATTACTACCTCAGCAGGATGATGAAGGAATCTTTGACGATTACTACCTCAGCAGGATGATGAAGGAATCTTGGACGATTACTACCTCAGCAGGATGATGAAGAAATCTTGGATGACTTCTACCTCAACAGGATGATGAAGGAACCTTGGACGATTACTACCTCAGCAGGATGATGAAGGAATCTTGGATGACTTCTACCTCAGCAGGATGATGAAGGAATCTTGGACGACTTCTACCTCAGCAGGATGATGAAGGAATCTTGGACGATTACTACCTCAGCAGGATGATGAAGGAATCTTGGATGACTTCTACCTCAGCAGGATGATGAAGGAATCTTGGATGACTTCTACCTCAGCAGGATGATGAAGGAATCTTGGATGACTTCTACCTCAGCATGATGATGAAGGAATCTTGGACGATTACTACCTCAGCAGGATGATGAAGGAATCTTGGATGACTTCTACCTCAGCAGGATGATGAAGGAACCTTGGACAATTACTACCTCAGAAGGATGATGAAGGAATCTTGGATGACTTCTACCTCAGCAGGATGATGAAGGAATCTTGGATGATTACTACCTCAGCAGGATGATGAAGGAATCTTGGACAATTACTACCTCAGCAGGATGATGAAGGAATCTTGGATGACTTCTACCTCAACGGGATGATGAAGGAATCTTGGATGACTACTACCTCAACGGGATGATGAAGGAATCTTGGACGATTACTACCTCAGCAGGATGATGAAGGAATCTTGGATGACTTCTACCTCAGCAGGATGATAAAGGAATCTTGGATGACTTCTACCTCATTAGGATGATGAAGGAATCTTGGATGACTTCTACCTCAGCAGGACGATGAAGGAATCTTAGATGATTACTACCTCAGCAGGATGATGAAGGAATATTGGATGACTTCTACCTCAGCAGGATGATGAAGGAATCTTGGATGATTACTACCTCAGCAGGATGATGAAGGAATCTTGGACAATTACTACCTCGGCAGGATGATGAAGGAATCTTGGATGACTTCTACCTCAACGGGATGATGAAGGAATCTTGGATGACTACTACCTCAACGGGATGATGGAGGAATCTTGGACGATTACTACCTCAACAGGATGATGAAGGAATCTTTGATGACTTCTACCTCAGCAGGATGATGAAGGAATCTTGGATGACTTCTACCTCAGCAGGATGATGAAGGAATCTTGGATGACTTCTACCTCAGCAGGATGATGAAGGAATCTTGGATGATTACTACCTCAGCAGGATGATGAAGGAATCTTGGATGACTTCTACCTCAGCAGGATGATGAAGGAACCTTGGACGATTACTATCTCAGCAGGATGATGAAGGAATCTTTGATGACTGCTACTCCAAAAGGTAATGACTTTTATCTGTTGATCGATCTTTCCTGAAAAGGTAAAGAGTGAGTTGTATGCAATGTCATGATGTATGCATTGTGTAATGATGTTCTCAAAATAAAATGAGATTTGTGTCATATGTATTTTGTATGCATATGCTATGAATGTTATTGAAATGTAATTTTGTCTTGGAGAATAAATTCTTGACAAGTGTTTGGGAGTTATTAAATCCTGGACTGCTGTTGAAGAGTAGGTATGTCTTCAAACTTTGCTTAGAATGTTTCCACTGAGGATCCTTGTTTCGTTGAGGAGAACTCCGTTGGGGAAATTTGTGAACTCTGTGGAGAGTATTGATTTATTCTTGGGGAACAAGTTCAGGAGTCTCGGTTGTCTGTTGCTCTACTGGGGAGTCAAAGTTAAACTGACATCTGGTCGGGTCCAGGTTTCACAGTAACTTGCTGGGGATTGTAGAGTAGTCTACTATGGAAGAGGAGTTGTGGTCCTTTTATTTGTAGTAGTCGGAGAGGAAAACTCAAGTTGGGGAATCCTGGTGTTGTTGGGGAAATAAACCTTGTCGTCAGTCCGCTAGAGAGGTGACATCTTCGTTGGGGGAAGCCCTCGAGGATTCTTGAGGTTGATTCAGCTGGGGAAAGGTTTTCAGAGGTTAAACCCTTGATGGGAGTCATCCTATGAGAAGGATTTTGGAGAGATTTGTCATCGCCCCCAGTAGCAAGTGTTTGTGACATTGCCAGAAAATGTTTAATTGTACGTAACCCTTCACTGAGATTGATGTTCAATGCTCCAAGTGACGGAGATGGAGACTTGCCCCTGGTTACTCTGCACTTCTTCAGAGATTTCTTGAAATCTTGACTGGACTGCCCCAGGTGTGCTGGATAGTGACATGTCAAGTCCCCTTGTTGATAGGAGATTTGTCAATGGAAGTGTCATCCTTTTTGAAGTGATTTTGTTCACTGAGAGGGCTTTAGTTCATCGGATATTCGTTGTGTGAATTTCTCTGCTGTCAAAAAATAGCCAAATGCAAACAGTGATATTCAAAATAATGCAAAGTTTATGCTTGTCTCGAAGTTTTTTTTTTTTGAAAAATGCATTTTTTTAGCAGAAAACTTTTTTTTAAGACAAATTCAACACAAGATTTAGGGCAAAGCCTTACAGGAGTCAGGATACCTTTTGTAACAGTATGCTTTTGAACTAACCCATGCTTCAATTAGGACTTTTGAAGGGTTGTAACGTGGCTTGGTTCACGTTTTAAGAAACAAAGGATAAAGGCTCAAAGTATATTTGTACCCACCCGCTCTTCGTGATTTTCTTTAATCCTAAACTCAGTTAATTGTGCGTCGAACTCTATTCAAATTTGGAACGACGTTTTGGTGATGGTTCACACAAGTTGGATTTTTGAGGGCAGTCATCATTTTTTTTGCAACATTTTTCATGTTGTCGAGGATTTGTAATGACCTCGTTCTTTTGATTTATTATCCCTAATTTTTGCCTGAATGTTCCTGTTTTCGAGATTACAGTCAGCGGGATGCCCTAAATTTCTTGAGCCTCCTTTATAGGTTTTGGCTCAGTGGGCTTTTCTCTTTTGAGAGATTGACTGCCTATGAGATAAGGAACCACCACTGTCTTTTGATTCCAGAGGAATGCTTTTGATGTCACTCGTGGTATTACGAACTGAGAGTTTGCGACTTCAATGCGCATCTTTTGAATTAACTGAGAGACTACCCTGCCCCAGGTTTAAATTAAAGGTTTCAATTTGTGTTTAAAATAGAAAACTCCTACTTCTTTGGCTCGAAGGGGTTGACTAGGGATTATCTTCCTTATAACTCTAGTATTTAGGATTTGAAAGAAATGCCTGTACATCGTCAGCAAGGTCTGTCCAAAAGCATATTGTATGAGATTATGGCATTGTTTCGTCATCCTCCCTCTAAAGGCTTGTAACTTTTTAGCAAGAGTTGAATGTCATAAGGAGAGTAAAAAGCATAGTTTAAATGTAATTAAAATGATTGGATCAAATCAAGACAAACATATGCAATGCATTAATGAAACAGAGTTTGACATTAATAGATAATTGTTCGAATAACAAAAGAAATTACAACTTGAAAATTCAAATGAAACAAAGACATTCTCAATGATTTGGCATAGGATCAGTGATCACATTAGGGTCTTCGGAGGATCAAACTTGATCTCTTTGGCATCAATCAAGTCTTGAATCTTGTTCTTCAAAGTCCAACATTCGTCGGTGTCATGTCCAGGACTGTCAGAATGATAGGCACATCTTACGCTCGGATTGTACCTAGAAGAGGAGGTATCAGGATTTTGAGGAGGATCCTTTAGTGTGATCAGTTTCACCTTCAGCAATTGTTGTAACGCTTGAGACAAAGGCATGTTGATGTTAGTATACTGCCTTTCTTGATATCTTACCCTACGCTTATTGTTCTTTCTTTGTTGAACAGACGTGGGATTGGAGATCAGGGTTGCCCCTACATGTTGATCATGACGACTCTTTTGACCAATCACTGCATCAGATTCTTTATTCCCATTATAGGGCTTTTTCTGAGCATCAGAAGGTGTTTCTTCTTGAATCTTCCCACTTTTGATGCCAGCTTCGACCCTTTTGCCGGTCAGTATTAGCTCGGTGAATCCGACTGAAGAGCATCCGATCAAGTGTTTGAAATAGGGACCAGACAAAGTCCCAAGAAACATATCCACCAACTCCCTATCAGACAGAGGGGGTTGGACTCTACCAGCAAGATCTCTCCACTTCTGAGCGTAGTCTTTAAAGCCTTCGCCTGTACCCATAGACATACCCTGAAGCTGAGTACGTGTGGGAGCAAGGTCAGAGTTATACTGGTATTGCTTGTAAAAAGTAGCAGCAAGGTCCTCCCAGTTGCGGATGTTAGCTCCTTCTAGTTGACAAAACCATTCAAGTTGAGTCCCTGACAGACTATCTTGAAAGAAATGAACCCAGAGATTTCTATCAGCAGTATAGGGTTTAATCTTTCTGACATATGAGCGGAGGTGTAGCTTCGGGCAGGATACCCCGTCATATTGAGAAAATACAGGAGCTTTAAACTTATGGGGAATCACCACCCCAGATGATAGACTTAGATCTCCGAAGTCCAGACCTGGCACCTTCTGTATTTCCATAGCATTCAAACGGTCTTCCAGCTGTTTGTACTTATCCTCAACAGGAGGATACTGTTCTTCATCATAGTCTGTCTCAATGTCAGAGACCATAGGGCTAGGAGCCCTCATTTCTTGTGGACTGTCTTTCCCTCCAGATGGGGTGGTCAGATCAACTTCATTCTGCAGCCCATTTCCAAACCTGCGTCCAGTATTGAACAGGATGGTCCTCTTCTTCTTCTTCTTCCTCTCTTTCAGAATCAGGGTCTTCAAGTCCTGCTGACCCTTAGCTAGGCTCATGACCAACTCTTGAAATTGGGCATTCTGGGCCTGGAGGGCCTTGATAGCTTGCTCAGTGGAAGGTTCAGTAGACATGATGATTGTTGAAATAAACAGCGAAGAAGATAAGAGACCTGTAATGGTACCCGTAATGCAATGATATGTATGCAATGTTTTCAAGGATCTCGCGGGGTAAACAAGAAACTTGTTAGAATCTGAATTTGGTAGCTTGATTGAAGGAACTTCATGTTGCTGAGAGTCCTTCTTCAAGAGTCAAGCTCACCATATCGAGTGGGTCATAGCCCCTGACTCAAGTTATCGTGTTTTGATTTCTAGACAACCTTGACTAGAGGAAAATAAATCCCCTTTGCCCCTTGTTAGATATCTGATGTACCATAACCTGCATCACAGACCCTGGAGATCCTTGAAATAGTTAAGGAAAATGCTATGGTATGATGTTATGATGTTATGTACAGGTATGCAAAAGTAAGCAAGTGTATATATAGGCAGTCATATTCACACAGAGCAAACAAGTCCTTAGGTTTAGGCTTGCATGAGGTTTCATAGGTAAGTACCCTCTTGAGTTTAGCTGGCTCAAACCTGTCCTAAAAATAGTAACCGGGTTCTAAGGAGCTCAATATCACTGGATTACTTTCTATATTCATTGTTTTGGTTTAGCCACTTAACTGGCGACCAAAATATTCCAAGAAAGCAACCCTCAATGAGTGTAGTATCGAGTATCTACCAACTTCGGACTGCACCAAAGTCGGTCATCTCACTACCCCTAAAAAAGGCCAAGATGGTCAAGTAAGGTTCTAGGTCATTAGTGCTTAGTGACATCACTCAGCGGCCCCGTATTCTCTTTGATTGACTCAAAGGCTACCGGTACTCACAAACATATCGCACTAATATAGGTATTGCTTCAACCGTGTCGGTATACCCCGCACAGTTTCCACAATGTATTGCTATCTATGAATGTTTCCCAAATCCGGGTGGAGGATTTCAAACCCAAACAATAGAACAAAGATAAACAATCAAATAAAACAATAGAAGCAAATATGATGAACTAATCCTAAGGTATACCCCACTTATTAATCCCCAACAGAGTCGCCAGTTCTGTGATCGGTGGGAATGAGAACTGACTGTTTTGGAATGCTAGTTCGCGTTTGCGTTTGTTTTCGCAAAATGTCGCGGTAAGCAAGAGTCTCCACCGTCTTTTATTTTATCCAACAAGGAAAGGACAAAATCACAGAAAAATTCCTTTTCGAGATGTTTTTCGGGTACGGGAGGTAGATTATAGAAAGGGAATGTGTTAGCACCCTTTCTATTTGTGGTTATCCACGAGCTCTTAGGTACTTGCTCACTATGTTTTCAAAAGTTTGCTTTTCTTTGTGTTTGTGGGTTTTGAAAAAAGGGTTTTTGTTTTGAAGAGAGTGTAAGTGTGAAAAGTTTTGTTTTGTTTTTTAAAAGGAGCAAGTACTTAAGAACCTCTACCTACTCAAAAAGGAATTAAACTGTGCTAACGTCCTTTAGACAATGCTATCCTACTATTGAGGAGTAGGTAGCACCGTCGTTGGAGTTTTCGGGTCAATTCGATTAAGGGACGTGTGGTCACTAAAACAATGTTAGGATGCTTTAGCGATAACCCTAATGTCTTAGATCATTTTTATCAAGGCAACCGTTTCGAGGCAACTTTGATCTTTGGACAGGAGGGCGACCTCTAAGACTTTCTATACTCAATGACCACGTTCGAGGTAACCAAGTGAGGTATACCTTAAGAGTGGCATGTGCAAGTGTATTGTTTTTCAGTTATATTATCTTTGTATATTTAGGTATTCTACCATTTGTTTTTAGATCTTGTCATACAATCCTAGTTAGCATACATCTAAGCAGTTAATATATGTACAGGAATTTAAAGTGCGTAAATTGTAAATCCTACGCTATTACAAGGCTTCGGGGGATTATTTACATGTCCAAAAATTGGGTAAATAAAAGCAGTAAAGTAAAAGTCTTAGTTAAGCTATTACATCCCAGTAGGCAATTACAATAAAATAAACACGCACGAATATGAACATAACCTCTAAAAATCCTAAGAATAAAATCTTTTTGTTGTTTTATTTTATTTTGGGAAATGCTAAATATTCAATTAAGTCAAATTTAATTAATTTAAAAATACTGATTAAAATTAACTCTAAAACATACCTAATATTTTTTTGCATTTTTTTTTGTTTATGAAAAGGATTGAATTCAAATAAATCCTAAGTCTACTGATTTTAAAATTGAAGAAAATAAGTTAAAATAATTAACTAAATTAAATCTTTAAAAAATAGAACCTAATTCTAAGTTACTTATATTTTTTATGATTTTTATGTTGATTAAAAAAAACAAACTAAAAGAAATAAACAAAAACAAAGTAAACAAGTATAAATGGGCCAGGTAGGAAAAGTAAACAGGGGGTGGAGCGCAGGCATGGATCAAAAAGAGGCACAGGTTGCCTTTCGATCCAATTAAGGAGTCCTTCGAAGGTTCATGGTGAGGCATACGTTTGAAGCCTTCAGATCTGGATCAGATGGGGATCCATTGGTTATGATCATGTGGTGTATGGTGTACGCGTGGAATCTGCAAGCATTTGATCTGCAAGACAATTGTTAGAAAAATGAAGTGCACGACCTGGGCATTGAACCCAGGCCTCTTCCCCTTGATTCTAACCCCCCTAATTCGAACTCCCTGAGTCCGAATCTGGGTTGTTTTGGCCTGAAATGGCCTATATCACGAGTTTCGAAAGTAATAAGCTTCGAAGGCCCTAACAATGGTATCCTGTCATTTGGACACTGCAACTTACATGTATCACATTAAATCATTCACAAACAACAATAATAACGTGAATATGCAATCAAAATGAATTTAAATCAGAGATCGAATGAGTTTGAGGTTAGATTTTTTTTACCAAACAGAGGTGCTTTGATCTGTAGTTCTGAGCGTGGAATGGCTTGTGCAAGGATTGGGTATGGCTTCCTGGAAGCCTCAGGAGAACCAATCTGGTATTCATTTGTACTGAGGGACCTTGCAAAGCTAGTTTTGTATTTAGACAACTTATAAGATTTTTCAGAGTTTTTGAGATGGTTTTCTGAGGAAGTGTATGCATGTGGCTCTTTGAGGCAATTTTTTGTGTGTTTTTTCCCCTTTGTAATGTGTCACTGGCCTCCTATTTATAGGGTTGTGAGGGTGCATGAAAATGGCAAGGGACAGCCATTTAAACAGGCCTTTAAAGCTATGAGACAAGAATCAGACACATTAAATTATTTCCTTTTTTGAAATATCCATGTCTCTTTGGAATCTGGAATGAACCTGGACACTTTTGATTTTCGAATGCCTCCAGGCCATGCTCTTCGATGGGTCTTGAGTTGCCTCCTTCGAATGGACTTCTTATGTACCCTTCGAATGGGCCTTCTGAATGCTTCTTAGAATGGTCTTGAGTTGCCTCCTTCGAATGGACTTCTTATGTACCCTTCGAATGGGCCTTCTGAATGCGTCTTCGAATGGTCTTGAGTTGCCTCCTTCGAATGGACTTCTTATGTACCCTTCGAATGGGCCTTTTGAATGCTTCTTCGAATGGTCTTGAGTTGCGTCCTTCGAATGGACTTCTTATGTACCCTTCGAATGGGCCTTCTTAAAATTCCAATCGAAAGGCTTTGTTAACAGGCCAATCGAAAGGTGTTGTTCATGCTAATCGATGGATCCCTTGGCATGCCAATCGAAGTGCTTGTCCATAATGCCAATCGAAAGGCTCCTTCAGAATACCAATCGAAGGGTCTTTCAGAATGCCAATCGAAGGTCTTGACATAATGCAAATCGAAGTGATTGTCCATAATTCCAATCGAAAGGCTCCTTCAAAATACCAATCGAAGGGTCTTTCAGAATGCCAATCGAAATGTACTTAAAGCACCACTCAAAAAATTTATTTTTCCTTAGGCAAGAGTTTATGATCAACCATGCAGGGGGAAGACTTTGGAAAACATGAGAGGGCAAATTTTGGGGTACAACAACCTGGACGACTGGATATTCCCAACTACTGATGGCGGACTCAACAGCTAGAAGGCCAAAGACTTCATCTCAATCTCCTTCAGCCAGAAGTAATTGCTATTTCCTATTTTTATTTCTTTAAGAATTTCGTCTATATAATTTCTTTAAAAACCAATGACTTTAAACCATGTGCCTTGCCCGGGGCACATTGGTCCATTTGTTAAGGGTTGTCATTTAATATATCATATGCTCATTAATGAAAACATTGGGAGATTTTGCATTCAAATTTTGCGCTCCTTGTCTTTCTTTTACATTACTGCATTTTCAAATAGCCATATGACCTTACATGCACACACACACATTTGCAGATCCACATCCACTCCAGATCTCATTGACAACAATTCTGCTATTGTCGTTTATGACTTCGAAAATCCAATCTATCAAGACAAAGACGAGGGTGAAGAAGATTGCGAGATACTTGAAGAAATCACCAGACTCCTGATACAAGAGGAAAAGGTTATCCAACCGCACGAAGAACTGGTCGAAGTGATAAACTTCGATACTGAGGCAGATAAGAAAGAAATCAAGATTAGCGCCAACCTGGAAGACAGTGTCAAGAGCAGATTGGTTCAGATGTTGCACAACTATGTTGAGGTCTTTGCTTGGTAATACGAAGACATGTCGGGTCTGGATATTGATATCGTGGTTCATCGTCTACCAATGAAAGAGTGTTTTTCTTCAATAAAACAAAAGGTTTATCGCATGCATCCTGATATGTCTAAGAAGATCAAGGCTGAGGTTATGAAACAATTCAATGCAGGTTTCTTGGCAGTGACGCCGTATCCCTAATGGGTTGCAAATGTTATTCCAGTGCCGAAGAAAGATGGTAAGGTCCATATGTGTGTAGAATACAGGGATTTAAATTGGGCGAGCCCCAAAGACAACTTCCCACTGCCGCATATTGATGTTTTGGTTGATAACACTGCTCAACATAAGTTTTTCTCCTTCATGGATGGATTCTGGCTTCTCAGGTTATAGCCAAATCAAAATGGCGCTTGAAGACATGGAGAAAACTACTTTTGTCATAAAGTTGGGCACCTTATGTTATAAAGTCATGCCTTTTGGGTTGAAGAACTGATAAATGCTCAAAAATGACAAAAAGTCTTCTATGAAAGTCGAGCATTTATCGAGTTTTCTAAAGCATTTAATCATACAAACCAAGTATTTTATCAAAGAAATGGTATTCTTACTAACTATGCTCAAACTTTACAGGAAATAATACCAAAAGATGAAGAAAATAAAAAAAATATTGTCCTGTTTCGTTACAGCGAAATTCCAGAAAAAGAACGTTCGCTAAGCAAACTCATCTCGCGAAGCGAAAGTAAAATTCCAGAACTGGATACCCCAGGTTCGCTGGAAGCAAAAGAAAGCGAAAGGCAGCGAAATCCTAATTCGCTTCACACGAATAACTTCGCGTAGCGAAACCAAGTCAGTAGCAAAAATTCTAAATTTCACTGGAAGCGAGGAAGAGCGAAGTCCAGAGTTTTGATTCCTTAAAACTGAATTAACAGAGTTCGCGAAGCGAGGATTAGATCGTGAAGCAAACTTTCGCGGCCTCAGAAGACAAGTTGCAAGATAAAAACTTAATTGAGAAGAAACAGAGGCCTCATGATGTGAAGTATGGTTCGCTCAGCGAACTCAGGCGGCCAAGAAATCTATAAAAGGGATCAAGATCAGTTGCAGAAGGATATCTGGTTTTTTAGAAATTACAGTTGATCTTAGTTGAATACAGAAAAGGTTGTAATAGATAATTAGGAGAGGTAATCGAAGATACAAGCTGGATACGCATCAAAGATCGAGGAATCGTCATTGATGCTCATTCATCTCCAACTATTCCTTTTTGTACAAGCTACCATGAGCATGGATAGCTAAACTCTCTCTTGCTAGGTATTTAAATACTCTACCAAATCGTATGTATCTTATTCGATTATGCTTTTAATATAAAGAATGTTTTCATGATTATTGATTCTATCTTCTTTATAGTGCTAAATTTTAATGAATTCAATTGTTAATGAAAATTGCATTTGAATTCAAGAACAAAAGATAAGAATCACTTAAATACTAATTTCTAGACATTGAATTAGGTTTAAGATCCATATTAAATACTTGAGCATGTGAGTAATCAAGTTGTTTAATCGATTGAGATATCGTTAATTAAACAAACCGAGGAAAATCGTAAAACTATTATGTAGACATACATATGGTTTTGACATAGTACATGGAAATATGAATGAAAACAGAACTAACACAAGTAATCAATAAGATACATATGTGAAGGTAGAGGAAAACCAGTCCCTGCAAGATTATCTCCCATAAAACCTTTCACTTACGTCATTTTCGTTATAAGATATTTTTCGTATTTTTGTTACTTTTCAATTATCCCGTCTTACTCGTACTTTAACTTCTAGGATATTGGTAATCCAAGTGTTAGTAATATCGCTCCAGTCTCTATGGATACGATATACAAAATACTTATTTTGATAATACACAACATCAAAATGGCGTCGTTGTCGGGGACTGGCGTTTAGATATTACGAACCTCACGATTACTTCCATCTTTAAAGTTTGTATATCTGTAATTAAAATTGTATAGACTTACATTTATCACTTATCCTAACATTTCTTGGTTAGAATTGCAAAGCTTTGTGTATGCAAGGTACAAGTTCAAGGAATTTAGTGCCTTTTGACCCCGAGATCGAATGAACAACCCGACAAAACAAAAGACGCACTAAGAAACTAAAGAAATTGGTAAAAAATAGAAAAAAGGAAATTACTCCTGAGTTATCAACAGCTTCAACCACTACAATCATGATAGAAGCAGGAACTGTTGAAGGACCCTGTGAAAGCAGCACAAGGCGATTCGCCCGTCTCAACAACAATCCAACCGCACAGAGGGCTGAAATGAAAACAGGTTTATTGCAGTTTGTTTATGTTAATCCTTTTGTAGGCTTGGACCATGAAGATCCATATACCCACCTCATAAAGTTCTATGAACTTGCGGGCACGTTATATGCACCAGCAGCTGAAGAAGAAGCCATATTCATGAGACTTTTTCTGCACTCATTGATTGGCAGAGCAAAAGATTGGTATCTCGACCAACCAACCGAGACCATGAAAAATTGGAATGTGTTGGAAAGACTTTTTCTTAACAGGTTTTTCTCTCATAGCCTGTTCATGGATGCAAAAACAGATATTTACTCATTCACCCAATCTGTAAATGAGACACTATGTAAAACCTAGGAACGTTACAAATCAATGTTGCGAAAGTGTCCAAACCACGACTTTGATAACCTCACTCAAATTCACATTTTTCGCAAGGGATTACAGCCTCAAACTAAACTCATTCTTGATGCAACAGTTGGTGGTTCATTGATAGCAAAAAGTGTTAAGGAAGCAACCGCGATTATCAACCGAATGGCTCTCACTGATCACCAAAGTCAGTATAATCGAGGAAATGCACAAAAGAAACTAGGAATTCTAGAATTGGACACAAATGACGTATTCCTGGTGTTGTACCCCAAAATTTTCCCTCCCATATCTCAATGATTTCTCATCACAAAACCTTTGAAGCCCAAGATCCAGTTAGGGTTTCATCTGCTCAAGACCTCTCCTTGCACTGTTGACCCAAATTAGGGTTTATGTTTGCAAAAAGATGTTTTGACCTAAAGTGTTTAAAATGACTTTCATGCTTCATATTGGACTCCCAAGTTTATCCATACCAAGTTTCAAGCTTTGATTCCAAGTTTTGCCCAGTCAATTGGACAGTTGACCTAGAAATCAGCTGTACTGGGGAAAAAGTCAACTGTGGCAAATTGACAGTCAAACCTCATGAAAATTGACCCACATCAACATTATGAACTCATATGGACCATTTGATCAAGTTTGGATCACAATTCCATAAGAAATTTGATCAGATCACCAAAAGGGCAAAATGGTCATTTTTAGGGTTTTGACTGCACAAAGGCAATTTTTGACTGTTTGACCCAACCAATGGCAAACCAAGCTCATATATGGACTCAAGGACCCCATGGAATTATCTTGACATGTTCAACAAACTCAAAAGATCCCAAGTACACAAGATTGACAGTTGAATTTCCCAGTCAATTGATCAATTTTGACTGTATACTGAAAAGTCAAACTTTGACTTTTTGGTCAAAATCAAGAGTCAAGATTCATTTGTCATCAAAACATGCCAAATCATGAAACTTGTTCACCAAGAAATCACAAAATGCAAATTAGGGTTAGAAATTAGAATTTTTTATAACTTAGAATTTTTCTAAGTTATAAAAAACCCTAATTTTTTCCCAACTTTGCCTCACTTTTTCACCAAGATCCATTTGGATTCAAACAAAAGTCAAAACATGAAAGTTGTAGCTTGTTGCATAATCTACAACTTTGATTCACAAAGTTTTCCCATTTGAGGCTTGTATCTCAAGTTATAAATTTTTGAATAAGGGCACTAAACCATTCTTAACTTAGTGAGTTTTTGACCTATTTTGACAAGGTATTCTACCCCACTTCAAGGCCATTTTACATACACTTACACTTGGAATTTCAACTTGCATTTCAAAGATGGATTGTATTACACATTCCAAGCTTTCCAAAATGTCCAAGAACTCATCAAACAACCTCATGACTTGAGAGATTCGAATTTCACAATTTGGCAAAAACTCACTTTTGAATTGGCTATTTTTCATGTTCATAATTTGTGCAAACTTCTCAAACCATCATGCCCCTTGATTACAGGTCCTAAAACCATTCAACACTCAATAATTTAATGCATGTTCATTGTGCTAAGACCTTGTTTCATGAGCTAAAGCATTGTATGATGGATTAATCCCAAATTAGATAAAGCATTATATCCATTTTTGCAAAAGTTTCACTTTATGTCATGATGCAAATCCACAAGTACAAACCAAATCCAATTGGCACAAGATTATGGACAAATCACTCTGATCAAGGAGAGATTATGCAGCTCATTAGAGGTCCCCTACTTGCCTAAAACACCAAGTTGGCTTTGCTTGCTTAAGAGTGAAGAAAAGTACCATAACTTACAACAACTCTCATATCAGCTTAGAGACACTTAGACAAACTTATCAAACACATTCCAAAGATCTCAACCAAGCTATTGCACGAGCCTTTTACCTCCAATCCCTCCCAAAACTCAGAATCACCTTGAAACTGCTCAAACAGAGCAACCCCTGCAGATTGAGTTCTAACTCTCAACCCTTTCAAGCATTCTTGCCTAAACCAGTTCACATACATTCCCTAACATCTATGCAAGCTAACCAAAAGCAAAAACACGACCTGTAATCCCTCTAACCACTTCCATCATTTTCAGTTTCTTGTTTTGCAGGTGGAGTGCTCTAGCACGATTCAGAAGCTTTCAAGACAAAGTAAACATTGGAATAGCATCCCTGGACCTCAAGGAAGCTTTTCCAATCATCACCTTGCACTGAAAGCTCCCTCATTGCCAGATAGAACTTCAACTGAACAGGTAAGTTTTTGAATTCGTATCTCTCTTATTAGGCATCATTAGCTTTAAGTTTGTGAATAAACAATGTTCTACTCATGCCACTGAACATGTACATGCTTTTACTTTTCATTTCTTTTGCCTGAGCTGTGAGAATTTGAGGTTTGAAAATGGCCGAAAACTTAGGTCAGGATTTGGGATTGTTAAAATTCTCTCTCATTTCTGAGAGTTAGGAGATGTTCTTTATATATTTGGAATCGTGGTTTCATGCTTAACATTTTTTGTGTTGGAAGTTTGTGCAAAAGATCAAAGGATCAGGATGTTTGAACTGGAAGAAACAGGCGCGCGTTTTGGATAGTTTGTTGTCTGAAGGTTGAAGAAGAAGCCACATGGGCTGGGCCTGTGTGGTCTTTTCTTTTTACACCCTATTTCCATTTTCATACCCCCTGAGCCCATTTGCTTGATTTAATGTTTTTTTTTATTTTTCTTTTTTCATTTTGACTCATTTATTTTTGCTAACAATGTTTAAAACTTGAAAAATCATTTTTGCACCATTTTTGCATTTTTTAAGTATTTATTTGTTTATATATACTATTATACCTAAATATATATATATATATATATATATATATATATATATATATATATATATATATATATATATATATATATATATATATATATATATATATATATATATATATATATATATATATATATATATATATATATATATATATATATATATATATATATATATATATATATATATATATATATATATATATATTATTTAGAAATATTACTAATAATGTAAACATATTGTATTTCTGATTTTTTATTTCATTTTTCCCTTTTGAAACATTTTGTATAAAAAATACTTTTTTTTCATAAAATTAAATATTATTATTTTTTGCATATTTAATATATCTTGTAAATAATATAAATATACATATATACATATATATATTAATATACTTAGGATAAAAATACCAAAAAAATGTACATATTTTATTTTTTAATATTTAATACTAAAAAATACCTTTTTTACAAATATACTATATTTTATTTTATTTTTGTATGTAAATAATAATTATTATATGAATTAATTGATTAATATCCCTTTTTGATTAAAAATTAGGGTTTATACTCCAAAAATAATACCTTTTTATTTTCTTTTTTATTTTACATAAATAATACTTTTTTTCATACATATAAAAATTCTTTTTGCATTCTTGCATATTTGTTTTATTTCTATTTTATTTATGCTTTTAATCATATTGTAAATATTCAAAGCAAATGATGTAATAGCTTAGATTCAATTTCTTGTCTAAATATCTCCCCATTTGAACATTTGTACCCCCCTCCCCATATTATTGTGTTGTAATAGTGTAGGAATTTAAATTTCGCACTTTATACGCTTTCTAAACATACCATGCTAGAGCTAGGGTTTGTATGAAAATAAAAAGAACAAAGTAGTTAGACCTAATCTCAAGATAAATAAGCATGAAAATGGACAACACATTTCACACTTGCACCCCTAGGGTATTCCACTTTGTTGCCTTCAAATAATTGGGCCATATTGTATGTTGAATGTCTTTGGGTAAAACAAACAATCAAATGATCATAGTCCCTCAAAATGTTGCCTAAATGAATGATCAAGTCCCTTTTAAAAATTTTCCCAAAGACATTTAACATTATTGCAATTATGGTCTAAACGATGACCCACGCCTGTCCTTTCAACCTCCTAAGACAAGATTGTCCACCAAATGCAATGGTGGAACAAAATTGTCAAAAGGTTTAAAACATAACAAAAATCTTTGAGAAAACTTTAGGGTAGATAACTCCTAAGTACTTGCCAATTTGCAAAGAAAACACTTGCCTAATTTCAAAACTCACTTCACAAACACTTTCAAAACCAACTTTCAAAAAACCTTGAAACATCTTTTTAAAAGACAAAACACCTTTTGTAAAACATTCGAGTAAAGAATTGTTACAAGGGTAGCCTATACAAGGCATCTTTTCAAAACATTTTTCAAAACCACACATCAAGCACCATTTCAAACAATTGAAAACCAAGGCAAGTTGATCTAAGCAAGTACCTAAGAGCCCATGGATAACCATGGATAGAAAGGGTGCTAATACCTTCCCTTTCTATAATCTACTCCCCGAACCCAAGAAAAATCTCGAAGGTTTTTGCTGTGCTTTTTAAACCTTTCCTTAGGATAAAATAAAAAGTCGGTGGCGACTCTTGCTCAACCGAAACATTTGCGAAAACAAACGCAAAACCCTAGTCAGTTCTCCCACCGTATCACACGTGGCCCAAAATAAATTGCTCACCCAAACTGTCAAACAATTGACCAAACAACTTTTAGAACTGCCACAACAACTTAAGGAGATGCATGGTTCAACAATCACACCACACCAAGTAGTTGTATGTGAACTATGCACGGGAGATCATAAAATCGGCTTTTACCCCCCACTCGAAGAAGAGATCAATTACATGGGAAATCAGCAACAAAGATCAGCACCGTACAATCAAAACTACCAACGAGGAAATAATCTAAATTACAATCAAGGATGGAGGCAAGAAGTTGGGACAGCAACTAGGAAAAATCTGTATCAAACCAATCAACAGCCATAACTCACAAATCAACAGGATAAAACGTCAAAACTCGAAGATACCTTGCAGAAAATCATGTAAATGTCCATGGCTAATCAGAAAAACACAGACGCTTCAATCAAGAATCTCAAAACACAAGTCGGACAAATAGCAAAGCAATTATCCAGTAATAACATCAACTTAGAGCTGAAATTATTACCGTATCATTTGAAGTATGTTTTCTTGGATGAAGAACACATGAAACCAGTAATAATCAGAAAATTCCTGAACAGCAATGGAGAAATAAAGCTTATTCAAATTCTCAAAAGAAATCAAGACGCTATCGGTTGGGTGCTTACAGATTTGAAAGGAATCAGTCCATTATATTGTATGCACAATACCATGATGGAAGACACCTACAAACCAATTGCTCAACCACAATGACACTTAAATCCAACAATGAAAAAATTTGTACGCAAATAAGTCGTCAAGTTGTTGGGACTAGGTATGATTTATCCAATTTCTGATAGTTCTTGGGTTAGTCTTGTGCAGGTTGTAACAAAGAAAGGAGGAATGACAGTGATCATAAACAAGAAGAATGAGTTAATACCAACAAGGATTGTAACTGGATGGCGTATGTGCATTTATTACCGAAGACTTAATCAAGCAACAAGAAAATATCACTTTCCACTTCCATTCATGGACCAAATGTTGGAAAGATTATATGGGAAACAATTTTATTGTTTTTTAGACGGATACTTCGGATACAATCAAATTACAGTGAATCCCGAAGACCATGAGAATACAGCCTTTACATGTTCATTTGGTATATTCGCATATCAAAGAATGCCCTTCGGTTTATGCAATGCACCAGCAACATTCCAAAGATATATGCAGGTTGTGATCGGTGGAAATAGAACTGACTGTTTAAAGCTGGATCGCGTATGTCGCGGTAAACAAGAGTCGCCACCGTCTTTTATGTTCTCCAACATGGAAAGGACAAAAGCACAGCAAAATTCCTTATTCAGAATGTCTCTCGGTTCGGGAGGTAGATTTATAGAAAGGGAAGGTGTTAGCACCCTTTCTATCCGTGGTTATCCACGGGCTCTTAGGTACTTGCTCACTATGTTTTCAAAAAGTTTTTGCTTTTATTGTGTTTGTGGGTTTTGAAAAAGTTTGTTTGAAAACTTCAATTTAACTCTTGTATCGGTCCTCAAGAGTGTATGAAGTGTTTGTTTGAAAACTTTTGTCAAAAAGTGTAAGTGTGAAAAGTTGTTTGTTTTGAAAGAGCAAGTACCTTAGAACCTCTACCTACTCCAAAGAAATTAAGCTTTGTAAATGTCCTTTAGACAGCACTATCCCACTATTGACAAGTAGGTAGAACCGTTGTTGGAGTTGTTCGGGTCAATTCGATTAAGGGACATGTGTGATCACTGAAGCAATAGTAGGACACGTTAGAAGCAACCCTAATATCCTAGATCCTTTTTAATCCGAGGCAACCGTTTCGAGGCAACTGGATCTTAGACATAAGGGCGACCGCTAAAACACCCTATACTTGACGACCACTTTCGAGGCAACCAGTGAGGCGTACCCTAGGAGTGGCATGTGCGTGTGTGTTGTTTTTCAGTTTATATTTATCTTTGAACATGTAATTGTGAGCTACGAGTTGTTTTTAATTATCAGACATTCTTTCATGCAATTTAGCAGTTAGGAGTGCGGAAAATAAAATACGGAAAGGTAAAAGCTACGCTATTACAAGGCGCGGGTCTATACATCGCCAAAAAACAAAGACCCGTTTTTTATAAAGATGCGGAAAGTAAAAAAAGCAATAAACCTAATTACTATTACATCCTTGGAAGAAGTTACATAATAATCAAATATAAAAAATAACGTGCGAAAGAATTAAAATCAAGACGTCCTAGGGTTTTTGACCCTTTTGAGAAATTACGAGCTTTTTTGTCCTTTGCTTTAAATTAAAATTAAACCTAATGCTAATTAAATTAATTATTTACAAGAAAGATGCTTTTTTTTGTGTTTTTTTGTATTTAATGAAAATAAAGAAATTAAAATCAAAAGAAAACCCTAATTCTAAGTTTATTTTAATTATTAATGAAAATGTTAAAGTTAAACTAATTTAAAATAATTAATTAATTCACATGTTATTTACAAAAATAAAAATAATTAATAATGATGATAATAAGAAAATGATTAAAAAAAAGTCAAAACCTAATTCTATGCAATTTTTATTTATTGAGAAAAAGGATTAAAATTTAAACCTAAATTAAACTAAGTTAGTTGTTAATATTTATTTACAAAAATAAGTTAATGGTGAAATTAATAGATAATTAAAATATATTTACAATTTTGACTTTCTGATTTTATTTGTGAAAAATTAATTTGTGGTGAATTAATGATAATAATTAAAACAATTAAAATAATTGAAAGAAAATAAAATAAAATTAAAAAAAGCAAACCAAAGGGGGTGTGATGGCCCAAAGTGGAGGTTTTTTGAAGCAATTCTGGCCCATTGAAGACCAAGCCACGTTTGACTTTCACAATCATGTGTTTGTTGGCTGACTAGGGAGTATCATGGATATCATCTCCTGGCCACTGGATTGGGCATCAGGGGCACCTGGCAAGCTTAGGCGTGAGGCTTATGGTGGACCATTGAATCATACGCTGCACTGGAATGTGTTAAGAAAAATATGAAGAATTATATGGGGGACCTGGGAATCGAACCCAGGTCCCAATGTTTGTCAGCCACGTCTCCAGCCACTACGCCATCTGCAATTGTTTGTAAACATAATAACCAATAAACATAATATATGAAAAGTAATAATTATGCTGCAGAACAAAAACGCGCGCCACTCATTTGAATCACCCAATCACATGTTGCCACGCCTATTGTCTTCTTCGTTTTCACCTGTAAACATAAACAAGATAGCGGGGGTGTTAAACCCCCCCCCCCCCAAACCAAAAGTGTCAATAATAGCGATTAGCAGCAGGCATCACATAAATTGAGCGCGAGGGTCTCATTTAACTCGTATGGAGCTTCTGAGTTTAACTGTAGGTGTCTCAAGGCCTGATTTTTCCTCAATAAGAAAGCCCTAATTTAAAAGCTCGAAAACCCTAAAAACCATTCATGGTGAACTGTGATTCTGTGAGTTTCAATGCAATTAATCCATACCAAAAGCTTCAGAAAGATGTCAACAATACAAATCAATAAGCAAAACATGTCAATGATGCATAAAAATTGGATTTCGATTATGGAAATATTTGTTCAAACCGTGACTCTGTTTTACAGTTTCCTTGTGTATTAGAGCTTGTTCTTGATGGCTATGGATTCCTGGCAATGTCAGCAACACGTTGGAACCACTTTTAGGCTTTTAATTCACCTGCAATATTGATTTCAGTTTTCAAATATTTCTTGAATTTTTGCAATTTGTTTATGGTTTTCTATGGCAGCTTTCACGTTCTTAGCACTAGGGTTAGCTTTTGCATTTGTATTGGAACAGAATTAGGTTAAAATTAAGCCCATAAATCCATTGTATTCAAGTTTGCATCTTTGATTTCCAATCAAATGTTTTTTCAATCTTTTTCATTGAAAACCTTGCCAATTTTGGAGATCTTGTCCCCTTGAGTGATGCACGAGATCTTCAGCATATATGGAGTGTATTTGCTTCATAAAAAGATTTGACAACCATGCTTTGACATTTTCCTACAATTAAAATCAATTAAATGAATTAATATTAATAGAAATTCAATTAATTAATTAAAAATAAGAAAATAAATCATTTTAAGTTCAATGGGTCGTGCATAGGCTTTGGGAAAAGATTCAAGAAGGAATTTGAGGCCCATTAGCAAAAATGAAGTGTTTTAGGCAAAGTTGACTTTTGAAAGTTCCCAAACATTTCCCAACTTCTCCAATGTATATCTTGCTCAATTTTGAAGCTATGAACATGTTCTTGGACATTTTGGAAAGGTCTTGAAGTTCTCTAACCAGTTCCTTTGGTCCCATGTCATTTTGATTTACCAATCTCAAGTTATGGTCTTTGACTTAAAGTGCCTTTTTGTTGACTTTTGAAAATGACCTATAATGTTGAAATTGATAACTTTTTGTGAGAGCATTTCTTGGACTTAGAGTGTGAAGATGAGTTGTAGGAAATGTCATCCCCTTCAAAATGAGCATTGGATGGGATTTTCATGATGAACCATGAAAAAGTTATGCCCTGGTCAATTTGCAGTTGACTTTTCAGCTGTCCAAAAATAGAAACTTTTGACATCTTGAGACTTTTTGAGCCATGCTTGAGGAATCATGATCAAGAATTGATCAAATGATGATTGTGGCTTCAAAATGAGATGTTGACCAAAAAAATTTACTTTTGACTGCCAAATGACCATTTTACCCCTATAGTTGACTGTGAAGCAATTAGGGCTTTTGACTGTGCAACTTGATGCTGTGAGTCTTGAAACTTGACATATGAGTGCTTGACAATGTATATAGGCATATGGGACTTTATTGGACCCTTGAAAACCTCAATTTCTTTGCAAGAACCAAAACCCTAATTTTGATTGTGTTAGGAGGCAATTGGATTGTGCAATCCTTTGAGAGATTTTGAACTATCTGGAGATTGATCTTGCCAAATCTTGAAGAATATGGGAGGGAAAATTTTGGGGTACAACAGTTGCCCCTGTTCAATCTTCTTAGACCTGAGGATGTAGATTGGCTGGCGTGCCTTTCGTAATCCGAAGGTGGAAGATGATTGAACAATAAAGTGCCCAGAAATTTGCACTCGCATAGTAGAGTGTCAGCAGTGTGATGTAGGGAATGGGCTTACAGATGCCATTTGGAGAGATGGTGGATAGGAGGATGGGCTTATAGATGCCACTTGGAGCTGTAACAGAATCTTGTCAGGAATGGGCTTATAGATGCCATTTAGAAGTGTCGATCGCATAAGAGATTCCTTAGCGAGGTCTTGCATACCTGAGAAAGAAAGATAATTACCTGGCCTGTTACAGGGGTTGATTTTCAAACTCTTTATGTAGATATGCCCTGGCTGGATGCAGGTATCGAATCTCTAAACTCTTCATGTAGATATGCCCTGGCTGGATGCAGGTATCAAGTCTATAATAAGTTACTCACAGATGTGCCCTGGCTAGATACAGGTATCGAATCTGGAATCAGTCATCAACAGATATGCCCTGGCTGGATACAGGAATCGAATCTTAAAACTCTTCAGATGTGCCCTGGCTGGATACAGGAATCGAGTCCAGAATTAGCCGTCAACAGATATACCCTGGATGGATACAGGAATCGAATCTTCAAACTCTTCAGACGTGCCCTGGCTGGATACAGGAATCGAGTCCGGAATTTCAAAAAGGTTGGTGAGTTGTCTCTACTGACAGGTTATCTCAGAAAACCTTTAGGGATTGATTTAACCGAACTAAGGGGTAATGTCTTCTCTGACGAGTTGTCTCTTCAAGGACGGGTTATCTTCATGGACGGGTGGTCTTTAACGACGAGTGTCTATAACAACGAGTGTCTATAACGACGAGTGTCTATAACGACGAGTGTCTATAACGACGAGTGTCTATAACGACGAGTGTCTATAACGACGAGTGTCTATGACGACGAGTGTCTATGACGACGAGTGTCTATGACGACGAGTGTCTATGACGACGAGTGTCTATAACGACGAGTGTCTATGACGACGAGTGTCTATGACGACGAGTGTCTATAATGACGAGTGTCTATAACGACGAGTGTCTATAACGACGAGTGTCTATGACGACGAGTGTCTATGACGATGAGTGTCTATGACGACGAGTGTCTATGACGACGAGTGTCTATGACGACGAGTGTCTATGACGACGAGTGTCTATAACGACGAGTGTCTATGACGACGAGTGTCTATGACGACGAGTGTCTATGACGACGAGTGTCTATAACGACGAGTGTCTATAACGACGAGTGTCTATAACGACGAGTGTCTATAACGACGAGTGTCTATAACGACGAGTGTCTATGACGACGAGTGTCTATGACGACGAGTGTCTATGACGACGAGTTTCTATAACGACGAGTGTCTATAACGACGAGTGTCTATAACGACGAGTGTCTATGACGACGAGTGTCTATGACGACGAGTGTCTATGACGACGAGTGTCTATGACGACGAGTGTCTATAACGACGAGTGTCTATAACGACGAGTTGAATTAATTTTGACTGGACTCGTCTTCCTTTTGACTGAATTTGTCTACTTTGACTGAATTTGTCTATTTTGACATAGCTGATCATTTAACTGTATCCCTCCTGAAAGGTAAAGGTCAGTCATATGCAATGCATGGTATGGATCAAGCGATGATATTCTCAGCATAAATGAGATTATATGATATGATGCGTATATGCATGTATCATGGCAATGTAATGTATCTTCGTATGGGAAAGTAAATCCTTGACGAATGTCGGGAGCTTGTTAAATCCTGGGCTGACGTTGAAGAGTAGAATTCTTCATTTTCGCTGGGGATGATGATTGCAAGGATAAACCGGTAGGAGAAGATGACTCCGTTGGGGAATAAACTTGTTGGAGAGATTACTCTGTGGGGAAAATACTCTGTGGGAAGAGATACCTCGCTGAGGTTGATGATAACTCTGCTGGGGGATAGGAAGAACTTCGCCGAGGACGATCTTTCCGTGGTAATTAGCTGAGGATAACCCAGTTATAAGCTTTGGTGGGGAATAACCTTTGAACAAAGTCGGGGAGAGGCTTTCGTACTCTGTAGGGGATAAGCTTCCAGAATCTACTAGGGATAAGCTTCCAGAATCTACTGGGGAGATTGATTCAACTCTCCTGAGGAAACTTTTGGACTGTACTGGGGAGGTGGCTCCACTGGGGTGTCTGTATTCCGCCGGGGAACAATATTATACTAAGACTACCGGGGATGCTTGCTTAGGAACATATGTATACTCTGCTGGGGAATATTGAGATCTTCTGGGGATACCCAACTTGATGGTAGACTAACTCTGCTTGGGGGAGAGTATTGCTGACTTGCTAGGGATTACTGTGCCTTTTCGGGCTGATGAGAGACCAACTCTGCTTGGGGAGAGTATTGTTGATTTGCCTTACTCTACAGGGAGTGAAGGTATCCTGGTCGTGTTCTTCAGCTGAACTTACCTTGGTACCTCGGTGGACAGAGTAACCAGATTGCTTAGACAATTCTTATTGCCCCAGTTTCTGTGGGAGAAGGTACCTGTGGAGGTGTTGATAATTGCCGATTGACAAACCTTCTTCTGGTAGGCAAGTGACGAGATGATAGGACATAGTCGTACGCTTTGATCCCTAATTTTTTCCTGGACCGCCCTTTCGGGTTTTCAGTCCACCGGGATACCCTTTTTTGCCCAAGCCGCCTTTTCAGGTTTTCGACTTGTCGGGTGTACATATTTTTTCTTTTCATCCCTTATTTTTGCCCGAACCCTTTTGATTCGCCGGGAAGCCCTTATTTTTTCCTAGGTGTGTCAACCTAGCGGGTCTTTGATTGTGCGTAGTATTTTTTCGACTATGTCCATGCTCTTAGGATGCAGGGAGTTGCCATTGTCAGTGGCATTGTATCGCCATACTACCAGAAGATGTTTGAGCAGGCAAGATTCGTCGCTGGAATTCATGTCTAATGCCCCAAGTGACTCAGGCGGAGATTTGCCCCAGGCTACTTGACATTTGAGAGATTCTCCAAATCTTGACTGGACTGCCCCAGATGATAGACCATGATCATGCCGTGCCCCTTGATTGGGAGTGCTTTTGTTCACTAGATATTCTTCGTGCGAACTTCTTTGCTATTCGAACAAGAAAGGTCATATGCAAACAGTGTTATATCAAGAATGCAAAGCTTATGTCTGTCTCGAAGTTTTTGGAAAATGCAGTTTTTTTTTCTTCATAAAAACAAGTGAGTTTTGTAAACTGTGATCTCAACTCGTTATTTTACCGCAAGCCTTAGGGAGTCAGGATACCTTTCGTAACAGTATGCTTTCGAACTAACCCATGCTTCAGCTAGGACTTTTGAGGGTTATAACGTGGCCTGGTTCACGGTTTAAGAAACAAAGGATAAAGGCTCAAATTTTATTTGTACCCACCCGCTCTTTGTGATGTTCTTCAAACCTAATCTCAGCTGATCGTGCGTTAGACCTTGTTGGAGTCTTTGTCTTGATATTCCAATGATGGTTCGGATATTGACAGTTTATCTTGAATAGGCAGTCATTTCTTTTTTGGTTGAGGGTTTGTAGGACCTCCTTCTTTTTTGATTTTGTTATCCCTGCTTTTTGCCTGAAATGTTTCTTTGTGGTTACAGTCAGCGGGATGCCCCAGTTTTGTAAGTCTCCTTCATAGGTTTTGACTTAATGGGCTTTTATTTCTGAGATATAATGACTGCCTGTCTTTGTGATTATTCAGAACCATCATTGTCTTTTGCTTTGTAAGGACTCCTTTGATGCCATTCGTTGTGCACTCGGATCAACTGAGAGAACTACCCTGCCTCAGGTTATGATTAAGGGTTTTAATTTTTTTTTTGTGAAAAGAAGAACTCCTACTTCTTTGGCTCGAAGGGGTTGATGAGGGATTATCTTCCTTATAACTCCAGTGTTTAGGAATTGAAACAATGCCCGTACCTCATCAGTGGGGTCTGTTCAAAAGCATACTGTAGATTGTGGTATCGCTTTCGTCATCCTCCCTCAAGAGGCTTAGAATTATTAATCGAGCGTTGAACATCACAAAAATATGAAAATAGTTTGCATATAGTGAATACGAAATAATTACTTCAAAACAGACATGTGTAATGCATTAATGAAATAACAACGTTTGACACAAAATGTTTGAACAATCAAAGAAAAAATACAACTTGAACATTCGAATGAACAAAGAATTTCCAATCCTAGCCATGTTTTGGCAAGGGATCAGTGATCACATTGGGAGCCTCTGGAGATTCGAACTGGACTTCCTTTGCGTCGATCAGATCCTGAACCTTGTTTCTCAAAGTCCAACAATCATCTGTAGAATGCCCCGGGCTGTCAGAATGATAAGCGCAGCGAACATTGGGGTTATACCTTGAAGGTGTCCTGTTGGGATTCTTTGGAGGGTCCCTTAGAGTTACCAACTTGGTCTCCAGCAACTGCGGCAATATCTAGGACAAGGTCACGCGAGGGGAGTGAATTGCCTTTTAGGTCTCTCTTCCCTTTGTTGATTGTGACGCTGAGGAGCACCGGCCGGTTTTGCAATAACTACCGCGTTGACATCTTGGCGGTGTTCGGACCTATTCTGCCCTCTTGAACCATAGACAGCACCAGATTCCTTTTTGGATGGTTTCTTCTCGGTGTTCGAGGAGTCACCATTCTGTATCTTCCCAGACTTGATACCAGCTTCGATCCTCTCGCCAGTCAAGATCAGATCTGTAAACCCAGCAGAAGAATTACCAATCAGGTGGTTGAAGAATGGACCAGACAGGGTCCCCAAGAACATGTCGACGAGCTCACAGTCAGTTAGAGGTGGTCGTACCCTTCCAGCAAGGTCCCTCCATTTTTGAGCATATTCTTTAAAGCCTTCGCCTGTACCCATAGACATCCCCTGAAGCTGAGTGCGCGTGGGAGCATGGTCGGCATTATACTGGTACTGCTTGTAGAACGCAGTGGCCAAGTCCTCCCAGCTGCGGATGTTAGCTCCATCCAGTTGATAGAACCACTCGAGTTGAGTCCCTGACATACTATCCTGAAAGAAGTGAATCCACAAATTCTTGTCAGCCGTGTAGGGCTGGATCCTCCTTATGTATGACCTGAGATGCAGCTTAGGACAGGAAGCCCCGTCATATTTTGCAAAAGCAGGTGCCTTGAACTTGTGCGGGATCACTACCCCAGAAGATAGACCTAGATCTTCGAAGTCCAGGCCGGGCACCTTTTGTATCTCCATAGCACTTAACCGGTCTTCGAGCTGTTTGTACCTGTCCTCAGCAGGAGGGTACTGTTCATCATTGAAATTCGTCTCGTTGTCGGAGACCACTGGACTAGGAACCTCTCTCTCATGGGGACTGTCTTTTCCAACAGATGGGGTAGTCAGCTCAGCCTCATTTCGCGATCCATTCCCAGATTTGCGTCTAGGGTTGAACATCACCGTCCTCTTCTTCTTCTTCTTCAAGAGCAGAGTCTTCAAATCATGTTGACCCTGGGCTAGACTCTTAACCAACTCCTGGAACTGGGCATTCTGGGCCTGGAGGGCCTTGATAGCTTGTTCGTTGGATGATTCAGGATTCATGACGATTGCTGAAATAAACAGCGAAGAAGGTAAGTGACCTGTAAAAAGTGTACCTGTAATGCAATGATATGTATGATATGCATGCAATGTTTTCAAGGACCTCGCAGGGTAAACAGAGAAATTGTTAGAATTTGAATTCGTAGCTTGATTGAAGGAACTTCAGGTTGTTGAGAGTCCTTCTTCAAGAGTCAAGGCTCACCATATCGAGTGGGTCATAGCCCCTAACTCAAGTTATCAACCTTGGCTAGAGGAAAATAAATCCCCTTTGCCCCTTGCTAGACAGTTGGTTCATCATGACCTGCATCACAGACCCTTGAGATCCTCGAAATGGGTTAGTCCTTATGCATGATGTATGCAATGGTATGATGGTATGATGTTATGCTATGCGTGGAGTGATGTAAGTAAACCCTGTTATAAGTCCCGATCAAGGACTGTAAACAAAACCTGCAAGAAACTCATGCGTCAGATAACAAGAATTTGCAAGTAGTTCACGTTTGAAGGCACACAAGTCACACCAGAAAGCCCTTAGAGTTTAGGCCAGCATGAAGTTTAGGTACTACCCTCTTTCAGTTTCGTTGGTTAAGACCTGTCCTAGAAAATAGTAACCGGGTTCTAGAGGATCCCAATATCACTGACTACCCTCAATCGGTCATAACTCCAGCGTCGCAATCTTTTCTTGCGGCCAGAACCATCGCGAGAGTTTAGCCTCAATGGGTGTAGCATACTGCTACTGTTTTATGGCCAAGTTGGGTCAAATTAGGGTTCTAAGGTCGGTTGGTGCTTAATGACTCCTCAGAAGACCCATATTCTCCTCGTTGCAACACAAGGGATATTGATACAGACCAAGGTGTCACACCAACGTAGCCACTGCTTCACCCGTGTCGGTCTACGCCGGACAGGTCCCTCACAGCTTATTCTACCTAAAGGGTATTCCCCAGATTCGGGTTAGGATCTATGAAACTCTGATGCAAGCCCACAATATTTAAAGCAATTGAAGCAAGCAATTGAAAACAAAAGTGGTCTAATCCTAAGGTACACCTCACTTATTAATATTCCCCAACAAAGTCGCCAGTTCTGTGATCGGTGGAAATAGAACTGACTGTTTAAAGCTGGATCGCGTATGTCGCGGTAAGCAAGAGTCGCCACCGTCTTTTATGTTCTCCAACATGGAAAGGACAAAAGCACAGCAAAATTCCTTATTGAGAATGTCTCTCGGTTCGGGAGGTAGATTTATAGAAAGGGAAGGTGTTAGCACCCTTTCTATCCGTGGTTATCCACGGGCTCTTAGGTACTTGCTCACTATGTTTTCAAAAAGTTTTTGCTTTTCTTGTGTTTGTGGGTTTTGAAAAATTTTGTTTGAAAACTTCAATTTAACTCTTGTATCGGTCCTCAAGAGTGTATGAAGTGTTTGTTTGAAAACTTTTGTCAAAAAGTGTAAGTGTGAAAAGTTGTTTGTTTTGAAAGAGCAAGTACCTTAGAACCTCTACCTACTCCAAAAAATTAAGCTGTGTAAATGTCCTTTAGACAGCATTATCCCACTATTTAGAAGTAGGTAGCACCATCGTTGGAGTTGTTCGGGTCAATTCGATTAAGGGACATGTGTGGTCACCGAAGCAATAGTAGGACACCTTAGAAGCAACCCTAATGTCCTAGATCCTTTTTAATCCGAGGCAACCATTTCGAGGCAACTGGATCTTAGACATAAGGGCGACCGCTAAAACACCCTATACTTGACGACCACTTTCGAGGCAACCAGTGAGGCGTACCCTAGGAGTGGCATGTGCATGTGTGTTCTTTTTCAGTTTATATTTATCTTTGAACATGTAATTGTGAGCTACGAGTTGTTTTTAATTATCAGACATTCTTTCATGCAATTTAGCAGTTAGGAGTGCGGAAAATAAAATACGGAAAGGTAAAAGCTACGCTATTACAAGGCGCGGGTCTATACATCGCCAAAAAACAAAGACCCGTTTTTGATAAAGATGCGGAAAGTAAAAAAAGCAATAAACCTAATTACTATTACATCCTTGGAAGCAGTTACATAATAATCAAATATAAAAAATAATGTGCGAAAGAATTAAAATCAAGACGTCCTAGGGTTTTTGACCCTTTTGAGAAATTACGAGCTTTTTTGTCCTTTGCTTTAAATTAAAATTAAACCTAATGCTAATTAAATTAATTATTTACAAGAAAGATGCTTTTTTTGTGTTTTTTTGTATTTAATGAAAATAAAGAAATTAAAATCAAAAGAAAACCCTAATTCTAAGTTTATTTTAATTATTAATGAAAATGTTAAAGTTAAACTAATTTAAACTAATTAATTAATTCACATGTTATTTACAAAAATAAAAATAATTAATAATGATGATAATAAGAAAATGATTAAAAAAAAGTCAAAACCTAATTCTATGCAATTTTTATTTATTGAGAAAAAGGATTAAAATTTAAACCTAAATTAAACTAAGTTAGTTGTTAATATTTATTTACAAAAATAAGTTAATGGTGAAATTAATAGATAATTAAAATATATTTACAATTTTGACTTTCTGATTTTATTTGTGAAAAATTAATTTATGGTGAATTAATGATAATAATTAAAACAATTAAAATAATTGAAAGAAAAGAAAATAAAATTAAAAAAAGCAAACCAAAGGGGGTGTGATGGCCCAAAGTGGAGGTTTTTTGAAGCAATTCTGGCCCATTGAAGACCAAGCCACGTTTGACTTTCACAATCATGCGTTTGTTGGCTGACTAGGGAGTATCATGGATATCATCTCCTGGCCACTGGATTGGGCATCAGGGGCACCTGGCAAGCTTAGGCGTGAGGCTTATGGTGGACCATTGAATCATACGCTGCACTGGAATGTGTTAAGAAAAATATGAAGAATTATATGGGGGACCTGGGAATCGAACCCAGGTCCCAATGTTTGCCAGCCACGTCTCCAGCCACTACGCCATCTGCAATTGTTTGTAAACATAATAACCAATAAACATAATATATGAAAAGTAATAATTATGCTGCAGAACAAAAACGCGCGCCACTCATTTGAATCACCCAGTCACATGTTGCCACGCCTATTGTCTTCTTCGTTTTCACCTGTAAACATAAACAAGATAGCGGGGATTTTAAACCCCCACAAACCAAAAGTGTCAATAATAGTGATTAGCAGCAGACATCACATAAATTGAGCGTGAGGGTCTCATTCAACTTGTATGGAGCTTCTGAGTTTAACTGTAGGTATCTCAAGGCCTGATTTTTCCTCAATAAGAAAGCCCTAATTTAAAAGCTCGAAAACCCTAAAAACCATTCATGGTGAATTGTGATTCTGTGAGTTTCAATGCAATTAATCCATACCAAAAGCTTCAGGAAGATGTCAGCAATACAAATCAATAAGCAAAACATGTCAATGATGCATAAAAATTGGATTTCGATTATGGAAATATTTGTTCAAACCGTGACTCTGTTTTACCGTTTCCTTGTGTATTAGAGCTTGTTCTTGATGGCTATGGATTCCTGGCAATGTCAGCAACACGTTGGAACCACTTTCAGGCTTTTAATTCACCTGCAATATTGATTTCAGTTTTCAAATATTTCTTGAATTTTTGCAATTTGGTTATGGTTTTCTATGGAAGCTTTCACGTTCTTAGCACTAGGGTTAGCTTTTGCATTTGTATTGGAACAAAATTAGGTTAAAATTAAGCCCATAAATCCATTGTATTCAAGTTTGCATCTTTGATTTCCAATCAAATATTTTTTCAATCTTTTTCAATGAAAACCTTGCCAATTTGGGAGATCTTGTCCCCTTGAGTGATGCACGATATCTTCAGCATATATGGAGTGTATTTGCTTCATAAAAAGATTTGACAACCATGTTTTGACATTTTCCTACAATTAAAATCAATTAAATGAATTAATATTAATAGAAATTCAATTAATTAATTAAAAATAAGAAAATAAATCATTTTAAGTTCAATGGGTCGTGCATAGGCTTTGGGCAAAGATTCAAGAAGGAATTTGAGGCCCATTAGCAAAAATGAAGTGTTTTAGGCAAAGTTGACTTTTGAAAGTTCCCAAAAATTTCCCAACTTCTCCAACGCATATCTTGCTCAATTTTGAAGCTATGAACATGTTCTTGGACATTTTGGAAAGGTCTTGAAGTCCTTTAACCAATGCCTTTGTTCCCATGCCATTTTGATTTACCAATCTCAAGTTATGGTCTTTGACTTAAAGTGCCTTTTTGTTGACTTTTGAAATTGACCTATAATGTTGAAATTGATAACTTTTTGTGAGAGAATTTCTTGGACTTGGAGTGTGAAGATGAGTTGTAGGAAATGTCATCCCCTTCAAAATGAGAATTGGATGGGATTTTTCTGATAAATTATGAAAAAGTTATGCCCTGGTCAATTTGCAGTTGACTTTTCAACTGTCCAAAAATAGAAACTTTTGACATCTTGAGACTTTTTGAGCCATGCTTGAGGAATCATGATCAAGAATTGATCAAATGATGATTGTGGCTTCAAAATGATATGTTGACCAAAAAATTTGACTTTTGACTGCCAAATGACCATTTTACCCCTGCAGTTGACTGTGAAGCAATTAGGGCTTTTGACTGTGCAACTTGATGCTGTGAGTCTTGAAACTTGACATATGAATGCTTGACAATGTATATAGGCATATGGGACTTGATTGGACCCTTGAAAACCTCAATTTCTTTGCAAGAACCAAAACCCTAATTTTGATTGTGTTAGGAGGCAATTGGACTGTGCAATCCTTTGAGAGATTTTGAACTATCTGGAGATTGATCTTGCCAAATCTTGAAGAATATGGGAGGGCAAATTTTGGGGTACAACACAGGCCATTTTTTCAAATTTGATTGAGAAATGCATTGAGGTATTCATGGACTATTTCTCTGTGTTTAGTGAATCTTTCGACCTATGTTTGGAAAATTTGGACACCGTACTAAAACGGTGCATGGAAATAAATCTGGTCCTAAATTGGGAAAAGTGTAGTTTTATGGTAACTGAGGGCATAGTATTTGGACATAAGATTTCATCCAAGGGGATTGATGTTGACAAAGCTAAGGTTGACGTCATCAAAAATCTAGCACCACCAATCAATGTCAAAGACATCCGAGGATTCCTTGGTCATGCCGGGTTTTATCGATGTTTCATCAAAGATTTCTCAAAGATCGCCAAGCCTTTAAGTAATCTCCTCAACAAAGACAGGTCATTTAATTTTGATAAAGATTGTTTAACTTCTTTTGAAAATCTAAAATAAAAATTAAGCACTGCACCCGTAATCATTGCACCCGATTGGAAAATCAATTTTGAACTCATGTGCGATGCAAGTGACTACGCGATCAGAGTTGTTTTGGGATAGAGAAAAACCAAAAAGTTTCATGCTATACACTATGCGAGCAAGGACTTAAATGACGCACAAGTTAATTACGCAACCACGGAAAAAGAATTGCTCGCTATAGTTTACGCATTAGAAAAGTTTCGGTCTTATCTTATAGGATCCAAGGTTATTTGTTATATTGACCATGCAGTAATCAAATTCTTGATCAACAAAGCGGATTCAAAACCAAGAATAATCCGTTAGATGCTACTCTTACAAGAATTTGATCTAGAGATCTGTGACAAGAAAGGGACCTAGAACTTAGTTGCTGATCATCTATCAAGGTTGGTAAATCCTGAAATTACCAAAGAGGAAAGAGAAGTCCTTGAAGAATTTCCCGATGAAAAACTACTCATGATTGAGGAAAGGCCATGGTTTGCAGATCTTGCAAATTACAAAGCATCGGGTCTTATTCCCGAAGATCTCAATTGGCAACAAAATAAGAAGTTCTTATGCGATGCAACTCATTACATATGGCATGATCCATACTTCTTTTAAATTGGGGCTGATGGGTTACTAAGACGATGTGTCACAAAAGAAGAATCGATAAGCATTACATGGCACTGCCATAATTCACCATATGCAGGTCATTATAGTGGTGAATGAATAGCTGCAAAAGTACTGCAAGCAGGATTCTATTGGCCATCATTATTCAAAGATACGTATGAACATGCCAAGAATTGTGATAACTATCAAAGGGCTGGTGGAATCACAAAAAGAAACGAAATTCCAATTCAGAGTATGTTAGCAGTAGAGGTATTCGATTGTTGGGGGATCGATTTTGTTGGACCCTTTCCCTCATCTCTCAACAATGAATACATCTTGGTGGTTGCTGATTATGTTTCCAAATGGGTTAAAGCAATAGCATCACCAAAAGCGGACAGCAAAACCGTAGTGAAATTCTTAAAAAGAAACATCTTCACAAGCTTTGGCACACCAAAGATCCTAATTAGTGATGGAGGATCGCACTTCTGCAATGCACAACTAGCAAAGGCTCTTGAACATTATGGTGTTAAACACAAGTAGCATCATCGTATTATCCACAAACGAACGGACAAGCTGAGGTATCCAATTGTGAGATCAAAATAATCTTAGAGAAAACATTTCAATCTCACGAAAGTATTGGTCATTAAAACTCGATGAAGCTCTTTGGGCTTATCGCACCGCATACAAAGCACCAATAGGCCTCACTCCCTTTCAAATGGTATACGGTAAGGCCTGCCATTTACTGGTGGAACTTGAGCACAAAGATTTTTGGGCCTTAAGAGCTCTCAATTTTGACTCTCAACGGGACGGTACGAAAAGGAAGCTACAAATACAAGAACTCGATGAAATAAGGGTGCAAGCGTATGAATCGTCCAAACTATACAAAGAGAGGGTGAAGCGATACCATGATAGTAAAATTATTCCAAAGGATTTCAAAGTTGGCTAAATGGTCTTACTCTTCAATTCACAACTAAGATTGTTCCCTGGAAAACTAAAATCAAAGTGGTCTGAACCATTCCAAATTAAAGAGGTTAAGTCGTATGGAGTTGTTGTATTAGAGGATCCAACCACTAATGCAACCTGGACTGTCAATGGTCAGAGACTAAAGCTATACTTGGGGGGTGAGGTCAATCGAATCACCACTACCATTCTGTTACACGAACCATAGAAGTGGCAAAGGCGTCAAGCTAATGACGTTAAAAGAGCACTTTTCGGGAGGCAACCCGACACTGTAAGTATCTACTAAATTCATTTTGTTAGAAAATTGTTTTGGGAACATGGTGAATCAAAGAAGCAGATCTGCAAAACAGTCTGATTTTGTAGAGTTCACTAAGCGAACTTAGGTTCGCGACGCGAATGTTCGACCCAGAAAATTTTGCTATAGAGAACCTCTTTCGCGAAGCGAACTTGCTGTGGTCATAATGACTTTATGGTCATTAAAAACACCACCTACTAGGCTACCCCTCTTTATGCACGCCTAGTAACTGTTCCCAAACAGTTGTCTATTGTTCCTATTCACTTTTTACCCTAAAAATACTTCATCCTTCCTCTCACTTCCACACATCACAAATATCACTTCTTCATCTTTTCTTTTTGGCACAGTAACCTTCGTCCTTTACATCTCCAAGAGATCAGCAACATCAGGTATGAAAAGTATATGAATTCTTACATCTTAAATTTGTATTTTTGTCATAAAATAGAGTTGTGCAAGATCTTTTCTTTCTAATGAAGAAAGGGTTTTTCTATATTGATTTCTTACATGTGTGAATCACTTGGTAAGAGCATACTTGAAAACGTAAAATCAAACATCTCTTATGCCTAGCTCATAAATGATGGAACAATAACATAACATGTAACCATACTTTCCCTTGTTACTTACTTGTCTAGTTGAAAAAGAGGAAAACATTGCATAATATATGTTAAATCCCATGTCTGTTGATCATTCATATGCTTGAAAAAGAGAAGTAGGAAAGCATGGCTCTATCCAAAATTTTGCAGATATCACAGAGTTCGTGGCGCAATCTGAATCTTGTGAAGCGAACCTCATGTTACAGCAGAAAACCATTTTTCTGACAGAAGAGATTTTGTGATATCAATGCAGGCATGGCTCCAAAAAAGGACAATACCTCTAAGAAGAAAAAAACCTACAGGGCTGGCATATCAAGAGCACAGGAATCTTACGACCAAACTCGCTTCAATGGACCGGAGCAACAACAAAGGTTCGACGAACTGATGCAAAGACGCGTCTTGGCTAAAAGGATTTTTTATCTCAACCCTGAAGGTGATTACAAATCCCTTTGTGATTTGTGGAGAGAACTCAAGTGGACGAAACTCCTGAAACTCCATTGCATCATAAACACGGACATCCTTCGAGAATTCTACGGCAATGCTTTTCCATCAGAAGGAACACCATTTTCATTCTCTACCAAAGTTGCAGGAAGAACAATTCATTTTAATAGAGATGGAATCAGTGAATTCTTGGGTGATCCTCTTATTTTGAAAGAAGGACAATTGTGTTGCTACCAAGCTGCAATCAACGTTGAAGCAAATGTTGATAAAATCTTAAAAGCAATTCTATTGGAGGGATAAAGTGTGGAAAGGAATTCGTCGGGAGTTGTAATCTATTACCATAGGGATGATCTGAAACTCGAAGCTCAAGTCCTTCTTCTTTTCATTCTGCACAACGTGAGGCCAAGAAGTTATGCCTCCACCTTCACAATGGACACACCTAAGCTTCTGCATCTAATGATGACCAGACGGAGGATTTATGATGCACGGATAATACCCAATGAGATGAGAAACGTGGCTGAAATTGGTAAGGAATTTGGGTCTTGAATCAAGTCCTCATGTCCTCTTGTTTTTCTTGGCCTCGTCATGGGATTGCTCATTGCCTCACGAGTGCGGCTTCCAAATCTCACCATCTTCAAAATCAAGACAAAGGTGGATGACAAGTATGTAGATCGCTATTGTTTAGAGAAGAAGATTAAAAAAAAAGGAAACGGGGGAGACTTCATCCGCTACTCTCAATTATGGATATTGGGATCCACGCCTCCGCCAAGCCTTCTCATACACTTGAGATCAAAATGATTCCAATCATAGATTTGTTCTTGCCTTACATGATTCTTTTTACAGGATGTAGATTCAGCCTGGCATGCAGTCCAATGAAGGCCAGCAGTTCATGCAGTCCAATGAAGGCCAGCAGTTCATGACGCTTGAAGAATGCGCAACACATATTGCGTTGCCTGGGGACAGGCCTTTCTATCAAGAGGAGGGGGCTGGCTTTGAAGAGGAGGCTGAAGCTGGAACTTCAGGAGGTTCCAAAACTGCATGAAAGCGGGTGATGGCATGGAATCTGAGTTCATGGGAAGAGACGAGTAAAGGATGATGATCATGCTGAAAGCTCGCCTTTAAATGAGTGAAATTTTATAATGCTTTCAGTATTTAAATTGCATTAAGTAGTTTTCATTCCTATTAGTATTTCTATTCCTATTTTCAAGTCAGTTTTTATGGTTTTTATTGTAATACTTTTTTACGGTAATATTATCGCAAAAACTCATGACACTTGGTACAGATGCAAAAGTAACATTTTGTTTCGGTAACTTGTGACCCTTCAAAAATGGGCTGAACATTTTTGATTGACCTCACATCAAAGGTTGAAAGCTCCAAAAGCTAAGAAGTTTTTTTTGCTCCAACCGAAATTCAACAAAACATGCATGGTAATGATAATACTTTGGATAAAATGCACAAAGGAAAAGGTACATGTTTTTAAAAGATAGAGAGACAAAGTTGTAAAGAATTGAACTTACTTAAAAATGAGCTTTGTTTGAGAATTTTCTGATGAAGCATGTGAAAGTTATGCTTGGTCAAAGTTCAGTTGACTTCTCCTAAAGAAAACCCTAATTTAGCAACTTTTGACTTTTGATGAATCTTGAGTCTTCTTGATGAATCATGGTCAAACTTTGATCATATGATGAATGTGAGTTCAAAATGTTAATGTTTACCAAAAAAATTGAGGTTTTACTAAAAGTTGACCACAATTGACTTTTACCCAATACAATTGATTTTCAATCATTTGAACAATTGACTAAGCAAATTTGTGACGTAAGGCATGAAACATGATATGAGGATTCTTTGAAACGTATGAGAAACCATGAAATCAACTTGGGGCATTAGAAGTCAAATTTCCTCTAAGAAAACTAAAACCCTTATTATAGGCCATTCCTTATGAGGAGGGTTCATCTGATCAATTCTTTAATAGTCTTGAATACTTGAGCACCTTGAATCAATTTTCCTTTGAAAAATGGGAGGGAAAATTTTGGGGTATAATAGTTTCCCCTGTTCAATCTTCTTAAACCTAAGGAGCTAGGCTGACATGCTTTCCATTTGGGATCCGAAGGTGGAAGAGGGTTGAACACTTAAGTACCCAGAAATTTGCACTCGCATGTGCACGAAGTAATACTTGCTGGTTGATTGTATTGCTTGAATGGGCTTAGAGATGCCATTTGGAGAAGTGATAGAGTGTTGTCGGAGATGGGCTTAAAGATGCCATCCAAAATAACTGTTTATAAAATGAGTATACGTTTGACTGTATATTGAAGAATTCTTTTTCAAGATTCCATCTCTGAAGGGGAAATGCTTTTCAGAATGAAGCGCTGAAGGAGATGCTTTTCAGAATAAAGTGATAAAGGGGTAATGCGTTTCAGAACTCCTCTGAAGGAAATGCTCGCCAGAACTCGGTCTCTAGGGGAAATTATTTTCAGGATTCTGTATCTGTTGTACCCCAAAATTTGCCCTCGCATTTTTCCACAAGAAGTCACAACTTCAGGCTTTTCCTGATTTTTCAGACTGGCTCAAGAATCGGTCAAACAGACTTTTTTCGTCAATCAGACAAAAAATTAGGGTTTTCATTGATTTCAAAACAGTTCATACAGTTTGCTTAGGGTTTTGTTGATTTCGGCTCAGCTTTGATCAGGCGAACGTTTCTTTAACTTTTAATCAAGAACTAGGGTTTGTGCGCGGATTTCTCAAAAAGATTTAATTCTACAGTGCTTTTCAAGTTATTCCGAGATATGGACTGAGGCAGTTGGATTGAATTCGCATTGTTTGACTAAATCAGTGAAAAGATGCATTTGGATTGAGTTTGCAGTGTTTTATTAAAGTCGGTAAAAGGAAAAGACATTTGGGCAGTTGTTGTGATTGACTGTGCTTTGCTTTGGATTTTTGAAACGTCAAGTTCATTAATTGATCAATGCTGAAACCAATGTTTATTTAATTGTTTATTTATTCTAAATTAAGATAATTGGAATTTATTTCCATTTATTATAATTCAAGAATTATAAATAATAAAATAAAAAATTGAGAAAAAAGAAAAAAGAATTAATTGGATAAAAGGACTTTTATTTATCTTTAATTTATTTGTATAATTGTTTTTGTTTACAAAATGTTTACAATAATAATAGTACAGTAAGTTAAATTTAAATAAGACTATCCTAATTTTTTCTAAGTTTTACTAAGTCTTCATCTTCCATCCCTTGCTCCCTCTGCTTCATTTGATTTTATCTGCAAAAAATAAGAAAAGAAGAAAAAGTCAGAAGCAGATAAATAATTAAAAGCCGACAATTAATTTGGGATCATCATTAAAGGCAACTGACTGGAATCAGTTAGCCCTCTCTGCAAATCACGGGATTTCTCCCGGTTCACAAAGAGGGATGAACATTGCTTTCTAAACATGAATGCACAAAGTATTGAAATGCACAAATTCAAATTTTGTCAAACTAACTGCATAGTTCAAAACCAACTGCATAGTTCAAAACCAACAGCATGTATAAAAGTTCAAATTGCCAAAACAAAGTCCAATGTCAAACTGTCCAAAATATGGAAGGATGTCAAGATACAAAGGCTACTCCATACTGTCACAAAGATGCAGGAAAGCTGAAGAAGGAAAGTATGCAGGTTAAGACCACATATGCAAGCAAGCTAGTCATATTTCATCATTTTCCAGCCTGTTACCTTTTCAAAAAAAACGTACACATAACATTATTAAAATGTTTTAACTGTACTAGATAGAGAGGGAAGAGAAAAAGGAAGTTGGGCTTACAGTTTCTGGCTTTAGGCTTAAGGCAATATAAAATAATCTGTTAATAAAACAGTAGGAGAGGCAGAAGTGATAAAAAAAACAGAATTGAGAAACATAGGAAAACACGAAAACTGTCCAAGCTGAAGGGGAGGCCTAAAACCAGTAAGGCCATCAACCAGCATAAACCCAAACCATGTCAAAGCTTACAAACATCCTTCCCAAACCTGTGTTCAAGAAACATCAAGAACCTGCATAAAGCTTAAGCCTAAAACTGGTTCAAGCATATCAGGTTCAAACCTCTCAAGCTAAACCTGTCAAACAGTTAACAACACAAACTGTTAAGCCTTGAACCAGAACATCAAACAACTTACAACCTCCAGCTCCAAGCCCTGCATAAACCTCTCAAGCCACCAACCTGCATTCCAGGCCACAAACCTGAAACCTTTGCCAAGAAACATAAGCTTAACCTGCCTGAAGCTAACAACCAAGCCTAAAAAACCATAAACCTGTCAAACTTATCCAACAGAAGCTTACAATCTATCCAAGCAAAAAAACCATCAAGCTAAAGCATACTCAGAAACACACAGGGTCAAACATCCCAAGGGCCCTCAGAAAGCTTTCATCACTGGGCCAACAAACAACAATAAGCTAGTGTACAGAAGAAAAGAAGCATTTCAAGGTATCAACCATCACCAACTCAGAAAGCAAGCATTAGAGACAACACACAAAGGCCTCAGAGAATTCTCATCATAGGCAAATATTAGAGGCAACAAGGGCAAGTAAACGAAGGCAACATATCAGAAGCAAGGCAACATATCTCATAAGCATAATAACCAAGGTATCGAGCTAGGCAACAAAGGCAACCACAAGAAGAAGATAAAGAAGCGTACATAGGCAAAGGCAAGGCTAACAGAAGAAGAGAAAAAGAGTAAAGTTGTACAGAGCCAGGCAGATAGAAGAGGTTTTCAGGGACCATCATCAAACCCTAATAGAAAGAAGTAAGACACAAATACCAGGGTTCCAAGTTCGTCATCACCGCCCCTCGCCGTCAAGCCTCCAAACGCCTCCAAATCCTTTGTCCCTCTCCTCCGTCAAGGTAGTTTCCCTTATTTTTTCCTTCCTTTCATGCACCTCAATAACAAATAATGATAAACATAACCGTCAGATCATAAAATCATAACATGCAAATCATAAAACCCTAACGAGATTAAGATGAAATTTAACCTTGAACAAACCATTGCATGCTTGGCCGCGGAGAGAGGAATCCGGACGGTGACGTTGGTTGGTTTAGGCAAGAAAGGGCATGGTTCTGATGGCTATGGCGTTGAGGAAGATGAAGAGGAACGAGTGAAGTGAAGAGAACGGCGCCGCTTCTGTAAAACCTAAGCTTTCCCTAATGAACACAAAATCAATTAACCCTAAAATGATTTGTCTCAAACAAATGGGCCTCGCCCCATTCACTCAGCTTAAGCCCAAATGAGTTTCCTTTAACACCCCCCTTGCTTCTTGTTTTGATCAGGTTTGGGCTTGATATCCTTTTGGCCCATCCAATTTTCTAACATTAACTCTTTTTTTTTCTTTTCTCTTTTACATATCTTTTCTTCTTTTTTTAATTAACACACTAATTTATTTGCAATATATAGAATATTTACTAAAAAATGAATGATGAATGAACATAATAATTTTCTTAATCTTTTTAAAGAAAAAAAACATATTTCTTTTCTTGTTTTTAAAACTCTTTTCATTCAAATATAAACCTTGTTTAAAATATCTATGAAAAATACATAAAGAAATAGATTTTTTTCTAGGTTGATTATTTTTAGTTAAAATATTTTGTACATTAATACTAAAAAAAAAATACATAAAAGAATAGAATTAAAAAAAAAACATTTTCCTTTCTTTAATTAAATTTTCTTATTCTGTACATATCAAACAAAAAACATAAGAATACAAAAATTTAAATCAAACATACTTAATAATACATTTAAGTTCACATTTCTTAACTTGTAAATAATTCTCATTACACTTACACATTCACCATACACGAATACATTGATACATTATACATTTGCTTATTTTTTTATATTTGATACATTTACATTTTGATTGCAATTCAATTTGGTTGTAAATTATTGGACACTACACTCCTAAATTCTCATCCCCATTTGTGAATTTGTACCCCCACTCCCGGATACTATTTGTAATAGCGTAGACTTTAAATTCTTGCAACTTACCGCTTTCGAATTATACCATGGTTAGACCTAGGGTTTGCATGTACATAAAATCAAACGCTAGATAACCTAATACAAGACAAATACATGAAATTAATACACAATCACACTTGAACCCTCTAGGGTAATTCCACATGTTGCCTTCCAAAATGGGTCATGCTTGTACGTCGAGTTCCTTTGGCAAAAACAATTCAAAATGATCATAAGTCCCTCGATGACGCTTTCGAAAGTCTCCTATCAAATGATCAAGTCCCTTCAAGTAAATTTCCAAAGACACTTGGCACCATTGCATTCATGGTCCATACGATGACCCGCGCCCGTCCCGTTAAACATCCTAAACGCAAGCTTGTCCACCAAATTCAATGGTGGAACAAAATTGTTAAAAAAGGATTGAAAACATAGAGAAAACCTTTGAGTACAATAGGGGTAGACCAAACTCTTAGTTACTTGAGATCAACTTGCAAAAACACTTGCCTCCTTTTCAAAAACCACACTTCATACACACTTTCAAACAAACTTCCAAAAACATTTTGAAACATCTTTTCGAAAAGATACACACCGTTGTATATACTCAAACACGAGTCATTACAATGGTTGCCGAAACAAAGGCGTCTATTTCAAAAACATTTTCAAAACACACACGTACACCACAATTTCAAGCAATCGAAAATCAAGGCAAGTGATCTAAAAACCAAGTAACTAAGAGCCCATGGATAACCATGGATGAAAAGGGTGTTAATACCTTCCCTTTTCATAATCTACCCCCCGAACCCACGAAACATCTCAAAAGGTTTTTCCTGTGCTTTTTAACCTTTCCTTTAGGATAAAATAAAAAGTCGGTGGCGACTCTTGCTAAACCGAACAAGTGTGAATACATACGGAAAACCTCAAGTCAGTTCTCCCACCGTATCACAGAACTGGCGACTCTGCTGGGGAGTTTACTTAAAAGTGGGGTTACCTTAGGGTTTAGATCACCTTTTTCTCAATTGCTTGCTTTGTTTGCTTTTATATTTATGGGCTTTGCATCGGAGTTTCATAGATCCTAACCCGGATCTGGGGAATACCCTTCTAGGTAGCATAATCTGTGAGGGACCTGTCCGGGGTATACCGACATGGGTGAAGCAGTGGCTACGTTGGTGTGGCACCTTGGTCTGTACCGATATCCCTTGTGTTGAAACGGGGAGAATATGGGTCTTCCAAGGAGTCATTAAGCACCAACCGACCTTAGAACCCTAAATTGACCCAACTTGGCCATAGAACAGTAGCAGTATGCTACACTCATTGAGGCTAAACTCTCGCGATGGTTCCGGCCGCAAGAAAAGATAGCGATGCTGGAGTTATGACCGATTGAGGGTAGTCAGTGATATTGAGATCCTCTAGAACCCGTTTACTTTTGATAGGATAGGTCTTAACCAACGAAACTGAAAGAGGGTAGTACCTGAATCTCATGCAAGCCTGAACTTAAGGACTTGTTTGCTTTGTGTGAATATGAGTACCTGTATATACACTCACTTGCTTTCGCATGCATGTGCATAACATCATGACATCATACCATAGCATTTTCAATAACCATTTCAAGGATCTCGAGGGTTCTTTTGATGCAGGGTTACGTTGAACCAGACGTCTACCATGGGCAAGAGGTTTCTCCTCTAAACAAATGCCAACCAAAGATCAAGTGCAACAACTTGAATCAGTGGCTATGACCCACTTGACATGGTGAGCTTGATTCTCGTGGAAAGACATCCACCAGTGCACAGTTCTCCAATCAAAGTTCAAGCGCAACAACTTGAATCAGTGGCTGTGACCCACTCGACATGGTGAGCTTGATTCTCGTGGGAAGACATCCACCGATACCAAGTTCTCCAATCCAAGATCGAAGTTCAACCTCTAATATTCTCTTGTGTTTACCCCAAGAGATCCTTGAAAACATTGCATATATATCATACATATCATTGCATAACAGGTTTCTCCCATGTAGGTTTTCTTATCTTCTTACTGTTTATTTCAGTAAGATGGATATGGAACAAACGGTGAAAGATATCCAAGCTCAAAGTGCTCAATTCCAACAAATGCTGCTGGCTATGGGTAAAGGGCAATAGGATCTGACAGCTCTTCTTCTCAAAGACAAGAAGAAGAAGTCCAAGAAGGCAGCCAACATCCTGAACTTGAGGAGAAGGCCTAAGACCCAAGACCTTGCAACTCTGTCCAACACAGGGGGTAGTCTTGAAGAAAACCACAATGTGGAGATTGATGAAGAGGAAGCTGACTACTCCGAAGAACAATATCCTCTCGTTGATGACAAGTATAAAGAGTTGGAGGATCGCCTCAATGCTATGGAGATCCAACAAATACCTGGCTTGGATCTAGGAGACATGGGTCTAGTTCCTGGATTGGTCATCCCTTCAAAGTTCAAAGTCCCTACCTTTGCTATGTACGATGGAGTTTCTTGCCCTAAGATGCATCTAAAGTCTTATGTCCGCAAGATTCAACCATACACAGCTGATACAGGGCTTTGGATCCATTTCTTCCAAGAAAGTCTGGTAGGGGCTCAGCTCGAGTGGTTCTACCAATTGGAGAGTTCTCGCATCCACACTTGGAAGGACTTAGCTTTTGCTTTCTATGAGCAGTATCAGTACAATGATGATCTTGCACCAACTTGTGTGCAGTTGCAGAACATGACCATGGGTTCCGACGAGAGCTTCAAAGGGTATGCTCAAAAGTGGAGAGATTTGGCTGGTAGGGTGCAACCTCCTTTAACTGATAGGGAGCTGATTGACATCTTCATGGGAACCTTGACTAGGCCTTTCTTCAATCATTTAATTGGAAGCTCCTCAGCTGGGTTCACCGAGCTGATACTGACCGGCAAAAGGGTCGAAGCAGGCATCAAGAGTGGAAAGATCCAAGGAACTACCTCTTCGGATACTCAGATGATTCCCTACAACGGGAAGAAGGAGTCCAATGCCGCAAGCAGTCAAAAGGGTCGTCATGACCAACATGCAGGGGCAATCTTGATCTCTAATCCTATACCTGCTCAGCAAAGACAGGGGCATCAGCGTAAAGAAGTCGCACCTAGGAGGCAGTTCACCAACATCAACATGCCATTGTCTCAAGCACTGCAACACTTGTTGAAAAGGGATCTAATTACATTGAGGGCTCCTCTCCGGAACCCAAATACTTCTGCTCCTACCTATCATCCCAATGAAAGGTGTGCATACCATTCTGACAGTCCGGGACACGACACCGACAACTGTTGGCCTCTGAAGAACAAGATCCAAGACATGATCGATGCCAAGGAGATTGAGTTTGGTCCTCCAGAGGCCCCAGCATGATCACTGCTCCCATGCCAGCTCATTGAGATTATGGTTGTTTCATTTTGAACTTTCAAAGTTGTAATCTTTTGTTATTTAAACAATTTTCTTCTAATGTCAAACTCTGTTTCATTAATGCATTGCATATGTTTGTCTTGAATTCATCCATTCGTTTTCACTACTCTTATGCTTTCTTTATGATATTTAACTCTTGATAAAAAGCTGCAAGCCTTTAGAGGGAGGATGACGAAACAATACCATAATCTCATACAGTATGCTTTTGAACAGACCTTGCTGATGATGTACAGGCATTTCTTTCAATTCCCAAACACTGGAGTTATAAGGAAGTTAATCCCTAGTCAACCCCTTCGAGCCAAAGAATTAGGAGTTTTCTGTTCTAAAACAATCAAAACCTTTGATATAAACCTGGGGCAGGGTAGTATCTCAGTTAATTCAAAAGAAAATGCGCATTGAAGTCGCAAACTCTCAGTTCGTAACACAACGAACGACGTCAAAAAAGAAAAAGCATTCCCTTGGAATCAAAAGACAGTGATGTTTCCCTATCATATAGGCAGACAATCTCTCAAAAGAGAAAAGCCCACCAAGCCAAAACCTGTAAAGGAGGCTTAAGAAAGCTGGTGCATCCCGCTGATTGTAATCTCAAAAAATGGGAACAGTCAGGCAAAAGTTAGGGATAACAAATCAAAATCAAAATAGTGAGGTCATTATAAATCCTCAAAAACATGAAAAATGTTGCAAAAGAAAAAGGAGATGATGACTGTCTCCCAAATTCAATTGGTGAACCATCACCCAAAAGGTCGAAACTCAAAACAGAGTGCGACGCACAATTAACTGAGCTTAGGTGTGAAGAACATCACGAAGAGCGGGTAGATACAAATATACTTTGAGCCTTTATCCTTTGTTTCTTAAACCGTGAACCAGGCCACGTTACAACCCTTCAAAAGTCCTAACTGAAGCATGGGTTAGTTTGAAAGCATACTGTTTCAAAAGGTATCCTGACTCCTGTAAGACTTTGCTCTAAATCTTGTGTTGACTTGTCTTATAAAAAGTTTTCTGCTAAAAAACGCATTTTGCAAAACTTCGAGACAAACATAAACTTTGCATTACTTGAATATCATTGTTCGCATTTGACTATTTGTTTGACAGCGAAGAAATTCATACAGCGAATGTTCGGAGGAACGAAAATTCTCTCGGTGAGCAAAATCACTTCAAAAGGATGACACTTCCAACGAAAAATCTCCTATCAACAAGGGGCATGACATGTCACCATCCTATTAACCTGGGGCAGTCCAGTCAAGATTTCAAGAAATCTCTCAATCCGCAGAGTAATCTTATTCAAGACTCCTTCATCACCACTTGGGGCATTCGAATGTCAAAAGTGTTCAACAATTCCCTCGCAGAAGATAGATATAGTTCAAGATGTGACCCAGAGATGGCGACATTCTATAACTCATTAAGATTTTCTTCCAGATATAGTTCAAGATGTGACCCAGATTTGGCGACATTCTATAACTCATTCAGATTTTGCTTCCATATATAGTTTAAGATGTGAACCAGATTTGGCGACATTCTATAACTCATTCAGATTTTGCTTCCAGATATAGTTCAAGATGTGACCCAGATTTGGCGACATTCTATAATTCATTCAGATTTTGCTTCCAGATATAGTTCAAGATGTGACCCAGAGATGGCGACATTCTATAACTCATTCAGATTTTCTTCCAAATATAGTTCAAGATGTGACCCAGATTTGGCGACATTCTATAACTCATTCAGATTTTGCTTCCAGATATATTTCAAGATGTGACCCAGATTTGGCGACATTCTATAACTCATTCAAATTTTCTTCCAGATATAGTTCAAGATGTGACCCAGATTTGGCGACATTCTATAACTCATTCAGATTTTGCTTCCAGATATAGTTCAAGATGTGACCCAGATTTGGCGACATTCTATAACTCATTCAGATTTTGCTTCCAGATATAGTTCAAGATGTGACCCAGATTTGGCGACATTCTATAACTCATTCAGATTTTGCTTCCAGATATAGTTCAAGATGTGACCCAGAGATGGCGACATTCTATAACTCATTCAGATTTTGCTTCCAGATATAGTTCAAGATGTGACCCAGATTTGGCGACATTCTATAACTCATTCAGATTTTGCTTCCAGATATAGTTCAAGATGTGACCCAGATTTGGCGACATTCTATAACTCATTCAGATTTTGCTTCCAGATATAGTTCAAGATGTGACCCAGAGATGGCGACATTCTATAACTCATTCAGATTTTGCTTCCAGATATAGTTCAAGATGTGACCCAGAGATGGCGACATTCTATAACTCATTCAGATTTTCTTCCAGATATAGTTCAAGATGTGACCCAGAGATGGAGACATTCTATAACTCATTCAGATTTTCTTCCAGATATAGTTTAATATGTGACCCAGATTTGGCGACATTCTATAACTTATTCAAGATTTCATTCCAGATATAGTTCCAGATGTGACCCAGAGATGGCGACATTCGGTAACTTATTCCAGATCAACACCTGCAGCAATCAAAAGATTCTTGCAATCCCCAACCAGAGAACCTTCCAGAAGCTAACTCCTCTCAGATTCAAGTTTCAATATCCCCAGCGGAGCTGTCTAAAACTGAAAGTCCAATCCCCAGCGGAGCTAAAACTTCCAATCCCCAAGCAGAGTGAAAACTCTCACTCTCAGCTCCTCACAGAATATTAGAATATTCTCCAGTGAAGATCTCCTCAAAACAGGAAGTCCCCAGTAGTTTGGCATACAACCCAAGCTTCTGATTCCCCAACAGTGGTCCCAGGACTTCTCATCTACAGCAATCAAAAGATTCTTGCCCTCCCCAGCAGCAGTCAAGGAATTGTTCTCCCCGGCAGCAGTCAAGTTTCTTTTATCTTCAGTCATCCAGGATTCATCTATCCTCAACAAGATAGCTCATCAGCCTACATGCGCATTCATCACATTCATATCATAAACATTGGTGTGACATACATTGCATCACGCATCATCACATTGCATAACAACTAACTCTTTACCTTTTCAGGAAAGAGCAGTCAACAGACAAAGACCATCATCTTCTGAGACTCATCCAGAGACAGTTCGGATGACCCAGACATGGCGACATTCTGATACTTATTCCAGATTCACTCAGAGACAATTCAGATGTGACCCAGACACGGCGACATTCTGATACTTGTTCCAGATTCATCCAGATGCAGTTTTACACGGGCTCATCATCAGGAAACCCTACACCGGTTCCTTCTCCACTTTAAGACTTCTGAAAATAGTTTACATATTCTTCCCAACACCGGATGTTAATCTATCGCTTGTTCAGTTTCTTCTCAACTTTTGAAAACATTTTACGGACGCTTCCCAACAACGGATGCCGCTCCATTGTTTATTCAATTTCAACTCCTGAAAACAGTTTACGGATTCTCTAAACACGGATGTCAATCTATTGTTTGTTCAGACCCCCAGTTCAGAGATGTTCCAAAATATGGATACCTTTCTAATACTCGTCCACTCACCAGTGACATACAGTTCAACAATCACTTCCAGATGGCATCTATAAGCCCATCCTCCTCAACAAACATCACTAAATGGCATCTTTAAGCCCATTTCCAGATGGCATCTATAAGCCCATCCTCCTACCGGCAGTCACTATATGGCATCTTTAAGCCCCTCACCAAATGGCATCATTAAGCCCATTCCCTCTACCATCACATCACCGAGTGCAAATTTTCTGGGCACTCTAGTGTCCAATCTCCTTTTACCCTCGAGTCGCGAAAGGCAAACTTGCCAATCTAACTCTTCAGGTCCAAGAAGATTGAACAGGGGCAACTGTTGTACCCCAAAATTTGCCCTCGCATTTTTCCACAAGAAATCACAACTTCAGGCTTTTCCTGATTTTTCAGACTGGCTCAAGAATCGGTCAAATAGACTTTTTTCGTCAGTCAGACAAAAAATTAGGGTTTTCATTGATTTCAAAACAGTTCATACAGTTTGCTTAGGGTTTGGTTTATTTCGGCTCAGCTTTGATCAGGCGAACGTTTCTTTGACTTTTAATCAAGAACTAAGGTTTGTGCGCGGATTTCTCAGAAAGATTTAATTCTACAGTGCTTTTCAAGTTATTCCGAGATATGGACTGAGGCAGTTGGATTGAATTCGCATTGTTTGACTAAATCAGTGAAAAGATGCATTTGGATTGAGTTTGCAGTGTTTGATTAAAGTCAGTAAAAGGAAAAGACATTTGGGCAGTTGTTGTGATTGACTGTCCTTTGCTTTGGATTTTTGAAATGCCAAGTTCATTAATTGATCAATGCTGAAACCAATGTTTATTTAATTGTTTATTTATTCTAAATTAAGATAATTGGAATTTATTTCCATTTATTATAATTCAAGAATTATAAATAATAAAATAAACAATTGAGAAAAAAGAAAAAAAGAATTAATTGGATAAAAGGACTTTTATTTATCTTTAATTTATTTGTATAATTGTTTTTGTTTACAAAATGTTTACAATAATAATAGTACAGTAAGTTAAATTTAAATAAGACTATCCTAATTTTTTCTAAGTTTTCCTAAGTCTTCATCTTCTATCCCTTGCTCCCTCTGTTTCATTTGATTTTATCTGCAAAAAATAAGAAAAGAAGAAAAAGTCAGAAGCAGATAAATAATTAAAAGCAGACAATTAATTTGGGCTCATCATTAAAGGCAACTGACTGGAATCAGTTAGCCCTCTCTGCAAATCACGGGATTTCTCCCGGTTCACAAAGAGGGATGAACATTGCTTGCTAAACATGAATGCACAAAGTATTGAAATGCACAAATTCAAATTTTGTCAAACTAACTGCATAGTTCAAAACCAACTGCATAGTTCAAAACCAACAACATGTATAAAAGTTTAAATTGCCAAAACAAAGTCCAATGTCAAACTGTCCAAAATATGGAAGGATGTCAAGATACAAAGGCTACTCCATACTGTCACAAAGATGCAGGAAAGCTGAAGAAGGAAAGTATGCAGGTTAAGACCACATATGCAAGCAAGCTAGTCCTATTTCATCATTTTCCAGCCTGTTACCTTTTCAGAAAAAAAGTACACATAACATTATTAAAATGTTTTAACTGTACTAGAGAGAGAGGGAAGAGAAAAAGGAAGTTGGGCTTACAGTTTCTGGCTTTAGGCTTAAGGCAATATAAAACAATCTGTTAATAAAACAGTAGGAGAGGCAGAAGTGATAAAAAAAACAGAACTGAGAAACATAGGAAAACACGAAAATTGTCCAAGCTGAAGGGGAGGCCTAAAACTAGTAAGGCCATCAACCAGCATAAACCCAAACCATGTCAAAGCTTACAAACATCCTGCCCAAACCTGTGTTCAAGAAACATCAAGAACCTGCATAAAGCTTAAGCCTAAAACTGGTTCAAGCCTATCAGGTTCAAACCTCTCAAGCTAAACCTATCAAACAGTTAACAACACAAACTGTCAAGCCTTGAACCAGAACATCAAACAACTTACAACCTCCAGCTCCAAGCCCTGCATAAACCTCTCAAGCCACCAACCTGCATTCCAGACCACAAACCTGAAACCTTTGCCAAGAAACATAAGCTTAACCTGCCTGAAGCTAACAACCAAGCCTAAAAAACCATAAACCTGTCAAACTTATCCAACAGAAGCTTACAGTCTATCCAAGCAAAAAAACCATCAAGCTAAAGCATACTCAGAAACACACAGGGTCAAACATCCCAAGGGCCCTCAGAAAGCTTTCATCACTGTGCCAACAAACAACAATAAGCTAGTGTACAGAAGAAAAGAAGCATTTCAAGGTATCAACCATCACCAACTCAGAAAGCAAGCATTAGAGACAACACACAAAGGCCTCAGAGAATTCTCATCATAGGACAATATTAGAGGCAACAAGGGCAAGCAAACGAAGGCAACATATCAGAAGCAAGGCAACATATCTCATAAGCATAATAACCAAGGTATCAAGCTAGGCAACAAAGGCAACCATAAGAAGAAGATAAAGAAGCGTACATAGGCAAAGGCAAGGCTAACAGAAGAAGAGAAAAAGAGTAAAGTTGTACAGAGCCAGGCAGATAGAAGAGGTTTTCAGGGACCATCATCAAACCCTAATAGAAAGAAGTAAGACACAAATACCAGGGTTCCAAGTTCATCATCACCGCCCCTCGCCGTCAAGCCTCCAAACGCCTCCAAATCCTTTGTCCCTCTCCTCCGTCAAGGTAGTTTCCCTTATTTTTTCCTTCCTTTCATGCACCTCAATAACAAATAATGATAAACATAACCGTCAGATCATAAAATCATAACATGCAAATCATAAAACCCTAACGAGATTAAGATGAAATTTAACCTTGAACAAACCATCGCATGCTTGGCCGCGGAGAGAGGAATCCGGACGGTGACGTTGGTTGGTTTAGGCAAGAAAGGGCATGGTTCTGATGGCTATGGCGTTGAGGAAGATGAAGAGGAACGAGTGAAGTGAAGAGAACGGCGCCGCTTCTGTAAAACCTATGCTTTCCCTAATGAACACAAAATCAATTAACCCTAAAATGATTTGTCTCAAACAAATGGGCCTCGCCCCATTCACTCAGCTTAAGCCCAAACGAGTTTCCTTTAACACCCCCCTTGCTTCTTGTTTTGATCAGGTTTGGGCTTGATATCCTTTTGGCCCATCCAATTTTCTAACATTAACTCTTTTTTTTTTCTCTTTTACATATCTTTTCTTCTTTTTTTTAATTAACACACTAATTTATTTGCAATATATAGAATATTTACTAAAAAATGAATGATGAATGAACATAATAATTTTCTTAATCTTTTTAAAGAAAAAAAACATATTTCTTTTCTTGTTTTTAAAACTCTTTTCATTCAAATATAAACCTTGTTTAAAATATCTATGAAAAATACATAAAGAAATAGATTTTTTCTAGGTTGATTATTTTTAGTTAAAATATTTTGTACATTAATACTATAAAAAAATACATAAAAGAATAGAATTAAAAAAAAACATTTTCCTTTCTTTAATTAAATTTTCTTATTCTGTACATATCAAACAAAAAACATAAGAATACAAAAATTTAAATCAAACATACTTAATAATACATTTAAGTTCACATTTCTTAACTTGTAAATAATTCTCATTACACTTACACATTCACCATACACGAATACATTGATACATTATACATTTGCTTATTTTTGTATATTCGATACATTTACATTTTGATTGCAATTCGATTTGGTTGTAAATTATTGGACACTACACTCCTAAAGTCTCATCCCCATTTGTGAATTTGTACCCCCACTCCCGGATACTATTTGTAATAGCGTAGACTTTAAATTCTTGCAACTTACCGCTTTCAAATTATACCATGGTTAGACCTAGGGTTTGCATGTACATAAAATCAAACGCTAGATAACCTAATACAAGACAAATACATGAAATTAATACACAATCACACTTGCACCCTCTAGGGTAATCCCACATGTTGCCTTCCAAAATGGGCCATGCTTGTACGTCGAGTTCCTTTGGAAAAACAATTCAAAATGATCATAAGTCCCTCGATGACGCTTTCGAAAGTCGCCTATCAAAATGATCAAGTCCCTTCAAGTAAATTGCCAAAGACACTTGGCACCATTGCATTCATGGTCCATACGATGACCCGCGCCCGTCCCGTTAAACATCCTAAATGCAAGCTTGTCCACAAAATTCAATGGTGGAACAAAATTGTTAAAAAAGGGTTGAAAACATAGAGAAAACCTTTGAGTACAATAGGGGTAGAACAAACTCTTAGTTACTTGAGATCAACTTGCAAAAACATTTGCCTCCTTTTCAAAAACCACACTTCATACACACTTTCAAACAAACTTCCAAAAACATTTTGAAACATCTTTTCGAAAAGATACACACCGTTGTATATACTCAAACACGAGTCATTACAATGGTTTCCGAAACAAAGGCGTCTATTTCAAAAACATTTTCAAAACACACACGTACACCACAATTTCAAGCAATCGAAAATCAAGGCAAGTGATCTAAAAACCAAGTAACTAAGAGCCCATGGATAACCATGGATGAAAAGGGTGATAATACCTTCCCTTTTCATAATCTACCCCCCGAACCCACGAAACATCTCAAAAGGTTTTTCCTGTGCTTTTTAACCTTTCCTTTAGGATAAAATAAAAAGTCGGTGGCGACTCTTGCTAAACCGAACAAGTGTGAATACATACGCAAAACCTCAAGTCAGTTCTCCCACCGTATCACAGTATCTAAAAGGGAAATGCTCTTCAGAATGAAGCGCTGAAGGAGATGCTTTTCAGAATAAAGCTTCGGAAGGAGATGTTTTTCAGAATGAAGTGCTGAAGGGGAAATGAATTTCAGAACTCCTCTAAAGGAAATGCTTTCCAGAACTCGGTCTCTGGGGGGAGTTCTTTTCAGGGTTCCATCTCTGAAGGGGACATACTTTTCAGAATGAAGCGCTGAAGGAGATGCTTTTCAGAATAAAACTTCTGAAGGAAATTCTTTTCAGAATGAAGATCTGAAGGAAATGCTTTTCAGAATGAAGATCTGAAGGAAATTCTTTTCAGAATGAAGCTCTGAAGGAAATGCTTTTCAGAATGAAGCTCTGAAGGAAATCATCTGGTCATGTAGATAGTCGCCCTGTCCTGTTTTGAGAATTGATCTGCAACCTGTCTATAAATTACTGATAATATACGTCTGTTTGTGAACTTAACCCAAAAAGACAAGGTTAGTTTTATGCAATGTCATGATGTATGTAATGCATTGAAAAATGATGCTCTCAAAAATAAATGAGAATAGTATATGTGTTTCGTATGCTCATATTATGATATTTTGTAAATGGTGTATGGATGCAATATATCATTGGAGTGTATCGGTAGTTTCATGTAACAACTCTGGATGGGGAAAATAAATCCCTGAATATTGCTGGGGATGAAGAAAGTAATTCTTCAATTTTGTTTAGGACGACTTTTCTAGGGATTATCGCCTTATGTTTAAGGACACTCCACTGGGGATGTTCGACTTCTGTGGGGATAGAAGCATTCAAAGAGAGTCGGTCGTTCGTCGTTCTTTTGAAGGATTTGATTCTTATGTATCTTGACTAGGGATAAAAGAGATGGGTATTATTTCAATGTGCTTTATGACTAGGTTTCAGGTAAGGGTATCAGCTCTTCTGGGGAGGATAACATTGAATGACATGTGGCTGGAGAAGAGAACTCTATCGGGGAATTTGCAGCATTGGAGAAATAAAATTCGAGGGGAATTAAATCATGTAGACTACATTGAGGAAATAATCTTTGATGTGGATTGGAAATTCATAGGTTGCACTGAGGAAGTTTCCACTGTATGCTAGGGAAATGATTCAACTTCTTTATCTGCTAGGGGACCTATTTGAGAAGATGAACTGCCAGAAGATGCCCCAATTTCTATCTGAGGGCATATCAGATTTGTTGGGGAATATATCTCTGTTGGGGATGAGCTTGTGAAGATAGCTCCGTAGAGATAGTTCCATGGAGATTTCTCTGTTGAGATTTGTGGATCTAGAAACATTATACCAACTCCTTGAGTCTTTAGTAAATGATGGTCAGAGTGATAAATCTTCTACTGATAAATAAGTGATGAGATAACAGGACATAGTCCTACGCTTTAATCCCTAACTTTTTCCTGGGCCACCTTTTCAGATTTTCAGTCCACCGGGATATCCTTTTTTGCCCAAGCCTCATTTTCAGGTTTTCGACTTGTCTGGTTTATAATTTTATTTATATATCCCTAATTTATACCCAAACCTTTTTTAGTTCATCGGGATGCCCTTATTTTTGTCTAGGCCAATCAACCTAGCGAGTCTCTTTTTCATGCTTAGTATTTTTTACCATGTCCGCGTTTGCAAGGTGTGGAGAAATTTCACGATCCATGGTAGTAAGTGTTGTAGCATTTCCAGAAAATGTTTTCTTGATCATATGTGGCCCTTCGTATGTGGGAGTCTATTTTCCCTTGGGATTAGTCTAGTGCACCTGATGTTTAAAGTTATTTATCAACCGTTTATTGCAACTTTCTGATAGTCTTAACCTTCCTCAACATTTTTCTAAGAACTGTCACAGTAGAAAGACACCATCTAATACTACTGACATAGACAAGCAATTTGGTGATATCGAAGATTCAATTTTCATAGTGGATTTTTTCTGAAACTCATGATCAATGTAACATGCCCCAAGTGATTCAGATAGAGATTTTCCTCTAGCTATTTAACATTTTTGAGAGATTTTTTGAATCTTGACTTGACTTCCACAGATGAGTTAAATAGTAACATGTCATTCCCCTTGATTTATAACCAATTGGGACCATGAAAGGCCTGTTACTAGAAGTGTCTTTCCTTTTGAAGCATCATCTGAAGTAATTTTGTCCATTGGGAGGATTTTCATTCATTGGATATTCATCATGCAAATTTCTCTGTTGTCAAACACTTAGTCATATGCAAACAGTGGTATTAAAACGCAAAGCTTATGTTTGTCTTGAAGTTTTTAAAAAAAAACATTTTTTAGTAAAACAAAATTTGTAAGAATGTGATATCAACTTAGGATTTATAGTAAGCCTTACAGGAGTCAGAATACATTTTTGTAACAATATGCTTTCGAACTAACACTTGCTTCAGTTGGGACTTTTAAGGGTTGTAACGTGGCATGGTTCACGATTTAAGAAACAAATGATAGAGGCTAAAAGTTTATTTGTACCCAACCTGTTCTCCATGATGTTCTTCAGTCCTATACTCAGTTAATTATGCATTTAGGTTCCAATAGAGTTTGGAATTATGGAACTAATATTTTGGTGATGGTTCCGAAATCGGGAGTTTATTTGAGAAGGCAGACATTTTTCTTGTAACATCTTTCTTTTGTTGAGGATTTATTGCAACCTCTTTTTGACTTTATTATCCCTAACTTTTTCCTGAATTATTTCATTTGAGATTACAGTCAGCGGGATTCCCTAGTTTTTCTTAAGTCTCCTTCATAGGTTTTAACTTAGCAGGCTTTTCTTTTGAAATATAATAAATGTCTGACTCAATGTTTACGAGGAACCATCATCAATTTTTGATTTAGAAGAGTATCTTCGACACTAGTCATCATGTACGAAGGTAAAGCTTATGAATGCATAATTGATTTGACTGAGAAACTACCTTGACCTAGGTTATGTTCAAGGGTTTTAATTTGCGTGAAAAATAAAACTCCTACTTCTTAGGCTCAAAGGGGTTGACTAGGGATTAACTTCATTATATCTAAACTATTTAGAAATTGAAACAATGCTTGTACATCGTCAACAAGGTCTGTTCAAAAGCATACTTTATGAGATTATGGTATTGTTTTCTTCATCCTCCCTCTAAAGGCTTATAGCTTTAATGAGAGTTGAATATCACAAATAAGAATTAAGAAACACAGTTTAAATATAGTGAAACGAAAGGATTAATTCAAGACAAGCATATGCAATGCATTAATGGGAAAAACCAAAGTTTGACATAAAGATAAGTGCTTTAACAAACAAGAGAATTTGCAAATAAAAATTAAAATGATCTTAAAGCTTCTCCGCCTGAACTTGTCACTTCAGATGGTGTGCCTTGTAGTTTCGATATTTGAGGGATGATAGAAAAACTCAATCTTACCTTCTTGTGTGAACTCGAAAACCCCTTCATTAATCAGGTCCTAAATCTTACGTTTCAAAGTCCAACAACCGTTAGTGTCATGTCCAAGACTGTTGGAGTGATACGCACACCTTGCATTAGGATTGTAGCTAGGAGGAGAAGTATTAGGATTCTTAGGAGGTTCTTTCAATTTAATCATCTCTATCTTTAACATGTCTTGCAATGCTTGAGACAACGGCATATTGATTTTGGAAAATTGTCTTTTGGCCGTATCCTACTTACGCTGACTACCCTGTTGTTGTTGGCGATGTTGTTGTTGAGCTTGCGATGTAATATCAATCTGGAAAGGACCTTTTCCATTAACTGAAGGATTAGTAATCTCAGCTTGTCTCTTTCCCTCTTTTATTCTCCTCCTACTTTCAACCAAGTCAGTTTCTTGTCTTATCGGAGGCTGTTTAATGACTGGATCCCTAATTCTAGCAATTCGTCCCATACGGGTGTATCCGACCTAATGAAGCTTGCTGATGAGGATTCTCAACTCTTCTTGCCCCCGAGCTAAATTTTGGATAAGTGCCATTTGACCAATCATCTAGATTCTCATCTCAGCTTGCAGTTGTTCCAATTGTCATCCTGTTTGTCTTCAGGATTATTCTTGGTCATGTTCTTAGCGAGGAGTTCTTTCAATCCTTCTTGTCCCTTGGATAAGCTTAGGAACATCTCTTAGAACTGAGCATTCTAGGCATGGAGATCTTTGATTTTATGTTCGAGCACCATTTTTGCTGAAATAAACAGCAAGAAGATGAGAAACCTGTCTTGGGAACCTGTTATATAATGATATGTATGACACATAGATGCATATGCAATATTTTCAAGGATCTCGTGAAAATTAAATTTGAAATATTAGAAATTATATCTGGTTGTAGCTTTGTCTAAAGAACTTTGAGTCTTCATCTTTGAACATCCTTCTATAAGAATCAAGCTCACCATATCAAGTGGGTCATAGCCTCTAACTTAAGAGAATGTACTTTGATCTTGACGGCATCTAGCTAGAGGAAAATAAATCCTCTTGCCCCTTGCTAGAAATTTGGCTTATGATAATCCTGCACCATAAATCCCTAAGATCCTTGAAATGGTTAGTAAAAATGTTATGTTATGATGATATGATGCTATGATGTCATGTTCATATTAGATAGGTAGCAAACACAAATAAGTCACATAAGAGCCTTAGGTTTAAAGGCTTACATGAATTCCATAAGTAAATACCCTTCCCCATTGAAGTTAAGTTGGCTCAACCTATCCTAAAATAGTATCCGGGTTCTAGGAATCTCATATCACCGATCTTTCTCGTGGGCTTTATTTTAGCACGACAACTAGCTTTCCACAAAAACATCCTGAAAGTCGAATCCCAATGAGTGTAGTTTCGAGTATCAACCAACCTTGGATTGCACCAAAGTCGGCTATCTCACTACTTTCTAATGGCCAAGATGGTTCAATTAAGGTTCTAAAAGTAAGTTAGTGTTAACGACACCACGCGAAAGCCTAATGTTATCCTTGGCTGACTCAAGGAACATCAGTACAAACCAAAGTGGCACACTAACTATAGCAATCATGTTAACCATATAGGTCTATGTCGTACAATCTTTATGATATATTTATACTTACCTAAGGAATCCCTAGATCCGGGTGTAGGATCTTACAAGCAATTAAACCCAAACAAGCCCTTAAAGTTAAAGCAAATAAAGCAAACAATAAAAGTAAAGTGATCTAAACTCAAAGGTAACCCCTCTTTTTTTAAGAAGATCCCCAACAGAGTCGCTAGTTTTGTAATACGGTGGGAGAAATGACCTTTTTGGTTTTATCCAAAATGTGCGGATAGCTAGAGTCGCCATTGACTTTCCTTTTATCCAATATTTAAGAAAGGCGGAAAGAACAGGAAAGACCTTTGATAGATTTTGAGTTCGGGGGTAAGTTATGAAAAGGTTAGGTGTTAGCACCCTTTTCATCCGTAGTTTTCTACGGGCTCTTAATTTCTTAGCTCACTTTCAAAACTTGCTTTGTGTGTGTGTGTGTGTGTGATTTATTTGAAAATATTTTGAAATCACCAATGTAAGGTTGACTTTGTAATGATTCTTGCATCAGCCATCAAGAATGCGTACAAATTGTTTTAAAAATATTTGTTTGACAGTATAATGTGTAAAAAATATTTTTTTTAGAAAAATTGTGAGCAAGTGATTAAGAGTTCCTTACCCACTAAAGGTCGTTCTTATTATTTTCCTTCTCCTTTAGAGATAATGTTATCCGTACCATTAGTTGGTAGGTAGTCCCATCTATTGGAAGTGAAGGGACAATTGAGGGTCATTGTATGGTCATCGAAGGAAACTAATAAAGATACTTTAGCAATTTATCGGAGGGACTAGATCATTTGTTCACAGGCAACATCGAGGGGTCATCGAGGGACTATGATCTTTTATTCTGAGGGACTTTGCTAAAGTATCCCTATTTTCGAGGGACATGACCATGTTTCCGAAAGGCAACAAAGAGAGGTTACTCTAGAGGTGCATGTGTGAATAGTGATTCAATTCAGTTATTTTTATCTTGAATTAGGGTTTTCTATCCGTTGATTTTATTCTTGCCATACAAACCCTAGTTACTATCAATTGAATAAAAATATCAAAGCAGAAAGTAAAGTGTGGAATGTAAACCTAAGCTATCACATGACTTCGGAGCAGTTACATAAGTATAAAAATGCGGGAAATAAAACCTAGATTATTACATCCTGGGAGCAGATATATTAGAGAAAAGTGCGAGAAAATAAATATAAGCTATTACAATTAAAGAGTGCAACCTATACACTTTTCTAAGAAAATAAATAGCAAAAAAAATATGAAAATGTTTTAAAAAATGTTTGAATGTTATAAAACCTAAGTTTGTATTTTTTGTGTTTTTATAGAAAATAATTTAAATGATAACAGTAACTAAAACCTAAATTCTAATTGATTTTAATATTTAAGAAAATATTAGTTATCCTAATTAATCATAAATGAAAAATATGTCAAAAATTGATTATTGAATAAAAGAACCCTAATTCTAATTAATTTTAATATTAAGAAAATTTTTAATTAATTTAATATATCATGAAAATTAAATATTAGTTAAAAAACCTAATTCTAATTTATTAGTAAAAAATTTAGGTTAGTTTAATAATTGGTTAATTAAAAAAATCGGGTAAGAAAAGAGAAAAAGGAAAGAAATTAGGTTAAGACAAAAATAGAAGAAAAAAACTACATGGGGGTGGGTGTTGAACCCAGGCCCTCCTGACTTTTTACTGCATCGCTTGCCACTAAGTCTGGCGCTCGTTGGTGTTTGAGAATAGATGCTGCATAATATATGTGAAACCTGCATTAATTCATCTCAGGAACACATTAGAATTGTTAGTTTCAATCAAAGCATCATGAATATTAAAATATGAATTTCACAACAACAAAAAACATGAAATCGACGATGCATGGAAGTGGTTTTTTTGGAAGTGGAATTGCTTAGAAAATGACTTGGATCAACTCCTTTGATCCTCAGGAAGCGATTGATGGCTATGGTTTGGACTGAAACTGCTTGGAATTTGGCATTCGATTGCTCACTTTTTCTTGAATTTTTGTGATTTCTTGAGACTTTCTTTGGAGGAAATTTCGTGATCTTCATGGTCTAGATGTGTTATCTATTTATAGGTCATGAATTAGGTTAACAAACATGAATCAAATCTTTGTATTTCATAACAAAATATTTGATTTGATTTTTTTGCATGGTAACATATCTTTTTGAGCTCAATCTTGTGCCAAATCCAATATTCATGACCCCTCATGATTTTTTAGCATGATTATGTGATATTTAACTCATGATTTGATTCAAAATAGGTCCCCACACCTTGTATCATTTATTTGATATTTTATTTAATTTATTTTGCTTTTAAATGAATAAAAATCAAAATAAAAAGAAATAAAAACTATAAAAATAAATGAATAGATTTAGGAGTCTATTTTGAGGTCAGGAACACGTTTGGACCTTTAAAGATAAGCCTATTAGCCCAAAAATTCAAGTTTGCTCAATTTGAATTTCATGCATTTTCTCAAAATTACCCAACTTGTACCACTCATAACTCTCTCAATTTTTATCATATTATGATGATCTTGGACTTTTTGGAAAGCTCAAGATGTCCCCTACGACTCTCATGGTGATAATATTTTCATTTAAAGCCTTTATCTAAATGTAAATTTCTTTAATAAAAAGTGTCTTTTTGTTGACTTTTAAAATGACCTATAATGTTTTGGCCCATATCTCTCAAATGAAGCATTTTTTTAGCCTTGAGCCTAGAGAGAAAAAGTTGTAAAAACTTGAATTTACTTCAAAATGAGCTTTGGTTTAGAATTTTATGATGAAGCATATGAAAGTTATGCTTGGTCAAAGTTCAGTTGACTTCTCCTAAAGAAACCCCTAATTTAGCAACTTTTGACTTTTGATTAATCTTGTGTCTTCTTGATGAATCATGATCAACCTTTGATCAAATGATGAATGTGAGTTATAAATGTTAATGTTTACCAAAAATCTTGAGGTTTGACTGTAATTTGACCACATTTGACTTTTTACCCAATACAGTTGATTTTCAATCATCTGAAAAATTGACTGAGCAAATTTGTGACGTAAGGCATGAAACTTAATATGAGGATTCTTTGAAGCATATGGGAAACCATGAAATACACTTGGGGCATTAGAAGTCCAATTTCCTCTGAGAAAACCAAAACCCTAATTATAGGTCATTGTTTAGGAGGAGGGTTCATCTGATCAATTCTTGAGTAGTCTTGAGTACTTGAGCACCTTGAATCAATTTGTCTCTGAAAAATGGGAGAGAAAATTTTAGGGTATATATATATATATATATATATATATATATATATATATATATATATATATATATATATATATATATATATATATATGTGTGTGTGTGTGTGTGTGTGTGTGTGTGTGTGTGTGTGTGTGTGTGCGCGCGCGTGCGTGCGTGCGTGTGTGCATGCTTGTGTGTGTGTGTGTGTGTGTGTGTGTGTGTGTGTGTGTGTGTGTGTGTGTGTGTGTGTGTGTGTGTGTGTGTGTGTGTGTAAAAGTTATATATGATTCCAAAAAATAAAATAAAAACGTTGTTGACCTGAAAAGTTGGACAACAACAATAAGTAAATAATAATATACATACATCCATTTCAAGCACAACCAGAAGGTTGTAGCTGAGACTGTGATGATGAGACACCCGATCCTCCTCTCGCTGCTGAAGACATTTGTTGAAACTCTAAAATGATGAAATAAACATTTTTTAGAAAGACATAAATATATAACAATACAACATCTTATTTATTCAAAATAAAAGAATAAATTTACCTGTTACAATATCTTCTGACATCTCAAAATCTCCCATGAGGTTCATGTTTTTCAAATAGGTAAAAGAATGCCTTAAGCAATTTTAGGTGCAAATTAAAGTCTGTGCCATTTTAGTAGTTAGAGAGCCCCTATAGGTTTCTATGACTCTCCCTCCCATGCTAAAAGCACTTTTAGAAGAAACAGTAGACATTGGTGTGGCTAAAATATCTTTAGCCATTATAGATAAAATAGGATATTTGGTTGAATTGTGTTTCCACCACACAAGAATATCAAGTTAGGATCCCTTTTGACACACTTACTAGAATTATACCCCTCAAGCACAATTTTTTGATCAATTAAATCTTATTCCTCTAAATGTTGCTCAAAAGCACCTACTTTAGCCATATGTGAAGAACGGGCAGCAACTGCATGTGTTTCATCATTTGAGACATTGTTTCCACCACTACCAAGAGGTTGTATGAATTGTATTTTTGTTCATAAGCTTGCTTATACCAATCATGCAACTTTAGTAAACTCTCTTTTATAGATTTTATCAATTCACTACCACACTTGGATCCAATTGCATACATGTCATTAAATGTCTACTCAATATAACTCAACTTGTATCTTGGATCAAGAATAATACCAAAATATATCATCTTGTTCATCTTATCAGCACTCCCCAATATCTATTATACTTTTCCATCATATCCCCACCCACACTTATCATTTAAGTCCATAGTAGCTTGCTTCAACTCACAATAAATGGCAGACACTTGGTGAAAACAAGTATGCGAATTCACATTTTGAGAGGTGTAAAAAAATCTTAGTTGCTTCATATAATACCTTTAGAAAAGTGGAAAAAGCCCTAGCAATGTCCCAATCATCACTACTAAGGGGATTACCATTTTCAAAGAACTCCCTATAGCTCGACTCTTCATCGTCAAGCTTTTCAAAAGAGAGTTAAAACTTCCCTGTTGACTACTTCCTCTAGCATTAAATATGTCACGTTCTAACGAGTTGAAACATCAAGACATGCTATTATTTTGCAGGTTATTCCAACAAATTCAATGTATTCTTTAAACTTAGTTGTCCTATGAGATAAGGACTTGAAAAATCTAACAACATCCCTAACACTAGTTGTAGATAAATGTTTATCTTTCAAACCCTAATTTACCACCAAGTTCAAAATGTGAGCAGAATACCTCATGAAAAAATTCTCCATCTCCATCAACCCATTAATATTTTCTATTTTTTTTCCTTTAGATATGTCACAAAAAACATCATCTGCAGTGACATTATCAACAGTTATGGTTCACACATTCCTAATTCCCCAATCCCTAAACACTTATTCAATCTTCCTACCTACAATATCACCCTTGTGGTTAGGAATTACAGCGAAGCTTATACTTCTTTTTTTATACTTCCATTCGTTGTAGTTGGCATTTTTTATAGAGGTCCAACAATCAATAGTAAGTGCCACCTTTGCAGTCAGACTTAAAAATATCTTAACTTTTGTTTTTTATCCAAGTGTAGCTGAAAACAGTCCCTAGCTATCGTACGCCTTGTTAGTGCAAGGTGATGAATTTGAGGAAGAAGAAGGAAGGAATAAATGCCTAAAAGCTGACAGCAAATGATTGAAGAATTTATTGATATAAATGTAAACCTAGTACACCTATTTATACACAAATAAGAATGCCACATAGGCCCTAATCAATACTTATCTACAAATAACAAAATACTAAATTACCCTCTAATACCATCCCGTAATTTAGTAATTTATCAGAAGTTAACAACACCAATTTCATCTCTCAAGCGCAGAAATTGGTCTGTTTTTATTGCCTTTGTCAGAACATCTGCCAGCTGCTTCTGAGTGCTATAGTGCAGAACTTCTAACACTCCTTTCTGCACTTGACTTCTGAGAAAGTGATACTTCGTCTCAATGTGCTTGCTTCTGCCATGTAGCACTGGATTCTTTGCAAGATTAATTGCAGACTTATTATCAATCATCAGCTTCAGAGGTTCCTCAACTTCAACCTTCAGATCATGCAGCAGATTCAGAAGCCAAACTGCTTGACAAGCAGCTACAGCACCTGCAATGTATTCCGCTTCACATGTTGACAAAGCCACAACAGGTTGTTTCTTGGAACACCAAGAGATTCGACCTCCCAGAAACTTGAATAAGTACCCAGAAGTGCTTCTTCTGTCAACTCTGTCTCCACACCAATCAGAATCAGAATAACTCAGAAGTTCTGATTTGATCTTTCCTCCAGAAGGAAACAACACTCCATATTTCAGAGTTCCTTTTATATACCTCAGAATCCTGACAGCAGCTTGGTAATGAGACCACTTTGGTTTGCTCATGTATCTGCTGACCATTCCAACTGCATAACAAATATCAGGTCTGGTATTACACAAATACCTCAGAGAACCAACCATCTGTTTGAAGGTTGTAGCGTCCACATCCTCTCCATCAGAATCAGAGTCTAACTTCTGATTCGTATCAGCAGGTGTGATAGCAACTTTGCAATTTGCTAGCTCAAATCTCTTCAGAAGCTCTAGTTCATACTTCTTCTGATGCAAAATGATTCCTTTCTCAGAGTATATAAGTTCCATCCCTAGAAAGAAACTCATTTTTTCAAGATCTGTCATCTCAAACTCATCCATCAGAACTTTCTTGAACTCAGCTGTTTCTTGTTCAGAACTTCCTGTGAGTAATATGTCATCAACATACAAACAGACCAGAATCATATTACCTTCTGAAGTGTGCTGAACGTAAACACCATACTCCATCTCACACTTTTGAAACCCTTGTTCCTTGAAAAACGAATCAATCTTAAGATTCCAAGCTCTGGGCGCTTGCTTCAGTCCATACAGAGCTTTATTTAACCTGTATACCATCCCTTCCTGATTCTTTTTCACAAATCCAGGAGGTTGTGACACATAAACTTTTTCCTGTAATGGACCGTTCAGAAATGCATACTTCACATCCAAATGTATCAAAGGCCAATTTCTGTTTGCAGCTAAAGCAATCACCAGTCTGATTGTTTCGTGTCTAGCTACAGGCGCAAATACCTCAAAGTAATCTAGTCCAGGTTTCTGAAGAAAACCTCTGGCCACTAGTCTCGCTTTATGTTTGCCAATTGATCCATCTGGATTTAGCTTCTGCTTGAAAACCCATCTGACGCTGATGGCTTTCTTTCCTTTTGGAAGTTCTGTCAGCTTCCAAGTCTTGTTTCTTTCAATAGCCTCAAGTTCTTCTTTCATGGCATTCAGCCACACTTTCTTATTGAGCGCTTCTTCAATACCCACTAGTTCAGAATCTACTAGCATGGCACACTGAACAATTTCTCCTTCAGAATCTACTTCAGTATCATGTAACATGCTAAAATCTGCAAACTTACTTGGTATTCGTCTGATTCTCTGTGGCCTCTGATCTTGTTCTGAAGCTTCTCCAGAATTCGGAACAATACTAGCTTCTGAGCCTTGTCCAGAACTACTTCCTTCAGAGTTACCACCTTCAGAGTTACTTCTGAAAACTTGTTCTCCAGACCCCATGTCTTCAGAGTTTTCCCTTCCAGAAATATAATCACCACCAGAATCTGGATCATCATCAGAATATGGATCAGAATCAGAATATGGATCAGAATCAGATCCACTATCAGAATCTCCCTGAGATTCTGACTCATCTTCAGAGTCTTCTTCTTCTGACTCTGACTCGTCTTCAGAAACTAACCCTGGTGTTGGCACTACACCAGAATCTGATTGAAGCTTGTTCCAATCCCATGTTTCTAACTCTTTCACAACAACGTCTCTGCTGATTTCAACTTTGTTGGTTTCTGGACAATAAAGCTTGTAGGCACCTGTACTGTGGTACCCCACCAGTAACATTATTTTGCTTCTACCATCCAGTTTTCGTCTTCTAGCCTCTGGAATGTGTTTGTAGCACACAGAACCAAATACCTTCAGATGGCTAACACTTTGCTTGTCTCCAGTCCATTTTTTTAAAGGAACAGTTTCCTTTAGCTTCTTCGTTGGACACCTATTCAGAACATATGCTGATGTGGCAACAGCTTCTCCCCATAACATGTGAGGTAACTTCTTTTCTTTCAGCATACTTCTGGTCATATCAAGCAAAGTTCTGTTTCTTCTTTCAGCGAGACCGTTGTGCTGAGGAGTATATGGAGCAATGACCTCATGTTCTATTCCATTCTCCTCACAGAACTTCTGGAACTCTGTAGAGTTATACTCACCTCCACCATCTGTTCTCAGAATCTTCAGCTTCTGACCACTCTGCTTCTCAGCCTTCACCTTGAACTTCTGGAACTCTGTAAACACTTCATGCTTGAACTTGATGAGTGTTACCCAAGTCATTCTTGTGAACTCATCTACAAAAGACACGAAATATTTGTTTCCTCCAAGTTAAGCTACTGGAAATGGTCCACATACATCAGAGTGTACTACTCCCAGAGCATGTTTTGCTCTGGGGGCTACTTCTGATGCAAATGGCAATCTGGGTTGCTTGCCTTTCATGCATATCTCACATGACTTCTGAGGCTTCACAATCTTCGAAATGCCATGTACGAGCTTCTTAGAACTTAGATGCCCTAAGCTTCTATAGTTCAAGTGCCCCAACCTCTTGTGCCACAGCTTACTATCAATTTCAGCGCCTTCTGCACTAAGACACTCCGCTTCAGAAGTTTCTACATTCACCTTGAATGTTCTGTTGCTTCCCTGCTCAGACTTTATGATTAACTTCTGATTAGAATCATACAACGTCAAGAGGTTGTCCTTCATAACTACTGAAAAACCTTTCTCAATGAGCTGACCCACACTCATCAGATTGCTTTTAATTCCAGGAACATACCAGACGTCTTTGATCAGAATGTTTCTTCCATTCTTCACTCTGACTCTAACATTTCCCATACCTTCTGCATTAAGGTACTTATCATCAGCACATCTGATCTTTGTTCTCCTTCTGGAGTCAAAGTCTATCAGCCATTGTTTATTCCCAGTCAAGTGGTTTGAACAGCCAATGTCCATATACCACCAATCTCCTGAACAATTTCCATCAGAATCAGAAGCCATCAGTAGCACAGGTTCATCATCAGAATCTTCTCTGGCTATATTTGCTTCTTCTGATTTCCTTCCTCTGTTTCTACAGTCTCTGGCAAAATGGCCAAACTGTTTACAGCAGTAACATTGAACCTTCTTCTTGTCATATCTTTCCTTTCCCTTCTGATATTTCTTTTCATCAGAAGTTGAGGTTTCTGACTTCTGGAATTTATCACCATGTCTGTTCTGCTTCTGGTCCTTCTTGACAAAAGAAGCTTTCAGAGCTTGCTCCACTTCCCTCTCAGAAGTTCTTTCAGTCAGACGCAACTCTTGTGCTTCTAGACTACTTTGCAACTCTTCTATTCTCATGGTTTCCAGAATTTTAGAATGTTCAATAGAAACAACAATGTAATCAAACTGAGGCGTAAGTGACCTCAGAATCTTTTCTATGATTACCTGTTCAGAAAGTGTTTCTCCACAAGTCTTCATTTCATTAGTGATCAGAATCAATCTGGAGATGTATTCAGAAACTTTCTCACTGTTCTTCATGCTGAGATTTTCATATTGTTTTCGCAGGGACTGAAGTTTTACCTTCTTTACTGATACATCACCACCATAACATCTGGTCAGTATATCCCATGCCCCTTTCGACGTCGTCGAATCAACAATCTTCTCAAACACATTTTCTTCCACACACTGATGGATGAAGAACAGTGTTTTCTGATCCCTCTTCCTTGTAGCTCTTTCTTCTGATTTCTGTTCTTCAGTAGCATCTGCTGCAGCTGAAACATAACCTTCAGAGACAAGGTCCAGAATATCCTGAGCACCAAACAGCACACGCATTTGAATCTTCCATTTGTTCCAGTTTTTACCATCAAAAACTGGAAGTTTAGTGTTCAAACTACTGCCTCCATTCATCTTAAACCTTTGCACAGAAAAACTCAGATCTCAGATTTCTCACTCAGTGTTTCCCAAACCCACAGAATCAGTGTGATTCTGTTTCAGATTTTTGTTCAAGATTCAAAAATCAAACACACAGCTCACTATCACTCGTGTTTCCCAGAATTTCAGAACAAGCCAAGAAGCTCTAGATACCAATTTGTTAGTGCAAGGTGATGAATTTGAGGAAGAAGAAGGAAGGAATAAATGCCTAAAAGCTGACAGCAAATGATTGAAGAATTTATTGATATAAATGTAAACCTAGTACACCTATTTATACACAAATAAGAATGCCACATAGGCCCTAATCAATACTTATCTACAAATAACAAAATACTAAATTACCCTCTAATACGCCTAAATGTCATGGTAAATTGGAGCTGCATTATTTTAGAATAAAATTTAAACTCTTCACCCTCTACTATGCTAAATAGCTAATGATCTAGCACTACAAAAACAGACAAAGCACTTCTACAAACTATCTTGTCAAATTAGAGTGAACTTGAACCAAGTTATCATCTATAATTGAGTATGTTATAATAGTTTCGGTGGGGTCCGTTGACACAACAAGGGACATCTTCAGACATTTGTTAATATGATGATTCAAGTTGGAAGTGTCGTGAGCCCTAGGGCCACACAAGTATTTTTTGTGGCAGTGTTTACAAACTGCAGTGGACGCATCAACTAAGTCACTGGATAATCTAATAAAGTGTTCCCAATAAGCAGATGATTTCCTAGAACCACTTGCACTATAGTTCCTCCTCTTTGTTGACCGTGTATTAACTAATTCAGGTGCAAAAGTTGTACTTGTTGCAGTTGAACCAACTTCATTAATTTGTAGATTTTTATTAGACTGAACCATCACTAAAATAATGAAGGAGACATTATCAACAACACCAATCAAAGAATCACCAAGTCTCAGTCCCAATTCATAAAAGAGTTTAAATGCAGTTTGAAATCAGTTTAAAAACAATTTGCATACACTTACATTGCCCTTGCTCTAAGACTCTTTCCATGTTATATTGACCTTGATCCATATATACAACACTCTTTATGTTCAGGACCTTTAATCACATGTAAACAATTAGCACAATTAGTAACATAATTAGAAACTGTGCAAGTTTAAAAATAAAATAAAAAACATACCAATTTTTTATTTGTAGTAGAGGAAAAAAAACTGTATCATATGTTTTCTCTACCAACATAGTAACAATAAAATTAGGTATCTATGTCCATGATTCTATATTCATATAATGGCATCTATGTCCATGCCAAAAACTATTTCATTCTATATTCATATAATGGTATCTATGTCCATGATTCTATATTCAGTAAAATTATATTATGGTATCTATGTCCATAATTATATTTATAATTATATTATGGTATTTATGTCCATAATTATATTTATAATGGTATATATGTCCCTGCCAAAAAAAAAACAGTTTCATTCTATATTCATATAATGGTATCTATGTCCATGATTCTATATTCAATAAAAATACTATATTTACCAAGCAGAACATAATACATACATTTACGAAATTTTTTTTGCAATAATCAGGTATTAAAAAAAAAATTCGCAAATAACAACGTTTCGGAAAAAATTACGCAAATAATCATGTTTCAGATGACTCCTCAAAGGAGGAGCCATCTCACTTGGCGCCTCCACCTAGGGTTTTGCCCTAGGCGCCATCTCACTTGGCGCCTCCTCTCTCTCTTTTAGCCAAGTGAGATGGCGCATGCACTTTAAAAGTGAGAGGAGGCTCCATCTCACTTGCCTCCTAGGGCAAAACTAGAGCAAAATGCTATTTTATAAATAATTCGTCCGTTTCTCCGTCATTTCTCACACTTTCTCGCACTGTTTTTTTATTTTTTACTCTGTTATTTGCGTCATGATATCGCCCATGATTTTTACCAGAGATGGTTACGTTATCTTCTCCACCACGAAACCTGCGATGAAAATGAAATTCTGGCACATTCACTCCATGGAGCGTCTGAAGCGGGAGTTGATGCGATGGCTAGATGGAGACATTGCGGAGGGGGGAAAAATTCGAATGATCCAGCGAAGACGAATAACAACCTCACATGTGACAGGAAGACCTAATGTGTGGTTTGAGGAAGTCAAAACAGACAGCGACGTAATGTTGATGATGCATGGGTCAGATGAAATTGTTTTAACAGTTGTAATTTCGTAGACGGAATATCGTGTTTTTTTCTTGTACGCGTAATATTTATTGTAGCGAATACTGTTAACAAAAAACCCTAATGTTTACAACATAATTAAGGAAAGATTTTATGTATTACAATTTTTATGTGGTCGAGGCAGACGCCCGATTCAGACAATTTTTGCGATTGTGTCCGACCTGACGGCATAAACCACACTTTCTTTCCAGCTTGTCAAGTTCGTCCATTTCAGTTGTAATGCGCTTACTTTTGGGACGACCCTTCTTGTTCCTTCGCATTTGGTCATTGTGCCACATTATTTCGCCGTCGTATGCAGGCCAATAATCTGGTTTTGCTACCAAAGGAAAGCTGTTATTGTAAACATTGAGCAACGTTTCAGATTTTTAAGCTGGTGCGAGAGGTCAGGGTATACTTCTCACTGAGCTTAAAAACCATTATGCAAGTTTGGAATTAAACGAAAATTCCTCCGAGCAAGACAGGGTAGTAAAATCCAGAACTTATCTAATGATACTATTTGGAACCTATTTATCTCCCGAAAGTACGGGAAATAGTGTAAATTTTATGTATTTACATTTACTTAGAGATTTTGAAAAAACAAGAAAGTATAGTTGGGGTTCTGCAGTTTTAGCTCACCTATACAATTCCTTGTGCAAAAATGCAGTCAAAGAAAAATGTACATTTTATGGCTGCGCTTTTTTACTACAAGCCTGGGGTTGGTGGAGGATGGAGTCCTTAAACCCCGTCAACAACAACACTTTCGTTTTCCCGTACGCAACAAAGTAAGTCATCAAGTTATATCATTTATTACTATTCATCTCTTCACCAAATATATGCTAAAAATAAAATGTTTTTCATTTCCTTTAGGTATTGCGTGAGGGGTATGGATTACGGCAAGAATCTAAGATTCAATATCACACTATACCGCAATATGTTGGATCACCTAGGCCCGGATGATGTACGTCTGTTGGCTCCTAAATTCGACACCCTTGTTTTATTAATATCAGCCATTAAAGCTAAAGGATGTTTTCGACCAGCTGGGTCTGTCGAAATGCCCATCGAAAGGTGGCAATGTACTTAGAGGATTTCTTCCAAGGGAGAAGTTGGTTGCCTTCGACGTCGAAGGTGTTTCTCGTCGAAGATGCTTCTCGACGAAGGTGTTCGATGGTTCAGAGTGGAACGGTTTGAAATTCAAGCGTTTGGAGGGAAAACGGTTTCCAGCGGTTACCAAGTGCAACGTGCAAAGATCTGAAGCGTCGAACGCTGAGAACGTGCCAAGTGGAGTCATCTCGAAGCAGTGTAACTGCCCGACGGTTACTTGGGATGTTTTAGTATAAATAGTAGTAGTTCACGCAGTTTTTCGCGTGTGTTCACAATTATATACAAAGTCACTCATATAGATTCGAGTACCCAGCGTGTGAGAAAGAATTGTTGAGAATGTATGTGTGAAACACCACTTTTATTAATCAAAGTCATTTATTTTCCAGAAACTTTACTTGCTTTCTTCTTTACTTTTCCTGTCGAAGCCCTTTATTTCAAGCCTTCATTTATTTTATCAAGCCCATTTCTTCATGCAATTTACTTAAAGCCTCTTTATTTTCTTGTCATTTAACCATTATCCAACTTAATCAAAACCTCAAAATCAACCATGTCTTAGGATCAATCTGATCGATCCTGCGAGTAACCAAATAAGTAACCATTTGGAGGATCAGCGGTTGTTTACCAATAACCACGGTAAACAAATTGGCACACCTGGTGGGACTGTGTGTTGATTGTTGAAGTTTAACCTTTTAAACATAATCTCATCTTTTTCGAGGAGTGTTGTATGTTATTGAGAAGTGGTAGAATATACACTAACGATACCAATACTGCCAGAAGAAGGGAAGAGATGGCGAATCCGCCAAACAATAACGAAATCCCACAAACGAATGTGGGAGCAACGGTTATCCCGACCGTAAGTGAAGCGATAACCGCTGGTTCAACACCAACAGTAACGATCACAACAACGGGGCCATTACCTCCGTTCACAGGCCCCAGAGTGCCTTTGGGAACTCCCCCACCAAGGGGAAATTTAGGCACAAGGCCTTATGTTCCCCCAGGATTTATGACAGGCGGTCATAATCGAGAACCACTCTATGGCATGCCAACTTCTGACTTGGCTAGCCTGACGAATGCTGCGTCCATTTTTTCAGACCCTTTAGTGAGTGCCTCTTCGCCACTCCAAGGTTCTGGAGTAGGTATGGCGAATAGAAATATGACCCAACTCTTAGGAGGAACGTCCCAAGTAGCACATGGCCTTACAAATGCCTCGACAGCAGTCTTGAGGCAACAAATGGACGAAAGCAACCATGATATGGTTCAAATGTTGGCACAAACTTTAAGTACAGTGCTGAACCCTCTAATACAAAACACTACTCAATCGAATCAGCAGATGACAGCACAAATGACGCGTTTGGCTGATTTCTTTGGAGTACCCCAACCTATTCGACAGCCCCAAAGGGTGCAAATAAGGGGAAACCAGGGTGTGTTCTTAGAGGAAGAAACCACTATCAACCAAGTCCAACAGCCTGTCAAAGAAAACCTTAGGGCACGATTGGAGCAACCTGTCGAGGAACCTAGGGTAATAACCCCAGAGGTAAGGTTAGTTAACAGAAACCAAAATGCTGACGAAGTAGTTCAGCATATCCAATACCAAAACATGGGTTTGGAAAATAATCTGGCAACCATGATCGAAAGGATCATGACTCAAAACGGGATGAATATGGGCTTTCGAAGGCCCAACTTTACATCCCCGCTGTCAGAATACGTGTTACAAACAGACTTACCTCCTAGATGTAAAGTCCCTAAATTCACTAAGTTCTCTGGGGACACGACAGAATCTACTGTCGAACATGTGGCGAGATACTTGATCGAAGCAGGAGATATTTCGAACAACAAAAACCTGAGGATTAAGTACTTCCCAAGTTCTTTAACAAAGAACACTTTTACTTGGTTTACAACTCTCCCCCCCAATTCGATCCATCATTGGACCCAGTTGGAAAGATTGTTCCACGAGCAATTCTACATGGGGCAAACCAAGATAAGCCTAAAAGAATTGGCCAGTGTGAAGAGACGTTTCACTGAACCTATAGACGAATATCTAAATAGGTTTAGGTTGCTCAAAGCAAGATGTTTTACACAAGTGCCGGAACATGAGTTAGTCGAAATAGCCGCAGGCGGTTTAGATTATTCCATTAGGAAGAAGTTAGACACTCAATACCTGAGAGACATGGCCCAACTGGCCGATAGAGTTCGACAGGTAGAACGCCTCAAAGCTGAAAAAGCAAAGGCAACGAAAACTCATAAGAGAGAGAGGATAGCGTATGTTGAGATGGATGACCATCAAGCATACTCAGGTATTCATAGCCAGCGGCAGAATCGACTAGCATTTCCTCCACAGGCATAGGATATTCATCTTTGGGTGTAGCAGCATTCAAATCTCTGAAATCTATGCACACCCTCAATGTACCATTTTTCTTAATTACTGGCACAATGTTTGCAATCCATTCGACATACCTCGTAACGCGTATGAATTTGCACTTCAGCAGTCTTTCGACTTCCGTTTTGATCTTCGACAGTATTTCTGGAGCGAAGCGTCTTGGACTTTGCTTGATTGGCTTATTTCCAGGTTTGATTGGCAACTGAAGTTCTACCAATCTTCTGTCGAGACCAGGCATTTCGTTGTAATCCCATGCAAAACAGTCCTTGAACTCTTTCAACAATTGGATTACTTCCAACCTAAGTTCTGGGTCAATTTTGGCGCTGATGTAAGTTGGCTTTTTTTCTGACCCTTCGCCTAAGTTGATTTCTTCTAAAGGATCTTGTGCTAACATTTTAATGTTGTTCGCCAAGGGGTCCTTTTCGAAGACATAGAAGCAGATCAAAGCTATTACCTGGGCGAAGTGAATCACCTAGGGTTGGCAGATTTCGACAAGAACTTGGCTCACATAGGGCCATGTCCAACACCTGACTTCGACTTGGAGCCAGCGCCAAATACTTTTTGTTCCCTATACCTGCACCCTGAGCATGGTTTTCAATGGGACAGAGAAGACTTGTCCCACATAGACTTCAGTGGGTTAACTGATATCCAACCAACTGGTTGGGGAAGTGAATTCAGTGATAATGACTGAGTCACAATCATTGAAGCGAATTTCGGCTTATGTAGCCGAAACAAAGATGATAGCGGCACTCGAAGCCGAAGTAAAGTACATGGCCACACAGGCCAATGATCAACAGTTATCTGCTGCAGGTCTAGGAAAGGATTTCGATCCAGAACCTCCCGATATCATGCCAGAAGGAATGCAGGAACAAAGGCTCGACGCCATCTATGACGATGAGCCTTTGGGCTTCGAAAAGGACCCCTTGGCGAACAACATTAAAATGTTAGCACAAGACCCTTTAGAAGAAATCAACTTAGGCGAAGGGTCAGAAAAAAAGCCAACTTACATCAGCGCCAAAATTGACCCAGAACTTAGGTTGGAAGTAATCCAATTGTTGAAAGAGTTCAAGGACTGTTTTGCATGGGATTACGACGAAATGCCTGGTCTCGACAGAAGATTGGTAGAACTTCAGTTGCCAATCAAACATGGAAAGAAGCCAATCAAGCAAAGTCCAAGACGCTTCGCTCCAAAAATACTGTCGAAGATCAAAACGGAAGTCGAAAGACTGCTGAAGTGCAAATTCATACGCGTTACGAGGTATGTCGAATGGATTGCAAACATTGTGCCAGTAATTAAGAAAAATGGTACATTGAGGGTGTGCATAGATTTCAGAGATTTGAATGCTGCTACACCCAAAGATGAATATCCTATGCCTGTGGCGGAAATGCTAGTCGATTCTGCCGCTGGCTATGAATACCTGAGTATGCTTGATGGTTATTCAGGATATAATCAAATATTCATTGTTGAAGAGGATGTGTCGAAAACAGCTTTTCGATGTCCTGGGGCTCTAGGCACTTACGAATGGGTAGTGATGCCTTTTGGCCTAAAGAACGCTGGGGCAACATACCAGCGAGCAATGAATTCTATCTTCCATGATTTTATTAACACTTTTATGCAAGTATATATTGATGACATTGTTATAAAATCTGTTTTCAGGAAGAATCATATTGACCACCTTCGACAATCATTCGAAAGAATGAGAGAACATGGTCTGAAGATGAACCCTTTGAAGTGTGCATTCTGTGTGAAAGCTGGAGATTTCTTGGGCTTCGTTGTCCACAAGAAAGGAATCGAAATCAACCAGAACAAGACGAAGGCTATTCTGGAAGCGAAAGCGCCATCGAATAAGAGGGAACTGCAATCTCTGTTAGGCAAGATAAATTTCTTAAGGAGATTTATATCTAACCTAAGTGGGAAAGCTCAAGCCTTTTCACCCTTACTTCGACTGAATAAAGAGGGGTTCGAATGGGGGCAAGAGCAACAAGAAGCCTTCGACAAAATCAAAGGGTACCTCACCAAGCCACCTATTTTGGTGCCTCCTTGTAGAAATAGGAGTATGAGATTGTACATAGCTGCATCCGACAAAACTTTGGGAAGCATGTTAGCCCAAGAAGATGAGAATGGAGTTGAAAGACCCATTTACTATCTTAGTAGAGTTTTGAACGATGCAGAAACTAGATATAGCGAAGTTGAAAAATTGTGTCTATGTCTGTATTTCTCTTGTACAAAACTCAAGCAATATATAAAACCAGTTGATGTGTATGTTTCGTCTCATTTTGATGTTTTCAAGTACATGTTGTCGAAACCCATCTTGCACAGTCGAATTGGCAAGTGGGCATTAGCATTAACTGAATACTCCTTAACCTTTATGCCTCTTAAGGCAGTGAAAGGACAAGTGGTTGCAGACTTTATAGTCGACCACTCAATTCAAGTTGAGGATATTAATTATGTGGAGATAGAACCTTGGAAATTCTACTTCGATGGATCCAGCCATAAAGATGGAACAGGAGTAGGAGTCTTGATTATTTCTCCAGAAAAAATTCCAACAACATTCAAGTACAAGATATCAGGTTCTTGTTCGAACAATGAGGCTGAGTATGAAGCTCTAATTACTGGCCTTGAAATATTGTTGGAATTGGGGGCAACTCGAGTCGAAATAATGGGAGACTCAGAGTTAGTCATTAAGCAAGTCACCAAAGAATATAAATGCATAAGAGAAAATCTCATTATGTACTTTGTGATAGCAAATCATTTATTGAAAAAATTTGAAATGGTCAATATTCGACACATACCCAGATTGGAAAATCAAATAGCCAACGACTTGGCACAAATTGCATCTGGGTACAAGATTTCAAAAACGAGGTTACAAAGAGCAATCGAAGTTCGAGAAAAGATAAAAGCAACTTGTCTATCACCAACAGACTTGGAATCGACAAGACTAGGATATGCTGATCAAAGTAACTTCGAAATTTCGTTCATAGATAATTTGTCAGAGCAAGATTGGAGGAAGCCCATTGTGGATTATCTTCAAAATCCAGTAGCTTCGACAGAACGAAAAACAAAGTACAGGGCGTTGAGTTATGTACTCATGGGTAATGAGTTATTTAAAAAGACGCCTGAAGGGGTATTGCTAAAATGTTTAAGTGAAACTGAGGCATACATAGCCCTTTCGACTACGCACGCTGGAACATGTGGGGCTCACCAAGTAGGCCATAAGATGAAATGGTTGTTGTTTCGACAAGGACTATACTGGCCCACCATGCTGAAAGATTGTGTCGAGTTCGCTAAAGGTTGCCAAGAATGTCAAGTCCATACAGGCATCCAACATGTACCAGCAAGCGAACTTCACTCGATAGTGAAACCTTGGCCCTTTAGAGGATGGGCGTTGGACCTCATTGGAGAGATTCGACCAGCATCATCAAAGAGTCAGAAGTATATATTGGTAGGCATTGATTATTTTACTAAGTGGATCGAAGCTATCTCTTTAGTCAATGTGGACCAAGAAAATGTCATTGAATTTATTCAAAAGAACATTATCTTTAGATATGGAATCCCTGAGACTATAACAACTGATCAAGGATCAGTTTTCACCGGTCGAAAGATGCAGGAATTTGCTCAGGAAACAGGTTTTAAACTCCTAACATCAATGCCTTATTATGCACAGGCAAATGGTCAAGTCGAAGCAGCGAACAAAGTAGTGATTGGCTTGATAAAAAAGCATGTTGGGAAGAAGCCAAAAAATTGGCATAAGACGTTAGACCAGATTTTGTGGGCCTGTCGAACGTCCCCAAAAGAAGCCATAGGTACAACGCCATATAGGTTAACTTTTGGCCATGACGCAGTGTTGCCAGCAGAAATTTGTCTTCAATCTGCAAGGGTTCAGAGACATTATGATATTCCCTCTGAAATTTATTGGGATATGATGTTAGACGAACTAGTGGATTTAGACGAAGAAAGATTGCGCGCTCTTGACCTACTCAGGCTTCAGAAGAAAAGAGTAGAAGATTCTTATAATAAAAAGGTGAAACCTAAGGTATTTTTGCCTGGAGAACTAGTTTGGAAGGTGATTCTTCCCATGGATCGAAGGGATCGAAGCATGGGAAAATGGTCACCCAAATGGGAAGGACCATTCAGAGTTATCCAGACTTTTTCTGGTGGAGCTTATGAAGTCGAAGAGCTAGGTGAAGATAAAAGGCTCTTGAGAGTAAATGGTAAATATTTGAAAAAGTATAAACCCATACTCCAAGAGATAAAAATAAATAACAAGTAACGATTAAATTAACCATGAATAAGCCAAAATGGAAAATTTTTATAAATTAGCCAAAATGGAAATATTGTCGAATACATATTACAATATATGGTTAAAGGGCTGAATCAATCAGAAGGGGATGGAGTCCTTGAGTCGAAGGTATTTAGCTTGCTGCAACTCCAATCTTTTGTTGCACAAGGCGTTCGCCTGCGCAAGCTTGGCAATTTGATCGTCGAAGGCTTGAGCTTTCTCAGCAAATTCTAGGCCTTGTGTGATTTCAGCTTGACTTTCGGTGTCTGGAACAGTCGAGAGAAGTTCCTCCTTGCGCTTAGTATTGGCATTCATCTTAGCCTGTAGTTCTTCGATTTGCGCCTTGATGGAAGCATTCTCTCGATCGATGGCATCAACTTCTTCTTGTTTAGATGCTTTTTGCTTCGACAACTCCGCAATTCGAGAAGTTGTCTCTGCTACAGCAGTCCATGCAGAAGAGCTTTTGCCATACAACACTTCAAGCTGGCTATTAAAGCCCTTTTGTCGCCGATAATCTGCTGAGACTTGATCAATAATGGAGTGTAACTCCATGATAAAGCCTGAAACTTCCGGAGGCACAGCTAGCAAGTCTACGGCATTCAAAACAGCCCCCAAATATGATGGAGCAGTAGGGTCCCCCTCCAAAGCTTTCATCAAGTCCTTCTTGAAAAACTGAGCCTTAACCTTCGTCAAAGCCTCATCGAGAGGAGAAGTTTCAGTGGACTTCCCCGACAGAGTAGGAACCTCCTGACTAGCATCAGACGAACTTCCCTTGCTCTCGATGATGGCGTTCAGATAGCCAACAGGATCAGTTTGCTTCAAGAGTTCTAAGTCTTCTTTCGACCTATGCTTTGTTGAGGTGACAACCTTTGCAACAGCGTTGTCTTGGGTTTGAGGCTGTTGAGTAGCATTTGCCTCGACTTGACTCTCTTCAACTCGGACTGCGGCAGTACCAGCGTCATCATGCTTCCCTTCGCCAGCGTCACCTTGATCCTCTTCGCCAGCGTCACTGTGGTCCCCTTCGTCACGATTTTCTTCCGACAGATCAACCACCTGAATCTCTTTTGGTTGTTGCTCTTCTGTTTGTGGATCTCCTGTTGGTTGTTCTGCTGTCTCAGCATTGGCTTCATTTATTTCAGTATTAGCTTCATCGTTCGCCAAGTCTTTTTCTTGTAGCCTGCTGAGTTCAGCATAATCCAATGTTTCAGAAGTCCTTGGCGCTGAGCTTTCAGTGGTGTCCTGAAAAGAAAAGAAGAAGAATCTTCTAAATTCGAAAGAGACATAATCGAACGTGGGTATCGACACCTGAGTTACAAAGGGATCAAAGAGATTACCTGCAAAGGAGCTTCAGCCCCAGGGCTGGAATTGTCGCTTTCGACAGGTTTATTGAGAAGAACATTTAGTTCCTCCTCCGTTGGCTCTTCAATGATTACTGGAGGTGGCCTGGGCTTTCTCCCAGCAACCTTTATCCTGATTGTTCGAGCCTCAGGAAGAGGAACGTCCTTCTTCAGCTTTCGTCTTTTAAGAGGAGCAGGGGGAGAATCATCTTCTTCGTCACTCCCAGATTTGACCGTCAGTGCTGGCCGTTTCTTGGGTGAAGGTGCCTAAAAAAAACCAATTGGAGTTCGATTTAGAAGTTGCATCGAAAGTCAGAAAGTTAAATCCAGAAGAAAATAATGAAAGTCTGGTTACCGATGCAGAAGGCTTTTTCGAAGGGCCTTCCCCCTGTTGGTTTGTTGTGGTCTTCGCCGGCGCTATAGTCTTCGCCGGTGGTGGAGGTTTTGTTAAGGGGCCTCCTCCCTGTTGGCCTTCTGCAGCCTTCTTGGCCGCAGGCTTTCGAACAACTGAAAGTAGACAAAGTAATTAACAGGCTACCAGTCGAAAGGGAAAGACAAAGTAATTCGGAAAGATGAACTTACATTTCTTTATTTTGTCCAAGACAAGGACAAAAGACTTCTGAAGTTCTTCCACGAAGTCCTTCTCGTCGAAAAACTCCTCAGTGTAGTAACTTTTCCACCACTCCTCGAAGGATGGTGAGCAGAGAAAGTTAAGCTGATAGTCAAACAACGAAAGAACTGTTCGACCAGCATATCTGCCGATATGCTTAGTGGCAGCGTCTTCAGTGTAGTCGTTGCAGAAGTATAACATAGACTTCTCCCTGGGAAAAATTGGAGAAGGTAGTGTTTGAATAATACCAAACTGGCGAGACACCAGGTTTGGTTGATACGCGATTAGACTCAAGTGAGTCTTGGAGCTCTTGAATCGCAGGGGCATTATTCTTGGTGTGAGAAATGCCTCCCACACTGTTGTATGTTCGTCGACCTGAGGACCACTCGACGCCCTAGGATGTGGCCTTGTGAACCACTCTGGGCCAACCTTTCGTCGAGCAAACGGAGCCATGGTCGAAGCAAACTCTTTCCTTTTAGCAAACATCAAGACGAAGTTTGTAAAAGTTTGTTGAAGCTCCAGCCCATCTTCCGTTGGAGTCAACAGAGCCAATCTGGTGCCTTCGACGCGTCTATTTGCTATTTCTGGAGCCTGCTCATTTATTTGAGTCTTCTGAGGCAAGAAAGACTCAAAGGTGGAATTGAGCCACAGCTGAAGAAGCCAAAAAGGTCCAGCAAGCAGCAGACTGGCTCTGTTCTCGATGATCTTCAGAAGAGTCGCTCCGTTGCTAATCGACTCGTACAGACTCGCCAAAATCAATTCTGCCAAACAGATATTTTGGCCATGGTGGAGTTGAGTGGCGAGAGTGACCATCTTCTTGGTCACCTGTAAGGACTTGGAGCAAAACACAAAGCGTGTCAGCCATAAGGCTAGGAACGCGATATGTTCTACCTCCGACACAGCGTCCGTCGACTTATCGTGGTAGTGATTGATGAAGGTGGTGTAGGTTGGTTTTGTGGCAAAGAATCCAATATGATCCTCCGACATTTCCTCTGGGTCGAAGTAGTCCCCAGTGGGTCGAAGGCCAGTGATGGCGGCCACGTCGAAGAGCGTGGGAGTCAGCATTCCACAGGGAAGATGGAAGGTGAAATGGGTGTAATCCCAGAAGAGTAAGGAAGCTATCAACATCTCTGGGGAATAGTTAAGACATGTCTTCGACAGCATAACCAGGTCGAATATCCCCATGTCTTTCCAGATCGAAGCCTGGCGTTTCTCCATTTTTTCCAGCCAAGCACTATAATCAGGAGTGAGGCTAGGGCCAGACCTGAAAGCCCTAACACCTCTATTGAAGAAACGGAGGTCGATTTTCTCTTTAGCAGGATCTTCATTATCCTCTGCATCTTTCTTGGAGCATCCAACCGGTTTGAGTTTTTCAAGTACCGGAAAGTAGCTTTTAATCTTCATGGCTTCAGCAATGCTTGGGTATAGTGGGCCAGACATGGCAAAGATTTGGTTGGAATATCCAACTAGAATCATGAGGTGGCGTGAATAAGCATCACGTACAGCAATGTCCAAAGGCTCAGGGACCCTTCGTTGACCCGTGGGAGTCACTACGGGAGCAGTGGAGAAAATCCTGGGTTTGACATTTCCAGAGGGAGTGTTGGCGCTAGGAGCGTTGGAAGAACCAGATGCCATTGTTGATACTGAGGTTGAAGATGAAGTGAAGAACAGGTAGTTTGCAAAGGTTGCAAGAGTTTGTGTGCAATAAGGGATATCTGAAAGCAAGGTAGCGTGAAAAAGTCCCACAATGGGTACTTACCGCTATTTATAGTAGTTGGGGAAATCCCCAAATTCGAGGACATTAAATGCCATTTAATGTTGCAGAAGGTAGTGGGACACGTGGCGTCTCCCTGTTGTTGTAGCCGTTCTGCAGGAATGGAAGGGTGTAGCGTGCGCCCTCGTTTTTGGGAATTGTCATGATGACAATTTGTGAAAAGACGTTTGGCATACTGCACGCCGTACTGAAGTGACGTCTTAGGTACGAATGAAATGATGGCTTTTCCTTGGGATTGTCAGTGGTTGGTAGAAGACAAAAAAGGTGCACAATTTAATTTGTGACTAAGAATGAAAAGACAGGTGTCGAATGGCATTTCAAAGAATGCCTTTTTCTTTCAGAGTCGAAATAAGGCATTCTTGGGGGGCAATTTATTGGCTCCTAAATTCGACACCCTTGTTTTATTAATATCAGCCATTAAAGCTGAAGGATGTTTTCGACCAGCTGGGTCTGTCGAAATGCCCATCGAAAGGTGGCAATGTACTTAGAGGATTTCTTCCAAGGGAGAAGTTGGTTGCCTTCGACGTCGAAGGTGTTTCTCGTCGAAGATGCTTCTCGACGAAGGTGTTCGATGGTTCAGAGTGGAACGGTTTGAAATTCAAGCGTTTGGAAGGAAAACGGTTTCCAGCGGTTACCAAGTGCAACGTGCAAAGATCTGGAGCGTCGAACACTGAGAACGTGCCAAGTGGAGTCATCTCGAAGCAGTGTAACTGCCCGACGGTTACTTGGGATGTTTTAGTATAAATAGTAGTAGTTCACGCAGTTTTTCGCGTGTGTTCACAATTATATACAAAGTCACTCATATAGATTCGAGTACCCAGCGTGTGAGAAAGAATTGTTGAGAATGTATGTGTGAAACACCACTTTTATTAATCAAAGTCATTTATTTTCCAGAAACATTACTTGCTTTCTTCTTTACTTTTCCTGTCGAAGCCCTTTATTTCAAGCCTTCATTTATTTTATCAAGCCAATTTCTTCATGCAATTTACTTAAAGCCTCTTTATTTTCTTGTCATTTAACCATTATCCAACTTAATAAAAACCTCAAAATCAACCATGTCTTAGGATCAATCTGATCGATCCTGCGAGTAACCAAATAAGTAACCATTTGGAGGATCAGCGGTTGTTTACCAATAACCACGGTAAACAACGTCGTACCTTTCAACTTTTCTTTATTTAAATTACTTATATATTACGTTTTCATTAACCTGATTTAATTTTTTTCGCAGTTTGTCTGGAGACCATATTTGGGTTTGGGCCATGAACCAAACCCCGAGGATGCAGCTATTTGGAGCGTCAAGACTGCAATCATACGGTTCAATGTTGTGGAGATGCACCACAGTGACCGTGTGAAGATGCAGTTCGGAATGCATCAAGAGATACCAAGTGATCCGACTTGTTTGTCCCCGTGGCATCTCAAAAGGGTCGACGCCTAGTGGGGTCTTACCAACTGGAAAGACTTTGCTCCAGAATGGTGTAAGATGTGGCAGAGGCGTCACCAACATGTCTTGCAATTCCCGGTTTTCCTCAATCATGGTAATATGCGGCACACGGATCAGTATTTATCTTGGTACAGGTCGGTTAGTAACCCTGAAATGCACGTGTCTCATCCAAGGTATTTGGTTGACCCACGAACACAATGGGCATAACCCTCGTTTCCCCAACAACAAACCCAACACACATCAACCTCCCACCAACCCCCCAGACGAAACAGAACCACAAACACCCAACCACAGTCCCCACCACAACACAATTACACCCAAATGCCCCACAACCATCCACAATCACCACCTCAGTACTAATACCCTCATATTCTCCACACTCAACCGCAATACCAATCATAATACCAACACACCTGCATACCCCACACACAATTTCATTCTTCTGTATATCCCAATATGGGCCCCTCAACATCCAGCCTTAGCCCTGATCTAGGAATGTCGGAAGATTATGAATCAACCGACCCAACTTACCATCAACCACAGTATCACCAAACCACCCAACATCCTCAATACCAAACACCCCAGGATCCATTTCCTTTCTACCCCCCGTACTCAGACGATCAATGATACAGACCCACCATGGAACCGCACCCACCGCCAACACGACCAAACTTTAAAGGGTATGGATAACCGACTGTACCAAAGCGGATCTTCTAGATATGGAGATCTGACTGATTTCATGGATCCGGAACGCATTGACTTCACTGGGCCATCGACCCTGCCACAGCAGAAAACGCGACGACACCCAGCACGGGAAAGGCGAGGACGGGGATGCGGAACCGGGGGTCATTACCGAATTTCAGGGGATCACTGATTTATCTGTTTTTTTAATGTAATACATATGGGTGTAATCATTTTTTTAATAAAAATTCAATTTTGTTGATCCTGTATCGAATACGCAACGCACCGGACTGAAAAGAAAGAAAAAAAACGCGAAATTGGCCCTAGAATTGCACTAAGGCGCCATCTCACTTGGCTTAGGGTCATGCCCTAAGAACCTAGGCGCCAAGTGAGATGGCGTCTCCCCTTAAATAATGGATGTAGGCGCCAAGTGAGATGACTCCTCCTTTGGGGAGTCATCTGAAACATGGTTATTTATGTAATTTTTTCCGAAATGTGGTTATTTGTGATTTTTTTTTTAATACATAGTTATTCAAAAAAAAAATTCTACATTTGCAGTCATACATAATACATATATTTACCAATTTCTTTACTACAGAATCATATTTATGTAGAATTAGGGAACTTGCGGAACAATTAGAATATAATACATACAATTGGACATAAAATTACTATATTCACAATTGCTTGCAGAACAATCATTAGGGAACTTACATAACAATAAATACATTTACCAATTTCTTTAAGACGAAATCATATCTATGTCCATGAGATTCTTTATCTATATACTATATTTACAATTGGATATTTCGATAATGGTAGCAGTCACAACAAGCTTAATTTTCAAAGTCACACCTGCTTGGGCAAAGCCTGAATCTCTGGTGATGAATTTTCCCAATCTGATCCTCTACTTGACCTTAAATGCTTAGGCTCTACAATCAAATGTACATTAACCAAAAAGGGTAAATTTATATGACCAATTTTTTATGCAAACTACATCTTAGAAAAATGTCTATGATCATAACTTTATGTTTCTGTAAATTTCAACAAACAAATATTTACACCAAATGGTGTTGATTTCATGAAGGAACATAAATTGAGTAGATACATATCTGAATCAAAAAGAGATAACAGAGGTTGTAGGATCAATAATAGAATAAGAAAGTACTAGAAAAACCCTAACCTAAGAATTTAACTATAGAATGTAGACATGATGTAGACAATAAAAAAATGATGATAAATAACCAAGTTCATGTAGATTTCGGTTGTAGATGTCCAATTCGTTATCATGAGATAAAACAATAATCTACAATATCAAAAAGGAGAAAATTTATATACAATTATTTATATGTGGTTCTTACTATTTTCTAATAAAAATATGACAAGTGTATTTAAATATCGTTTAAGGAGTGAAAATAAGAGAAAATTGCATATGTGTATGAGGAAATTATACACATGTCATATTTTTATTGAAAAATAGCAAGAACCACAACTAAAGAATTAAATATAAATTTTCTCCTATCAAAAAATGAAAATCAATTTAAAACCCTAAAAGAACAAAGTTAGGAGAACGAAAAGTAATATAGAAGATTCATCACCAACCTTACAAACAAAAAGAATAGAAGAACGAGTAATGGTGGTTGTCGTTGATGGAGGTGTGTGATGAGAAACTAGGTATTCATGTTCTTTGTTGCGAATAAAATATTCAAAACGATGAGGAAATGAGTGTTGGAATGAATGTTTGGAACAAGGTGTCTCCATTAAACTTAATATAAAACGATATAGTTTTACATACCACTCGGACAGGTCAAGGTACCTGCGGTTTAACTTTTTCTTCTCGAACTCACCCAGTTAAATCTGGTCCAAACTGTCTCTTCCACCCGTCAACCCGCTGACCCATTATAACCCGCCCATTTCTGTTTTTTTTTTCGATTACCTGCGGGTTGGGTTGTGGACTCTTGTCCACCTCTAGTGAGACTCAAAGTCACATGGACCGAGGTCTCCACCTCGAAGCAATAAAAATTATACATTATAAAAAGTCATCTTGAGGTCATCACTAAAAAAATTGCATCTATTTGCCGGACATCTAGAAGTAAGGGTGTTCAAAACCGAATCAGTCCAATAGAAAACTGCAAATCAAACCGAATCAAATTGAAAACCGCAAAAAACCGCATTTGGGTCGGATGTGTTTGGGTCATTTTTAACAAAACTGTACGGTTCAGTTCAATTTGCGGTTTGTATTTTACAAACCAAACCAAACCGAATCAAACCACATAATATGATAACCCAAACTTCACTTAACCCACATTCAACCAACACCAAGCCTATTATGCTTTAGCCTTATGATTGCGAACAATTTTCTCTTCTTAACATTTAGGATTTCAGTTTCAACCTTCTTAAATCTCTCCTAGAAGTATCATGTCTTCTTCAATTGGTACATCTCTCATTTTCTTCTCTAATCTCTACTCTATTATATTCTTTCTTTTTCATGTTGTCATTTTTATACTATTATTCTCTCTTCGAATTTTGTTTTTATCACACATCTTCTTCTCTAATATCTCATATCTTCTTATGTTTTTTCCTTTTCATCTTCACTAATCTTTTATCTCCTCTAATTTTTGTTTTATTATAACGTTTCTTATATTGTATTTGATATTGTTTTATGCTATTGTTTATTTTGGATTAAATGCCTTCTATCCCCTTACAATAGTAGCGAGATTTGATTTATCCCCTTTAAAAAAAAAATTCGCCCATCAACAAACATAGCTTCCATAACCAAAAACTTTTTAGTCCGCCAGGATCTGTTTGCTGACTGGGCTAAATTACACGCTTTGGTCTACGTGGCCAATTCAATGTGGCTGACTGTAAACAAGTTGCCATGTTGGACCTTACCCAACGCCCAACCACTAGATCATCAGCTTTTATTTATAAATGAATTCCCTCAAATTGTATTTATTCTCCGATCCCTAATCTACCTTCTATCTTTTTCACTAAATTTATAAATGAATTCCCTCCAATTTCAAGAATTTGGTTGTTATAATACTATATTTTTCTTTCAAGTTCATGGATAATTACTTGTTTTTCTTTTTGTTCTTTCATTTCCTATATTGTATTTCAATATTTTTTTTTGAATGCAGACTTACATTGTTTACACTGGTGATCACCCCAAGGCTATTGATCCAGCCACTTTACCTTCTATTCACACCACAATGGCTCAAGATATCTTTGACAGATTAAAATTATGAATAATGCTTGAATTAAATCCAATACTAACAATTAACTCCAAGAAGCAGTTTAACAATACAAATTTTTGGTTTTGTTTTGCTTTGTTTTATTTATACAAAATGATTAAATATTAAAATTCGGATCTATCCATGATTTTGAACCAGGAGCTGTACTTCACAGCTACAAAAGGAGCTTTAATGGATTTGTCGTGAAATTGACAGAAGATGAAGCAGAAACAATGGCCGGTAATGTTAATAAAATTTTATAGTCATATTGATTTATATCATATAGAATAAGGTTAAATGAACTTTACCCCCTATAATAGTAGCGAGTTATGCATTAGTTCGGTTTCGAACCCTTGTCCCTCTACTTGCAAGCCATACACTCAACCACTAGACTATGTGTTTCAGTTAGTATATTCCTCACTTTAACATATCCAAATAACAACATTCAATAACCAAATAAACCCCTGCACTTCCGCATAAACATAATCAACGATAAAACCATTCAACAGAAGATTGTCTAAGGTTATTGTTCCTTCAAATATGGAGTTGATAAAGCAGCTAGATAATAAGGCTGCCAAACAAGGAAAGAAAGCTGATACATTCTCGCTAGTTCGCAACTCACAAACCCCTTTGCTAAAGCTGGGAGATGTTGTCTTCTCCACTGTTGCTGATCTGAGACGAATCACACCAAAGTCGATGATTGCAGCATCGAGATGCAGTACGTGAACAGATCCAGGATCACATACTCGACCAAGGTCGTTTCTTAGAAGGTCAACAATCATCAAGTTTTCAGCCTGATCCTTTTCACTGAAATAGAAATACGAGCCAATTCATAACAGACTCACCAAACCGATTCTCATTCAATCTCTTTGCATCCAAATAGGATTTCAACGAGCCATGATTCTTACCAAATTACTGAAGTATTAAATACACATGGAAAATTGATGTCACGACTAAAAACGTAGTGAGAAAAGCAATTCCATTATGTAAATTAAAGTCATGGAAATACTTGTTAAGATAGTGATAGGTAGACTTGAAATTTTCCAGAAATAAATGTCACATGAGCTGTAATTTCAACTTGAGTTTTCTTCTTATTCAGTAGCACCACGGGTTGCAGTACCCTTAATGGGCTTAGCTTCTAGCATGTCATTCCTATCCAACTGCAAGAACCTCTCAGGAGAAGAACAACAAATACACATATCTTCCTTTGAAAAATTAAGCCACACAGCATAAGGTGCTGGATTCCTTTCTCTCAAATTAAGGTAAAATCCAAGAGTATTTAATACCTCAATTGGTTTCCTTATCTGAGTTGTGAGGCACAACTCATAGCTCTCTCCGTCTTTAATGTAGTTTAGACATTTCTTAACATCTCTAATGTACTTCTCTCTAGACTGTTCAGCTGCAAAACCAATCTTATGTGAGAAAAAAGTTGAAGGATGAGAATACTGTCTTTCAAAATCCATGCTCTTAGAGCCAGTAAAGCTCAGAAGCTTCACCTCGGTATCATCCAACCATTCTGTCGTACTTGAACTTTCTTCATGTATAACCAATAAATAAACATCATCATTTTTGTGATCAATGACTACAAGATTATCAACAAAGAAAAAACATGCATCTGGAGTTTTAGATTTGTGGCGGTTAGATGTGACACCACATTCAACTTTGAGATCATACCCACAACATAAAGAGACAATTATTTAGATTGCTTATTTTCTGAAATGGTTTAATTCTGTTGAATGGTTTTGTTGTTGATTATGTTTATGCAGAAGTGCAGGAGTTTATTTGGTTATTAAATGTTGTTATTTGGATATGTTAAAGTGAGTAATATACAAACTGAAACACATAGTCTAATAGTTTGGTGCATGACTTGTAAGTAGAGGGACAAGGGTTCAAAACTCAGCTAATGCATATTTTTTAACAATGCAAGGATTTTATACAATTAAGTAAAATATTTAAAAAAAATTAAAAAAAAAAGCCAAGGTGACATTTAATTACACAATCAGCAAGAGTGTCACAGGCCACGTCTGAAACTCAAAGGAAATCTTGGACTGTAAGATTTTCTGTTTTGAAATCTATATTTGTTAAGGGGCGAAAATAATTTTTTTTAAAAGAGGGGTAAATCAAAACTCGCTATTATTGCAGAGGGTAAAGTGTATTTAACCCTATAAAATATGTAAATTAAACACCGATTTAATCACTTTCTGGAATTGCAATAGAAATGGAAGATTAGTTCCAGGTCTGTCAATTTGGTGAAGAAGATGGAAGGTAGATTAAGGATCAAAGAATAAATATAATTTGAGGAAATTCATTTACAAATAAAAGTCGATCGTCTAGTGGTTGGACATTGGGCCTTTGTGGGGATGTTTTTGTGTTTAAATTCAGGGGGTATAATGCATTTAACCATTTTATTTTATTATTCTACTTTTGTCTAATCTAATTTTTATATATTAAATGAAAAATTATTGTCTAAATATGATGAGTTTTATTGTTATTTAGTAATGTATGAATGACTAAATACAAAGTTATATATATATATATATATATATATATATATATATATATATATATATATATATATATATATATATATATATATATATATATATATATATATATATATATATATATATATATATATATATATGCGCGCGCGCGCATGTATAACTCAATAAAAAAATTATAAAAAACTGAAATAATCAAAACCGAACTAAACCGCATTTATTTGGTTTAGTTTGATTTGATTTATAAAAGTCAACCGAACCAAATCAAACCGCATATTTTTTTCTCTTACGATTTGAATAATCTTTTAGTTTAAAATCACCCAAACCACACTGCATACACTTCTATATAAAAATATCAATATATTCACACCATTGTGAACTCTATACAACTTATTCAAATCAAATAGGTGTCACCATTTATATCCAAGTCAGCTGTAATAACAAAATCGTACTTATCCACTAATGATCTCAATGAACACGTTAATGAAAATAACAATTCTATGGAGTGCTTATGACATCAAAATTCTTTATTATCAATTACAATTGGAATTACAAATCAGAATTTAAAGCAATTGTATAATATAAATCTAACCAATATAACTCCCAAACAAATTAATAAATCAAGGTTAATATATTATTATAACTAAAAAAATGCCAAACATTTCTTAATTTATTCATATTTGAAGATGTATTTTATTCAATTATTACATACAAACCCATGATGTATGCCTCAAACACATAGCTCAATTGATGAACTATATGACAAATTACACAAGCCCATCATGCAAGTCCCAAACAACTTGAGATTGAGTAGGGAACATAAAGGACTTTAATAACAATTTTAAAAACAAAATTATCTCACATTCCCAATTACTTAGGGGTAGCATTAACCAATCTTTGCACATAAATCTTTGCAAACTCCACAAGTTTATTAGTTTCTGGTAGAACTCCCTTGACAGCAGGATGAACAACAAAAGCTTCAACCCATTTCACCAAAGCAGGAGTCTTAGCTTCATCAAGCAACTTGATTTGTTCTATTTTCTCTATTGCCCTAATCCAACCCACAAAGCACCCTAAACCAACATCAATTAATCCAACTTTATCTCCTCCAAAAAAGTAATTTCCTTCGTTATTGCACTTGTTGATCTCATCTTCCAACGTCACAAACACTTGTTCTACTTGCTCAAAATGTCTCTTCTTTGATTCTTCATCTTGAGCAATTAAACCATTTCGTAGGGAATTGAAAAGCTACTCGTCCAATTAGAAACAATAACTCAGTGTTAAAATTGAACATCTTTCGATTACTAAAAATATTTTAACCTTTATTTATTTTACAATCATATTAAATAATGGGACTTGACAAATGGTTGTTACAATGAAACTTAATAAAGAAGTCCATAATTTAATCCCAGTCATTAAAAGTTAACAATATTAATATATGTTATTGGAATAAAAATACAAATAAAATCTACAATACTACTCCCTCTCTAATGAATTATAAGTAAATTTAATTTCTTTTTATACATTTAATAATTAATGTATTAAGAGTCTATGTGATAACATATTTTTTGAGTTTATAGTTTATGGTTTATAGCTTATAAATTCATATGATAATAAAAGACTTATTTTGTAACAGTTTATTCATCACGAATTTAGAACTTATTTTTCAGACGTTATTTTAAATAGCATTTTAACTTATAACTTATAACTTATTATTTTTCTTTCATTTCTACTCTTATTATTTTATCTAAAATCCACTACTATCCTTTATAATTGATTTTAATTTAAAATAAAACAATTATATATTAAATATCTTTTATATTATTTTAATTTATCAATTAATTAAACCACTAATTTTACTAAACACTTTAATTAGCTTATCAGCTATAAATTGTCAGTCATCAGCCATCAACTATAAACTATCAGTCATCAGTTATAAATTATAAATTATCAACTAGTTTATCACTCAATCTTTATTTTTACCAAACAAAATCTAAGTATCAAATATATAAAAAAAAATCAAATCTATTCATAATTTATTACGGGAGAATAGATTAAGATAATCTCTTATGTCTAACTACCTTATTTAACTATTTTTAAGCAATAAATACTAATATGTTAAATGTCAATTCGTTAGTTTGTGTTAGAGGTGAGAATCATACTCCAAATTACAATTAATTATATGAGCTATTTTAATTATAATCTCAACATTTTAAATTAATATGGATTTTTTTATCGAAAACACTTATTTTGTTTACACATTTACAATTTACACATATTTTGATAAGGGATGTCATTTAACCACAACCTTTTCAAAAAGACTTTAAATATAAATACTCGAACTCTTAGTTGAACTATTAATTTGTTTGAGGAATTATTAGGAATATTGATATAAAGTTAAGGATTGTATATCTTTGTGAGAGACAAATCATTTATTCAAGGTTTTAGGTGATCAAGTCGTGTGTCTCTCACAAATGTGTTTAATTCTACTCTATGTATTAATGTTTCTAGTATAAACTCTTCTCTAACAAATTGTATTAGAATCTGATTCATGAAAAAGACTGACTTAATATCGAAATGTCTAAGAAGAAGTGTTTCGTTGCTCAAGAAGAAGTAACAGTAGTACAAATGTATGTGGAAGAGTATGATGGACTCACACTTAAGAGAGAGTGTTAGAATAATAATACGAGTGTGAATAAGTAGAAAAATAGTTTTATATTGAATAGAGATGTGATGACTTGAGCACCTTAAAATTTTAATAATAATATAAGTGTGAATAAGGGTGTTGTTATCTCTTCTTAGACAACGAGACACTATACTAAAATACAAGATGTAAAAAATTTCAATATTATGTGTGAATTTGAACACGGCAGATTCTTTCTACTTTAAATATGATTTTTAACTAAAGCATTAGATCTTTAATTCTTTTTTAGTCTTTTGTTCTAGGTGAAAATATTTTTAAAATAACCTCAACTTGAAGGAGAACATTGATATTTACATCTAACTTCCTATTATGTTCTAATAAGACCATATATTAATTCTACTAATAATTTCATGTGAAGTTTTTGCAATTGTTTTTCTCTTGATAATAAATATCAAGACCAAGAAAATGAATATAAAATTTTCATAAAATTTATTATAAAAATGATAAGAAACATAAATACCTTGTCATCTATGTAGGCAACCCAAAATCTAGCCATGGCTTTATCAAAAGCATTTGAAGGAAGGATAGAGGGAGCACCATTATCTTTCCAAACTTGATCAATATACTCAATTATGATTGAAGATTCACAAATGATTTTATCTCCATGACTGAAAACTGGAATTTTCTTGTATACAGGATTGGACTGAAGAACCAAATCACTTCTAGGAAAGAAAGTTTCTTCAATATTGTCATGTTCCAAACCTTTGATGTTAAGGACAAATTTTACCCTACATGTAAATGGACTGAACCAACAACCCAAAAGCTTCAACTCATTAGTGGCCATCACTTAAAAAGGAAAATATTATAGTTCTACTAGATAGGAAATGGAAAGAAAGAAGAAAGTTGATAGGTACTAGACTTGTAAATAGTATTAAAATATGAAAATACTATATTGTGATAACAATAATTCAAGGAGGCCAACGGGTCAATATTGTGTGCATTCTTTATTAAGAGCAAACAAGTGGTATCTTGTTGGCTTTCACGTGGCTTACTATAGCCGACAAAACAACTCTCCACCTACAACGTGATCTTACATAAAAATATGTTTTAAAATAATTTTTTTATCAACAAATTTCAATGTAAAGTTAATTTTCTATTTTAACTATACATTCTCACAATTATTATATACATTATTTTAAGAATATTTTTAAAAATTTGTTTTCATCAGTTAAAAGCCCAAGTAACTAAAACCCAATTCACCTTAAATTCACTTTTATTTATTTCAATGTATAAAAAATCAATTCATACAAAAAGCAAATTACATTTTTTATTATTGTTTTTCACTATATTTACTTTGAATCTTGAATTGATTTTAGTATTAGAGAGTTAATATTGCAGGACCATCTCGCATTACTTTATCGGATTCAATTTATCAATTGTATCTAACTCTAGTTCTTGAACAGAGTAATGACGTCGTTTGTGAGAATTGAATTTTGATTTTTCTACGAAAATTGATTTACCAAATCAATCTCGATCTAAAATCAAATCTCTACCAGAAGCAAAAAGAAAAGAGACAATAAATCCGGTAGTCATGTCTAAGCTACTTAATCCCTTCTCTGAATCAATCGTTCACCAATTATTTTCGATTGACGAATTCCGCGATACCGCATCATCCAACACATGTTTTTCGCGAGATTGTCTCATATGCTCATGACTGACACTAGTGTTCAACGAAACAGAGATCGATTGGAGTTAGGTTTTTTAGATTGCGAAAAGATCAATGAAATTCCAAACTATGATCTACCTCTGATTATTACCGTCACTGGTCAAAACCTAACAGAACTCCTCGTGGATGACGGTAGTTCTTGCAACGTCCTCTATGCGGACAAATTAGAGTTGTTATGCATCTGTCAAGCGGATCTGAATCCGTATAACGTGGGAGATTTGTTAGCCTTCAACGAGTGGATAACTCTCCCTTAAGGATCGACAAATATGAAATTAACGATTGGAGAATGAGCATGCGAAAGAAAGGTAATCCTCAACTTCCTCGTAATCCTGTGCAAAAGTGTCTTCAGAGGTATCTTGAGGAGATCCTTCTTAGTGAAACTAGATACAGTGGTGTTGTCGGTCCACATGAAAGTAACCTATCTCGATATAAAAGAAAGGTTGACCATTATCAGCATCGACCTAGAGAAGGCTAAATGAGTCAAAGCATTTATCCAAAAGGACATTCTCACATCGACTTTAGGGCTAGAAGAAGATTCAGGGGGATAACAATACCTTCGACCTAGACGCACACGAGGATGAATTTAGACCCACTCTAAATGGTGAGTTCAAATCTATCCATAGAGGTAAGGTCCACAATAGTCAGATATCTCCAGGAGAACGCACGCCTTATTGTTATCTACCCCACCATATGCCCGAGATTGACCCTAGTGTGTCATGTCATTGGTTGAATGTAGACACTAGTGTCTACTATGTCTCTCAATGGTTGAGAAGGCAGTCTTCAGAAAAGGTTGAAGCCACCGCAATATGGGAAAAAGGCTTGTAGGATGCCAAATTTATTTCTAAGGTGAATTATACAAAACGGCTCTTAAACTTCTTTCTATCAAGAAGGCCTCAGAGAAGTGGAGAATGTGTATTGACTATACAGATCTCAATAGATCTTGTCCAAAGTATTTTTAACCGCTCCAAAACATTGGCAGACTTGTAGATAACTCTTCCGATTACTAGCTACTATCCTTCCTTAATGCCTACTCCGGGTACAATAAATACATATGTGCGAGCCCGACCGGATAAAGGCAACCTTCATGATCGAGCATCGAAAACCCCTTAATATGAGAGAAAAAACCACGAGTCATCCAGACCAAAGAAATAGTTTCACTATAATCAATTGAGGGTACACGAGATTCTTAAAGTGATTCACAAAATAGTGATAACAACCACAAATCACAAAGCAAACTAGCTTACAAATAAGAATCAAAAAGCCAAAAAATTACCCAAATTTGCAGCTTCAATGCGAAATAATTCTTTTAGCCTGGACTTTGTTTTGAAGATCCCAACTCGTTAGATATAGGTGTTGCGAATCTACCCTCCAAATTTGAGCTCGATCTGATGGCTAACAAATTGGGGATCGTCGATTTAGTGAGACTAGTGCAGAAAAAACAGGAATGAGTTTCTCTCATTTTTTCTCTCTTTTGAATCCTTATTTTCTCTCTATTTCTCTCAACCCTAAATTGACGCTCTTCACTTAAATAAGTGATACAGATGGGCTATTCATATTTGGGTATTTCTTCATATAGGAAAGGAGCCCAAGCCCAATAACCATGGCGATTTCTAAGCAGGACTTGATCAGTTATATGGAGAGACATGCTTTCATAGAGATAATCAATATTATTTGTGACATGATAAGTATCCCTTGAGTCAGAGTACCAATTTTGATTGCTCAGATTAAGGTTACTACATCCTTTAGATCATGTGCTTGTAACACCTCGTTTCTCATATTTTAATTTTAATTGAGTTTAATATTGATTTTTATGAATTATTTGTGTGCTTGGGTATTGTATTAGGAATAGTTTAAGTGTGTAAAAATTATTAGAATTTTTCGTTAATTTTAATTAATTAAAATAAATAAAAATAAAGGTTTAAGTGGAATTGGAAGGAAAATAGAAACTATGAGGAAATAAGGGAAGTGGAGATAATTAGAAGTAAGTTGGGGGGGGGGGGGGGGGGGGGTAAGATAATGATTATTAAAAGATTAAATTAGGTTTCTTTTTTAATAAGAAGGGATTAGTGAAGCTTATTTGGTTCAGTACGTGCAATTGAGAAATTAGGAGAAAGAAGAGCTTTTGTGGTAGAGTGCAAAACAAGGGTTGGAAGGAGATGATGCCATTGATTAGATTACTATTGGAAAATTAAGGTAAAGGGGAGAACTACTCTTATATGAGTGTGATTTGCATGAAGGATAGAGAGGGGCCTCACCCTCCAATAGGTTTCCATCTTTTTCACCATTGTTGAAGTTTGTATGTTTTGGGGAAGAATTGATATGAACTCTTTTATTATTTATATGATTAATATGAAATTTGTGCTCTTGTTTTATGCTGTAAATTATGTGTGATGTACTTGTGTGAATTTGTTTATGTTGCTACTATTGGTGTGTGTTTTTGGTGTTTTGAACATAAACTTGAACTCATGTCAAATTGGTGGATTGAATGTAAAATCAATGATTATGCGAAGTATTAATCATGATATAAGGTATGTTTATTGACATCTATGTGAATTGGGTGAACCGGCATCGAAATTGGAGCTTTGGGGGAGCTCCAATAGTGAAAGTTTGTGTTCTGATTTTTGCATGTTCGCGTGTTTTCTCCTGGAGAGACCAAAGGCTTGCTTGGCGAGTTGTGCAAAAGGGAGGGGGATTCTGGTTTTGAGACTTCGCCCGGCGAGGTTGATAGTGCAGAGCTAGTTGTTTCGGCTCGATTCATCGATATCGTATTGTTTTCCAGTGTGTGTTCAATTCTCTTGAGTACTGACTATCATGGTTGAGTGTTGTTTGGGGTTGATTAATGAGTTGATATTATTTTACGTGATTTTAATAATTAAATGCATTTATATGTTTTATTAGGAGATGGAATCGGGTGATGCGGGACCTTATGTTGTGGCAATGTTATATTGGTGTAATTGGTTCAGAAATGAAACTGTTGTTGATTTATGCAAGTGAAGGTTGAGATGAACCTTGTATGATGTTTAATTTTCATTCATGCATCATATGTGTTAGAGTCGATTGTTGATGTTGCCATGTTCAGAGATGAAACTAGTGCTGGAGTCGAGTGTTGTTGTTGAATTTTTAACAGGGATGTTTATTTTTGTCATAAGATCTACATTATTTGGTTTTATATTTGGGTCATTTTAATTGGCTATTTTATTAATTTAGGTTTTATTAAAATGGTTATTTAATAGATGATTGACTAATAGTGTGAATCTAAAAATGAACAATTTCACCCTTGAATGTTGGATTATTTAATTAATTTTTTTAATTGATTAAACTATTAAATATTGGACATTAGGAAAATTAATTTGGACAAAACACTTTTAAATCATTTGGTGTTATGGAGAAATTGTGATTATCTGAATTATTCATTTGCGACTCATTATATATTTCAAATTATAAACCAAAAATACCATTTTCATAATAAGCAAATGAAAAAGGTCTTGTTGGGAGTATGCCTCTCATTATCCTGAATATTTGGATGCTCGATGTATAGCCCGTGGTCCAGAAACTTGTCTTCCTTATAAAATAATTAATCTGATACGATCGAATGTCACGAGCCCTAAGTAGTGAAGAAGGAACATTTGATGCATGTCTCTTTGTTTCGAGTACAAGAACACTTGTTGTATGACTTAACAGTTCAAAGTTCTCGTTTTCAGTCATGGACTTTAGTTCGATTGTCATCGAATATCTTTCTCAAATAATGGACGAAAAAAGATCCTGTTGAACGTATGCCTCTCATTACCATGAGTATTTGGATGTATGTTGTATAGCTTACAGTCTGGATACTTGTCTTCCGACCAAAAACAACTACAACCAATCAAACTTTATTTTTCTGTCTTATGGCAACACAAATTCTTTTTCATAAAACGAACATGTTACATCCGTTCTATCGCAATACAAACTAACACTTAAGCCTCTCACGTGCGAGCATACAAGCTATATTTAACTACTAGAATGTGATACAAGTGCATCTATTCTACCGCAATACAAACAAACACTTAAGTCTCCCTTGCGCGAGCATACTTGCAACGTTTAATTGCTAGAAAGTGATCTTAACATCGTTTAATAAATTCAACCAACAAACACTTATTCTCTACTTTAACTACAAAGTTCTGATTTTCTCATTGCAGCATGAGAATACATAGACACACGTGATTTTAAAATCTTGGCGAGGATATTAATTAAAAAATTATTTTCCACCTTTATAAGTCAAATAATAAATCGGAGAAATTGTAAGCAAACTTTTAGAAAACACCTACATACACAAAACGATCAAAATAGTTTCCGATGTAAGGGGTGTTAATACCTCATCTTGCATAATTGACTCCCGAACCCGAATTTTATTGTGACGACTATTTTCTTTTTATTTGTGGGGTTTTATCGATATTTTTCCTTTAATTTAAAATAAATAAAATTAAATGGTGACTTTATCTGTATTTCGAACGTTTCTTAGGCTCGAGTCTTTTTCGCGGCATAACAATCATTATTGGAAAATTAATGCGCATCTTTATCTATAAGCACAAATATATTCACATCATTATTTTAAGCTGTATACAACACATTCAAATTAAATAAGTGTCATCGCCTATCTTCAAAGTCAATTGTAGTAACAAAGTTCCAAACAACACATTAGTGAAAATAGCAATTGTAAATTGCAGTTACAAACCGCAATTTTATGTATCTATCCAACCAATATATCTCCCCTAAACAAATTAGTAAATTAAGATTGGTATATTATTATAAATTAAAAATTGCCTAACATTTCTTAATTTACTCATATTTGAAGATGTATTTTATTCAATTTATTGCATACAAGCCCATCATGCATGTCCCAGACAAATATCTCAATTATTTGAACTAAACAACAAATTACACAAGCCCATCATGCAAGTCCTAAACAACATGAGATTGAGGAGGGAACATAAAGGACTTTAGATAACAGTTTTAAAAATAAATATATCTCACTTTCCCAATTACTGAGGGGTAGCATCAACTAATCTTTGCACAAAACCCTTTACAAACTCCACAAGTTTATTAGTTTCTGGTACAACTCCCTTGACTGCAGGATGAACAGCAAAAGCTTCAGCCCATTTCACCAAAGCAGGAGTCTTAGTTTCATCAAGCAGCTTGATTCCTTTTATTTTCTCTGTTGCCCTAACCCAACTTATATAGCATCCAAAACCAATATCAATATATCCAATTTTATCTCCTCCAAAAAACTCCATTCCTTCATTATTGCACTTGTTTATCACATCTTCCAACCTCATAAACACTTGCTCTACTTGCTCAAAATGTTTCTTCATTGATTCTTCATCTTGAGCAATTAAACCACTTCGCATGGGATTGAAAAACTATTCATCCAATTGAAATATTACACCAAAACAAAAACATAGAAACAATATCTCAGAGTTAAAATTTTGTAGTATATATCTTAATTTAAACCAAGAAAAATGAATATAAAATTATCATAAAATTAATAAAAAATGGATAAGAAATATAAATACCTTGTCATCTATGTAGGCAACCCAAAATCTAGCCATGGCTCTATCAAAAGCATTTGAAGGAAGGATAGAGGGAGCACCGTTATCTTTCCAAACTTGATCAAGATACTCAACTATGATTGGAGATTCACAAATGATTTTATCTCCATGACTGAAAACTGGAATTTTCTTGTATACAGGATTGGACTGAAGAAGCAAGTCACTTTTGGGATAATAGCTTTCTACAATGTTGTCATATTCCAAACCTTTGATGTTAAGGGCAATTTGTACCCTGCATGTAAATGGACTGAACCAACACCCCAAAAGCTTCAACTCATTAGTGGCCATCACTTAGAATGGAAAATATTATAATTCTACTAGATTTGAGTGTACAGATAATATAATAAATATGACAAACTTTATAGTGTATTCAAGGAGGGGGGCTGTCACGTGGCTTATAACGAAGAATTATCCACCTACAACGTAATCTAAAAATTTATTTTTTAACTGGTACGATACTCTTGCTTTCGCATGGGTATCGGTCTGACATTCTTACTGAGTTGAGCAGATTTCATTTAAAAAAAAAATTAAATGCTATAATATTATGTATGATAAAAAATAATATAAATAAAAGAATAATTTAATTTGTAAAAATTATATTTTGCATTATTAATTTGTGCAATGAGTATAAATCAATAAAATGGAATAATTTGAATTAAAGAAATAATGTTAAATTGAAATAGTAAGAAAAACATATCATTCTTATTTATATTATTGATACTATATCACTTAAGTTTAACATTCAAACACATATAATTTTTAAGTATCATAAACCTTATATGTTAACTGCAAGTTTCCAACAATACATGCTACCTCAGGTAAAATTGTATTTTAGATACCAAAATATAGCATAAAGTGATAACACACAACAACACATGTTACTTCAATTGGAATTACCTCAGAACTATTTACATTGTATTATCACACTTTATCATAGCTCTACAACAATGCAAAAAAATGAAAGCAGAGGTTGCTGTAAAGATCTTGTTGTAGATTTATTTTCCCAAATGCAACCAATACATGCTCATGGCGCTAACAAAATTTCAATCTTACACTACCAACAGTTACATCCAGCAAACATGGGTAACTATAAAACATCACAGTCACAAAGACTTGCATAAATTTGAAGAAGAGGTCATGAATGAAGGGAGAATAGCTTCAATTGTATTTCACAATTGTTCAACAGTTATAATTGTCACTTGTACGACGGTATAGTCAAATTGTCACATAGTGATAATAACAAAAGTATATGAAACAAACATACTTAATTATCTAATAAGACAGTAATATATAACATTCATAAGTTTCATGTTACACAAAATAAGGTGTTCACCTAATAACAATGGTGGGGCAACTTAAAATCATTGTAACGTTGCTAAAGACACTCATAAGAAACCAAAATACCATAAGTTTTGACATAAACATATGTCCTTTCTATTTAAATAAAAAACCTTAACATTATCCTACCACGACCGCCAACCCTCAGTTACATTTCCTCGCTCCACCGATACATATCTCGTCCACTGGTGGGTAATAGATGCCGAAGTGTATTGTATCACCAACCTTCAGATTGGCTTCCTTGGCATATCCATACCAGTCACCTAAGAGGTACCTTTCCATACTCCCTTTCCGCTTTTTCAAAAGGCAATAGTACGGGACTCCTTTGTCGTAATTTAACAGCTTAATAAACAAATATAGATGGGTGAATAAAATTGTGTTTGTATAGTTTTGTTACCAATATTCCCAATTTAAAGGTATAGATACACATGAGTTTTTTTACTTACAAGGGCATTGCAGCGCATGATCATGAGATCCGAAACAACTCGAGTCCAGCTTTGTTCTAAACTCTTCTCAGCAACAAGGGTATTTGTCCTGTAATATTTCAACAGAAACAACGAACTTTGTTATAGTGTGTGAGTGGCCAGATTCCATATTTCAACAAAAATCAGGAAATGCATATTACTTATATGAATATCATAAACTGTTTCGCATATGCTAAATGTTTGTTTTCAGGTTCATCCGAAGGAAGATAACCCTAAATAATCACTGTACAAAATCGTTTTCATCATCGTTGTAGCATAAAAAACCTGATACATGAGTTTCTAACCCATTAATCGTCAGCAACATTATAAATGACCACAAACAACCATTGTTAAACACACATGCAGATACAAACAAGTTAGCATTTTAACAACTGAAATGACATGCAATCAGCGATAATATAGTTCTAACATTCACACTTACCGTGATGTGTTTTCATATGAGATTGTTATGGTCTTCGGGCAGTCTCTGGCGGCCATGTTTGGATGATCCGAAGAGGAGAAAGTGCATTGTGTGGGGAGGGTTAGGATTGAAGACAGTTGTGTTTTGTGTACAAAGGGTGAAAATGTGAGTATATGTATAAGTGGGCTCACTTTTTGTTTTAATATTGCTTAAATCTTGACCACTGATCTTGTTGCAAGTATAAAATAATAACAAAATTGTAATCTTTATTTTGTTTAAAAAGATATAATAATATAAACATATAACATAAAAAGAAATAATTTGTATCTATTAGGGAATATTTTATTGTCAAAAAAGAGATAGAGAGTCAAATGGGTCATTGGGCCGCTGTCAAAGAAGGAATGGAAGTACAAAAGGGACATTCTAGTGATAATAGGGTTAAAATAGGTTTGCATTGAGATATACAGGAAAAGCGCTTATGTTAAAATTAAAAATTGCAGCTTACCATAACACGGAGAAGTAGTAGAAAGAAAATCTCGATTCAGCTTCCGGTTGAAGATGAAGAATCGTGGGGTCAAACGACATGCATGTGGGTAAGTCAGTAGTTATCGATCTTTAAGTATTGTTAATTTTGTTGATGGAATCGATACTGTTATAGTTAGAAGTTATATAGGTTGTGAGTAATATATATGCATGACGAAAGTTGTTGCAGATCTGCTTCGGAGAATTTGTCATCGGTTGAAATCCAAAAGATCGAAAAAAAGTATAACAAATATGTTGAATCTTCACGTAAATTTCTCCAACAAACCAATATAAAGATGAATATCATTGGTTTTATGGAATATTATTCTCTGTCTGGAATATGTCTTGATTCTCCACCAAAAGGGTAAGGTTCTGATGAACGTAAAGTCGGAGGAAGCAAATGTAATGTTAAAGCGAAAGGAATTAATAACAGTTCAGCAGGCGTCAAAGGGACAACAAAGTCAGGGTAAGTTTTGTTTTTGGAATTGATATATTTAAAAAGGCATGGATGCTATTAAATGTAGGTGTTTTTTCCTGTTGTATAACAAATTTATGTATATATTATTATTGTCATGATAATAATGTCGCAAAATATTATGTATATATTATTTACGTACAATGCGATAATAAGGTTATAAAAGTATGATTTACGTAGGTTTTTGGTTGGAAGTTCATTATGTACAGATTACTAGGTCTTATGTGGCATGTTCTATTTTTGCATAATTATAGATAATACAATTATAATGGAACCCAACTATATTGTTGTGTATTTTCTATGATGTGGTTATGTTGGAAAAGTTTAACAGTATTGAAAATCTGTAAATAACATAGTATATGATGTAGTTTTAAAGTATATTTAGGATGGGTAAAATGTATTGGATAAGTTATATTGAAGAAATACATTAACATTAGTATGCATATATTTGGTTTGGTACTTGAATCAAGAAATTTACTCCAATGTATGTTAAAGAAAACGAAGAAACATGGAGCCGGGTTGTATCTAATGCTAAGGTTATGAGGAGGAATGTGTTGGTAAGTAATAGAAGTTAATCGTTGTCGCAGTATATTTAATTTTTCCAGGGTTGAATGTCATATAATTTAAGTAAATGTTTGCAGCAACTACCATATGAAGTGATTAAGAAGTGCCTAATGGGACCGGTCAGCTCGATTGCCTTATATGATTCGGATAAGGGTATCTCAGAAAATTGTGTAGTGAAAGTGAGGAATGATGACGAAGGCGAGAAGTATCTCACAACTGGTTGGTATGAATTTGCTAAACAGAAAAAATTAAAGAAAGGAGACATTCTGCATTTCTGCATTCGATATCCTCCAGGTGATGAAATACTAGTTTATGTTGACCCGGGAAAGAATAGACAGTGAAGCAGATTGTGTTGGATATGTAATGGGAAAGAAGGATTAGTTGTCTGTGTTTTTTGTTTATGTTGACTCCGTGTTTTTAAATTTGTAAGGTTTGAACATCTGTTAAATATTTTGGTCAAGTATTTAGTAAACGATGGGTGTTATGATAATGTTAAATTTTGGTAATCAGTTTTTGGCATGGTGTACATACTTTGCTAAAATATTTAGATAGTTGATGTTATAATACTAAAAGTAAAAAACATGAGTTTAACTGCATGTTTTGAGTTATATTTGCACCAGTAACACCGTCTTCCCAATAAAACAAAACACAAACAACAATATTGACACATATATATATACAGTAAGGCCAAATAGTTCATATCCAGTATGCAATGCAATTTCATTCAAACATGTCAAATGGTACAAATTCAAAGATCCATGTTTGGTTCACAAACAAAGGCATGGCAGTTTGTCTACAATGCAAATCACAAATCAATTTCAAGTGAAAATATCAGTTTTGAAATCCAAATTAGACTGCCTCTAACTCACATTAACAACTGCACATTCCATTTTCTTAACATCTCATACTAACTATTAACCAAACATCTCATGCAACTAATAGTCACTAACCGAAATTAGCTAAACAAACTAACCGATTCACTTAACCTCCATCTATTCTAACTGCAACTTAATAGAGCAGTTAACAGTTAACGGATTTTCTAATATAACTAACCTGCTTCCCTCATATGCCTAGTCAAACCTCTCAATTTCATGTCACCTTCTTGTTTATAAGACACCGGAACACGAAATGTTGATTGATGTGCAGCAATCTCAAAATGCAGCAACCTTACCATTCAAAGAGACATCAGAAATAAGAAGTTGCAATACGAAAGAAGTGAGGTCTTCTCCATTCAGTCACTTTGCAAGACCAAAATCATATGTATGATCCACACAAAGAACACATATCTTTTGATAACATAGCACATGAAAGTTGGAAAAATTGAGCTTTCAAAGGGTAATGCTACGTACCTAGCCGAATATTGTTTTCGTTGGTGCAGAATATATTGGAACACTGAGAATTTACATTAAATTATATTCAGTAAACATCACACGAATTTCATTTCATTTTTATTTTACTTTTCTTAGTATAATAGAATATGTAACACCTTAAGATCTCGGTGGATTACATGGTTAGAATGCAAGTAGTCTACCGCTATCAACAATTGAGTTACCCACTTTCAGACCTTCTGCACTTCAAATTGGAATTCCAGAGTGAGTAATGAATATTCACAATGAAATGTTAAGGAATTGACTATTAAGCTATTAATTACCTCCTTTGGAAAAAAATTTCCGCAAGCTTTCTTAATGCTCTCGGCCCTCTCCACAAAGCATGCAGAGTACCATCGTTAGGAATTTGTGTCAATGATAATTTTCCAATAGAGACGGTTATCCCATGTTGATATAGAAATGCATAGCAAACAGAACGTTATGATTAACAGTCCGAAATAAAATGGTATAAGAATCAAATATAGCTGGTGTGTGCTTAGAAACATAAAAGGAACAACATATATTTTTAAGACAGAAAAGGCTTAACATTAAATTCAGAATATACCAAAAAGTGATGTTACAGACTCATGTACTACACATTCTAAAGCAAGAATAAAATGACGCAGATTAACAAAAGAGCATACCTAATATTTTAATAATCATATATTGCCGAAAACTTCCTTGTAAATAACATTTGTAGTTGTTACTTTGAATTTTCCATGTTCATCATGTATCAATATTTTAATTCCTTGTTTTGTTGTTACCATTGATAGTGCAACATATATTTGACCATAGGTAAATACATATCTTGGCAAGTAGAGACCTATGTTATCCAAAGATTGTCCCTGTGATTTGTTAATCGTCATGGCATACGAGACAATAATTGGGAATTGTTGTCTATTTAACTTGAATGACCATGGTGACTGCGACGGTGACATATCCATCCTAGGGATGTAAACCAAATTTCCAGAACCCTTTTCTGGCATTATCCAAGCTTCAAGGACATGGTTTTCCATGTTTTTTATGATTAGCCTTGTGTTGTTACGCAAACCTTCTGACTAGTCTATGTTTCACATTAGCATAACAGGTGTTCCTATTTTTAACTTTAAGTGATGGTTAGGCAAACCTAGCGTACGTAGGGAACTAAGGAATTCCAGTGTCAAGATGTCAAGTACTTCGGGCACATGGATTTCGGGCCTATCAATTGAATTTGAACTGTAGTAGTCACGTATGTCTCCTATTTTCGGAACATAAATAAATTAGCAAATAGAAGTCAATGTATATTTGACAGTAAAAAGAAAAAAAATGGAAGAATATGACAACCTTCCATTAAAGCAAGAATGTGGTAGTTGATGTCATCCACAACCTCTAACGTAGAAGCGAGAATTGCTCGACCCTTGAGGTAATCGTAGGAATGATAATTATTAATAAAATTAGGATATATACTATTCACAATTCCAACAACAGGATCATGAAAGTCCGTCATCAAAAGTTCAGGGGGAATGTCAATTTCTGCAACACCATTGTTAGGTTATGATACTTTGCCTTCGCCTATTCGCAAAATCCAATCCGAAAAATCTACAATTTCCTTTTTATCTTGGTCTATCGGACCCGAATGCAAACACATGTTTTTTGTCAGCATTAAAACTTGAACTGAATGCCATATGTAAGATGAATTTATCGCCGAGTGAATAATATCTGAACGGCTGCCTCGTGGAACAACGGGTAAAATTTGTCTAAAGTCACCACTGAAAACTACAACCTTTCCACCAAACACATCCTTCAAATTATTGTACGTACTCATGACATCTTTCAATGTTTTGTCAAGTGCTTCTATAGCATGCTTGTGTGCCATCGGTGCTTCATCCCATATAATTAGCTTTGTCTGTCTTAGAAGGTCTCCAACATCATCATTGTATTCAACGTTGCAAGTAGAATTATCAAGCCTCGGTACAGGTATCTTAAACTCGAAATGTGCAGTTCTACCCCCTGGAAATAACAAAGAAGTTATACCACTGGTGGAAACGGTTAAACATATCTCATGTTTGGACCTCAAAGGTGCCTTCGGTGTTCTCCACATATAGGTCTTACCAGTACCGCCGTAACCATGAAGGAAGAAGACACCACCATTCTCTGACTGGACAACCCCCATTATTTTTTCACATATGCCTTTTTGTTCATCTAAGAAATGTTGAAAAGGAACAGGTAAAATAGATGGCCAGGAGGACAATGGCAATGATGTTCATAGGAAAAAAAATTTCAAGAATTACCAGTAAAAGCATTGGAGAGTCTTATAAATTCCAATTTCATAGCTGCAGAATCATAACTACATTCATCATATATGAGTCTGTTTTCTAATTGCTGCAGTACATAGGTGTCTGGATATGGAATGGGACTAAAATCTTTGAGAGTCCTTCTATTTGCCTGCATTATCTTCTCAATTTCTATTAAAGTCAGACTTTGCAATTCAGTCTCTGTCAACACCAAATTTGTACGGATGCAGCAGGAAAAACCAAGTTTAGAAGTAGTTAGATCAGACACGGGTTCAAGAAGAATGGACACACGCCTGTTGCAGTAACATGCTGAAAGTAAGGTAGCAGCCCAATAAATAGTTTGCATAAATAAGTGAGAGTGAGATATGAAGAAACTTGGATTTAGAGATAATAATCTTTGGGAATGTAAAAGACCATCAGACAACAGTTACCATGATTATGTCCAGACATGTGCTGGTCGATTAATAGCACCCGACAGTAGTATTACAACAAAAAGTCTGCGAAGAAAATGTCCTGAACCCCATTCACTTGCTTCCTTGATAGCAGATACATATTATTTATCATCCTCGAGAAAGCCCATTGCAAAGTATGAATGTCTAAATGTCTCATATTGGTTGTGACCAACTTTGCAAATATATTCATAACTTGTAGGTCCCTTGACTACCATCAACATCATCCTCAAGTAAAACAGTTCCCCAGTAGTCGGAGGAACCCATACCAAACGACCTATTGTAAACCCTCTTTTGTGTGGCCTTCATACCCTATTCCCCTTGTCATAAACAAACCTTGAAACAAACTGAGCATAAGCTAGTGACCAGGCTTCTTCATATTGTGCATTTGCGGCCAACCATGCAGTAAACATAGATTCTGTCACACTTACGTTTTCCAAAATATTTTCCATTCGATCGCGATCTGTATACTAAACAACCTTCTCACCCACTAAATGATAGAACATGCGCTCCACCACAAGTTTTCTCCCATGAATGTTGTAAGAGTAAATCTTCTAACACGCTTCACTCGGGGAGATATATCTGCAGTCCAGATATTGTTTGATTTCATCAACATGCTCTGTCTCATTTCCAGAAACAGATGTTGTTATCCTATCATATCCTTTATTTATATATTTGAAAAGATATTTAATGGATGTACTTTGGTTACACCATTCCATGTTTATATGTGCATGATATTTCAAAATAAATCTTGTATTATACGGGACCACATGTCGATTGTCCAATGTAATTCCATTTTTTTCAATAACATGTGATTTCGATCTTCTTCTGTATAAGGGATAGCCATCAGCATCAACAACAATATGTTCAATGAAATTTTTTGGGAAGTATTTAGTGCATTTCCTGTTTTTCATGCATGGTGAATTCATCCGCGATAACCCACGAGGTCCATGCATCATGTTCTCTTTAACTAAATTGTATAATTTAGGATGAACAATGGGGTCGGGAATTTTAGCACAAATGATTTTATTAATGTCCGAAGGTGCTGGATATTTGCTCTGAGGGTGGAGGAAAATCAAAATGTGTGCATGAGGAAATCCACACTTATGGAATTCAATGGCGTGCATAACTAAAAAAGGGTAATAGTTATTTAACATATAAAGTTGTTGGAACAAAACCTACTTCATAATTGAGATTTAATATAAAGAAGAGTACTTACATGCCAACATTTTTCCTAGAACATGGCGTTTTGTAATATCATCCATTAGTTCATCAAATTTGATCTTGAATACTTTTGTAAAAATATTTGGTCGATCGTGTGGCTGTAATCCAGTGTCAGACAATGCACGGGTGATTTCGGGCCAAGTTGGATTGCATGTAAATGTAACAAATAAGTCAGAAAATCCTAATCTACTTGAAATGGACATACCATCAAAATATAGTTGATCCATGTATCTTTTGCTTCCAACAAATGTAGACGGTAAGACCACATGCTTTCCGTTCTTTCGGCATTGATTCGGACTACCACTAACGCATTGATTAGTCAATCTATTATATTTTCCAACCCGTAACTTTGATTGATTATCTCTCAACCAATTAAGTCGTTCATATTCCATCATGGCGTAACCGTCAACTAAAAACTGTTGAAACAGAAGTCTAGAGTGAAGTAAAGTTTTTGCCTCATTGGTTCATTGCTGCAAACGGTAAGAAAGCCAGTCCTTTATGCTTTGACGATTTCTGCCAGTAATTGTCTTATCATGGCGATACTTGTGAAGTATATTTTTCCTATAACCATCTTCACCATACACAAATATAAGAGGGTATTGATATGCCAAATATGCAGGATAAAATTCATCTATTCGCTGCAAGCCACCTTCGCGTGGTCGAACAATAATGTGTCGTTTAGAAGCAGAATCAATATCTCCCATACTCAGGGCAGCAACCTCAGATATTGTTGGTTTGTTGTAGACACGACCATCCTCGAATCTATCAGTAATTAGCCTCAGCTTTAGGTCCAAGAAGGAATTAAGCTTTAAAACATCTCTTGCCATCCTAAAGGATTTTGCATGAACATTGCATTCATCTAACATGACCTTGGGGTTGTTAACAGTGTTGATTCGGATCACCTTATTATCCCTATACATTACAAAAAACGTCAAATATTAAGACAGGAAATATGGTGACAGAGGAAGTATACATCGTTATTTGATTATAAAACCTGAAACACTTCATTATGTTATCAACTACGTTGTCAGTATCATAAATATATACATGTGCATATTGGAGAGGTTGTCTTAATTCTGGGAGTAGAGTACCAATTTGATGACAGGTTTGACCGTGCAGTCTCAAAGTAGGTGGGTCTCTTGTTTTTGAATATGTTGTGTCTAATTCATTCCCGGAGACGTGAAAGAAAACATTGCGTTATAGGTTCTAATGTTGTTCTGGTAGTTTTTACTCTCTGGGAAGGTTTCATTATATAGCAGATGTTGCAATACCAATGGTGGGTCCTAAATAAAGGGTAATACAACTTTTCCACCACGACAACAACGATGGAACTTCAGATTAATTGGTGTTTTTGGTCTGCCAGTGCATTCACCGTACCACATCAATGATTGTCAACTTTCACATTCCCAAGTTCTGTCTCCTCTGTCAGAATAGTCTGAAAAAGCAATTCAACAAAAGTATGGAATGAAATTGTGTATTTATTCCTTTTCGGATTCAAAGTTAAACCTGAATGGTGTTCGAAATAGAGGTGTTAAGGTGCTTCACTAAAACAACTACAGTGAAGATTTATTTAATGAAGAATCAGCTAAACATAAAGCTATCGGAGTATAGTAATCATATTAGTTGACAACTTAACTTGTAAAATGTAACCTGCCTTGTAGATGAGAATCTACTAATGGTTCATACTCTGATTCAGACTCCATATCTGAACATCAATCAAGCTCATACCGTCACTGGAATTGGAGACTGCATCAACCGATGAGATTCAGAGGTTTCAGAGGTTGTATCAGGTGCTATATGATGATGAGAAGTTGATGCCCTTGAGGCAGACGCATAATCGATGGTATCTATTGTTCGAGCTTCGTGAGTGATACTCTAGAACAATGTTTCTGCATTTCCAAAAGCAGGTAAATTATTGGAAATAGGATGTTTGTGAAGACTGATAAATGATGTATCAATGCATATATTGTTATTAGATGGATTGATGTAACAAATTTCTTCTATGCACAAGTGGGAAGCACTTGCGCAGGAATTTCATGGATTGGACCGGTACCTGTTGAAGTGGAGTCGTTTGTCATATTATGCGACCTTTCCTTGTTATCCAAAATTAGTTTCCTCCTCTTTCTAGCAATAGTTGAATCAGAAATATTTTTGAAATGTTCATATGCAGTAGAAAAAGAAGTTGGTGCGTTCGATGTAATCATTGAAACAGAAGGTGGTACAAACAACAGACATTAAGTTGCCGAATTCAAACGATGTCGTGAATTTCTGCATGCTTTTAAAATGACTCTCCTCCTATGTCTGGCAACGGATGATTGAGCGGGATTGGTTGGAATGTAATATGGTAGCATGGCTTTAGGACAAAGTAATGTATAGAATAAATGGTTAAGAGATGTTGGTATTTGTGAAGAAATGACAGTTAACGCAGATAAAACAACAGACCTGCTACCAAATAGATTATTGTGCACACAAAACTCTACAGAAAATACGGAATAACACAGGATTGCAGTTTCAGAATGAGGAGCCAATGAATGTTTCTAAATGATATCACATTAAAAAATCATTGTAAGATCGGTGCTTACTGTTGCAACATGGAAAGTAGGAGTATAAGTCCAACTATGTATTTAAAAGTACAACTATGTATTTAACACCTTAATTATTCAAGTAATTTGAGAAAAAATAACAAAATTATTTTAATAAAAACAACTCAAGTTAAATATGTGTAAATAACATTAAAATAATAATTGAAAAAGAATGAAGAGTTAAAAATAAGAGTGTAATAATTGAAAGAAAAAGAGTAAATATGTATTTTAGTCCTTGAATGTGTGAGAATTATAATTTTAAAACATTAAAATTGCAAACATATTTTACAAAAAAAAAATTAAATTATTGTAGCTTTCAAATGTGCTTTTTATTAATTAATTTGGTCATCTAATTTTATTTGTATTAATCAATTTAATCTGTAATATTATTTATTTTTTTAAAAAGAGTTTTGAAATATATTACAATTTTGATACATTTATAATTATAATATTTAATTATAATTTAGATCATTCTATTTTATATGATTTATGAAATATTAAAAATATAATTTTTTTTAATCTAATTAAACATTTTAAATTTGAATCTAATCTAAACGATAAAACACTAATATTAGTTTTTTTTAATGTCGTTCATTATAATCCTCTACAAAAATACAGATTGATATTAAAAGATATAAATAAGGAGTGGTAAAGTGGGTAGTCCGCTCCATTAGGGCCCACTCTGTTTAAGCCCGTACAAAAGTGTAGTGAGGTGGGGTGGACAAACTTAGACATCCGAGTTCAAAAGTTAAATTCGTCCTGTTTACTAATGAATTGACGGGTTGGTCCGCCAATTTTTTTATTTTACAATTTAATTTATTATATCATTTACAAAAAAATTAATCATTACTAAAGAAGTCGACAAAAGATATTTTTTAACAACGCATAATATAACTTCAATATGTCTTAAGTTCATACACTTAAAATAAAATAGATAAAGACTAATTTCAAGAAAAACATATCGACATAGACTATAACACGATAAAAAATGTATCAAAATAAATAAATAAACAACACATATCATCATAATCCTATTTAAAAACTAATTACCAAAAAAACCCAATTAGTAATTGCACAAGACAAATAATGATAACATTTCAGTGCATAAAATATCACAGTACATAAAATAGTAGTGTATAAAATATTAACACTTGACTTCTCATTGCTTAAGTCATATAGACTATTATATTGACTGATTCTTTAATAGTTATATCTTAAATTTGTCACACGAATACTCTAATCGAATTCTTTCTTTTCTTAAAATTAACATTTGTTTCTAAAGAAAACATGTGAGTTAATGTATTGACAAATTAATAATTCTTCATGTCATACAATTGTTCTTGTATTTCAAGTTTTTCCAACCAATACATGTATTAGAAAGTTATATAAAGAACCTTACAATTATAATTCATTTTGTCTGTATAATAATTTAGAAAGTAATTCAATCACAAAACCCAAAGAAAATATTATTATTTTTATGATTAAAATTGTCTTAATTCTAAGTAAAAAATAAAACATTGTAACGAAAAGCCCACTGACAAAACCCGTTTTGCCCCGCCTAAATCGACTTTTTAAAATAGATTAAACAGAACGGATCAACTTAAGATACCGAACTGAAAATCTCAATTTAGTTCATAAAAAATATGGAGTCAAACTAATTGGCCAAAAATCATGACTTGATATAAATCGAATTCCACACTGATTTTGTCACCCTTAAGTATAAATCGTGGCTTGACCAAAAACAAAATTGTGAGCTTTATAGTTATATTTAAAGGCAAAAGAACTATTGTGCCACCCAATAAATTCAAGTCGAAATTGTCTATTCAATAATCAAAGCAAGCGTGCTGAGACTTTCAACAAATCATAATTTCAATCATGATATGGACGTTCACTTACTCTCCGATGGCTTTCTTAATCTTTTTTTCTAGATTCTAGAAACTAGTGTAATGACAGAGAATGTTTAAAATATTACCGTAGAAATATAATTTTTTAAAAGTCATACAATTAATTTGTTAAATACTTTTAAAAATCAATAATTTTTTAATATGTAATTCACTTTTTTCTTCTTCTGATTCTTAAAGAAATCGAGTCCTAAAATTATTAGTTCGTGTCGAGAGGACATGACACGATCAAATATTGCCTCTATCAAAAATTAAATTTGATATTTTTTTGAATCTTTATTTTTTAATATGAGTTCGTTCATCATTCGAGTTCAAAAACTCGTACCGAAAAATCATAAGACTGACCAAATTTTATTGTCACTTTTATTGACATTTTACTTGTACAAAAGTGAGTGACTTATGACACAAACTTACAATGACAAATGATAGTTAATGTAAGTAGTGAGATTTCTAATTATATACTTATTTATCACACTTGTAATTCTTCAGTTGCTAATGATTAGAAAATATCAATCGGTCTTTAAATAAACAGTTAGCATTCTTAATTTGATCACTCCCTTCTTTAAACCCATTATCTTGAAAAATAAGTAATTTCAATAAATTGGTATTAAGAACACCCATTCGATCCAAGCTTATATCAATGACATATGAAAATATAATCTCTAATCAATTCTCTACAAATCTATCAGTGTTTAAAGGAGAATACTATAGCAGATGGTGCATGTAAATGAAGGTCATATTCAGATTTCAAGATGTTCTTGAAATCGTGAATGGCGGCTTGCCTACATTGGAAGCCAATGCAACTAATGCACAGAAGGCTGCTCACCGTGAATTGAGCAAGAATGGTGAGAAAAGCTTGTTCTTGATCCATCAATGTGTGGATCCAAAAGTCTTTGAAAAAATTATTAAGAAAACACTAAGGGATCATGGGATACACGTAAGAAGTTGCTTGGAGGTGATGACAAAATTAAGAAGGTAAAGTTGTACTCTTTGAGAAAGTAATATGAGAACACGTAGATGAATGATGTTAAGTTTGTTTCAGATTTCTTTTCTAGATTGGCGTTGCTGACCAATCAAATGAAGTCATGTGGTAATAATATTACTGAATTGCAAAAGACTAAGAAAGTCTTGAGAGCCTTAATTGACAAATTCGATCATATAGTCATGTCAATTGAAGAATCTAAGGACATGTCTGAGATGATGCTTAGAAACTTGCAAGTATCATTGGAGTCCTAAGAGATAAGATTGAAGTAGAGTAATTGTGAGAAGGTTACAGAATAAGCCTTCTAAGCCAGATTCTTCAAGAAGGTGAAAAAAGATCAACAAAGGGAAAGAAAAATGGAAAAGGAAAACAAATGGAATGATGAAGGTGCTAGCAAGAATTCAAATAATCAAGGAGAGACAAGAAAGAATGGTGCCTCTCACAATAATAAATTCAATAAGAATGTTGATATGACGAAAATGCAAAGCTATTGTTTCCAAAAGTTTGGCCACTATACAAGAGAATGATACTTCAATAAAGAATCCAAAGCAAGTAACAAAGAAGCGGCACAATTTGCATATGTAGGAAATAATGACTATGCTGAGGTTTTACCAATGTAAAATACACATATGGCTCGAGATAAGACGAATGTTTGGAATCTTGTCACAGACTGCAGAAATCTCATGACATTGAACAAATACTAGTTTATCATGCTTGATAAATCAGTAAGAAGAGCCATTAGATCTCCTGATAATAGCAAAGTCACATATGAGAGCATGAGGAACATTTTTTGTGAAGAGGAAGGATGAAAAAGAAGAAATAATAAGTGATTTGATATATGTTCCTTCAATGGAAAGTAACCTGATTAGTTTGGGCCAACTTCTTGACAAGAACTACAACTTGCGAGTATAGGACAAGGAGCTAAAGGTGTTCGATGAAAACTACAAACTAATTTTTTAGCACCTCTATCAAACAACAAGACTTTCAAAATTATGTTCAACATGTTTGACATCCAATATCTTGCATCAAACACTACTGATAATTAAAACTAGATTTGGCATAAGAGGTATGGCCATTTGAGTTTTATAAATTGAGTCTAATGCATATGAAGAAAATAGTGTATGGTCTCCCTAATATCAAAATACCAAAGTAAGTACTTGATGAGTGTTATGTAGCCAAGAATACAAGTAAGTCATTCAAGCATTAATTGCCATAAAGTCAAAGTAGTAGTTAAAGATTGTTCATTCAAATGTATGAGGGTCATTTGAAGTGAAGTCCATGAGAGGTAACTATTATTTTCTAACCTTAATAGATGAAATTCACTGAGTATATATGGACTTACTTTATGGATAACAAAATTGAAGTATCCACTCAGTTTAAGAAATTTAACTCGTTAGTTGAAAACACAGATTGAATGTGACATCCAGAGATTGTGAACTGATGAAGGAGGTGAATATACTTTTATCCACTTTGCATAATTATATAAGATAAAAGTAATTGAGCATGAGATAATAGCTCCCTCCACACCTCAACACCGTGGAATTTCTAAAAGAAAGAATAAAAGCATATTGAACATGGAAATAAGCATGCTTAGGCTAGACAATTTCTAAACCATATCTAGGGAAAAACAACCTCAACAACAATACATATCATCAATAGATGCTTAACAAATAAGTTAATAAATGAAATAACATATGAAGCTTGAAAAAATCTAAATCCAAGTGTCGATCACTTCAAAAAATTTTGCTCACTTTGCTTTAAGCATGTATATGAGCAATTAAGAAGGAAACTGATTGAACAATATTCAAGGTTGTTGCCTATTTTCTATGTACAACTATACACAGTCAAAACTAGTGGCAAGTGGTAAAAGTAAGGGTATCACTACCACATATATTATATTAACTTAAGTTAATTTTCAATCTAGGAAATTGTAAAAAGAACATGAGTAAAGTTAATAAATAATTGATGGTTGCCACTTAGTTAGAAGAAACAAATTACAACTATGAAGTAAATGTTTTTAACATAGTATAATAATATGTTGGAAAATAATTTATTTAATGATTTCATTCAATATATGATTGTGATATGTTATGTCGTGTCAGATGAGGTCAGTTAATGACCTAGTAGTATATAGCTACCATGTCAAGGTATATGTGTTAATTCACTATGGAGAAAAATTCTAAGCCTTAAAATAGCATCCATGCATTTTTTATGAGTTATGTTTTCCCTTGTGGCTCTAGCTCCTTATCTCTAAAGTAAATATAGTGGAAAAATATTACTACTTGTTTTCTTATCCACATTTTTCATGAATTTCATTTATTAGAAGATTCCTCAATACTAATAAATTGTTATCTATTCCTAAGATGTTTAACTAAAGAAATAAATATATAACAACAATGCATATGAAAAAATAAGTCACTAATACCATATCATAACTAGGGGCGTCTTTGAGGATGTGCAAGATGGACTATTGCACATGGTGTTAGTGCAACTTCACCATTAGATGTTTGGTATGATGTCAAAACTAGTAAAAGTTAGCATTTCTATATGTTGGGTGGTATCTCTATGTCACATTTCACACTCTTACATTAAAGGTCTTAGGAATCATTAAAGACCACTTTAAAATTGACCAAAACCTTGAAAATTAGTTTTTTTGCATAAAAATTGCTTGTATGTGTCGGCACATACATGTTTCAGACCGTCACATATAACTCAATAATGAAGCTTGTAGCTTCTGTTTGCTACAGGCCGACGCATGCATCACATAGGTCAGTACACACTATAACTTTTTATATTATGTGCCGACACATACGATTTTCAGGCTGACACATCTATTGTAGTATTAAAGTGTGTAGCCACTGACTTGCATAGGTCGGCACATCTTCCTTTTCAGGCTAACACGTACTGTTAATTTTTTTTACTTATGTACTGGCACATACGTATTTTAGGTCAGTATATACTGTTTGATTGGGTCAATTTTTCAATTCTTTTTAATTCCAAAAATTACCTATTTGCACATAAACTTCTACAACTATAAATACATCATTCATGCATCATTCCAACTTGATGAAACTATAAACACATACCACTATTGCTCTTCACCTTCAAACTTAAATCTATGCATGCATATTGATAAATCACACATAATTATTGTTGTACCCCAAAATTTTCCCTCCCTTTTATTCAAGACATTCTCCTAGGATTCTCAAATGCTCAAGGTTGCTCAAGAATTGATCAGACATATTCTTCTCCTAAGCAATGGGTCCACAAATATGGTTTCATCTTTCACAAGGAAGTTTGGATTTCTAAGGTCTCAAATTGAATTCATGGTCTCTTATATGTCTCCAAGAATACTCATACCAAGTTTCATGTCTTGCATCACAAGTTTGCTCAGATGACTGAAAATCAACTGTATTGGATAAAAAGTCAATTATGGTCAACATACAGTCAAACTCCAAGATTTTCGGTCAACATCAACATTTTGAATTTATATTCATAATTTGATCAATGGTTGATCATTATTCATCAAGGAAAACTCTCAAATTAACAAAAGTCAAAAGTTGCCAAATTAGGGTTTCCTAAGGAAAAGTCAACTAAACTTTGACCAAGCATAACTTTCACATGATTCATAATATTTTCCATAAACAAAGCATATTTTGAAGGAAATTTAATTCTCTACAACTTTGCCTCTCTAATCTCAAGTCCAAAAATGCTTCATTTGAGAGATATGAGTCAATACATTATAGGTCATTTCAAAAGTCAACAAAAAGACACATTTTGTCAAGGCAACTTACATCAAGATAAATCTTCAAATGCAAAAATGGTAAACATAAATATTGTAGAGGACATCTTGAGATTTCCAAAAAGTCTAAGATCACCTTCAAATGATAAAAATTGAGAGATTTATGATTGATGCAAGTTGGGAAATTTTGAGCAAATGCATAAAGTTCAAATTGAGCAAACTTGAAATTTTGGGCTAGTGGGCTATTGTTTCAAAGTCCAAACGTGCTCTGTAGCTTATAGTGAACCTTAATACTTGTTCATACACCTCCCTTTAGTTTATTATATTTATTTTTTATTGTTGTTTTTTAAAATTCAAAAATAGAAGAAAATAAGATCAAGACTTATTACAAGAGTCCAAGCCCAACATTTGACCTAAATTATCTTCTATATATTGCATGCATTCATACAAATAAGGGGCACGAGGAAAAACTTGAAAAGATCAATATTCCAAAATTCAAAAAGTTGTCAAAACTAGGGCAATAGCAAAACCTTGTCTCCAACCTCTTACAATCAAATCCATGCCTTCTATCATATCCCTGAAGATCCCAGGCGGTCATCCCTACCATCTTTGAAGCCTAAAGCACGCAGGAACACCCTGTTTCATCCTTACCGGTTTTGGTATTGTTTTTTAAATCTAAACTTTTAGTTTATGCATTGTTAATTAATCTGGTGTGTTTACATGTGTTCATATCCATCATTAGAACAAGTTTTGTGCATAACATGTGAGCTCTAATGCTGGAAAAATAAAGTGCCATTGTTAGGGCGCAATCAGACCTTTACTTTAAAACTCATAGTATGATCGGTTTCAGAACAAAAAAACCTCACCATTGGATTCGGGAGGGTCGATTTAGGGGGGGTAGGGTCCATTTGAATCACTAACAGTTTCTATTTTGTAGGTTTGAACAAGCACCTAGTCGGAGAAGACGATCGTAGCTAGGGCTCCAGCGCTTCTCCAACCATCCTGATCAGAGTTATTTTATACATATTTTGATTTGAATAAATAAACCAATGTATGGCCACCCCAGTGGTAGAAGCGCGCGCGTTAAGGCATTACGGCACTAGGGCGTGGGTTCGATCCCCGCCTTTTGCAAAATTTCTTTGTTTTTTCATATTTTTTGCAGGTTTTATATGTATTGTAGCACGTTTGTTTTCTTGACACCAACAAGCGTTAGACGCAGTGCTAAAGAGGTGCCCTGGAGAGGCAGGGGTGTGGGTTCAACACCCACCCCAACATTCTTTTTCATTGTTTTTTCACTAACCCTTATTATCTCATTTTTTCAATTATTTTATTTTTAGTTAATTAACCCTAATTATTTTAATTAACCTAAATTTTTTTACAAACCCTAATTAAATTAGGTTTTAGGTTTTTAATCAACTTTTAAACTAACCTTTTACTAATAAAAATTAATTAATTTTTTTTAGGTTTTTTATCATCCCTTTAATTTAATTAATTAACCTTTTTTGAAATTCTAAAACCAATTAGAATTTTTAGGGTTAATTATCATTAAAATCTTTTATCATAAAATCACCGAAAACGATTTCCTTTTTCTTAGTCTTATAATTAGCATAGATTTCTTTTATCGCATTTTTATCATTATTGTAACTGTCTATGGGATGTAATAGTAATTAGGGCTTATTTTCCGCACTTCTATTATGTAGCTTAGGGTTTATTTTCTGCATTTATTTTCTGCACCTTTACCGCTTTCCTATTATTAAATTATTTGTTTGTAATTAGGTTATGTGTGGCAAGATAAAAAAATTGATAACTAACCCTAATTGCAAGATTAAAATAACTGAAAAACAAATCCCCTTGCACACTCGCACCTCTACGCTAACCTCCCTTGTTACCTTCGGAAAAAACAGTCATCTCCATCGAACATGGGGGCGCTTTAGCAAAAGTTCCTCAAAAACAAAGACTGTAGTGCCTCGATAACCCTTTCGATGTTGCCTTTGGTAAACAATCTAGTCCTTATGAAATTGCTAAAGCGTCCCTACCAGTTGCCTTCGATGACTGTACAACGACCCACGCTTGTCCCTTCACATCCAACGTTAGGGTTTCCTACTAACTAATGGTAGGATAACACTATCTAAAGGAGGAGGAAAAGTGCTATAAAGAAATTGAGTAGGTAGACTGCTCGTAATCGCTTGCTCACAAAAATTTTCAAACAAAACATTTTTCACAAACACTCTTCTAAAATATTTTCAAAAAATCTTTGTATGCATTCTTGAGGACAGATACAAGAATTATTGCAAAGTTTCCTTACAATTGGCATTTTAAAAATATTTTTTAAGTACACATTCACAAAGAAATTTTCAAAGTGAGCTAAGCGATTATGAGCCTGTAGATAACTATGAATTAAAAGGGTGCTAACACCTTCCCTTTTCATAACCTACCCCCCGAAGTCAAAAATCTCGAAGGTCTTTCCTATTCTTTTCACCCTTTCCTTATTCGGATAAAATAAAAGTTTGTGGAGACTCTTGATATCCACAACATTTGCGAATAAACGCAAAACCAAGTCAGTTCTTACACCGTATTACAGAACTGGCGACTCTGCTGGGGAGAACTAAAAAGAGGGGTTACCTTAGAGTTAGATCATTTTATCTGCTTTGTTTGAATTGTTTGCTTTATATTTGGGGTTCGTTCGGGTTTACTTTTCTCGCAAAGATCCTACATCCGGGTCTAGGGGTACCCTTAGGTAAGTAGCTATAGATCATGGAAATTGTACGTCATAGAACGATATGGTTAAAGTGATGACTATGTTAGTGCAATGCTTTGGTTTGTACTAGTGTCCCTCGAGTCAGTCGGGGAGAATACTAGGCTTCCGCGTGGTGTCATAAGCACTAACTAACCTTTAGAACCTTAATTGACCCAACTTGGACATTAGAAGGTAGTGAGATAGTCGGATTTGGTGCAGTCCGAAGTTGGTTAATACTCGATGCTACGCTCATTGAGATTCGACTCTCAGGTTTTTTTGGTGGCAAGTCAGTTATCGTGCTAAACGAAACCTATGAGAAAAATCAGTGATATTTAGATCCCTAGAACCCGATTACTATTTTAGGACAGGTTGAGCCAACTAAACTTTAAGAGGGTACTTACCTATAAACCCCATGCAAGCCTTAAACCTAAGGCTCTTATGTGCTTTGTTTGTGTTTGGTATTTGTTCAAACATGACATCATAGCATCATGATATCCTACTATATCATTTTCACTAACCATTTCAAGGATCTCAAGGGCATGTGATGCAGGTTTATCATGGATCAGACGTCTAGCAAGGGGCAAGAGGATTTATTTTCCTCTAACCAAATGTCGTTGAAGTATCACGATCCAGACGGCTAGCAAGGGGCAAGGGGATTTATTTTCCTCTAACCCAATGTCGTCCAAGACTGAAGTACATTACCTTGAGTCCAAGGCTAGGACCTACTCGATATGGTGAGCTTGATTCTCATAGAAGGACGTTCAACGATGAAAAGTTCTTTTATCAAAGCTGCAGTCATACTCAACTTCTAAGACTCATTTCTGTTTATCCCGCGAGATCCTTGAAAATATTGCATCCGTATGTCATGCACATCATATCATAGCAGGTACTTTCTAGACAGGTTTTCTCATCTTCTTGCTATTTATTTCAGTAAAAGATGGCTCTCAAACTTACTGTGAAAGACCTTCAAGCTCAAAATTCCCAATTCCAAGAGATGCTCTTGAACTTAACCAAGGAGAAACAAGAACTGATGGCACTCATCGCCAAGAAGGAAAAGACTATGAAAGTGGTGGTATACTAAACATGGGAAGAAGATTTAAAGGTTCTCCTAAACAAGTTCAAAACTGTGTTATTTCCTATGATGAAGATGGTAACCAAGGGGAGGGGGGAAGACAAGAGTGTGAAAGCTGAGGGGGAAGAAACCTTGGTTCTGGTAGAATGTAGGATGAAGAAGACTACTCCGATGAACAATATCCTCCCGTTGATGACAGATACAAACAGTTGGAAAACCGTCTTAATGCTATAGAAATTCAGAAAGTGCCTGGGCTGGATTTTGAAGAACTAGGCCTTATTTTGGGGGTTGTTATCCATCACAAGTTCAAGGTACCTACTTTTTCCAAATATGATGGTGTTTCTTGTCCCAAGCTTGATCTGCGATCCTATGTTCAAAAGGTCCAACCTCATACTACTGACAGAAAGTTAGGGGTTCACTTATTTCAACAGAGCTTATCCAGGGACACAACTGGATGGTTCTATCAGCTGGAGGGAACCAACATCCGCACTTGGGAAGACCTAGCTGCTTCTTTTTACAAGCAGTATCAATATAATTCTAACCTCGCACCTACTCGTGTGCAACTATAAAGCATGACTATGGGCTCGAATGAAGGGTTTTAAGAGTATTCCCAAAAGGGGAGAGATCTGGTTGGAAGAGTGCAACCTCCTTTATCTGATAGGGAGTTGGTTGATATTTTCATGAGAACTCTGACAGGTCCCTTCTTTAACCATATGATTGGAAGCTCCTCATCTGGTTTTACCGAACTGATTCTAACTGGGGAACATGTCGAAGATGGTATCAGAAGTGGAAATATTAAAGTGGATACGTCTTCGAGTACTGTAAAGAAGATGTTCAATGGTAAGAAGGAAACAAATGTTGTTTATGGCCAGAAGGGTCTTACTAGAGGTAATCATAATCCATTTGTAGGAGTTGTGTTAATTTCTAATCCTGCACATGTTCAACAACATCAGCAAAACAATCAGCGTAGGTCAGACGCACCGAGAAGACAATTTACTAATATCAGTATGCCACTGTCTTAGGCATTACAACATATTTTAAAAGTAGAGCTGATAATGTTAAGGGATCCTCCTCAGAATCCCAACACCTCCTCTCCCCGTTATAATCCTAATGTGAAGTGTGCTTACCATTCCAATAGCCCTGGGCACGACACCAATAGCTGATGGGCCTTGAAAAACAAAATTCAAGACATGATCGACAATAAAAAGATTGAGTTTGATCCACCCGAGACTCCCAATGTGATTACTGCACCAATGTTGAAGCATGACAAAGGCATTAGTGCTATTGATCATGTTATTTATGTTTCTACTATAAGTGATTTGGCTACTCCCCTCCCAATTATCAAGAAGAATCTGTTGCAGGCCAGTTTATTTCCGGGTTGTATTGAAAGATGTTACTGTTGCGCAGCCCAACCCAATGGTTGTAAGTTGCTGGAAGAAGGTATTCAACGTCTAATGGGCAATCACCTAATTCTGGTTGAGAAGATTCCGCCTGTTGATAATTTGTTACAAGACTTAGAGCTGGAAGAGGTATTTGTAATATTCGGCACTCTTATCAGGATCACTTCTAAGAGTCCTATAAGGATCACTTCCAAACCCAAAGTTTCTCCTCTGATAATCACTGCACCCAGACCTATTCCATATTCTTCAGATAAAGCTATACCTTGGAACTATAGAGCTGACGTTTACTACCATGGCGTCAAGTAAGAACTATCGATTATTGAATATTAAGGTATTAAAGCTATTGATTCCAACATTGACAATATTGCTGGGACCATTAAGGTTATTAGGAGCAGAAGAGTTTTCTCTCTGGAAATCTCTCCAAAGACTACTGCTACACCATTTCGAGATACTGCGACCGAGTCAACTACTAAGGCTCGAGGCAAAGAGGAAATGACGGATCCTGCCCAAACAGAGACACCTAAGGAAGCTATAGTTGAAGATACCTCCAAGAAAGAGTTTGAGGAGGTATTAAAGATTATCCGCAAAAGTCATTACCATATTGTTGAACAGCTGGGGAAAACCCCCTTTAAAATCTCCATGTTATCCTGTTACTGTGTTCTGAAGCCTATGTATAAGCTTTAGTAAAGTTCTTAAAATATACGCACGTGCCACAAGATATTTCTGCCGATCAATTTGAGAGTTATGTTTCTAGCCTAACGACTGATAATGGGATAGAATTTTTTGATGCTGACCTGACTCCTGAAGGAAGAAACCACAACAAGGCCCTGTATTTCTCTATTGAATGCAGGGGCATTACTTTAGCTTACATATTGGTCGATACTGGTTCCTTATTGAATGTTATATTAAAGGGTGATCTTGACAAACTTGATTGCAAAGGGGTTACACTGAAACCTAGTGATATTATGGTGAGAACCTTTGACGGTTCAAAGAGGATGGTGCATGGAGAAGTGGATTTTCCAATCAAAGTAGGTTCACAGGTCTTCAAATCTACCTTCTATGTGATGGATATTAGACCGTCTTATTATTGTTTACTAGGACACCCCTGGATCCATGGGGAAGGCACTGTTACCTCAACCCTACACCAGAAGCTGAAATATCATGTGAAAGGAAAGGTTGTTACTGTTTGCAGTGAAGAAGAGTATATGGTGAGTCATTTGAACTAATTCTAGTATGTAAAGATGAACGAAGAATTCATCGAGACTCCCTGTCATACTTTTGAAGTTATCCCTCCTACCGCTACTGAAGACATTTCCGCTATTCCCAATGTTACCAGGGTTCCGCCCAGATGGCTTCTTTGAAGGATGCTAGAGCTATCGTAGAAGAAGGTGGTTGTACTACTTGGGGTCAGCTTCCTGGCATTCCGTATAAATCTGACAAATTTGGTTTGGGTTTTACTACAGAAGCTCAGAGGGCTGTTTGTCGCACTCGTGCTGGAAGACCACCATTCCGTGTTAGCAACAATGGAGTCAATGCAATAGAATATGCTGATAATGACTATGACCTTGAAAACTAGATCTTTCCTACCGTCAGCAACGGGCTCAGCAACTAGAAGACCGAAGACCTTATCTCTATCTCCTTTAGTCAGGAGTAATTGCTACTTTCTATTTTTATTTCTTTCAAGTTTTGGCTATGTAACTTTTAAACAATGACTTTAAGTCTTGTGCCTTATCTGGGGCATAATAGCCCACTTGTTAAGGATTGTCATTTAATAAACATATCTTCATTTAATAAAGCATTGGAAGTTTTGGAATTTTTTTTATTAATAACCATGTATTAAAAAAATATTTCGCAAATAACCGGGTTTCGGAAAAAATTACGCAAATAACCATGTTTGAGATGGCTCCACAAAGGAGGAGCCATCTCATTTGGCGCATCCTCCTATTTTTTTAAGGGAGGCGCCATCTCACTTGGCGCCTAAGGGCAAAGGGCAAGCCCTAAGCCAAGTGAGATGGCGCCTATGTACAAAATTAGGTCAAAAAAAAAAATTTTTTTTCTTTCCTGCGCGTTGCGTATTAGACAGAGATAAACAAAATGGATTTTTTATTTAAAAAAAAATAATTACATTCAACTGTTTTACATTTAAAGAACAGTAAAAAAATAGATACAAAAAAATACTGGGAAAAAAAAAGATACATCAGTGATCCCCAGGAACCCGGTAATGACCCCCAGTTCCGCATCCCCGTCCCCGCCTTTCTCTTGCTGGGTGCCGTCTCGTTTCCTGCTGCGGCAAGGTCGATGGCCCAGCGAAGTCAATGCGATCCGAATCCATAAAATCAGTAAGATCTCCATATCTCGAAGATCCGCTCTGGTACAGTCGGTTACCCATACCCTCGAAGTTTGGTCGTGTTGGCGGTGGGTGGGGTTCCATGGTTGGTCGGTAGCATTGGTCGTCTGAGTATGGGGGGTAGAAAGGAAATGGATCTTGGGGTGTTTGGTATTGTGGATGTTGGGTTGTTTGGTGATATGGTGGTTGATGGTAGGTTTGGTCGGGTTGGTCATAATCTTCTGACATTCCCATATCAGGGCTAAGGCTGGATGTTGAGGGCGCCATATTGGGATATGTGGAAGACTGAAATTGTGTATGGGGTATGTGGGTTTGCTGGTATTGGGGTTGGTATTGTGGTTGGGTTTGAGGCATTTCCGGGTATTGGTAGTTTGGCGGTGATTGTGGTTGGTAGTACGGCATTTGGTTGTAGTTGTGTTGTGGTGGGGAATGTGGTTGTGTGTTTGTTGGTCTGTTTCTTCTTGGGGGTTGGTTTGAGGTTGATGGATTTTGGGTTTGTTGGTGGGGAATCGAGGGTTGTGCCCATTGTGTGCGTGGGTCAACCAAGTACCTCGGATGAGACACGTGCATATCTGGGTTACTAACCGACCTGTACCACGACATATATTGATCGGTGTGTCGCATGTTACCTTGAGTAAGGAAAACCGGGGATTGCAAGATGTAACGGTGACGCCTTTGCCACATTTTACACCATTCTGGAGCAAAGTCTTTCCAGTTGGTAAGATTCCACTGGGCGTCGACCCTTTTTAGATGCCAGGGGGACAAATCTGTTGGATCACTTGGTATCTCCTGGATCATTCCGAACTGCATCTTCACACGGTCGCTGTGGTGCATCTCCACAATGTTGAACCGAATGAGTGCAGTCTTTGCAGTCCAAGTTGCTGCATCCTCTGGATTTAGAGAATGGTCCAAACCCAAATATGGTCTCCAGACGAACTGCGATAAAATTTAAATCAGGTAAGCGCAAAAGTAATGTATAAATAATTAAAATGAACAAAAGTTAAAAGCTACGACGTACGTCATCTGGGCCTAAGTGATCCAACAGATTCCGGTAGAGTGCGACATTGAATCTGGGATTCTTGCCGTAATCCATACCCCTCACGCAGTACCTAAAGGAAATGAGAAACATGTTATTTTTAGCATATATTTTGGAAAGAGAAGAATAGTTATAAATGCTATAACTTAATGACTTACTTTGTTGCGTAAGGGAAACCAAAAGTGTTGTTGTTGATGGGGTTTAAGGACTCCATCCTCCACCAACCCCAGGCTTGTAGTAAAAATGCGCACCCATAAAATGTACATTTTTCCTTGACTGCGTTTTTGCACAAGGAACTGTACATGTGGGCTAATACTGCAGAACCCCAACTAAATTTTCTAGTTTTATCAAAATTTGTTAGTAAATGTAAGTACATGAAATTTACACTATTTCCCGTACTTTCGGGAAATAAAAATGTACCAAAAAGTATCATAATATACGTTCGGGCTTTTACTACTCGGTCATTCTCTGAGGAATTTTCATTTAATTCCATACTTGCATAATGCCGTTTCAGGTCAGTGAGTAGTATTCCCTGCCCTCTTGCTCCACCACCTTCTACCATGTCCCTACCCAACAATTCTTCACACTGTGAGTTCGGTTGTTGAACCGACCCGTTCACCGCCTTACCGTCAATAGGGAGGCCCAATAGCATGTACACATCTTCGAGAGTGATGGTACATTCACCTATTGGTAGGTGAAATGTATGGGTCTCCGGTCTCCACCTCTCCAACATTGCAAGAATGAATTTGGAGTCAATGGTGCAGTTGGAGATCTTTATCACGTGTCCAAAACCTGCATATTCCAGATAAGGGACGATAAATGGGTCGGGAGCAAGGTATTTGTGCGAACGGATTCTGAATCTTTGTGTATCCTGAGATCATAATTAAACAAGAGTAAGATTAATTAAGATGAACAACACGCTATTTGAAGTATGAAAAATGTATAACCAAAGAAGAGACTTACAAATGCAGCAATGTTTTCCCTTGTGCCTCTGTGAGTATCTCCCATTGTAAGAAGGGCCATTGTTCAGAACGCTTGAGAGAATGAAAGACTTAGGAAGAAATTGAGAGTATGATAGACTTAAGAAATTTTTCGTAGCAGAGAGTGAGAGTTGTGTGGGTGTGAGAGATGTTTCATAAGGTATGTATTTATAGTCAAATAAGTTTGATGTAGTGGTTGCATGCCTGCAATGTGTCACATTTGCATGCTTAGGGTGTTACACATATGCATGCATGCATTTACAAAACATGTAAGGTGTCACTCTTGCAGGCTAGGTGGCAGCCCATGCATGTATCACGATTGGACAGTAAGGGAGGCGCCATCTCACTTGGCGAAATAGTACAAAAATGAATGGTGTCGCCACCCCATTTGGCGAATAAGAGGTGTCACGTTTTACAGCATTGGCTCAGGCTACGTGACAGCCTTTGGGATTCCTTTCTTTGTTGCATGCAAGGCCATCAGAGTTGATGGGTGGAGTCTTACATAAAACATTTATGTGTGCAGAATAGGGCCAGGCTAGGTGGCAGCATAAGCCCATGCATGTATCACGATTGGACAGTAAGGGAGGCGCCATCTCACTTGGCGAAATAGTACAAAAATGAATGGTGTCGCCACCCCATTTGGCGAATAAGAGGTGTCACATTTTACAACATTGGCTCAGGCTACGTGACAACCTTTGGGATTCCTTTCTTTGTTGCATGCAAGGCCATTGGAGTTGATGGGTGGAGTCTTACACAAAACATTTATGTGTGCAGAATAGGGCCAGGCTAGGTGGCAGCATAAGCCCATGCATGTATCACGATTGGACAGTAAGGGAGGCGCCATCTCACTTGGCGAAATAGTACAAAAATGAATGGTGTCGCCACCCCATTTGGCGAATAAGAGGTGTCACGTTTTACAGCATTGGCTCAGGCTACGTGACAGCCTTTGGGATTCCTTTCTTTGTTGCATGCAAGGCCATTGGAGTTGATGGGTGGTAGGCTAGGTGGCTGCATAAGCCCATGCATGTAATATTATTGGCAGCCTTGGGGGGTTGCATCACTTACTTAATTGAAATTTTTTGCCTTACGTTGAACATAACATTCATTCACATAAACTGTAAAATTTTCCAACCTTCGAATCAGTCATATAACCTTCAAACATTCCAGCATTCATACCTTCATACAATCAATAAACCCAAAACATTCCCACCTTCATACCTAAAACAATTCTACACAATGGCCTCTTCACCATAATTTGTTGTCAAAGCACATTTCAACGGTGAGACATACATGTGTCCCACAGTTGGGTTTTTGTTTAGAAACACCGACAATGTCCGATTTCTCTTAAACGGGAAAGCAAATTTCTCGTACTTTAAGAAAAGATTGGAGGCCAAACTTGAACGAGGCCCGGTATCCCAGATATTTTATCAGAGTCCAATCTTTTTTGGAAACAACCAAGTTATTTTTTATAAGGTTGCAATTCAAGATGACGAGGATTTCCAGAACATGATTTCCAGCCATGTCTATTCTGGAAACGACTCTATTGAGTTGTACATTCTGTTTCAAGAGCCTCCGGTGACACAGGAGGTAGAGCCTCCGGTGACACAGGAGGTTGATCCTTTGGAGAATGAGCAAGATGAGGTGGATGCAGTTGATGATGAAGAAGAGGATAACGAGTTAGAGTTTGATGAAATGGTGAACGACGATTCTGACGATGATGGCATCCCAAGTATTCCTACCGACAAAATCTACACACCACCTACGCACATGACAAACTTCAACATGGGCGGAGATGAACCTTCTACGGACTTGTTTTTCCAACCGTATATGCAATCGGATGAAAATTTAAAAGAGAAGGACAAGTTTCGTAATAGAGAGGAATGCATAAGGGCCATCAAAAAATTTCACATGCTCAACTCGGTTGATTATAAGGTGGATCGTGTAAACCCGGAAAGGTACAAGATCAAGTGTGTCCACCCTGACTGTATGTTCAAGCTGACCGCTTCATACAGACTAAGGGGTGACTGCTGGGTCATAGGTTCCATGACTACCCATACTTGTGTAAGTTCCACTCAATCACAAGACCACCGAAAACTCAACCATGATCTAATCTGTCAAGAAATCCTACCCCTGGTCAGCAACGACCCTTCTTTGAAGGTGAAAACAATCATCTCCCACATCACCACGGTTTTTAACTACACTCTGTCTTACCGTAAGGCGTGGTTAGCAAAGACTAAGGCGATTGAAAGGGTGTACAGGAACTGGGAGGAGTCATACCGAGAACTTCCACGCTACCTAAATGCACTCAAGACATATTCTCCAAGTAGTGTTTATGTTCTGGAAACATTGCCAGCATACGCCCAAGATGGTAGTCTACTACATGGCAACGGAATATTCAGTCGCGTCTTTTGGGCATTTCAACCATGTATCACAGGGTTTGCTTCATGTAAACCAATTCTACAAATAGACGGGACTTGGTTGTATGGGAAGTACAAAGGCACGCTTTTGATGGCAGTTGCACAAGATGGCAACAATAACATTTTCCCCGTTGCGTTTGCCCTTGTCGAGGGGGAGACCGGTGGTGCTTGGAGCTTTTTCCTGAAAAATCTTCGTACACACGTGGCTCCTCAACCAGACCTCTGTTTGATCTCGGACATACATGCCTCCATTGAAAGTTCCTATAATAATCCGGCAAATGGTTGGCATGACCCTCCTTCTACGCATGTCTATTGCGTCAGACATATCGTCCAGAATTTCTCGAGGGAGGTCAAAGACAAAACATTGAGGAAAGCGGTGATGAATGCGGGATACGCATTGACACAACCCACATTCAAATATTACCGCAACGAGATCCGTTTGTCTAACCCAGAAGCCGGTACGTGGATCGACAATATACCGGTCGAAAAGTGGACTAGGTCATACGATAATGGCCAAAGATGGGGGCATATGACAACAAATCTTATTGAATCAATGAATGGGGTATTCAAGGGCATACGAAACCTCCCCATCACTGCCTTGGTGAAATCCACGTATTTTAGGATGGCTGCGTTATTTGCCAAAAGAGGTGAAATGTGGTATGCGGTCTTGCAATCAGGACAACTATGGAGTGAAAGCTGTATGAAATACATTAAGGCTGAAAGTGCTAAAGCCAACACTCACATGGTTACACGGTTTGACCGCCATAGCCACAACTTCATTGTGAAAGAGACAATTGACCACAATGAAGGCCTGGCAAGACAAGAATACAGGGTCATTTTACCTTCTCAATGGTGCGATTGTAGCAGGTTTCAAGCTTTTCGTATGCCTTGCTCTCATGTCATTGCCGCTTGTGCGCATACCCATCAAGACGCGCTTCAAATGCTCTCAAACATTTATAAATCTGAAACGTTGCTCACTGTTTACAACAACAACTTTCCTTTGGTGGCAAAACCGGACTATTGGCCTGAATACAACGGTGATATAGTTTGGCACAATGACCAAATGCGAAGGAACAAGAAGGGTCGTCCCAAAAGCAGGCGCATAACAACAGAAATGGACGATCTTGACAGGTTGGAAAGAAAGTGTGGTTTATGCCGTCAGGTCGGACACAATCGCAAAAACTGTCCGAATCAGGCGTCTGGCTCGACCACATAAATTTTGTAATACATTAAATCTTTTCAATATTTGTGTTGTAAACATTATGGGTTTCCCGTTAATAAAACTGTTCACACAATTTAAGAAATTCAATATAGGAAATTACATTAGGGTTTTCGCGTACAACAATGATTAACGATATTCAATCTAGGAAATTACAACTGTTAACACAATTTCATCTGACCCATGCATCATCAGCATTACATCACTGTCTGTTTTGACTTCCTCCAACCACACATTAGGTCTTCCTGTCGCATGCGAGGTTGTTGTTCGTTTTCGCTGGATCCTTCGAATTTTTTCCCCCTCGGCGATGTCTCCATCTAGCCACCGCATCAACTCCCGCTTCAGACGCTCCATGGAGTGAATGTGCCAGAATTTCATTTTCATCGCAGGTTTCGTGGCGGAGAATATAACGTAACCATCTCTGCTAAAAATCATAGGCGACGTCATTACGTAAATAAGGGAGTACAAAATAAAAATACAGTGCGAGAAAGTGTGAGAAATTTCAAAGAAACGGACGAATTATTTATAAAACAGCAAAAAACCCTAGTTTTGCCCTAGGCGCCAAGTGAGATGGCGCCTCCTCTTCTTTTTAAGGAGTATGCGCCATCTCACTTGGCTAAATGCCAAGGGAGGCGCCAAGTGAGATGGCGCCTAGGGCAAAACCCTAGGTGCATGCGCCAAATGAGATGGCTCCTCCTTTGTGGAGCCATCTGAAACATGGTTATTTGCGTAATTTTTTCCGAAACCCGGTTATTTGCGAAATATTTTTTTAATACATGGTTATTAATAAAAAAAATTCGAAGTTTTGCATTCAAATTTTATGCTCTTTGTTTTTATTTTATTTTCATCACTTTCGAAATAGCTATGTGTTCTTACACACACCTACATAATAAATTGCAGATCCACATCCACTCTGGATTCTGTTTATAATGATTATGCTATTGCCGCTTATTAATTTGAAAATCCGATCTACCAAGCCGAGGAAAAAGGTGAGGAAGATTGTGAAATACCTGGAGAACTTGTCAGACAATTAGTTCAAGAGGAAAAGGCTATACCACCACATAAAGAGTCGATCGAGGTTGTAAACTTGGGTACTAAAGCAGATAGGAAAGAAGTCAAGATAGGTTCCAACCTAGAAAACGGTATCAAGAATAGGTTAATCTAGATATTGAATGATTATGTTGAGATCTTTCCTTGGTCATACAAAGACATGCCAAGGCTACATACTGATATTGTGGTTCACCGTCTACCGATGAAAGATGGTTGTTCTCCAATGAAGTAGAAGGTCCATCGTATGCGTCCCGAGATGTCCGAGAAGATCAAGGATGAGGTTATGAAGCAATTAAATTCAGGGTTCTTAGTCGTTACATCATATTTTCAGTGGGTTACAAATGTGGTGCTAGTACCTAAAAAGGATGGCAATGTGCGTATGTGTGTAGATACAAAGATCTGAATAGGGAAAGCCCCAAGGATGAATTTCCGCTTCCACATATTGATGTCCTGGTTGACAACACCGCTCAACACAAGGTATTCTCCTTCATGGATGGTTTCTCGGGTTATAATTAGATCAAGATGGCACCTGAAGACATAGAAGAAACAACCTTCGTCACACAGTGGGGCACTTTATGTTACAAGGTTATGCCTTTTGGGTTAAAGAACGTTGGCGCCACATATCAACATGTTATGGTAGCTTTGTTCCATGACATGATTTATCATGAAATAGAGGTTTATGTTGATGACATGATAGCTAAATCTCAGATTGAAGAGGAACATCTTGACCATCTACACAAGCTGTTTGAGAGATTGAAGAAGTACAAGTTGAGGTTGAATCCGAACAAATGCACCTTCGGGGTGAGATTCGGTAAACTCCTGGGTTTCATTGTCAGTGGTAAAGGTATCAAAGTTGATCCTGCCAAGGTTAAAGCTATTCAAGAAATGCCTACTCCCCGTACTGAGAAGGAAGTTATAGGTTTCTTGGGACGACTGAATTACATTGCCCGATTTATTTCCCATATGACCGCTACTTGTGAGCCAATATTCAAGTTACTAAAGAAAGATCAGGTAGTGAAGTGGAACGATGATTTCCAGATAGCCTTTGACAAAATCAAGGAGTACCTCTAAGAACCTTCGATTCTGATACCACCAGTTGAAGGAAGACCTTTAATCATGTACCTAACAGTGTTAGAGAACTCAATGAGGGTGTGTACGTGCCAACATGACGAGTCTAGTCGAAAAGAGCATGCAATATACTACCTTAGCAAAAAGTTTACCCACTGTGAAATAAGATACTCACTGCTCAAGAAAACTTGTCACACTTTGGCATGGGATGCTCGCCGACTAAGACAATATATGTTGACCCATACTACTTTTTTTATCTCTAAGATGGATCCCATCAAATACATATTCGAGAAGCCAACTCTCTTCGGAAGAATAGCCAGATGGCAAATGGTTTTGACAGAATATGACATTCAGTACACCACTCAGAAGGTATCAAAGGTAGTGTACTGGTAGATCATTTGGCTCATCAAGCCATAGACGACTACCAATCTATGAATTTCGAGTTCCCGGATGAGAATATTATGTTAGTTACAGATTTTGAAGAACCCGGAGCGTATGAAAGACCTGAGCCAGGATCTCGATGGACTATGGTTTTTGACGGAGCTTCTAACGCACTTGGCAATGGAATTGGTGTTGTGATTATCTCCCCCTAAGGTTTCCATACGCCCTTCACCACTAGGTTATGTTTTGACTGTGCCAACAACATGGCAGAATACAAAGCGTGCATCATGGGTATCAAAGAGGCTATCGATCTAAGAATCAAATTCTTGAATGTATACGGGGACTCAGCCCTGGTGATCAGTCAGATTAAGGGAGAATGGGAGACGAAGCACCCGAATCTCATTCCTTATCGAGAGCATGTGTTGACATTAATTTCATACTTCGATGAAATCACTTTTGAACATATTCCACGAGAAGAAAATCAGTTGGCAGACGCATTAGCTACCATGCCATCTATGTTCAAAGTCAGATGGGACAATGAAGCTACTCGAATTACTATTGAAAGACTAGACGAACTGGCACATTGCTATGAAGTTGACACTGACAGAGTAGAAGAGAAGCCTTGGTTTTATGAAGTAAAGAGATATCTTGAGGCTTAAGAGTACCTTGAGGGAGCATCTATCAATGACAAGAAATTCCTATGAAGGTTCTCTGCTAAGTTCTTCCTGGGCAACAGAGTTTTGTACAAACGCAACCATGATTCGACTCTGCTTCGTTGTGTGGACTAGAAGGAAGTTGAGAAAATTATGGAAGATATGCACGAAGGTGTCTTTGGTACTCATTCCAGTGGGCATACTATGGATAAGAAGATTATGAGAGAAGGTTATTATTGGTCGACTATAGAAACTGATTGCCATCATCATTCAAGAACTTGTCATAAATGCCAGATCTATGCTAACAAAGTACATGTGCCTCTTGTTCCACTGAACATGTTGAATACTGCTTGGCTGTTTGCAATGTGGGGCATTAATATGATTGGAGATATTAAGCCTATTTCCTCTAACAGGCATTGTTTCATCCTTGTCTCCATTGATTACTTCACGAAGTGGGTTGAAGCAGCCTCGTTGGCTTCCGTTACCAACAATGTTGTGGCACAATTCATTAAGCATAACCTTATTTGTCGGTACGACATCCCCGAAAGGATTATCACAGATAATGGTACCAATCTCAACAATACTATGATCACGGAACTCTGCATGTAGTTCAAGATCAAACACCATAATTCTTCTCCGTATAAACTGAAGATGAACGACGCAATGGAAGCCTCCAATAAGAACATCAAGAAGATTATACAAAAGATGACAATGATGTATAATGACTGGCATGAGATGTTACCATTTGCTCTACATGGCTATCGAACTTCAGTATGTACATCAACTGGGGAAACCCTATTCTCTCTAGTCTACGGTATAGAAGTTTTCCTGCCTGTCAAAATCCAGATTCCTTCTCTACGAAATATGAAAAACGCAGGTTTAGACGAAGACGAGTGGATTCAGACTAAGATGGACTAGTTAAATTTGATTGACGAGAAAAGGCTTGCGGATGTTTGTCATGGTCAGATGTACCAGAAGCGTATGATCAAAGCCTTTAACAAGAAGGTCAAACATCGGGTATATCAGGCTGGTGACTTGGTAATAAAACGCATCATTCTACCGCAAGATGATCCCAGGGGAAAATGGACCCCCACCTACGAAGGGCCATTTGTAATCAAGAAGATATTTTCTGGCGGTGCTATGATACTGACCACCATGGACGCTGAAGACTTTCCGCACCCTGTGAATATGGACATATTCAAAAATACTACGCATGAATATGACCCGCTAGGTTGACTGGTCTAGGCAAAAATAAAGGAATCCCGACGAACCAAAAGGGTTCTGGTAAAGATTAGGGATATATATATATATATATATATATATATATATATATATATATATATATATATATATATATATATATATATATATATATATATATATATATATATATATATATATATATATATATATATATATATATATATATATATATATAAAGATTGTACATCTGGCAAGTCGAAAACCTGAAAAGGCAGCTTGGGAAAAAAAAGAGTATCCCTGTGGACTGAAAACCTGAAAGGGCAGTCTAGGCAAAATTTAGGGATTAAAGCATATGACTATGTCCTGTTTGATCATATACTTATAGTAAGCTTTGTTACCAACAACAAGTTCAAATGGTACAGATCAATTCAGTCAACTTCTTTCGACATCAAAGGATGAGATACTTGAAGACATAAAGGCAATAGCAGAATTGAAACTCAATGAGATCGTTTCCACATAGTTGTTTTTTTATTTTCCTTTGTACTATTTTCTTCATTTTACGATGATTTCATCTTACTAGGATTTCCGTCTCTTTGTACAAAACTTCCTGTTTATAGGAAAGTTTTCAATACGATTATCAATATAATTTCAAAATTCAACTTTGTTTTACTTTTCTGTTTTGTTCGCAAAAACGTCCAATGACTAAATTGAATGAACATATGCATATGAATATGATTAATGTTAACAAATATATGCATAACAACAGGAATTAGCATTTCCTAAAGACTCTAGGAATTGGGATAATGTTCAAGTCGTCCACAAATCTCCACAGAGCAACCGCCATGTGATTATCCCCACAAAGTTACCTTCACAAGCTCATCCCAGACACAAATATATTCCCCCCACATGTCTAATATGTCTCTGGGAAGGAATTGGGTCATCTTCCGACAATTCACATAATTATACTCCCAAGAAGATCCCATTAGCAGATAAAGGAGTTTGATCATTTCTCCAGCATATAGTGGAAACTTCCTCCGCACAGCCTACGAAATTCCAATTCCCATAAGAAATATTTTCTCAGCAGAGTTCACAGGAACTTAATTCCCCAGCTGAGTTATTTCTCCAACATTGTACAATCCCCTACAAAGTTCCCTTCTCCAGCAGGGATCATTACCTCGGCAGAGTATATTTCTCCAACAGGGTTTATTTCCCCAACAGAATTTAATTTCTCAAACAAAGTTAATTTTTTCGATTACCACAAATCCCCGGCAAATTCCCTTCTCCAGTAAAATATAGTCAAGGCTACTATCCCAAGAGAGTTACTACGTAATCTGAAACCGGGACGAATATCAATTTTGTCCTCCCCAGAAGAGTGACGTTTGTACCTAAAACTCGGTCATACAACACCTCTGAAGGTTATTAACCTCTTTTATCCCCGGTCAGGGTGTATAATAACTAAAATCCCCAGTAGAGATATGAAGGACCGAGGTTCCTGAACTCTTCTATCCCCAAGCAGAAGTCAAACATGCCCAGCGGAATATCCTCAAAACAGAAAGCAGGAATCCCCAGCGGGGACATTGTAAACAAGACTGAATATTCATATTCTTCATCCCCAGCGACAGTCACGGATTTATTTTCCCCATCAAAGATGTTATACGAAGCTATCGATACACTTCAACGACATCTCGCATCCATACATCATTTATAAGTATTATAGCATACATGTACGAAACACATATAACACACTCTCATTTACTTTAAGAGCTTCATCACATAATGCATTACATACATCATAACATTGCATAAAGACTAACTTTGTCTTTTCAGGTAAAAGTCTACAAACAGATGAATATCATCAACAACTTGCAAAATAAGTCAGAGATTAATTCTCAAAACAGGACGAGGCACCTATCTTTATGACCAGGTCCAAGATTAATTCTAGAAACAGGACGGAGCAACTATCTGTAGGACCAGGAGGTATGAATTCCCGAAACAAGACGGATTCGCCAACAAAAAACAAGTCCTAGATTAACTCCCGAAACAGGACGAGGAAACTATCTATATGACTACGAAAAGATTAACTCCTGAAACCGGACGAGGAAACTATCTTTATAACCAGTTAAAGATTAACTCCTGAAACAGGATGAGAAAACTATCGATATGGCCAGGTGGTATGAATTCCCGAAACAGGACGAGTTTACCAACAAAAACAAACTGTAGATCAATTCCCGAAACAGGACGAGGCGACTATCTACATGACAACCATTTCCCTCAGAGACTAAATCTGACAAGCGTTTCCCTCAAAGACTAAATCTTAGAAGCAACTACTTAAACACCTTCCCCAAATGTTTATTATGGAAAGCATTCTTCAGACGCAGTCAAGCGTAGACTCATTCTGATACTCTTATCAATAGTTACCTTGGATGGAATCTATAAGCCTATCTCAGAGGACATTCTATCACCTCTCTGAATGTAATCTTTAAGCTCATTCAAGCAATATTATCAACCAACAATGTTACCTCTTGCACATACGAGTGCAAATTTCTGGGCACTTAGGTGTTCAATCCTCTTCCACCTTCAGATCACGAATGGTAGACATGCCAATGTAACTCCCCAGGTTTAATCAGATTGAACAGGGGCAACTATTGTACCCAAAAATTTACCCTCCCTTTTATTCAAGACATTCTCCTAGGATTCTCAAATGCTCAAGGTTGCTCAAGAATTGATCAGACAAATTCTCCTCCTAAGCAATGGGTCCACAACTATGGATTCATCTTTCATAAGAAAGTTTGGGTTTATAAGGTCTCAAATGGAATTCATGGTCTCTTATATTTCTCTAAGAATGCTCATACCAAGTTTCATGCCTTGCATCACAAGTTTGCTTAGTCAATGGCTCAGATGACTGAAAATCAACTATATTGGAAAAAAAGTCAATTGTGGTAAACATACAGTCAAACATCAAGATTTTTGGTCAAAATAAACATTTTGAAGTCCTATTCATCATTTGATCAAGGGTTGATCACGATTCATCAAGTAAAACTCTCAAATCATCAAAAGTCAAAATTTTCCAAATTAGGGTTTCCTAAGGAGAAGTCAACTGAACTTTGACCAAGCATAACATTCACATGATTTATCATATTTTCCTCTACCAAATCTAATTTTGAAGGAAATTCAATTCTCTACAACTTTGTATCTCTAAGATCAACTCCAAAAAATGCTTCATTTGAGAGATATGAGTCAATATATTATAGGTAATTTCAAAAGTCAACAAAAAGACACCTTTTTTCAAGGCAACTTACATCAAGATAAAATCTTCAAATGAAAAAAATGGTAAACATAGAGACTATATAGGACATCTTGATCTTTCCAAAAAGTCCCAGATCACCTTTAAATGATAAAAATTGAGAGAGTTATGATTGGTTCAAGTTAGGAAATTTTGAGCAAATACATAAAGTTCAAATTGAGCAAACTTGAAATTTTGGGCTAGTGGGCTATTGTTTCAAAGTCCAAACGTGCTTTGCAGCTCATAGTGAACCTCAAGACTTGTTCATACACCTCCCTTTGATTTATTCTACTTATTTATTTATTTATTTTATTTATTTAAAATTCAAAAATATAAGAAAATAAGATCAAGGCTTATTACAAGAGTCCAAGCCCAACATTTAACCTAAATTCTCTTCTATATATTGCATGCATTCAGACAAAGAAGGGACACGAGGAAAACCTTGAAAAGATCAATATTCCAAAATTCCAAAAGTTGTCAAAACTAGGGCAAGAGCAAAAACTTGTCTCCGACCTCTTACAATCAAAGCCAAGCCTTCTATCATCTCCCTGAAGATCCCAGGAGGTTATCCATACCCTCTTTGAAGCCTAAAGCACGCAAGAACACCACGTTTCATCCTCACCAGTTTTGGTATTGTTTTTCAAATACAAAATTTTAATTTGTGCATTGTTAATTAACCTGGTATGTTTACATGTGTTCATATCCATCATTAGAACATGTTTGATGCATAACATGTGAGCTCTAACGCATGAATAACAAAGTTCCATTGTTAGGGCACAATCGGACCTTTGTTTCAAAACTCATAGTATGATCGGTTTTAGACTAAAACAACCTTACCATTGGATTCAGGAGGGCCGATTTAAGGGGGTAGGGTCCCTTTGGATCACTAACAATTGCTATTTTGTAGATTTGAACAAGCACCTAGCCGGAGAAAACGACCGAAACTAGGGCTCCGGCGCTTCTCCGGCCATCCTGATCAGAGTTATTTTATATATATTTTGATTTTAATAAATAAACGGATGCATGGCCACCCCAGTGGTAGAAGCGCGCACGTTAAAGCATTACTGCACTAGGGCGTGGCTTCGATCCCTGCCTTTTGCAAAATTTCTTTGTTTTTTCATATTTTTTGCGGGTTTCATATGTATTGCAGAGCATTTGTTTTCCTGACACTAACAAGCATTGGGCGCAGTGGTAAAGAGGCGCGCTGGAGAGGCAAGGGGCGTGGGTTCAACACCCACCCCCAACATTCTTTTTCATTGTTTTTTCACTAACCCTTATTATCTCATTTTTTCAATTATTTTATTTTTACTTAAATAACCCTACTTATTTTAATTAACCTAATATTTTTTACAAACCCTAATTAAATTAGGTTTTATGTTTTTAATCAACTTATAAATTAACCTTTTACTGATTAAAATTAATTAATTTTTTTAGGTTTTTTATCAACTCTTTAATTTAATTAATTAACCTTTTTTTTTCAATTTTAAAATCAATTAGAATTTTTAGGGTTAATTATCATTAAAACCTTTAATCAAAAAATCACCAAAAACAATTTCCTTTTTCATTTTCTTAGTCTTACAATTAGCGTAGATTTATTTTCTCGCATTTTTATCATTATTGTAACTGTCTATGGGATGTAATAGTAATTAAGGTTTATTTTCTGCACTTCTATTATGTACCTCTCCCAAAGCCGTGTAATAGCTTAGGGTTTATTTTCTGCATTTATTTTCCGCACCTTTACCGCTTTCCTATTTTATTATATTATTTGTTAGTAATTAGGTTATGTATGGTAAGATAAAAACAAATCGATAGCTAACCCTAATTTCAAGATTAAAATAACTGAAAATAAAACACTTAGCACACTCGCACCTCTAGGGTAACCTCCTTTGTTACCTTTAGAAAAATAATCATGTCCCTCGAACATGGGGGCGCTTTAGCAAAAGTCCCTCGAAAATAAAGATCGTTGTCCCTCGATGACCCTTTCGATGTTGCCTTCGGTAAACAATCTAGTCCCTTACAAAATTGCTAAAGCGTCCCTACCAGTTGCCTTCGATGATTGTACGATGATCCACGCCTATCCCTTCACATCTAACGATAGTGCTTCCTAATACCTAATGGTAGGATATCACTATATAAAGGAGGAGGAAAAGTACTAGAAATACCTTGAGTAGGTAAATCGCTCGTAATCTCTTGCTCACAAACATTTCAAAACAAAATATTTTTCACAAACGCTCTTCCAAAATATTTTCAAAAAAACCTTTGTACGCATTCTCGAGGACAGATACGAGAATCATTACAAAGTTTCCTTATGTTGTACCCCAAAATTTTCCCTCCCATATTTCTCAACACATTTCAAGTGAGGTCCTCAAATTGCTCAAGGAAGTCCAAGGGTTGACCAGACAAACTCTCTCCTAAGGCAGTCTACCTCAAATTAGGGTTTCAATTTGCATCAAAGTACTTGAGTCCAAGGGTCCCAAATGCTCACTATTATCCTAATATGTTCTCAAGATCATCCATGTCAAGTTTCAAGCCTTGCAGAAGAAGTTTGCCCAGTCAACTATTCAAATGCCTGAAAATCGACTATGCTAGGGCAAAAGTCAACTGTGGCCCACATACAGTCAAACTTCAAGATTCTTGGTCAACATCCTCATTTTGAATTATTATTCATAATTTGATCAAGGTTTGATCATGATTCCTCAATGATTTCTATCAATTCATCAAAACCCAAAAGTTCCTAAATTAGGGTTTTGTAGGAAAAGTCAACTCAACTTTGACCAAGCATAACTTTTTCATACTTTATCATAAATGACCCATCCAAAGCTCATTTTGAAGAGGATGCAATTCCATACAATTCATATTCATCTCCAAAGTTCAAAATATGCACTCACAAGAAGATATGAATTTGGACATTATAGGTCATTTTGAAAAGTCAACAAAAACACCTTTTTTGTTAAAGCTTCATACATGAACATGGAAGACTCAATTGAAATGAGACCAAAAGGGTTGATTAGAGGACATCTTGATATTTCTAAAAAGTCGAAGAACACATCTCTATGGTCAAAAGTGAAGGATTTATGCATTGGTGAAGTTGACCCTTTTTGCAAAATTGCCAAAAGTCAAATGTAGCCAAAATTGCATTTTTTGTCAAATGGGCCCAACTTTTTGTGCTTGTATTGAGTTTGTAACATGATTCACGACCCATGATCCTTCCCACTTGTCTTTATTTTATTTTTGTCATTTATTTTGATTTTTATTTCAATTAATTTAATTTAAATCAAAATAAAATCATGAAAATATCAAAACTAATCAAGGCTTGAGATTTTGTGCATGTTTAGGTCTCCTATACATCTGGGAAGAGAATCAAATCGTGCAAGGGTCATTTGGACACAAAAATATTGAGTTTTTCTTGATTTAGAAAGATTTGAATAAGGATCAAATCATGATTCAATCACCTTAATTGAAAAAGATTTGAAGCAAATTTGTAACCCTAATCCATTCAAGGGTACATATAGAACATGTGCAAACCAAAAAAGAGTGGATTAGAGGCATAAGAAACTGAAAGAAAACTTGCAAAAACTCAACAAAATTGGTGAATCAAATTCCAACTTCCAGGCCATCTCAAGCCTTCCCAGCTATCTCAATCGCTTGCTAGATATCTCTGGGGCATATTGCAATCGTTAACAAGCTTCATAACATCCCAATACACATTGTAAGTACCCCACGACATTCATACTTTTTTGAAATTGTAATTCATAATTCTGGCATTGTTAGCATATTTTATGGATATATTGTGAATCTTTGAAACATTTGCAAGCTAATGATAATAAATAATTGCATTTTTGTTAACCATACAGAAAGTTGCCATGATTAGGGTTTAGGTTTCGTTTTTAGGGATTTTGCTTGCAGGAACAATTGGCCATGGAAAGTGGTACCATGATGCTCGTGAGGTTGCAACGAGTTGATTGGTACCACTGGAGTTGATGTATGATGCTTGCACAAGATTTTGGAGAATCACAGGGCTGTACCTACGCCCTTTTGTCCGTAGGTAAAAGTTTCCAAACTTTTAGCAACAGAAGGAGGTAGAAGATGATGGCATGGCATGGTGTGAATGGCCCATTTAAATTTCGCGCGTTCCCTGAATCCACTTTTGGTCTTTATCATATATTGCTTGTTTATTATTTTACTAACACTAAAACAAGCCAACTCAGATGGTTGTCATGCGTTGGAAAAAGCTAAAGGGCCTGGGTTCGATCCCCAGGTCCCCTTATTTGTTCAACATTATTTTGCTTTGTATAATTCCATGTGCAGGCTTCTCATGAGACCACCATACGCCATCATCCATCAACCATCAGATCGTCCACGCGCTAGATCTAAGGATTCACAATGAAGGCCTACCATGAACATCAGTCAAGCTTGCAGTATTGGATCTGGAAAGTCAGCATGGGCCAAGTAGTCTTGGGCTCAGGAAATGCAATTGACGCCCCCTTTTTTACTTTGATACCAGGCCCATTTATTTTTCTTTTATATTTTTCTTTTAAGTTATTTATTTTGATTAATTATTTTCTAACATAAAATTAATTCTTTTTTTATTTTTACAAAAACTCATAAAATCAATTCTCAACAATTTAGATTTAGGTTTTACTTTCATCAAATTTAATTTAATAACTAGTTTAATTTAATTTTAGGGTAATTGTAACCTTTTTGTAAATAATTTAAAATAAATTAGAAAATTAGGGTTTGTTTGATTTAATCTTTATTTTCTTTTCTTAAAATAACAAAAATGTAAAAAATAAGTCAAATTAATTATTTTTCTCAAATTAAATTAATTAGTAATTAGGTTTGTATTTATTCAATTAAAACCTTATTTTCTCTAAATAATAAAAAAACAAAATATGATTTTTCTTTTAATTAGGTTTAGACGGGGTCAAAACCCTAACTTTTTCTCGTTCTCGATTCATCGCACGCATTTATTATTTTTTACGATATTAATGTAACTATCCATGGTATGTAATAGTTTAATTAGTATTTTCTTTATTTATCATTTTATGGGTTTTTGGCTATGTAATTAATCCCCCTCCCAGAGGTCTTGTAATAAAGTAGTTTTATTTATCGCATTTTAATTTTCGCAAGTATTAACTGTTAGATGTATGATAATAGGATTGCATGACAAGAATGTATTTTAATTTAAAATGGTTAGAAAACTCTAAATGTGAAAAGATAATAACTTGAAATCAAATCACTCGCACATGCGCACTCCTAGGGTATACTCGCACTTCAATTGCCTTTGGTAAACAATCATTAAGTATAGGGTGTTTTAGTGGTCGCTCTCTTGTCTAAACAAATATCAAATGTCCCGTTCGAAAATGTTGCCTCGGAAAGGTTGCCTCGGAAATTTTGCCTCGAATATGATCTTAAGACATTAGAGTTATTACTAAGACGTCCTAACATTGCTTTAGTGATTGTACGTCCCTTTCGAATTGACCCTTACAACTCCAACAACGGTGCTACCTACTCACTAATAGTAGGATATCGATGTCTAAAGGAAACAAGAACAAAAACATTCTTTTTTTGAGTAGGTAGATGCTAGTAGGTACTTGCTCAAAATAAACTTTTCCACACTTACACTCTTTTCAAACAAAGTTTTCAAAAACACTTCGTAACACTCTTGAGGACTGATACAAGGGTTAAAACGAAGTAAAACAAAACTTTTCAAAACACACGAACACGGAAGCAATTTTCAAAATGATGAGCAAGTACCTAAGAGCCCATGGAAAACCACGGATAGAAAGGGTGCTAATACCCTTCCTTTCTATAATCTACCCCCCGTACTCAAAATCTCAAAAAAAGGAATTTTTCTGTGCTTTTTTCCTTTCCAGTTGGATAAACTAAAAGTCGGTGGCGACTCTTGCTTACCGCGACATTTTGCAAACACAAACGCAAAACGCAAACCAGCATTTTCTCAAAACAATCTGGTTCTGCCACCGTATCACAGAACTGGCTACTCTGCTGGGGATAGAAATAAGTGGGGTATACCTTACGATCTAGTTCATCATAAATTGCTTCTCTTGTTTGTTTTGATTGCTTTACTTTTAAAGGTTTTGTATTGGGAGTTACTATAGATTCTAACCCAGATCTGGGGGACACCTTTTAGGTAAGTAACAGTAAACTGTGAGGGAACTGTATGGCGTAGACTGATACGGTTGAAGCAGTAGCTATGTTGATGTGACACATTGGTTGGTACTAGTATCCCTTGTGGAGAAACGAGGAGAATACGAGGCTTCTATGTGTGTCGTTAAGCATCAACTGACCTTAGAACCCATAATTGACCAACTTGGCCAGTAGGAAGTAGTGAGATAGTCGGTCTCGGTATAAGGCTGGGAACTGGTTGATACTCGATGCTACACTCATTGAGACCATACTCTCGAGATAGTTCCGACCGCAAGAAAATATTGCGTGAGTTGAAACCATGACCGATGGAGGATGGTCAGTGATATTGAGAACCTCTAGAACCCGATTACTATTATTAGGACAGGTTGAAATCAACTGAACTTCAAGAGGGTAATACCTAGACCCCATGCAAGCCTGAAACTTAAGGTCTCTTATGTGACTTGTTTGCCTTTACCATGTCTGTTATCTGCTATACCTGTTGTGTGTTTTATCATGACATCATGCATCATAACGTAGCATGCATACTTCATTATACTAACCATTTCAAAGACCGAGGGGATTTATCTTTTTTCTGTTTTGCAGATTATGGATTTCGTGCACAGAAACACCATCCGAGTTAAATTTGTGCAAATACCTGCTCAACTCAAAGATTTAGCCTCGAGAGTTTCTGATACTTCTTCATTCATTAGGAGATATGGTCAGCTTCTTAGCTTGGTTACCTCAAAGTTTAATGAGAAAATAATGAGTGTGCTCTTCCATTTCTTCGACCCGGTGCATCATTGCTTCACTTTCCCGGATTATCAACTAGTTCCCACTTTGGAAGAGTTTTCTCACTTGTTGGGCATATCCATCCTAGAGCAGATGCCTTTCACAGGTTTGGAAGAGACTCCTAGGCCAGAAGATATTGCTTCAGCTCTACATTTGAAACGGGCCGATGTAGTATCTAATTGGGAGACACGAAGCAGGGTTGAAGGTTTCTTGGCCAAGTTTCTGATGGATCAAGCTCAGTTATTCTGGGATAACTTGGATTTCCAGGATTTCAAAGACGTCTTAGCTCTCCTTACCTACAGTTTGGTTCTCTTCCCGAATCCATATTCCTTTGTGGATGTGAATGCGGTTAAGATCTTCTTGTCTCGCAATCCTGTGCCTACTCTATTGGGTGATATCTTGCATGCCCTCTACACTCGTACTGTGCGAAAAAGAGGAACCCTCATGTGTTGCACGCCGCTGCTGGCGAGGTGGTTTATTTCACACCTCCCCAAGTCCGTGTTGAAGAATGAAGAGGGTTTGGGATGGTCTTACAGGATAATGTCCCTTGCTCTTACAGACATTCTTTGGAGTTCTAAGGCTATGGAAAACATTGCTATTATTGATCGATGTGGGAGATACCCTAATGTCCCGTTGCTTGGAATCAAAGGGGAAATAACCTACAATCCCTGTTTGGCTTTGCGACAATTCGTTTGGGCTCAGAGAGATGGTCCTCATGAGCTACTTCTTACAGATATTGCCTTTGACTACAAGGAAGACGTTGACGAGCATCGCCGAAGGTTTATACGAGCTTGGGGTTTGGTGAACAGATCTGACCCTCAAGAGCTAGGACCAAGGACTTCTCTCCCTATGCAACCTTATCTCCAGTGGGTCTGAGCTCGTGCTCAGAAGCTTGGGATGCCTTATGAAGCTGTGTTGCCAGTAATTGTGGAGCCTACCAATGAAGAGGGCGTTCCTTATACAGTCCTTTATCCCTACATGCCCACTGATCTTGGGGCATTGAAGAGATCCTGGATTCAGTTGAAATAGGATAGGGATACCTACTGAGAGAAGTATCATGAGCAAGAAAGGAAGATCTTGAAGCTCACCAGGAAACTCGAGAATGAAAGGACGATCAATGATTACGTTAGCACCAAGGGGAAGCTTCCATGGGATTTCTGATTTTGTTTTTTCTAGTTTAGATTTGTTTTTCATTTACTTCTTTGTAAACGCCTTAAAAGGCATTGTTGAACCTTTTTACGAGTTTAATCTAATAAAGTTTGTTTATTTCTTGGTTTGCAAATTTAAATCTCCCAAAGTCTTTGAAATCATTACATACGCATCCCATTATCATGGACATCATTACAGGTACCATCACAAGTTTCTCATCTTCTTCGCTGTTTATTTCAGCAGTTATGTCTTCTGATCAAGCTATCAAAGATCTTCAGGCACAAAATGCCCAATTTTAAGAGATGTTCTTGAGTTTGGCTAAAGGGCAAGAGGACTTGAAAGATCTCATCCTGAAAGAGAAAGAGAAGAAGAAGAAGAAGAAGAAGAAGAAGAAGGTCGTTCTTCTGAGTATGGGTAAAAGGTTTGGGGATAGGCTAAAACAGCAAGATGGTCTGTCCCTTTCATATAAGGATGAGGAGAACCAAGAAGAAAAAAAGGGCCTCAGTCCTGCAGTTTTTGATAATGATACAGATTATGATGAAGAACAATATCCTTCTGCTGAGGATAAGTACAAACAACTTGAAGACCGGATGAGTGCTATGGAGTGTTAGAAGATCCCTGGTTTGGATTTTGAAGAACTGGGACTGGTATCAGGGGTGGTGATCCCTCATAAGTTCAAAGCTCTGGTTTTTGCTAAGTACGATGGAATGTTCTGTCCTAAACTCCATCTCCGCTTGTACGTCAGAAAAATCCAACCTTACACTGCTGATAGAAATTTGTGGGTACATTTATTTCAAGATAGTCTGTCAGGGACTCAACTTGAATGGTTTTATCAATTAGAAGGAGCTAATGTCCAAAACTGGGAGGACCTTGCTGCTGCTTTTTACAAGCAGTATCAGTATAACGCCGACCTTGCTCCCACTCGTACTCAGCTTCAGGGTATGTCTATGGGTGCAAGTGAAGTTTTTAAGGACTATGATCCAAAGTGGAGAGATTTGGCTAGAAGAGTCCAACCCCCTTTTTCTGATAGGGAGTTGGTTGATATGTTTCTAGGGACGTTGTCTGGTCCATTTTTCAATCATCTGATCGGCAGTTCGTCATCTGGGTTTACTGAATTGATTTTGACTGGGGAGAGAGTAGAAGCTGGTATCCGAAGTGGTAAGATACAGAAGGGTACTTCATCAAGTGCAGAAAAGAAGCCTTTTACCGGTAAGAAAGAAGCTAGTGCAGTCTATGGCTCGAGGAGCCAAAACAGACCTGAACACCGTCAAGCAGTAAATGCGGTAGTAATATCAAGACCCACAGTTGCCCCACAATGTAACAATCAAAAAAGAATGGAGAGACCGCAGAGACAGTACACTCGTCTTAATATGACCTTGTCTCAGATTCTACCATAATTATTGAAGACCAACCTGGTAACTCTGAGGGAAGCCCCGAAGAATCCCAGCACCATATCTCCGCTATATAACTCGAATGCCCGCTGCGCCTACCACTCCGATAGCCCAGGTCATGATACAAACAACTGTTGGGCCTTGAAGAATAAGATGCAAGATTTAATCGAAGCTAAAGAAATTCAGTTTGACGCTCTGGAGAAGCCCAACATCATGACTGCTCCCATGCCCAAGCATGGTCATGGAGTAAATGTTGTGGACGATGATTTATTTGTGACCTCTGTGGAAGAAATTTCTACTCCTTTGATGACAGTTAAGAAGAATCTATTGTTGGCCGGTTTATTTCCGGGCTGTGGCGAAGGTTGCCACTTGTGTTCAATTCTTCCTGCTGGTTGCCACTTATTGAAATCAGGTGTTCAATGCTTGATGGATAACAAAGAAATCTTGTTTGAGAAGAATATGATTCCGTTAATTCCAATTGAAGATGTTGCCATCATAACCATTTCCGCCAATCCTTCCAAGGCTTCCTCGAGAAAGCCTGTTAGGATTACATCCATTTCAATAATCGCTCCGTTAATCATTACTATCACGGGTCCTATCCCATACACTTCGGATAAGGCTGTCCCTTGGCACTATGGGGCCGATGTGTACAACCATGGAGTTAAGCAAGACTTAAAGATTGAAGAAGTTGATGCTGATGTCAGCAATATTGTCGGGGCTAACAAGGTCACCAGAAGCGGAAGACTCTTTTCTTCCGAGATTTCCCCTCTAGCTTTTCACAAAACTGTTGTCATTCCATCTGCTAGTACATCAGCTACCATCCCAGTGCATATTCCAGTTATTACCCCTGTGACCAAGCCATCTGAGACTCGGGGCAAAAAAATCACAGGTGAGCCTGCCCGGACGGAGGCACCTAAGAAGATCATTATAGAAACCTCTAAGCAGGAGATAGAGGAAATTCTGAAGATCATCAAGAAAAGTGACTACAACATAGTCGAGCAACTGGGGAAAACCCCGTCAAAAATCTCCATGTTGTCCTTGTTATTATGTTCTGAAGCCCATGCAAAGGCTTTAATTGCTTTCCTCAAAGCTGCGCATGTGCCGCAGAAGACTTCAGCTGATCAATTCAAGGATTGCGTAGCTAGCTTGACTGCCGACAATGGGTTGGGTTTCTCAGATGCAGATCTGACTGCTAAAGGAAGAAATCACAATGATGCTCTACACGTCTCAATCGAGTGCAAGGGCACTACTATGGCCCACGTACTGGTAGATATCGGGTCCTCATTGAATGTTTTGCCAAAGAAAGCATTAGACTGTCTGGACTGTGAAGGTTTGGTTCTGAAGCCGAGTAATATTGTGGTCAGGGCTTTCGACGGGTAAAAAAGGATGGTTCACGGGGAGGTGGACGTCCCAGTTAAAGTTGGCTCTCAGACTTTCGCATCTACTTTCTATGTAATGGATATCCGACCATCATATTCTTGCTTGCAGGGTCGCCCGTGGATTTATAAAGCTAGGGAAGTGACTTCCATGCTCCATCAAAAGTTGAAATATCCGGTAAAAGGGAAGATTGTTACGGTGCAAGGTGAAGAGGAGTATATGCTGAGTCATCTTAATTCCTTTCGCTATGTGGAGATGGATGGGGAGTTCATCGAAACCCCGTGTCAGAACTTTGAAGAGGTTCACCAGAATCTGGTGTCGACTGAAGTTGCTATTGATAAACCTCCGATGAAGATGGCTTTCCTCAAGGATTCCAGGGCTGTAACTGAAAAAGGTGGGTGTGCAAATTGGGGTTAGCTCCCTGATTTCACACACAAGACTGGCAAGTTTGGTTTGGGCTTTACTGTAGAGACTCAAAGGGCTGTTCGGCGTGCGCGGATTGGAAGACCTCCTCTACACCTCAGTAACCAGGGAGTGAATGCAATTGTGGATGATGAAGAAGATTCAGATATCAACAGCTGGATCTACCCGACTACCAACAGTGGATTTAACAATTGGATGGCGAAGGACTTCGTGCCCGTTTCTTTTATTACACAGTAATAGACTTTTGTTTTGAGATTTGTAATAAACAGTTTAAAACTTTATGGCCCGGTGCCTTGATCGAGGCACCTTGGCTTTGTTTGTGAGGGCTTATTATTTGTCATTTTCACATATCATCAATAAAGCATTGGACATTTTTTTTTGCATTACAAATTTTGCGCTCCTTGTTTTTCTTTTCTATCTCGCACTTTATCAAAACAACTATTGTCTTACACACACTCACATATCATAATGCAGATCCACATCCACTCTGGATCCCATTGATAACAACTCTACTACTGCCGGTTATGACTTCGAGAATCCGATCAACCAAGCCGAGGACGAAGGTGAGGATGATTGCGAAGTGCTTGGGGAATTTGCTAGACTGTTACTACAGGAAGAGAGGGCCATACAAACTCATGAAGAGCCAATGGAATCAATGAATTTGGGTACAGAAGAAGACTGGAAAGAGGTCAAGATAGGTGCGAATCTGGAGCCTAGTGTCAAACAATGGTTGATACAGATGCTACGCGACTATGTTGAGATCTTCTCCTGGTCCTACGAAGATATGCCTGGTTTAGACACTGATATCGTGGTACACCGCCTGCCAACTAAAGAAGACTGTCCTCCAGTAAAATAGAAGGTTCGCCGTATGCGCCCTGAGATGTTTGAGAAAATCAAAGCTGAGGTCATGAAACAGTTTGACGCCGGATTTTTAGCTGTCACTTCTTACCCGCAGTGGGTTGCCAACGTTGTTCAGGTACCTAAGAAAGATGGTAAGGTACGGATGTGTGTGGATTATAGAGATCTGAACAGGGAAAGCCCCAAGGATGATTCCCACTTCCTCACATTGATGTTCTGGTCGACAACACCGTGCAGCATAAGATCTTCTCCTTTATGGATGGTTTTTCTGGTTATAATCAGATTAAGATGGCTCCCGAAGACATGGAGAAAACAACTTTCTTTACGCAGTGGGGCACCTTCTGTTATAAGGTCATGCCGTTCGGGTTGAAGAATGCTGGGGAAACTTATCAGCGTGCTATGGTCGCTTTGTTCCACGACATGATTCACCATGAGATCAAGGTTTATGTTGATGACATGATCGCCCGATCCCAGAATGAGGAAGAACATCTTGACCATCTCCAGAAACTATTTGACAGATTGAAGATGTATAAGCTAAGGTTGAACCCGAACAAATGCACCTTTGGGGTAAGGTCTGGTAAGCTGCTGGGTTTTGTTGTTAGTGATAAAGGTATTCAAGTGGATCCTGCAAAGGTGAAGGCTATACAAGAGATGCCAGCTCCCCGAATGGAAAAGGAAGTCAGAGGCTTTTTGGGACGTCTGAACTACATCGCCCGATTCATTTCACATCTGACTGCTACTTGTGAGCCAATCTTCAAGCTTCTGAAGAAAGATCAAGTGGTAAAATGGAATGATGAATGTCATGCCGCTTTCGAAAGTATCAAGGAATACCTACAAGAACCGCCAATTCTGATGCCTCCAATTGAAGGAAGACCTTTGATCTTATACTTGACAGTACTAGATAATTCAATGGGGTGCTTGTTGGGGCAGCATGACGAGTCTGGACGAAAAGAGCACGTTATTTACTACCTTAGCAAAAATTTTACTGACTGCGAGACCTGATACTCGTTGCTCGATAAAACTTGCTGCACTTTGGCGTGGGCTGCTCGCCGGCTGAGATAGTATATGCTGACTCACACCACTTTATTGATATCAAAGATGGACCCAATCAAGTATATCTTCGAAAAGCCCGCCTTGTCCGGAAGAATAGCAAGATGGAAGATAATCTTAACTGAATATGACATCCAATACACAACTCAAAAAGAAATCAAGGGGAGTGTGTTGGTAGATCATTTGGCGGATCGGGCCGTGGATGACTACCAATCCATGAATTTCGAGTTCCCGGATGAGAATATCATGTTGGTGACCGACTGTGAAAAACCTGGACCGGATGAAGGACCCGAGGAAGGATCCCGATGGTCTATGTACTTTGATGGAGCCTCTAACGCATTGGGTAATGGCATTAGCGCTATGATCATATCTCCTGAGGGCTGTCATACTCTGTTCACCGCCCAATTATGTTTTAATTGCACCAACACTATGGCGGAGTATGAAGCATGTATCTTAGGTCTTCGAGCTGCTATCGACCTAAGGATTACGTTCTTGATTTTATTCGGAGATTTTGCTCTAGTGATCAGTCAGATCAAAGGCGAGTGGGATATGAAGCACCCAAATCTTATTCCTTACAAGGAGTATGTACTGACATTTCTCCCACATTTTGAGGAGATAACCTTTAAACATTTCCCCAGAGAGGAGAATCAGTTAGCGGACGCGCTAGCTACCATGTCTTCTATGTTCAAGGTCAGGTGGGACAATGAGGCTCCCCAGATTACCATTGAGAGGTTGGACGAACCCGCACATTGCTGTGACACTGAGACTGAAGAGGTAGTAGAAAAACCCTGGTTTCACGAGGTAAAGAGGTATCTTGAGGCTCAAGAGTATCCCGAGGGTGCATCTGGTAATGATAAGAAGTTCTTGAGAAGGTTCGCTGCGAAGTTCTTCATCAGTAATGAGATTCTTTATAAGCGTAACCATGATTCAACCTTACTGCAATGTGTGGACAAGAATGAGGCAGAAAGGATCATGGCGGAGTTACATGAAGGTACCTTCGGAACTCATTCCAGTGGACATGCCATGGCGAAGAAAATCCTACGGACAGGATATTACTGGTCTACTATGGAAGCCGATTGTTATCAACATTCTCGAACCTGTCATAAATGCCAAGTCTATGCTGATAAGGTGCATGTACCTCCGGTTCCTCTGAATGTTTTTACAGCTCCTTGGCCTTTTGCAATGTGGGGCATCGACATGATTGATGAGATCAGACCCACTGCATCCAACGGGAATCGTTTCATTCTAGTGGATGTTGATTACTTTACGAAGTGGGTTGAAGCAGCTTCCTTTGCTACAATAACCAAGAATGTAGTGGCGCAGTTTATCCGACACAATCTGATCTATCGATATGGTGTACCAGAGAGGATCATCACTGACAATGGTACAAATCTCAACAATACAATGATCACTGAGCTCTGCAAACAGTTTAAGATACATCATCACAACTCTTCTCCCTATCGTCCGAAGATGAATGGGGCTGTTGAAGAAGCTAATAAGAACATCAAGAAGATTATGCAAAAGATGACAGTGACATACAAAGACTGGCATGAGGTGTTACCATTCACTCTTCATGGGTACCGTACCTCAGCACGGACATCAACAGGGGAAACACCCTACTCTTTGGTGTATGGTATGGAAGCAGTCTTACCCATTGAGGTCCAGATACCTTCACACCAGATTATTAAGGATGCAGGTTTGAGCGAAGATGACTGGATCCAGACCCGGCTTGATCAGCTGAATTTAATCGACAAGAAGAGACTTACTGCCATTTGTCATGGTTAGACATATCAAAAGCGAATGATCAAGGCATTTAACAAGAAAGTCATACGACAAGAGTATCAAGTTGGGGATCTGGTGATCAAACGCATCATACTACTGTGATCGGTGGAAATAGAACTGACTGTTTTTTAAGCTGGTTCGCGAAATGTCGCGGTAAGCAAGAGTCGCCACCGTCTTTTATGTTCTCCAACATGGAAAGGACAAAAGCACAGCAAAATTCCTTCTTTGAGAATGTTTCTCGGTTCGGGAGGTAGATTTATAGAAAGGGAAGATGTTAGCACCCTTTCTATCTGTGGTTATCCACGGGCTCTTAGGTACTTGCTCTTATGTTTTCAAAAGATTTGTTTGCTTTTCAAGTGTGTGTGGGTTTTGAAAAAGTTTCGTTTGAAAAATTTCTAAGTAACTCTTGTATCTGTCCTCAAGAGTGTATGAAAAATTTGTTTGAAAACGTTTTGAAAGTGTAGGTGCGAAAAGTTGTTTTTGTTTGTTTTGAAAAGAGCAAGTACTTAGGAGAAATCTACCTACTCTAAGGAATTAGGTTGTGTAAGAGTCCTTTAGATAGTGCTATCCCACCATTGAGAGGCAGGTAGCACCGTTGTTGGAGGTGTTCGGGTCAATTCGATTATTAGGGACATGTGTGGTCACCAAAGCAATGGTAGGATGCTTTAGTGGTAACCCTAACGTCCTAGATCCTTTTTTATCCGAGGCAACCGTTCCGAGGAAACTGGATCTTTTAGACAGAAGGGCGACCTCTAAGACACCCTATACTTGATGACCACGTTCGAGGCAACCAGTGTGGCGTACCCTAGGAGTGGCATGTGCTTGTGTGTTGTTTTAGTTTATGTTTATCTTGTACATGTCATTTGTGAGCTACGGATTGATTTTATTTGCCATACAAGTCTTTCATGCATTTTTAACAGTTAAGAGTGCGGAAAATAAATTGCGGAAAGGTAAATCTACGCTATTACAAGGCGCGGGTCTATACATCGCCAAAAACAAAAACCCGTTTTGGAAAATAAGTGCGGAAAAGTAAATAAAGCGATAAAACCTAATTAACTATTACATATCCGGAAACAGTTACATAAATAATCAAAATAAGAGTAATGCGCGAAAGAAATTAAATCGGGACGTCCTTAGGGTTTTGACCCTTTTTTGAGAAAGAATTAAATTTGTCCTTCTTTTTTTGCAATTAATTAAATATTAACCCTAATTCTAATTAATTAATTATTTATAAAAAAAATGTTTTTGTATTTTTATGTTTTTAATGAAAATAAAATAAAATAAATTTAAAAGTCAAAAAGAAAAACCTAAATCTAAGCTTGATTTTATTTATTATGAAAAAAAAGATTAATATTATTCTAATTAAACTAAGTTAATGATATTTAGAATTTATTTACAAAATAAAAGAGTGAAATTAATAATAATAGTAATAAATGAAATATTTACATTTTTTTAGTTTTTTTGAATTTGTTAATTAAATAATTAATAGAACTAATAATTAATAAAATGGGAAATTATAAAAGAAAAGAAAATAAAAAGAGAAAAAAGAAAAGAAAATAAGAACCCAGGGGGTGTTGGACCCTTAGGGAGGTGAATCTGGAAATTTAGGCCCATTAACTCAAGCCTGCGTTGACTTCTGGGATTTGCTGAGCGTTCATTGACTGGGTAGCATGGTGGTCAGAACCTCAGGGCCATTGGATTGGCGTTAGTGGCCACTTGGCAGGCTGATCGCTTGAGATGCATGATGGACGCTGTTTGGAAGCCTGCATAGGAACACATTAGAAAAAATAATATTGAGTTTTGGGGGGACCTGGGAATCGAACCCAGGTCCCAATGTTCAATGCCTGTACGCTTTAGCCACTGAGCCAACTGTCTTAATTGAAATAATAATAATAACTGAATATTATATTAGTAAATCAACGCATGCCCTGGAAAAAAAATAACGCGCGTTTTGTATTTGAATGAGCCAGTGGCACGCTTCCACGTACTTCGTCTTCCTCCTTTTTCCTGTAAAAACAAAACAATTAGCGGGGGTTTTTAACCCCCACAACCTGCATCAAGGGAAAATAGCGAATAGGCGCACACGAAATAGAAATTGTTCGCGAGGGTCTCAATGTCTTTGTCTCATTCAGACGGTTTCAACCATGGGTCTTTCAAAGCCTAATTTTTCCTATATGAGAAACCCCCAATTCAAAAGCTTGAAAACCCTAACATTCATCCATGGTGGTTTGTGATTCAGGGCTCTACAACTCAATTATCTTGTACCAAAAGTTTCGTACAGTCCCTGTGAACACACAACACTCAACAAAAAACGTTAAATATGCATGAATCAATGTATGTGATTATGAAAAAATTTGACAAACCGTGGGTCTGTGTAGCACGCGTTCTTGAGCTTTGAGGCTTGTTTTGGATTGCAATGTGTTCTTGGGAATGCTAGCAACGTGTTTGAATTGCTCTAAGGCTTTGAATTGGTCTGCAATGTGAAAAACAGTTTTGACTTTTTGCTCTATTTTTTGAATATGGTTTGGCCATTTCTGCAGCAGCTTGTACGTGAATCAGGTCTGGAATGCTTGCACATGTATATATGAATGAAATTAGGTCAGCAGCTAGGCTTGGGATCCATTGCATTGATGTCTTGAGATTTTTGTTGATCACCATTAAAGAACCTTCCATGTTTGAAGAAAAACCATGATTTTATGCACAAAATAGCCTAGCACGAATTTGGTAGCTGGCTCATGACACATAAGAGCTATTCAAGTCACCAAGATGCCATTCCATTAATTCTTTAATTTTAAATGAATTAAATCAATAAAAATTAAATAAAATGGAAAAATAAATGTTTGATCTTGAAATTAATCATAGGACACGTGGGTGGAATGACAAGGCTGAATCAAGTGGAAGAAAGTGGGCCCTTTTGTCAAAAATTGAAGTTTCAAGGATAGTTGACTTTTGCCATTTCACAAAAATTTCCCAACTTCTCCAATGCATATCTTGCTCAATTTTGATCCTATGAACATGTTCTTGGACATTTTGGAAAGGTCTTGAAGTCCTCTAACCAATGCATTTGGTCCCATGTCATTTGGATTTACCAATCTCAAGTTATGGTCTTTGACTTAAAGTGCATTTTTGTTGACTTTTGAAATTGACCTATAATGTAGAAATTGTTAACTTTTTGTGGGAGCATTTCTTGGACTTGGAATGTGAAGATGAGTTGTAGGAAATGTAATCCCCTTCAAAATAAGCATTGGATGGGATTTTTATGATGAACCATGAAAAAGTTATGCCCTGGTCAAGTTACAATTGACTTTTCAGCTGTCCCAAAATAGAAACTTTTGCATCCTTGATGATTTTTGAGTCATGCTTGTGGAATCATGATCAAGACTTGATCAAATGATGATTGTGAGCTCAAAACAAGATGTTGACAAAAAATTCTGACTTTTGACTGCAAAATGACCATTTTACCCCTGCAGTTGATTGTGAACCAAATAGGGCTTTTGACTGTGCAACTTGATGCTGTGAACCTTGAAACTTGGCATGGAGATGCTTGGCAATGTATAGAGGCCTATATGACTTGATTGAGCCCTTGAAAACCTCAACTTCCTTGCAAGAACCAAAACCCTAATTTTGAATGTGTTAGGAGGCAATTGAACTGTGCAACCCTTGAGAAGTCTTGAACCATTTGAAGATTGATCTTGACAAATCTTGAAGAATATGGGAGGGAAAATTTTGGGGTACAACAGTTGCCCCTGTTCAATCTTCTTAGACCTGAGGATGTAGATTGTCTTGCGTGCCTTTCGTGATCCGAAGGTGGAAGATGATTGAACACTAAAGTGCCCAGAAATTTGCACTCACATAGTGGAGTATCAGCAATGTGATGTCGGGAATGGGCTTACAAATGCCATTTGGAGAGATGGTGGATAGGAGGATGGGCTTATAGATGCCATCTGGAGATGTGACAGAACCTTGTCGGGAATGGGCTTATAGATGCCATTTGGAAAGATGGTATGGGAGGATGGGCTTATAGATGCCATCTGGAGATGTGACAGAACCTTGTCGCGAATGGGCTTATAGATGCCATTTGGAAAGATGGTATGGGAGGATGGGCTTATAGATGCCATCTGGAGATGTGACGGAACCTTGTCGGGAATGGGCTTATAGATGCCATTTGGAAAGGTAATGGATAGTTATGGAGATGGGCTTAAAAGATGCCATCTGAAGGTGTCGATCACGTAAGAGATTCCTTAGTGAGAACTTGCGTACTTTGAGAAAGGAAGATGGTTTCCTGGCCTGTTACAGGTGTTGATCTTCAAACTCTTCATGCAGATATGCCCTGGCTAGATACAAGTATCGAATCCACAATCAATTGCTCACAGATATGCCCTGGCTAGATACAGGTCTCGAATTTGGAATTAGTCGTCTACAAATATGCCCTGGCTGGATACAGGAATCAAATCTCTAAACTCTTCATGCAGACATGCCCTGGCTGGATACAGGTGTCGAATCTACAATCAGTCACTCACAGATATGCCCTGGCATGATACAGGTATCGAATCTGGAATTAGTCGTCTACAGATATGCCCTGGCTGGATACAGGATTCGAATCTCTAAACTCTTCATGCAGACATGCCCTGGCTGGATACAGGAATCGAATATACAATCAGTTACTCACAGATATGCCCTGGCTAGATACATGAATTGAATCTGGAATTGGTCGTCTACAGATATGCCCTGGATGTATACAGGAGTCGAATCTCTAAACTCTTCATGCAGACATGCCCTAGCTGGATACAGGAATCGAATCTCTAATTAGTTACTCACAGATATGCCCTGGCTAGATACAGGAATCGAATCTGGAATTGGTCGTCTACAGATATGCCCTGGCTGGATACAGGTATCGAATCTCTAAACTCTTCATGCAGACATGCCCTGGCTGGATACAGGAATCAAATCTACAATCAGTTACTCATAGATATGCCCTGGATAGATACAGGAATCGAATCTGGAATTGGTCGTCTACAGATATGCCCTGGCTGGATACAGGTATCGAATCTCTAAACTCTTCAGGCAGACATGCCCTGGTTGGATACAGAAATCGAATCTACAATCAGTTACTCACAGATATGCCATGGCTAGATACAGGAATCGAATCTGGAATTGGTCGTCTACAGATATGCCCTGGCTAGATACAGGTATCGAATCTCTAAACTCTTCATGCAGACATGCCCTGGCTGGATACATGAATCGAATCTACAATCAGTTACTCACAGATATGCCCTGGCTAGATACAGGAATCAAATCTGGAATTGGTCATCTACAGATATACCCTGGCTGGATACAGGTATCGAATCTCTAAACTCTTCATGCAGACATGCCCTGGCTGGATACAGGAATCGAATCTACAATCAGTTACTCACAGATATACCCTGGCTAGATACAGGAATCGAATCTGGAATTGGTCGTCTACAGATATGCCCTGGCTGGATACAGGTATCGAATCTATAAACTCTTCATGCAGACATGCCCTGGCTGGATACATGAATCGAATCTACAATCAGTTACTCACAGATATGCCCTGGCTAGATACAGGAATCGAATATGGAATTGGTCGCCTACAGATATGCCCTGGCTGGATACAGGTATCGAATCTCTAAACTCTTCATGCAGACATACCCTGGCTGGATACAGGAATCGAATATACAATCAGTTACTCACAGATATGCCCTGGCTAGATACAGGAATCGAATCTGGAATTGGTCGTCTACAGATATGCCCTGGCTGGATACAGGTATCGAATCTCTAAACTCTTCATGCAGACATGCCCTAGATGGATACAGGAATCGAATCTACAATCAGTTACTCACAGATATGCCCTGGCTAGATACAGGAATCGAATCTGGAATTGGTCGTCTACAGATATGCCCTGGCTGGATACAGGAATCGAATCTCTAAACTCTTCATGCAGACATGCCCTGGCTGGATACAGGAATCGAATCTACAATCATTTACTCACAGATATGCCCTAGCTAGATACAGGAATCGAATCTGGAATCTACAGATATGCCCTGGCTGGATACAGGAATCGAATCTCTAAACTCTTCATGCAGACATGCCCTGGCTGGATACAGGAATCGAATCTACAATCAGTTACTCACAGATATGCCATGGCTAGATACAAGAATCGAATCTGGAATCTACAGATATGCCCTGGCTGGATACATGAATCGAATCTCTAAACTCTTCATGCAGACATGCCCTGGCTAGATACAGGTGTCGAATCTACAATCAGTTACTCACAGATATGCCCTGGCTAGATACAGGTATCGAATCTGGAATTGCGACAGTTGGTAGTAATCATCTTTATATTGGCCTTTTTCCTGAAAAGGCAAAACATCAGTTGTATGCAATGTCATGATGCATGAACTGCATGATTTTAAGATGTTCTCAAAAATAAATGAGATTTGTGTTGTATGATGCGTATGCATGCTATAATGTATGAAGATGTGATGTTTATGAATGTATTGTCGTCTAGGAAAATAAATCCTTGACGGATTCCGGGAAGTTTGTTGAATCCTGGGCTGATGTTTGAAGAGGAGAGTTCTTCATTTCCGCTGGGGATGATGGTTGCAAGGATAAACCGGTAGGAGAAGATGACTCCGTTGGGGAATAAACTTGCTGGAGAGATTACTCTGCGGGGAATTTCTCTGTGGGGAGAGATGCTTCGCTGAGGTTTTGATGGTAACTCCACTGGGGATTCTGTTGATAAGTTATGTTGAGGGATTTTGATGAACTCCGCTGGGGGATAGGAAGAACTTCTCCGAGGATGATCTTCCCGTGGTAATTAGCTGAGGATAACCCAGTTATAAGCTCTGGTGGGGAATAAACTTTGAATAAAGCCGGGGAGATGCGTTCGTACTCTGCAGGGGATAAGCTTCCAGAATCTACTGGGGATAAGCTTCCAGAATCTACTGGGGAGATTAATTCAACTCTCCTGGGGAAACTCTTGGACTGCACTGGGGAAATGGCTCCATTGGGGTGTATGATATCCCGCCGGGGAACAATCTTATATCAAGACTGCCAGGGATACTTGCTGAGGAATATCTGTACATTCTGCTGGAGAATATTGAAATTTTCCGGGGATACCCAACTTCCTTAAGGCTGACAGTAGACTAACTCTGCTTGGGGAGAGCGTTGTTGACTTGTTGGAGATACTGTGCCTTGTCAGGGCTGACGGGAGACCAACTCTGCTCGGGGGGGAGTATTGTTGAACCTTGTCTTACTCCCGGGGAGTGGAGGCCTCTTGGTTATGTTCTTCAGCCGAACCTACCTTGGTACCTTGGTTGACAGAGCAACTAGATCGCTTGGACAACTCATTATTGCCCCTGTTTCTGATGTGAGAGAAGAAGATACCTTGTGAGGTGTTGGACAACTTCCGATTCGACAAATCTTCTTTTGGTAGGCGAGTGACGAGATGACGGGACATAGTCGTACGCTTTTGATCCCTAATTTTTGCCTGGACCGCCCTTTCGGGTTTTAAGTCCACCGGGATACCCTTTTTTGCCCAAGCCGCCTTTTCAGGTTTTCGACTTGCCGGGTGTACAGATTTTTTTATTTTCATCCCTTATTTTTGCCCGAACCCTTTTGGTTCGTCGGGAAGCCCTTGTTTTTGCCTAGGCCAGTCGACCTAGCGGGTCTTTGATTATGCATAGTATTTTTTCGACTATGTCCACGCTCTCAGAATGCAGGGAGTTGTCACTGTTAGTAGCATTGTGTTGCCATACCACCAGAAGATGTTTGATCGTGCAAGATTCGCAGCTGGAATTCATGTCCAATGCCCCAAGTGATTTATAGGGAGGCTTGCCCCTGGTTATTTGGCATTTGAGAGATTCTCCGAATCTTGACTTAACTGCCCCAGATGACGGACAATGATCACGTCTGCCCCTTGGTTAGAAGTACTTTTGTTCACTAGATATTCTTCGTGCGAATTTCTTTGCTGTTCAAACAAAAAAAGTCATATGCAAACAGTGTTATATCAAGAATGCAAAGCTTATGTCTGTCTTGAAGTTTTTGAAAATGCATTTTTTTTTATAAAAACAAGTGAATTTTTTGTAAACTGTGATGTCAACTCGTTATTTTACCGCAAGCCTTAAGGAGTCAGGATACCTTTGTAACATTATGCTTTCGAACTAACCCATGCTTCAGCTAGGACTTTTAAGGCTTATAATGTGGCCTGGTTCACGGTTTAAGAAACAAAGGATAAAGGCTCAAAGTATTTGTACCCACCCGCTCTTCGTGATGTTCTTCAAACCTAAACTCAGTTGATTGTGCGTTAGACCTTGTTTGAGTCTTTGCTATGATGTTCCGGTGATGGTTCAGATATTGACAGTTTATAGGCACTCATTTCTTTTTTGTTGAGGGATTGTAGGACCTCTTTCTTTTTGATTTCGTTATCCCTGTTTTTTGCCTGAACTGTTTCTTTTTGTAATTACAGTCAGCGGGATGCCCCAGTTTTGTAAGTCTCCTTCATAGGTTTCGACTTATTGGGCTTTTGTTTTGAAAGATAATGATTGCATGTCTTTATGATTATTCGGAACCATCACTGTCTTTTGTTTTGTAAGGACTTCTTTGATGTCATTCGTTATGCACTTGGATCAACTGAGAGAACTACCCTGCCCCAGGTTATGATTAAGGTTTTTTTTTGAAAAGAAAAAAAACTCCTACTTCTCTGGCTCGAAGGGGGTTGACGAGGGATTATCTTCCTTATAACTCCAGTGTTTAAGAATTGAAACAATGCCTGTACCTCATCAGCGGGGTCTGTTCAAAAGTATACTGTAAAGATCGTGGTATCGTTTTCGTCATCCTCCCTCAAAAGGTTTAGAATTATTTCGAGAGTTGAACATCAAAAAATGAAAGCAGTTTGAATATAGCGAATGCGAATATATTGATTCAAAACAGACATATGCGATGCATTGATAAAGTAATAAAGTTTGTTGTGACAATAATTGTTTGAACAATCAAAGAAAAAATACAACTCGAACATTCGAATGAACAAAAGTTTTCTCGTCTCAGGACTTGTCACTTCAAATGGTGAACCTTGCAGGGATAGTAGAAGAACTCAGCCTGGCCATCTTGGGTGAATTCCACTGCTCCTTCATCAATCAGGTCCTAGATCTTGTTCTTCAGAGACCAGCAGTCGTTTGTGTCATGTCTCGGACCATCAGAATGGTGTGCACATCTTCTATTAGGATGATAAGTAGGAGCAGAGGTGTTGAGATTCCGGGGAGGAGCCCTTAGAGTTACCAAATTCAACATCAACAGTTGTTGTAAAGCTTGAGACATCGACGTGTTGAGCTTGGTAAATTGCCTTCGGGGCTTACTTTGATCAACCCGTTGCTCTGGGCGAGGTTGTGGTTGGACCTATGAAGTGGTGGCAGCTTGGAGAGGCCTATTCGTTGAACCAAACCTTTGACTTCTTGGAGGCTGATTACTGGTTTGGTCTCCAACCCTGACTACTTGCTTCATAATGTCTTGCTGAAGCTGGTGAGGTTGATGCTGGATTTGTGACCCTGAAGCAAGTTGAGGAGCTTTTCCCTTGTCTTCTTGTCTCAAAGGGAATTTGATGGTGACTGGCTCTCCAACCTTAGATGTTTGCCCCAGTTGGTTATCCCGAAGCAGTTGGTTGACGAGAACCCTGAGCTCTTCTTGTCTTTGAGCTAAGTCTTGGATGAGAGCCATCTTCCCCAGCATCTGGGTTCTCATTGTATCTACCTCAGCTTGCAGACGCTTCAGCCGTTCGTCTTTATCGTCTTCTGGACTGTTCCTGACCAAAGTCCCCATGAGGAGTGTTCTTAGCTCTTCCTGTCCCTTGGATAGATTTAGGAGAATCTCCCCGAATCGAGTCTCTTGAGCATGAAGATCCTGGTTGTCTTGTTGGGAAGCCATTGCTGAAATAAACAGCGAAGAAGGTAAGAGACCTGTACCAAGGGTACCTGTAATGCAATGATATGTATGTATGCATGCGATGTTTTCAAGGATCTCGCGGGGTAAACAAGAAAAATTGTTAGAATTTGAATTTTGTAGCTTGATGGAAGGAACTTCATGTTGATGAGAGTCCTTCTTCAAGAGTCAAGGCTCACCATATCGAGTGGGTCATAGCCCCTGACTCAAGTCATTAACCTTGGCTAGAGGAAAATAAATCCCCTTTGCCCCTTGCTAGACATTTGATTCATCATGACCTACATCATAAACCCTTGAGATCCTTGAAATGGGTTAGTCCTTATGCAAGATGCATGAAATGGTATGATGTTATGCTATGCATGAAGTGATGTAGGTAAACCCTGTTATGAGTCCAGATTAAGGACTGTAAACAAAACCTGCAAGAAACTCAAGTGTCATATAACAAGTATGCAAGTAGTCAAGTTTGAAGGCACACAAGTCACACAAGACAGCCCTTAGAGTTCAGGCCAGCATGAAGTTTGGGTACTACCCTCTTGAAGTTGGTGGGCTCAAAACCTGTCCTATCAAATGTAACCGGGTTCTAAGGAGCTCAATATCATTCGGTTGTTTTCTATGTTCATTGTTTTGATTTAGCCACTGAACTGGCGATCAAAATATTCCAAGAAAACAACCCTCAACGAGTGTAGTATCGAGTATCTACCAACTTCGGACTGCACCAAAGTCGGTCATCTCACTACCCCTAAAGAGGCCAGGATGGTCAAGTAAGGTTCCTAAGGTAAGTTGATGCTTCACGACACCACGCGGCGGCCCCGTACTCTCCTTGACTTGACTCAAGGGTTACCGGTACTCACCAAAGTGCCACATCAACATAGCAAACTGGTTCAACTGTGTCGGTATACCCCGCACAGTTCCCTCACAGTTTGTTGCTACTTTCTAAAAGGTATCCCCCAGATCCGGGTTAGGATCTATGAAACTCCCAAGGCAAGCCCACAATATTTAAAGCAAATAAAGAAAGCAATTGAAAACATAAGAGTGGTCTAATCCTAAGGTACACCTCACTTTATATCATCCCCAACAGAGTCGCCAGTTCTGTGATCGGTGGAAATAGAACTGACTATTTTTTAAGCTGGTTCACAAAATGTCGCGGTAAGCAAGAGTCGCCACCGTCTTTTATGTTCTCCAACATGGAAAGGACAAAAGCACAACAAAATTCCTTCTTTGAGAATGTTTCTCGGTTCGGGAGGTAGATTTATAGAAAGGGAAGGTGTTAGCACCCTTTCTATCCGTGGTTATCCACGGGCTCTTAGGTACTTGCTCTTATCTTTTCAAAAGATTTGTTTGCTTTTCAAGTGTGTGTGGGTTTTGAAAAAGTTTCGTTTGAAAAATTTCTAAGTAACTCTTGTATCTGTCCTCAAGAGTGTATGAAAAATTTGTTTGAAAACTTTTTGAAAGTGTAGGTGCGAAAAGTTGTTTTTGTTTGTTTTGAAAAGAGCAAGTACTTAGGAGAAATCTACCTACTCTAAGGAATTAGGGTGTGTAAGAGTCCTTTAGATAGTGCTATCCCACCATTGAGAGGTAGGTAGCACCGTCGTTGGAGGTGTTCGGGTCAATTCGATTATTAGGGACATGTGTGGTCACCAAAGCAATGGTAGGATGCTTTAGTGGTAACCCTAACGTCCTAGATCCTTTTTTATCCGAGGCAACCGTTCCGAGGCAACTGGATCTTTTAGACAGAAGGGCGACCTCTAAGACACCCTATACTTGATAACCACGTTCGAGGCAACCAGTGAGGCGTACCCTAGGAGTGGCATGTTCTTGTGTGTTGTTTTAGTTTATGTTTATCTTGTACATGTCATTTGTGAGCTACAGATTGATTTTATTTTCCATACAAGTCTTTCATGTATTTTTAACAGTTAAAAGTGCGGAAAATAAATTGCGGAAAGGTAAATCTACGCTATTACAAGGCGCGGGTCTATACATCGCCAAAAACAAAAACCCGTTTTGGAAAATAAGTGCGGAAAAGTAAATAAAGCGATAAAACCTAATTAACTATTACATATCCGGAAAAAGTTACATAAATAATCAAAATAAGAATAATGCGCGAAAGAAATTAAATCGGGACGTCCTTAGGGTTTTGACCCTTTTTTGAGAAAGAATTGAATTTGTCCTTCTTTTTTTGCAATTAATTAAATATTAACCCTAATTCTAATTAATTAATTATTTATTAAAAAAATATGTTTTTGTATTTTTATGTTTTTAATGAAAATAAAATAAAAGAAATTTAAAAGTCAAAAAGAAAAACCTAAATCTAAGCTTGATTTTATTTATTATGAAAAAAAAGATTAAAATTATTCTAATTAAACTAAGTTAATGATATTTAGAATTTATTTACAAAATAAAAGAGTGAAATTAATAATAATAGTAATAAATGAAATATTTACATTTTTTTAGTTTTTTTGAATTTGTTAATTAAATAATTAATAGAACTAATAATTAATAAAAGGGAAATTATAAAAGAAAAGAAAATAAAAAGAGAAAAAGGAAAAGAAAATAAGAACCCAGGGGGTGTTGGACCCTTAGGGAGGTGAATCTGGAAATTTAGACCCATTAACTCAAGCCTGCGTTGACTTCTGGGATTTGCTGAGCGTTCATTGACTAGGTAGCATGGTGGTCAGCACCTCAGGGCCATTGGATTGACGTTAGTGGCCACTTGGCAGGCTGATCGCTTGAGATGCATGATGGACGCTGTTTTGGAAGCCTGCATAGGAACACATTAGAAAAAATAAGATTGAGTTTTGGGGGGACCTGGGAATCGAACCCAGGTCCCAATGTTCAACGCCTGTACGCTTTAGCCACTGAGCCAACTGTCTTAATTGAAATAATAATAATAACTGGATATTATATTATTAAATCAACGCATGCCCTGGAAAAAAAAATAACGCGCGTTTTGTATTTGAATGAGCCAGTGGCACGCTTCCACGTACTTCGTCTTCCTCCTTTTTCCTGTAAAAACAAAACAATTAGCGGGGGTTTTTAACCCCCACAACCTGCATCAAGGGAAAATAGCGAATAGGCGCACACGAAATAGAAATTGTTCGCGAGGGTCTCAATGTCTTTGTCTCATTCAGACGGTTTCAACCATGGGTCTTTCAAAGCCTAATTTTTCCTATATGAGAAACCCCCAATTCAAAAGCTTGAAAACCCTAACATTCATCCATGGTGGTTTGTGATTCAGGGCTCTACAACTCAATTATCTTGTACCAAAAGTTTCGTACAGTCCCTGTGAACACACAACACTCAACAAAAAACGTTAAATATGCATGAATCAATGTATGTGATTATGAAAAATTTTGACAAACCGTGGGTATGTGTAGCACGCGTTCTTGAGCTTTGAGGCTTGTTTTGGATTGCAATGTGTTCCTGGGAATGCTAGCAACGTGTTTGAATTGCTCTAAGGCTTTGAATTGGTCTGTAATGTGAAAAACAGTTTTGACTTTTTGCTCTATTTTTTGAATATGGTTTGGCCGTTTCTGCAGTAGCTTGTACGTGAATCAGGTCTGGAATGCTTGCATATGTATATATGAATGAAATTAGGTCAGCAGCTAGGCTTGGGATCCATTACATTGATGTCTTGAGATTTTTGTTGATCACCATTAAAGAACCTTCCATGTTTGAAGCAAAACCATGATTTTATGCATAAAATAGCCTAGCATGAATTTGGTAGCTGGCTCATGACACATAAGAGCTATTCAAGTCACCAAGATGCCATTCCATTAATTCTTTAATTTTATTTGAATTATTATGGATTTAAAATGAATTAAATCAATAAAAATTAAATAAAATGGAAAAATAAATGTTTGATCTTGAAATTAATCATAGGACACGTGGGTGGCATGACAAGGCTGAATCAAGTGGAAGAAAGTGGGCCCTTTTGTCAAAAATTGAAGTTTCAAGGATAGTTGACTTTTGCCATTTCACAAAAATTTCCCAACTTCTCCAATGCATATCTTGCTCAATTTTGATCCTATGAACATGTTCTTGGACATTTTGGAAAGGTATTGAAGTCCTCTAACCAATGCCTTTTGTCCCATGTCATTTGGATGTACCAATATAAAGTTATGGTCTTTGACTTAAAGTGCATTTTTGTTGACTTTTGAAATTGACCTATAATGTAGAAATTGATAACTTTTTGTAGGAGCATTTATTGGACTTGGAATGTGAAGATGAGTTGTAGGAAATGTCATCCCCTTCAAAATGAGCATTGGATGGGATTTTTCTGATAAACCATGAAAAAGTTATGCCCTGGTCAAGTTACAGTTGACTTTTCAGCTGTCCCAAAATAGAAACTTTTGCATCCTTGATGATTTTTGAGTCATGCTTGTGGAATCATGATCAAGACTTGATCAAATGATGATTGTGAGCTCAAAAAAAGATGTTGACCAAAAATTCAGACTTTTGACTACAAAATGACCATTTTACCCCTGCAGTTGATTGTGAACCAAATAGGGCTTTTGACTGTGCAACTTGATGCTGTGAACCTTGAAACTTGGCATGGAGATGATTGGCAATGTATAGAGGCCTATATGACTTGATTGAGCCCTTGAAAACCTCAACTTCCTTGCAAGAACCAAAACCCTAATTTTGACTGTGTTAGGAGGCAATTGAACTGTGCAACCCTTGAGAAGTCTTGAACCGTTTGAAGATTGATCTTGACAAATCTTGAAGAATATGGGAGGGAAAATTTTAGGGTACAACAACTACCACAAGGTGATCCCAGGGGCAAATGGACCCCTACGTACGAAGGGCCATTTGTGGTTAAGAACATTTTCTCAGGAGGAGCTATGATTCTAACCAACATGGATGGTGACGACCTTCCTCACCCTGTCAATGAAGACATAGTGAAAAAATACTACGCATAATCAAAGACCCGCTAGGTCGACTGGCCTAGGCAAAAATAAGGGCTTCCTGGCGAACCCAAAGGGTTCGGGTAAAAGTAAGGGATGAAAATGAAAAAATTTGTACACCCGACAAGTCGAAAACCTGAAAAGGCGGCTAGGGAAAAAAAGGGTATCCCGGTGGACTGAAAACCCGAAAGGGCGGTCTAGGCAAAAATTAGAGATTGAAGCGTAACACTATGTCTCATTGGATTATCTTGCAACCAGACTTCAGTATCGACTATTGTGGTTCGGTGGGAGAACTGACTAGTGTTTTGCGTTCGTATTCGCACTTGTGCGGTTGAGCAAGAGTCGCCACCGACTTTTTATTTTATCCTAAAGGAAAGGTTAAAAAAGCACAACAAAAACCTTTTGAGATATTTCGTGGGTTCGGGGGGTAGATTATGAAAAGGGAAGGTATTAGCACCCTCTTCATCCATGGTTATCCATGGGCTCTTAGTTACTTGGTTTTTAGATCACTTGCCTTGTTTTTTCGATTGCTTTAAAAATGGTGTGTGTGTGGGTGCTTTTTGAAAATGTTTTGGAAAAAGATGCCTTGTCTTAGGCAACTAATGTATTTGACTCGTGATTGAGTGTTTTACAAAAGTGTGGATCTTTTCGAAAAGATGTTTTCAAATGTTTTTGAGAGTTTGTTTGAAAGTGTTGTGGATTGTGGTTTTTGAAAAGAAGGCAAGTGTTTTTTTGCAAGTTTGATCTCAAGTAACTAAGAGTTTTGTCTACCCTATTGTACTCAAAGGTTTTTTGTTATGTTTTAACCCCTTTTAACAATTTTGTTCTACCATTGAAATTGGTAGACAATCTTGCGTTTAGGAAGTTTATTCGGGACGGGCGCGGGTCATCGTATGGACCATGAATGCAATGATGCCAAGTGTCTTTGGCAATTTGCTTTGAAGGGACTATGATCATTCCGTTTAGGCAACACTTTGAGGGACTTATGATCATTTGGAATTCGTTTTGCCAAAGAAACTCGACGTGTAAGCATGGCCCATTTTGGAAGGCAACATGTGGGATTACCCTAGGGGGTGCAAGTGTGATTGTGTGTTGATTACATGTATTTGTCTTGTATTAGGTTATCTAGCGTTTGATTTTATGTACATACAAACCCTAGGTCTAATCATGGTATAATTGGAAAACTGTAAATTGCGGAATGTAAAATCTACGCTATTACAAAATAGTGTCCGGGAGTGGGGGTATAAATGTACAAACGGGGATGAGACTTATAGTATCCAATAAGTTACAACCAAATCGAATGTGCGATCAAATGTAAATATCGAATATACAAATATAAGATAAACAAACGTGCATAGGGCAATGTGAATGTATTTGTGTAAGTGTACATGTATATGAGTATGTGTAATTATTTACAAGTGCGATAATGTGAAATTGAAGCGTATTAGGGTTTTGACCTAGATATGTATTTTAATCTTGTATTTTTGTATTTAGATATGTACAATAAGAAAAATGTTTTAACTTAAATGTTCAAGTTTTAATTAAATTGTATCTTTATTTGTTTATATAAAAAAAAGTATTTTAATCAATTGTTTGTGAATTTTAATATTAGAGAAAAATGTATTTCTATTATTATGTATAAATATGTATGTTAATTAAAAAGAATAAAAAGAAGTATTTTCAATTTTTAATTATATGATGGAAAAAAAATGTATAATCTGTACAAAAGGTATTAAATGTGTTATGTGCTAAAATATATTTTTATTAAAAGAGTAAACAAAATAAAAAGAAAGTATTTTCAATATATGACAAAATGTATTTTAATTATGTGCTTAAAGAAGAGATACATATTTTTACCAAATGGATTATATTAATTAAGAGTGTATTAAAACTATATTAGGTTAGAAAATTAATATATTGTTTATAAAAAAAGGTTATTAATATTTTGTAAAGAAAAGAATCATTTAATGGGCTTTTGGGGAGATTAGAAGCGGGTCAGGCCCAATGGTCTTGAAGCAACATTTAGGGTTAGGCGTTTTGTCGTTCAGTTGAGGGAAGGAATTAGGTTTAGGCGAGGCAGCGGCGGCGTTCGCGTGTTCAACGTTCTCTTCCTCGTTCATCCTGCTTCTTGGTCATGGTTACTGAGTTTATCTTTATGCATGTCCCGGTACTTCCTTCCGTTCGAGGCCACCGGCGCCACCCATCTTCCTCCTCTTCACACTAGCTCCAACGACAAAATGAAAGGTATGACTTTATTCAACGTATTAGGGGCCTCGTGTTTTGTATGTTTAGTTCTCTGCTTATTAATTCAGATCTATGTGTTTTTTGTTGATTATGCGAAGAGGAAAGGAACTGTACCTTTCTGAGGAGACGGAGGAGTGACGGTGGTGGAGGCGCCCAGGAGGCCGGAATGAGCGGAGGGAGCGTGACGAACCTTTGCTTCTGGCAACCCTGGTATCTTTTATCTTTTCGCCATTTTCTAGGGTTTGATGATGACTTTAACTGAAAAATCCTACCTTGAATTTGCCCTCTTCGTCTTCTTCTTCAACACTGTGTATTTATTGCCTTTGAGCATTTGTATGCCTTTGAATCGTTGCCTAGCCTATGATGAAGCTTGCTTCTGAGGCCCTTGATGCTTTTGAATTGTTGCCTGAGTGATGTTTATGCTGAGGGCCTAGGTTGCCTTGATATTGCCTCTGAATGACTTGAGTTGTTGTTCTGAAACCATTAGCCTTTTACCTGCGTTGCCCTGAACATGCTTCTTCCTCGCCCCATGATGAATCCAGGATTCTGAGGGCTTGAAGGCTTGATGCTTTTTTGGATTTGGTTTATCAGGTTTGAAAGCTAGGCCAGATTTTGATGGTTAGGCTTTTGAGGTTATGTGCTTGCAGTAGGTTCTGTTATGCGTTTGTAATGGTGGTTCTGATTTAAGGTTAAGCTTCAGCAGGTTTTGAGGTTAAGACATGGTGTTGGTAGTTCTGTGTATGTGTTTGTATGTTTATGTGGTTAGGCAGCTTGTTATGTTGAGGTTTTTCAGGCTCTGAGTTTGGTAGTGCAGCAGGCTTGAAGTTTGAGTTTTTTTTGTGTTTGATAAACTGTGAGGCTTGATGCAGGTTCTGATTAGGCTTGGCTTAACACAGTTTTGGTTAGGTTATGCTTGACAGGCTTGTAGAGGTTTCAGGCCTTTTACTGACGCAGGTTTGAGGTTTTTTGCTTCAGTTGCTCTTGTATGTTTTTAATGCAGGTTTTGAGCTTGCTTCAGTTGCTCTTTTTTGTTTGATGCAGGGTTGTGTGTTTTGTATATTTCTCCTTTGCTGAACTGCCTGCTGAACCGTGTCCCTTTTCTTTGTGTTATATCTTTTTGTCATGCTCTACTGTCTAAGCCTCAAACCTGCCTATTGCTGCTTTATCTCTCTTCCTCCCTCTCTGCATAGTACAGTTAATATTATAATATGATTTATGTGTACTATCCTCTGAAGGGGCCCTGGGAAATGATGATTTTAGTTGCTTGCATATAGGATTTTTCTGCATCTTTATCCTTCTTTTGACAGCTTTGTGTGCTGACTTTGCATTGATATCTTGGGATTTTGTGATATCTTCCATATCTTCTTTGACAGTTTGTATGCTTTTATTGATATCTTCCATATCTTTCTTTGACAGCTTGGATAGATTTTCTGTTTTGACAGTAAATTGCCTTTTTGCTTTGGATAGAAAGTGGAATTGGATTTGAACTATGCAGTTTGAACTTTGGATCTTATGCATTTTGAGATTTGCATTCATGAATAAAAATCTTCCCTCTTTGTGAACCGGGAGAAATCCCGTGATTTGCAGAGAGGGTCAACTGATCCCAGTCAGTGGCCTCTAATGATGAGCAAATTTTAACTGTCTTTTTAATTCAACTGCTTTCTGACTTTTCTTCTTCTTTTTGCAGATAAAAAAAATGGAGCACCGGAGCGGAGTGAAGAATGAAGAATATTAGAAATAGGATAGTTTTTATTTTATTTAATATTTAAATTAATGTAAATTATTGTTTGTAATTTAAATTATAAACAACATTTGTACAAATAATTCAAATATCAATAAAATCTAAATTATCCAATTAATTCTAATTTTCTTTATTGTTTATTTATTTATTTAAAACTCTTTGAATTAAAACAATTGAAAAATAAATTTCAATCATTCAATTTTAGAATAATAAATAACTTAAATAAAAACAATATTGATCAATTAAACCTGTCTCTTCCAATATCCAAAGCAAAGCAGTAGTCAACCAAAATAAACTGATCAAGCGCATTCCTTCTTCACTGATTTGCCATAAACATTGTGAATCCAATACTGCATACTGTATTTGACCGGCCCAAACAAACTGAATTCAAACCACTGTATCTCTTACTGATTAAATCAAGATAACGCGAATTTTAACCCGAATCTCGGAATAAATCGCAAAGTGCTGTGGAATTTAAATTCTTCTGAGAATATGCCCATAAAACCTTAACTCCTGATTAAATGCCAAATAACGCCCGCCTGATCAAAATTGAACCAAAAATCATCCAAACCCTAAGCCCACTGTATGAAACAATTCAGAGTCCTAAAAATCAGTAAAAACCCTAATTTTGCTTGACTGTCAAGAAAAGTCTGTTTGTCCGATTCTTGAGCCAGTTTGAAAAGTCAGGAAAGGCTTGAAGTTGAGATTTCTTTGTGGAAAAATGCGAGGGCAAATTTTGGGGTACAACAGTTGCCCCTGTTCAATCTTCTTGGACCTGAAGAGTTAGATTGGCAAGTTTGCCTTTTGTGACTTGAAGGTGGAAGAAGATTGGACACTAAAGTGCCCAGAAAATTTGCACTCGGCGATCTGATGGTAGATGTGAATGGGCTTAAAGATGCCATTTGATGATGGGCTTAAAGATGCCATCTGGTGCGAGAGAATTTTGTCGGGGGATGGGCTTAGAGATGCCATCTGGATATGTTGAACTGTAGGTCAATGGTGAGTGGACAAGTGTCAGAAGGGCATCCGTGTTTTGGGACATTTCTGAATTGTTGTCTGAACAAGCAACGGATTGACGTCCATATCTGGAGAATTTGTAAACTATCTGAGATTGAACAAGCAATAGAGCAGCATCCGTTGTTGGGACGTGTCCGTACACTATTTTCGAAAATTGAGAAGAGTCTGAATCAGTTGGTAGATTGACATCCGTTGTAGGGAGGAATCTGTAAACTGTTTTCAGAAGTCGAGCAGAATCTGAACAAGTCGGTAGATTGACATCCGTTGTAGGGAAGAATCCGTAAACTGTTTCAGAAGTTGAGCAGAGTCTGAACGAGTCGGTAGATTGACATCCGTTGTAGGGAAGAATCCGTAAACCGTTTCAGAAGTCTTGAAGTTGAAGAGGAACCGGTGTAAGGTTTCTGCAGATGCGTCTGAACGAATCTGGAATAAGTATCAGAATGCCGCCGTGTCCGGGTCACATCTGAACTATTTCTGGATGAATCTTGGGAGATGATCTTTGTCTGTCGACTGATCTTACCTAAAAAGGCAAAGGGTTAGTTGTATGCAATGTTATGATGCATGATGCAACGCACGCGACATCAGTGTTTATGACATGAATGCGATGAATGCGCATGTAAGCTGATGAGCTAATCTTGCCGAGGATAAATGAATCCGAGATGGCTGAAGATAAAAGCATCTTGACTGCTGCCGGGGAAAATAAATCCTTGGCTGTTGCTGGGGAAGAGAATTCCTGATGACCTCTACTGGGGAGTTCCAAACTAGTAGACTCATGCTGGGGAGGTCAGATTGAGAATCTTCGGCTTGATGGGAAGTATCCCTGGCGACTTCACTGGGGAACTCAAGGTTTGCCTTCCCAAAACTCTGTGGGGAGAAGGTTCAATGGTCTGGCTCCGCTGGGGATACTGAAGCTCAAACTCTGAGGGGAATTGAATTCCGGAGGATTCTCTGGCTGGGGATTTGCAAAGATAAGTTACGGCTGGGGAATTTTGATGAACTCCGCTGGGGATAGGGAGAATTTTGGCGAGCGCGATCTTCCGTGGTTGTTAGCTTGAGAAGAATCTGAACAAGCGATAGGTTAACATCCGTTTACTTGGAGAACCCGTGAACTATTTTCAGAAATCTTGAAGTTGAATCAGCAATAGAACCGCATCCGTTGTTGGGAAGCGTCCGTAAACTAATTTGAGAAGAATCTGAACAAGTTGGTAGATTAACATCCGTTGTTGGGAAGAATCCGTAAACTAGTTTCAGAAGTCTTGAAGAGGAACCGGTGTAGGGCTCCCTGAAGATGAGCTTGTGTAAAACTGCATCGGTTTTGAACACTTTTGACATTCGAATGCCCCAAGTGGTGATGTAGATAAATTCCTGGCTTATTACAGGTGTTGGTCTACAATCGGTCGTTCACAGATGTTTCCTGGGTTGTTGCAGGTGTTGATCTGGAATTCTTCAGACATGCCCTGGCTGGATACAGGAATCGAATCTGGAAAGGTGATAGTTGATAGATATGCCCTGGCTGGATACAGGAATCGAATCTTCAAACTCTTCAGACGTGCCCTGGCTAGATAAAGGAATCGAGTCTGGAAGTGTGGTCAACAGATATGCCCTGGCTGGATACAGGAGTCGAATCTGGAAATAGTCGTCAACAGATATGCCCTGGCTGGATACAGGAATCGAATCTTCGAACTCTTCAGACGTGCCCTGGCTAGATACAGGAGTCGAGTCTGGGAATGTTGTAAACAGATATGCCCTGGCTGGATACAGGAGTCGAATCTGGAAATGTTGTAAACAGATATGCCCTGGCTGGATACAGGAATCGAATCTTCGAACTCTTCGGACGTGCCCTGGCTAGATACAGGAGTCGAGTCTGGAAATGGTCGTCAACAGATATGCCCTGGCTGGATACAGGAATCGAATCTTCGAACTCTTCAGACGTGCCCTGGCTAGATACAGGAGTCGAATCTGGAAACGTTGTAATTGATTTGTTGAACACTTTTGATATTCGAATGCCCCAAGTGGTGATGAAGGAATCTTGAATCAGATCACTCTGCATATTGAGAGATTTCTTGAAATCTTGACTGGACTGCCCCAGGTTAATTGAACTTTGAAAGATCTGTTGGACCTTGACTAGACTGCCCCAGGTTAATTGAACTTAAAGATCTGTTGGACCTTGACTGGACTGCCCCAGGTTAATTGAACTTAAAGATCTGTTGGACCTTGACTGGACTGCCCCAGGTTAATTGAATTGTGACATGTCATGCCCCTTGCTGATAGGAGATTTGATGGAAGTGTTATCCTCTTGAAGTGATTTTGACTTACTGAGAGAGTTTTCGTTCCTCCGAACGTTCGCTGTATGAATTTCTTCGCTGTCAAACAAAAAGGTCAAATGCAGACAGTGATATTCGGATAATGCAAAGTTTATGTTTGTCTCGAAGTTTTGAAAAATGCGTTTTTTAGCAGAAAACTTTTCATAAGACAAGTTAACACAAGATTTAGAGCAAAGCCCTACAGGAGTCAGGATACCTTTTGTAACAGTATGCTTTCGAACTAACCCATGCTTCAATTAGGACTTTTAAAGGGTTGTAACGTGGCCTGGTTCGCGATTTAAGAAACAAAGGATAAAGGCTCAAAGTATATTTGTACCCACCCGCTCTTCGTGATGTTCTTCAACCTAAGCTCGGTTAATTGTGCGTCACACTCTGTTTTGAGTTTGGAACGACTTTTGGGCGATGGTTCACCAGTTGAATTTCGGGGGAGACAGTCATCATCTCCTTTTTTCTTTTACAACACTTTTCATGTTGTTGAGGGTTTTGTAATGACCTCACTATTTTGATTTTGATTTGTTATCCCTAACTTTTGCCTGACTGTTACCGTTTTCGGGATTACTGTCAGCGGGATGCCCCAGCTTTCTTAAGCCTCCTTTATAGGTTTTGGCTCGGCGGGCTTTTCTCTTTTGAGAGATTGACTGTCTATGTGATAGGGAACCACCCTTGTCTTTTGATTCCAAAGGAACGCTTTCTTTTTTTGACGTCGTTCGTTGTATTACGAACTGAGAGTTTGCGACTTCAATGCGCATTTTCTTTTGAATTAACTGAGAGACTACCCTGCCCCAGGTTTATATCAAAGGTTTTGATTGTTTAGAACAGAGAACTCCTACTTCTTTGGCTCGAAGGGGTTGACTAGGGATTAACTTCCTTATAACTCCAGTGTTTGGGAATTGAAAGAAATGCCTGTACATCATCAGCAAGGTCTGTTCAAAAGCATATTGTATAAGATCATGGTATTGTTTCGTCATCCTCCCTCTAAAGGCTTTACAGCTTTTTATCAAGAGTCAAATATCATAAAGAAAGGCATAAGAGTAGTGAAACGAATGGATGAATTCAAGACAAACATATGCAATGCATTAATGAAAACAGAGTTTAACATCAACAGATAATTGTTTGACAGCAAAAGAAATTACAACTTTGAAAATTCAAAAAGAAGCAAAAGTCTTTCAGTTTGAGCTTCGTCACTTCAAGCGGAGAACCCTTTAACGGAAGATCCTCATCTCGCCGTCTGGCATGAATTCCAGCACCCCAATGTCGATCAGGTCTTGAATCTTGTTCTTCAAGGCCCAACAGTCGTTGGTGCCGTGTCCCGGGCTGTAGGAGTGGTAAACACAGAATGCGTCGAGATTAAAGTGAGGAGAGGAGATATTGAGCTTCTGAGGAGGGTCCTTTACAGTAAGTAAGTTGACCTCCAACAGGCGCTTCAGTATGAAGAATGATGGTATTTCAGTCTCCGTAAACTATCTTCCCGACTTTTCTTATTTACGCCGATTGCCCCTTTGACGCTGGCGAGGTTGTTGATGGGTTTGTGACCCTGAAGCAAGTAAAGGAGCTTTCCCCTTGTCTTCTTGAGTGGATGGAGGCTGAGCGGTGACTTGCTCTTCAACCTCAGATGTTTGCCCCAGTTGGTTGTTTGGAAGCAATTGGCGGACAAGAACTCTGAGCTCCTCTTGTCTTCGAGATAGGTCTTGGATGAGAGCCATCTGGCCCACCAACTGTCCCATCATTTGGGTCCTCAGTGTTGTCAGATCAAACTGCAGCTCCGCAATCTGATCACTCCTGGCGTTGTTGGAATTCCCCAAGCCCTTGGTGAGGAGAGCTTTCATCTCTTCTTGCCCCAGAGACAAGTTCAGGAACATCTCCTGCAGCTGAGCAGTCTGGTCTTGGATATCTTTGACAGACCTTTCTAGAGCCATCTCTTGCTGAAATAAACAGCAGGAGAGTAAGGAAACCTGAAAAAGGAAAGATGGTCAAAATGAAATGCATGATATGTGGACGCATGCTTTCAAGGATCTCTTGGGGTAAACACAAGAAAATGTTAGAGGTTGAACTCTGCTCCTGGATTGGAGATCTCTGCACCGGTGGACGTCCTTCCACGAGAATCAAGCTCACCATGTCGAGTGGGTCATAGCCACTGATTCAAGTTGTTGTACTTGATCTTTTGGTTGGAGAACTTTGTATCGGTGGATGTCTTTCCACGAGAATCGAGCTCACCATGTCGAGTGGGTCATAGCCACTGATTCAAGTTGTTGTACTTGATCTTTGACTGCATTGGTTAGAGGAGGAACCCCTTTACCTCTTGGTAGATGTCTGGTTCAATGTAACCCTGCATCAAAAGAACCCTCGAGATTCTTGAAATGGTTATTGAAAATGCTATGGTATGATGTCATGATGTTATGTACATGTATGCACAAGCAGACAAGTGTATATACAGGCAAACAATATTCACACAAAGCACACAAGGCCTTAGGTTTAGGCTTGCATGAGGTTCAGGTACTACCCTCTTGAAGTTGGTGGGCTCAACCTGTCCTATTAGAAGTAACCGGGTTCTAAGGATCCCAATATAACTGGATTGCTTTCATTGTTCATCGTTTCGATTTAGCCACTGAACTGGCGACCGAAATATTCCAGGAAAGCAACCCTCAATTGAGTGTAGTATCGAGTATCAACCAACCTCGGACTGCACCAAAGTCAGTTATCTCACTACCCTAAAAAGGCCAAGATGGTTCGATTAAGGTTCCTAAGGTCAGTTGATGCTTCGCGACACCACGCGGCGGCTCCGTACTCTCCTTGACTGAACTCAAGGGTTACCGGTACACACCAAAGTGCCACATCAACGTAGCAGACTGCTTCAACCATGTCGGTATACCCCACACAGTTCCCTCACAGCCTTGTTGCTACCTAAAAGGGTTTCCCCATATCCGGGTTAGGATCTATAAAACTCCGATACAAAGCCCACAAATGTAAAGCAAACAAAGCAATCAATTGAAAGTAAAGGTGATCTAAACCCTAAGGTAACCCCACTTTTAATCAGTATCCCCAGCAGAGTCGCCAGTTCTGTGGTTCGGTGGGAGAACTGACTAGTGTTTTGCGTTCGTATTCGCACTTGTGCGGTTGAGCAAGAGTCGCCACCGACTTTTTATTTTATCCTAAAGGAAAGGTTAAAAAAGCACAGCAAAAACCTTTTGAGATATTTCGTGGGTTCGGGGGGTAGATTATGAAAAGGGAAGGTATTAGCACCCTCTTCATCCATGGTTATCCATGGGCTCTTAGTTACTTGGTTTTTAGATCACTTGCCTTGTTTTTTCGATTGCTTTAAAAATGGTGTGTGTGTGGGTGCTTTTTGAAAATGTTTTGGAAAAAGATGCCTTGTCTTAGGCAACTAATGTATTTGACTCGTGATTGAGTGTTTTACAAAAGTGTGGATCTTTTCGAAAAGATGTTTTCAAATGTTTTTGAGAGTTTGTTTGAAAGTGTTGTGGATTGTGGTTTTTGAAAAGAAGGCAAGTGTTTTTTTGCAAGTTTGATCTCAAGTAACTAAGAGTTTTGTCTACCCTATTGTACTCAAAGGTTTTTTGTTATGTTTTAACCCCTTTTAACAATTTTGTTCTACCATTGAAATTGGTAGACAATCTTGCGTTTAGGAAGTTTATTCGGGACGGGCGCGGGTCATCGTATGGACCATGAATGCAATGATGCCAAGTGTCTTTGGCAATTTGCTTTGAAGGGACTATGATCATTCCGTTTAGGCAACACTTTGAGGGACTTATGATCATTTGGAATTCGTTTTGCCAAAGAAACTCGACGTGTAAGCATGGCCCATTTTGGAAGGCAACATGTGGGATTACCCTAGGGGGTGCAAGTGTGATTGTGTGTTGATTACATGTATTTGTCTTGTATTAGGTTATCTAGCGTTTGATTTTATGTACATACAAACCCTAGGTCTAATCATGGTATAATTGGAAAACTGTAAATTGCGGAATGTAAAATCTACGCTATTACAAAATAGTGTCCGGGAGTGGGGGTATAAATGTACAAACGGGGATGAGACTTATAGTATCCAATAAGTTACAACCAAATCGAATGTGCGATCAAATGTAAATATCGAATATACAAATATAAGATAAATAAACGTGCATAGGGCAATGTGAATGTATTTGTGTAAGTGTACATGTATATGAGTATGTGTAATTATTTACAAGTGCGATAATGTGAAATTGAAGCGTATTAGGGTTTTTGACCTAGATATGTATTTTAATCTTGTATTTTTGTATTTAGATATGTACAATAAGAAAAATGTTTTAACTTAAATGTTCAAGTTTTAATTAAATTGTATCTTTATTTGTTTATATAAAAAAAAGTATTTTAATCAATTGTTTGTGAATTTTAATATTAGAGAAAAATGTATTTCTATTATTATGTATAAATATGTATGTTAATTAAAAAGAATAAAAAGAAGTATTTTCAATTTTTAATTATATGATGGAAAAAAAATGTATAATCTGTACAAAAGGTATTAAATGTGTTATGTGCAAAAATATATTTTTATTAAAAGAGTAAACAAAATAAAAAGAAAGTATTTTCAATATATGACAAAATGTATTTTAATTATGTGCTTAAAGAAGAGATACATATTTTTACCAAATGGATTATATTAATTAAGAGTGTATTAAAACTATATTAGGTTAGAAAATTAATATATTATTTATAAAAAAAGGTTATTAATATTTTGTAAAGAAAAGAATCATTTAACGGGCTTTTGGGGAGATTAGAAGCGGGTCAGGCCCAATGGTCTTGAAGCAACATTTAGGGTTAGGCGTTTTGTCGTTCAGTTGAGGGAAGGAATTAGGTTTAGGCGAGGCAGCGGCGGCGTTCGCGTGTTCAACGTTCTCTTCCTCGTTCATCCTGCTTCTTGGTCATGGTTACTGAGTTTATCTTTATGCATGTCCCGGTACTTCCTTCCGTTCGAGGCCATCGGCGCCACCCATCTTCCTCCTCTTCACACTAGCTCCAACGGCAAAATGAAAGGTATGACTTTATTCAACGTATTAGGGGCCTCGTGTTTTGTATGTTTAGTTCTCTGCTTATTAATTCGGATCTATGTGTTTTTTGTTGATTATGCGAAGAGGAAAGGAACTGTACCTTTCCGAGGAGACGGAGGAGTGACGGTGGTGGAGGCGCCCAGGAGGCCGGAATGAGCGGAGGGAGCGTGACGAACCTTTGCTTCTGGCAACCCTGGTATCTTTTATCTTTTCGCCATTTTCTAGGGTTTGATGATGACTTTAACTGAAAAATCCTACCTTGAATTTGCCCTCTTCGTCTTCTTCTTCAACACTGTGTATTTATTGCCTTTGAGCATTTGTATGCCTTTGAATCGTTGCCTAGCCTATGACGAAGCTTGCTTCTGAGGCCCTTGATGCTTTTGAATTGTTGCCTGAGTGATGTTTATGCTGAGGGCCTAGGTTGCCTTGATATTGCCTCTGAATGACTTGAGTTGTTGTTCTAAAACCATTAGCCTTTTACCTGCGTTGCCCTGAACATGCTTCTTCCTCGCCCCATGATGAATCCAGGATTCTGAGGGCTTGAAGGCTTGATGCTTTTTTGGATTTGGTTTATCAGGTTTGAAAGCTAGGCCAGATTTTGATGGTTAGGCTTTTGAGGTTATGTGCTTGCAGTAGGTTCTGTTATGCGTTTGTAATGGTGGTTCTGATTTAAGGTTAAGCTTCAGCAGGTTTTGAGGTTAAGACATGGTGTTGGTAGTTCTGTGTATGTGTTTGTATGTTTATGTGGTTAGGCAGCTTGTTATGTTGAGGTTTTTCAGGCTCTGAGTTTGGTAGTGCAGTAGGCTTGAAGTTTGAGTTTTTTTTGTGTTTGATAAACTGTGAGGCTTGATGCAGGTTCTGATTAGGCTTGGCTTAACACAGTTTTGGTTAGGTTATGCTTGACAGGCTTGTAGAGGTTTCAGGCCTTTTACTGACGCAGGTTTGAGGTTTTTTGCTTCAGTTGCTCTTGTATGTTTTTAATGCAGGTTTTGAGCTTGCTTCAGTTGCTCTTTTTTGTTTGATGCAGGGTTGTGTGTTTTGTATATTTCTCCTTTGCTGAACTGCCTGCTGAACCGTGTCCCTTTTCTTTGTGTTATATCTTTTTGTCATGCTCTACTGTCTAAGCCTCAAACCTGCCTATTGCTGCTTTATCTCTCTTCCTCCCTCTCTGCATAGTACAGTTAATATTATAATATGATTTATGTGTACTATCCTCTGAAGGGGCCCTGGGAAATGATGATTTTAGTTGCTTGCATATAGGATTTTTCTGCATCTTTATCCTTCTTTTGACAGCTTTGTGTGCTGACTTTGCATTGATATCTTGGGATTTTGTGATATCTTCCATATCTTCTTTGACAGTTTGTATGCTTTTATTGATATCTTCCATATCTTTCTTTGACAGCTTGGATAGATTTTCTGTTTTGACAGTAAATTGCCTTTTTGCTTTGGATAGAAAGTGGAATTGGATTTGAACTATGCAGTTTGAACTTTGGATCTTATGCATTTTGAGATTTGCATTCATGAATAAAAATCTTCCCTCTTTGTGAACCGGGAGAAATCCCGTGATTTGCAGAGAGGGTCAACTGATCCCAGTCAGTGGCCTCTAATGATGAGCAAATTTTAACTGTCTTTTTAATTCAACTGCTTTCTGACTTTTCTTCTTCTTTTTGCAGATAAAAAAAATGGAGCACCGGAGCGGAGTGAAGAATGAAGAATATTAGAAATAGGATAGTTTTTATTTTATTTAATATTTAAATTAATGTAAATTATTGTTTGTAATTTAAATTATAAACAACATTTGTACAAATAATTCAAATATCAATAAAATCTAAATTATCCAATTAATTCTAATTTTCTTTATTGTTTATTTATTTATTTAAAACTCTTTGAATTAAAACAATTGAAAAATAAATTTCAATCATTCAATTTTAGAATAATAAATAACTTAAATAAAAACAATATTGATCAATTAAACCTGTCTCTTCCAATATCCAAAGCAAAGCAGTAGTCAACCAAAATAAACTGATCAAGCGCATTCCTTCTTCACTGGTTTGCCATAAACACTGCGAATCCAATACTGCATACTGTATTTGACCGGCCCAAACAAACTGAATTCAAACCACTGTATCTCTTACTGATTAAATCAAGATAACGCGAATTTTAACCCGAATCTCAGAATAAACCGCAAAGTGCTGTGGAATTTAAATTCTTCTGAGAATATGCCCATAAAACCTTAACTCCTGATTAAATGCCAAATAACGCCCGCCTGATCAAAATTGAACCAAAAATCATCCAAACCCTAAGCCCACTGTATGAAACAATTCAGAGTCCTAAAAATCAGTAAAAACCCTAATTTTGCTTGACTGTCAAGAAAAGTCTGTTTGTCCGATTCTTGAGCCAGTTTGAAAAGTCAGGAAAGGCTTGAAGTTGAGATTTCTTTGTGGAAAAATGCGAGGGCAAATTTTGGGGTACAACAACTATCAAACTCGGGCGGCGCTGATCAATCTGATCTACCTTCAACCAAGTAGCAAAGTGATGAGACGCTTGATGATATAAGGGCAATAACAGAGTTGGAACCCAGTGGGATTGTTTCACATAGCTGTTTTTCTTTCTTTTACACAAATTGTATAAATTCTGTTTATTCGGTGGCATTCTCTTACTAGGACGTCAGCCTCTTGTACAAAACGCCTATTACAGGCTAACTTCAAAAATCAATACAATTCATTTTCCCAAAGGAATTTCAACTTGTGTTTTCTTTTTCTGTTTTGTTTTTGAAGAACGTCCAACGATTCATTTTTGATATATGCATCTGACAATAATTCCTGCTCATAAATATTTACATGAGAAATAAAAGACAATTACTCATAATTCCTGGAATAGGGGCAAACAAGAAATGTCCAAACCTTACAGTTGCTCTACACACCAGGTATAGGGATAGACCCAGCTGGAGAATATGACTAAAAATGCATACACTCCCCGCAGAGTAAGAAATACCCAAAAAAAGTGGTGTTAATTCTCCCCAAGCAGAGTTCATCTATCACCAACAATAAAAGATTATCCCCAGTGGAGTTTATTTCTTCCACAAACAGAAATTCAATCCCCGACAAGGTTCATTATCGCCAGCAATGGTAATTCATCCCCAACCAAGGTTATTTCTCCAAATCAGTAAATCTTCTAGTAGAGCATCTCGCTTCCCCACAGAGTCATTCTATCGCCACTTTATTCTCAAATCATCTTCGATCGTTATCCCCAGCGAGAACGAAGAACTAAACTCTTTATATTCTCCAGCTAGAGAATATCATAAAAAAACATTGCATATCCATACATCATGGCATGCGCATACACATCATACAACACAATCTCATTTATCTTGAGAGCATCATTACTCGATACATGTCATACATCATGACATTGCATACGACTAACTCTTTGCCTTTCAGGGAAAGATACAATCAAATTCTCACAAGTTTTTCTGGTTCAGTCAAACCGATGCTAGGATTTCTATTCCAATTCAAGCTATGAAGCCCGAATCCGACCGGATAATATCTTGATTTCTCCATCATACTGCGAAGCCCGGAGAACGACCGGATAACAGTACCAAAATACCGTGAAGCCTGGAATCAACCAGATAGTGGTTTATCTTAAATTCAAGCTATGAAGCCTGAAAGTCGATCGAAAAATAGTTGAATCCCCAACAAGTTATTGTGAAGCCTGAAATCGACCAGATAGCAATGCAAGTTACTGTGAAGCCTGGAAATCGACCAGATAGCAGTACAAGACACCATGAAGCCTGGAATCGACCAGATAATGGTATGTCGTAAACACAACATGTGAAGCCCGAAAAACGACTAGATACCAGCTTAACCCTCAGCAAGTTATTATGAAGCCTAGAAATCGACCAGATAGCAATACAAGATACCATGAAGCTTAGACTCGACCAAATAATGGTATAACATGTTGTGAAGCCTGGATTACGACCAAATAGAAACAAAGAACACTACGAAGCCTGGAATCGACCAGATAGTGGTATATCTTTAATGTAAGTAATGAAGCCCGAATTCGACTGGATAATATCTTGATTTCTCCAAATACCGTGAAGCCTGGACTCTACCAGATAATGGTATAGGACACCGTGAAGCCTGGATTACGACCAGATAGCGACAAAGACACTGAAGTCTGGGACTATGACCAGATAACAGTAAGGGACACTGTGAAGCTTGGATTTTGAGCAAATAGCAGTTTACCTGGCCAATTACTAAGAAGCCTGGAATTGACCGGATATTAGTATTGCCCTAAATTCAAGTTGAAGCTCGGGTACGACCAGATAACAACTTAATTCCTTTTGAAGCCTGGAGCACGACTATATAAGAATTGAGAAATTGCGAAGCCTGGAAGACGACCAGATAACAAGTTTAATCTCATCCCCCCAGTAAGCCACTGTAAAGCCTGGAGCACGACCAAATAGCAGTCGGTCTCATTTTCCTCATCAAATCACTGTGAAGCCTGGAGCACGACCAGATAAAAGTTCGTTGGCACCTCTTCGACTAAAAGACGATTCCCCAACAGAATAACGAACGACCGAAGCTCCTAAAATTCTATTTCTACCAAGACATAGACCAACATTCCCCAGCGAAATCCTCCTCAACAACAGGTATACAAGCTCTCGCAAAGGAATCTCTTATGCGATCGACACTCCTTCGGATGGCATCTTTAAGCCCATCCTCCGTCATCAATCTCCAAATGGCATTTATAAGCCCATTTTCAACATCACAAGACAAGTACCACTTCATGCGAGTGCAAATTTCTGGGCACTCTAGTGTTCAATCATCTTCCACCTTCGGATCACGAAAGACAAGCAAGCCAATCTACATCCTCAGGTTCAAGAAGATTGAACAGGGGCACCTTATAATATTTTCAAAATATTTTTTAAGTACACATTCACAAAGCAATTTTCAAAGTGAGCTAAGCGATTAAGAGCCTGTAGATAACTACAAATGAAAAGGGTGCTAACACCTTTCCGGTTCATAACCTACTCCCCGAACTCAAAAATCTCGAAGGTCTTTCCTGTTCTTTTCACCATTTCCTTATTCGTATAAAAGAAAAGTAAATGGCGACTCTTGCTATCCGCAACATTTGTGAATAAATGCAAAACCAAGTCAGTTCTCCCACCGTATTACAATCATATTTTTTCGGGGTGTCATCTAGGTGAGGTTTGATAACATCCAATTAGGTTCTTGTGTAGCCGAGAATATTGGTTTGAGAATTGTGATGGGTTTCCTCCGGAAAAACTTTGGGTTTGTCCTCCAAGATCTTTGGTAGATTTGGGGGGTTTTGTTTAAGAGTTTCAAAAGAGGATTGCGGCCAAGTGAAAAGCCTTCGGAGTTTGGTTCCCAAGGAAGTATCGCGAGAACAATGAATCAAATTAAAAGATCTTGTGTTTAATATGTACAATGGATCGTGCGCGAAAGAGCTTTGGAGTTTGGTACCCAAAGGAGTAGCAAGATTTGATAAATCAATTGGCAGCTATTGTGTCTTGGTCTTTCTCAAGATCAAAAGAAAATAAGGGATTGAGTCAATAACAAATGGTTAGGGTTTGTATGGTTGTTATTGGAACACTTCTCTTGTAATCAATTTTTTGCATAGTAAGAAATTTATCTCAATTCTAATGGAATTGGAGGGAGACGTAGTCATAGCAAGGATAATTAGTAAACATCCTAAACAAATCCTCGTGTCTCTCTCTCTTATCTCTTTACTCGCTTTATTTTTCAATAAACAATTTGTTAAATAACATTGATTGATCGATCGACTCGTAAGAATTTTTTTGTGGATACTTTAGTCTTGAATTGATTGTTTATTAGCTTATAATCACTTTGATTATAAGTGCTTTTTCATATCACACCAAGTGTTTGACAAATTGCTTAGTTCTTATTTTTTGCTTAATCTCGTTGGAAATAGATTACTAAAGAATTTGCTATAAATGAATAATATTGTGATTGCTTGTTTCAAGTGTATTGATACATATTATTGTGTTGTTGCCTCCATAAAGGTTAATTTCATATCCGAGTTTCAATAACTAGGTTCGTATAGACAAATTTAATCAATCTATATAAAAACCTTTCGATTGCACTCTTTTCAATTAACTTTTAAAACTTCAATTTTCAAATTGGTATTTTGGCTTGGTGATCTATTCACCCCCTCTAGATAAGTTGTTATCGTCTAACACCGGGCCTAAAATTTTACAGGGTTAAAACGTACCTAAATAGGGCTTCATCGAATTTTGTCACAATTCATACCTAGTTTAATAGGCCCTCTAATTGTTTTGTCATGTTTGAACTTTGAATAACTTACATAGGTCATCTAAGAACTTAATATGAATCTGATTGTAAAATACAAAAGATTAGTTTATCATTAAACTTCACATTGACAAACACAAAGAGTTTAGATCATGACAAGCAAAGTAAATATAACATAATAGGTTCCTAAGTTCAACATTTCTAAACAACAAAGAAAAAATTATAAGCTTAAGAGTGACACTTCAACTAGTTGCAGCCTTCAGCTGCAAAAGGCTTTTTGTGTCATGATTGATTGTGCAATATACCTTAAAAGGTGATGCAACGAGAGACACGTCGAAGTATGGTTCTTTCTATTGTACAAAAAAATTCAAGCACAAGAGGGAGGGGAGAATTTTGGTAATTAATATTAATGATTGCTTTAGTATTTTTCTCGAGTAGATAGAGAATTATCCAGATTTGACTGAGCCATGGTTTAGTCTTGTCCCCAAGAGATCTTCTTGTGGTTTTGGCTACAAAATTTTAAGCTTTTACAAGTTATGCAGACGAACCATAATACGATATGATCTTGAGATTTTAAAAGGGATTATCCCCAAACAACGATAGATTTTACTCCAACCTAAGTTAATGAGTCACTTAAAGATTTTCATGCTTATCTCAATAACCAAACAAAGCTTTTCTGTCGAAGCTCAAGAAATCAAGACAGAGATTTTATGACTGGTTTATCTCAAGAACCCAACCCGGTCTCTTTAGAGTATAAGACTCTAAGGAATTAAACAACCAACATAAACAATTACAAACTCTTCCTCACATATAAAATTTCAATCAAAAGCATTAAGGTAAGTTAAATGACAAAGAAATATTTCTAGAGAGAGAAAGGGAGAAAATAGAGAGATAAATTCCAAAGAAAATGTAAATCTTTGAAAAGTGGAGTGAAATGAAGAGGGGGGCCTCCTTTATATAGGATGCGGAAAAACCAAAAAAGGGAAATAATTCATGGGAAAAAATAACGAGTCAATCGATTAGCTTAATGCTCCAATCGATTTAATAAACTAAAAATAATCAATTATAATTGTTTAAAAGGAATCAAAGGATATAGAATCATTATAACTTCTTAAGATTTTCCCCTAATCGTTTAGCCTCTATGCAATAGATTAGCTTAATGCTCCAACCGATTGGCTGGTTCAAATTTTTTTTCCAATCAATTGGTTAGTTCAAAAAACATTTTAAAATATAATGGATATTTTCTTAATCACTTGGCTCGGTTTCGAAAACATTTTAAAGATATAAAAAGGTTAGAAAAATACTTTTAAGTGTGTGTATGTATGTGTATGTGAGAGTATGTGTGTGAGATTCCTTAGTAACTTAGGAGTTACTTTTCTACTTTTACAAAACTCTGGTCACTCATACATACATAATCAAGCAAGCTTTCACACTTGTTCTCTTTCATAACTCTCAAAGCCTTCAAGATCCTTTTCCAGATACATTGATCTTATAAGCACTTCAACTAAATCTTAAATCTCCTATTATTTGAGGCTTGAGATGTCCTTAAGTTTGATCACCATCATTAAATAGTTGGAAAACCATTACCATCGACTTCAACAATATTTGGAGTTGTTGTCATCAAAACTTTATGAAGATTATTAGCAAGATCATCAACTACATACCAGCAAGCACATAGATCTACACTTCATTCCTTTTTTGTTACTAACTATCTTTATCTAATGGGTTTTGGGACTTATGATATCCAATGGTTTTATCCAAAGGAGTATGACATATTCCTATGTCCACTAATACATTTACTATGATAGTATGCATCACATTTTGAGACAATACAAATTTCAGCAAATCTGCGCTATGTTATGGGGCAGCCTGACAATGTTTGCATCAACTTTCAGACTTTTGTCCTCTATCACTCTTATCTTTTCCATATCAGCTCTAACTTTATCACTTAAGTCCTCTAACAACTTCTTCTAGCTTAAAGCCTGCTGGATATTGGTATTTTACTTCCTGCATGATACAACTTATCAACGAGACTACTCCTGCACATCAATAACACATAAAATCTACAGGAAAGAGCACCTAGTATGATATTTATAATTAATATAAATGCATATAAGACAAAAATAATATGCCTACTTAAGAAATATTTTGATAAATAATCCAAGTATTAAGTGCTTAAACATCTCACAATAAATGAGTTATCAAAGGCCATTATGAAGAATGAGTTTTAAATGTCCGAACTAGGAAATTTGGATTATTTACTAAGAAGGGAGTTTGTAAATATAAAAAGTGGTGTGCTATTACATCAGAAGAAATATGAAAAAAACATCTTGAAGAAGTTTAAAATAAGCAATTGTAATCATGCAATTACTCTCATGGAAACATGTATAATTGAAAAGAAGGATAAAAGTGATGAGCTAATAGATGAAACCATACTTGATATATGCCAAAGTGTTGACTTGGTAAACATGTTTATGGAGAAACCTTGATCATGTCATCTCCTAGAATCCAAGATAATCCTAAGGTACAACAAACACACTGCATATCTTGGTGTACTCAAGCCAAATCAGAAGAATACAAGTATGAAGGAAAATGCATATGGCTACATATAAGAGAGCATCAACCAATCCATAAAAGCTTGAACCTTACCTTTGTTCATAGAAATTCCATTTTGTGACATTGTGTGACCCAAATAATCAGGTTGAGAGCATATAATCTATGCAGAAATGTCAGGTACCATCTCAGTACCATCTTCTCAATTTGCTTTCTCTGTTGTGTGGATACTGATAGGGATGAACTTTAACCTCTTGATAAACATAAAACAATGAAATAGAGTGGTTCTACGACCGAGGATGAGGCAACCCAGATAATGTTTAAAACACTTGACCATAACGTTGTAATAAATTGTGTGGTGGTTCTAGTGGAAGGACAAAACCAACAACAATATTCAATAACTGCATAATGAAGACCTCATCAATGACATTTGAGTTATGTAGCCTACAAATATGATACAGTTGAGTTAGGACTAGTAAATGAGGCTTCATGCTCGAGAGTAGGACATCAATGCTTGAAGGGAAAAAATCATTGCAATAGTATCATAATCCTTTACCGCGCCTTAATTGTGTCTAGACAAGGCTAATATTCTTTAAGCAACATTGTGGTTGAGGGTTACAAATGTGATGGTTAGGAAGAATGGATTGTGATGTGGGTCATTTCATGGTGGTGGAGTTGGATGTTAGGGAGCTAACTGATTGTTAAGTGTTAGGGATAAAGGGTGTGTAAGGTTTGTATGTTGGTAGTTGTAGGTTGGGCTTACTGAATGGAAATTTGCCTTCAAATGGGCGGGCAATGAAATCATGCTTGACTATAGAGGTGGGTGATTGTGAAATGACCTCACGCTAAAGTTCCTTTTGAAGCTCACTAAGGAAACAACCTAACATGTCCTCTTGATCCAAAAATACGACCAAATTTTCCAAAGAAGTTAAATAAAATAGTAATCACTTATTGACCCAAACTGGGTGAGCTTGAACAAGGTGGTTAATAAGTGCCAAAATTATATAAAATATGTTGGTTTTTATTAACTTATTTTATAAGTAATCGATATGAAAAATCTCTGATTTATCGATGAAAAATGGGTTGGGTTGGATTGGGTATTGGGTGAACATGATTTTTAAAAATGAAAAATCATTCAAAATAATTGGGTTATGGATAAACCCATATCCAACCCACTATCCATGAGTTATTGCGTGACTATTTTTTGACTCTTTTTTGTCATTCGATGAGTGATGACTTTGATGTCTTTAATCTCAGTTGTTTCAATTACAACCATTTATTTGAACATCTTTTATTTTGTAACAAATGATTTTAACTTATTTAGGATGCCACACTTTAATTTTCTTATGTTAATACTTGTAATTTATAAATATATTATGCAATTCTAGGTATTACCGTAATGTAACTTTGTGTAGTTGTGTGTGTTAACACTAATGATTTGTTTTAATATTTTTATTATAATTATATTATCATTTGTTTTGTTACAAAAAAAAAGATTATTTATCTATTATTTATTTATTTATTTATTACAATTATTAACAAGTTTTAACTAAGTCAACATCAAGGTTTGAACCCTAATTGTCCCAGCTGCGTCTGGACTCTTCTTCCCTAAGAAACAATTAAAAGCCCAAAAACTCAAAAATCTATTTTTCAAAGAAAATCTGGAATCGAATCTTGGATTGAAATTTGTTTATTGATATTGAAATGAACATACATACACAGATACAGTCCAACTACATACATATTACACAAACCCTAATTGCTAATTCTAAACACAATCTAAATCAAATCTTTGATTTACAACTGATTGAATCAAATCAAGACCTAATTCTAATTTGTAACTGCAATTACATAAACTATTTTTCCTAATTAGAATAATTCCTAATACTATTTAAACCTAACCCTAAGACAGAATTAAGGACGAAAAAACTTGGAGAAAACCCTTGCAATTGTTGTTACTGCGTATTCCTCACCCTCACCAGAGCTCAATCTAGTTGAATACTTAGGGTTTTTCCTTGAAACCCTAAGCCTTAGAGCTTAACCCTCATCCAGTACATGCGAAAGATACGGAGAAGTGGATTAGAGAAGGATGAGATAAAGATTAGAGAAGGATTTTGTACGACCATGGTCACTTCAAGAAAGGTAACTCTAATCATTTAACTTAGGTTAATTGTTGTTGTGATGCTTGCATGATTGGGGTTTAAGTGTTGCGTTTATGGGAATTTGGGGTTTTAGGGTTAAGGTTTTGATGCTTAGGGTTAGAGTTCTAAGTTTTTGGGATAGGGTTCACGGGGTTAGGGTATATGTTGTTAGGGTTCATATGGTTAGGTCATAGATTGTTAGGGTTCTAAATATTTCAGTTGAAGATTTGGGCAGGGGATGAGGTTCCCGACGACCCTTCATCTCTTACGGGGGCCTCAACGACCGCCCACGGTGGTGCCTCCTAGGGTTAATGGGACCTAGGTTCAGTTGGATGAAGGTATGAAGATCCCGATTGAAGATCAACCAAAGATCTGGGTTCAAGGGTGGTTTTAGGGGTGGTTCACGGTGGTGTTGGTGATTTTCGGTGACAGAAACTTAGAGAGAGGTCAGAGCTGCTCTCTCTAAAAAAATTTGTATAAGTGGGGAAGGGTGTAGAGAGAGAGAGAGGCGGAAAAAAAGAGAGAAAATGAGGAAATTGGAGAAGAAATGAATATATAATGCTCTATTCGTTCCATACACGCATGCTATTGTACTCCTCCAGTCAACAATGAATCTCTACCTTTCATTCTTCATACTCTTGATTAATGCCTCAGAGTTAACCTATGGAGGCCATTTGACCAAGATCGAACACCCCTGATCTTCACTACTATACCATAACCCATGCACCTCCCCATATTTTGGCTAAACGAATTCCACTTTGTTCTGGGCCAAGCCCAATGCTTTTCATACGCTCCCAATTACTCCCATAACTAAAACTTACACCCCCCATGCAACTAGATCAAAACCACATCCTGGGTCTGAGCCCTTATTTTTTACACCCACCCAATTACTCATTCAACGTAAACTTACATCCCCTACACTAATTGGATTAGAATTTCATTATTGGGTCTGCCTGTTGCTAATTACACACCCTTGTTTTATTGCAAAGAATATTATACACTCCCATATTTTATTTTAAATAATTTATTTCATTTAATTTTATTTTATTTATTTACTTTATTTAATTTATTTAATTTATCTATCAATTTTGATCATTTATTTTCTCTACATCAGATTTTACCATTTCAATTAAAACAATAATTTTTTTCATAAATATCATGTTGATAAATAAAGATTTTCTATTATTATAAATATTTAATATATTTCTAATAATAAGTATAATAATTATTTACTAACTATTTTCTAGAAATTACTAACATCTTTTATCAATTCATCAAACATTTTTACGAATTTCAATTTCATTCAAACTTATTTTCAAGATTTCATCATGCATTCAATATAGCTAACCCATCAAACCTAATATTTTTCTACTAACATAATTTCAAATTCAATATTATTTTCCAAAAAAAATGATTGTGGACTTGCTTTCAAATTAAACTTCAAACTACGCCTACGACTATGCAATTTTCAAATGCAGACGAATTTCAAAGGATCGTTTGAAAGCATTTACACAATCCTATAAAAAAACTAATCAAACACATATGAACTATGGATTTGAACTCTGATTCTTCGCAAGGAGATACGTAGGCACGCAGTTAAAACCAAGGCGAGTCTCGCTATTAAAAATTAAATATTTTTCTTAGATATATAGAAACAATACTTTTAAAGAAAAATTCCCAATTTACCCTACGACCTAAAATAGGATGCCCTTGAGAACGAGGGAGATGAAGGGTTCCTAACACCTTCCCTTCGTCTAACCAACTCACGAACTTAGAATCTCTAAAACTTTAGGGTTATTTATTATTTTCCCGTCTTTAGGACAAAAATAGTGGTGGCGACTCTTATTTTTTTTCCGGTTAGGACAACTGGTGACTCTGTTAGGGACATAACCCTAGGGTTAGAGTTTTCCCCTTCTTTTAGGTATAGGGTTTTCTTGAGGTTCTTTCTATTTTTGACATGTTTTTCTTTCCATATCTATTTATTTGTTTATCTATTTATTTATTTATTTATTTATTTATTTATTTATTTATTTATTTTATTTCATTATCATATTATTTATGTTGTTGGTGGGATTTAATTTTAAAAATAAAATATTAAACCTTAGAAGAAGGATTGTGAATTGGCCAAGGGGGTTTAATATCTCTATGAGTTTTTGCGACAACTTCGCCTAGAGTAGGTCGAGTTTTGAGAAATATCTTTTAGAGGGCTGGACTCTCTTGGAGGTAGGACTTTGGGACTTGACCAATGACTCTTTGTATAACCCAAAATAAAGTTTCATTGTGAGACCTTGTGTTGTACCCCAAAATTTTCCCTCTCATTTTTATTCAAGACATCCTCCTAGGGTTCCCAAATGCTCAAGGGTGCTCAAGAATTGATTAGACAAATTCTCCTCCTAAGTAATGAATCCACAACCGGGGCTTCACTTTTCACAAGGAAGTCAACTTTGGTCAACATACAGTTAAACTTCAAGATTTTTGGTCAACACCAAGATTTCAAAGTAATATTCATCATTTGATCAAGGGTGTATCATGATTCATCAAGAAAAGCCCTCAAATCATCAAAAGTCAAAAGTTGCCAAATTGGGGTTTCCTTAGGAGAAGTCAACTAAACTTTGACCAAGCATAACTTTCACATGATTCATCAACCTTTCTAACCAAATCTCATTTTGAAGTAAATTCAATTTTCTACAACTTTGTATCTCTAAGCTCAAGTCCAAAAAATGCTTCATTTGAGAGATATGAGCCAATACATTACAGGTCATTTCAAAAGTCAACAAAAAGAAACTTTTTGTCAAGGCAACTTACATCAAGATAAAGTCTCCAAATGAAAACATTATCAATCTAGGGATTATAGAGGACATCTTGAGATTTCCAAAAAGTCCAAGATCCCCTTCAAAAGATGAAAATTGAGAAAGTTATGACCAGTGCAAGTTGGGAAATTTTGAGCAAATGCATGAAGTTCAAATTGAGCAAACTTGATATTCTGGAATATTGGGCCATTGTTTTAAGGTCCAACGTGTATTAAACTCCTCATACACCTCAAATCTGTTCATACACCCTTTGACCTATTTTTATTTTAATTATTTTGATTTATTCATTAATATTTCAAAAATAAATAAGATAAAATATAGGCCTTTCTCAAAAAGACCAAGCCCATATCTTTGACCTAACTTGTCCTATATATTCTCATATATTCTCACACAAACAAGACATGAAAACCTTGCCTCAAAACTTGTCAAAAAATCTCAAAATTTTTCAAAGAACCCTAAAATATTCAAACCCTTATCACAAGCCCTTTCACTACAAACTAATCATCCCAATCAACTCCAGGAAGATAGTAAGGTAAGGTTGGATTGTTTACAACGATCCAAACGGCCAGAAAGTACTTGTACATGCATCATGATTCCATCCTTACTTGAATTTCATATTTTTCGTTTTTACTGCCTTTTAACATTTACTAATGCTTGTTATGTGTTTATGAGATTCAACTGTGCAGGAATGACCCATCGTGGAGGTCCCATGCTGGCCAAAATGTAACACACCATAGCTACACCGACATGCATCATTTTTTCCATAGCTCTTAAACTAGGATGTTTTAGCCTAAAATAATCATCCCATCAAACTCGCAGCCCTCGACTTAGGGGGGTAAGATGTTTTTGGATTACTAATTCTATTTATTTTGCAAGTTTGATAAAAGAAGGCAACCAGAGAAGACGACTGGAGCTAAGGCTCCGACACCTCTCTGGTTCAAGCATCATTCTTATATTATATATTTATTGTTTGATATAAGTTAATGGATGTGTCACCGACTCAACGGTTGAAGCGCACACATTAAGGTATTGGTATCAAAGGTCATGGGTTCTGTGATACGGTGGCAGAACCGACTGTTACACTGGTTTGTGTTTTTGATCGCAAATGTCGCGGTAAGCAAGAGTCTCCACCGACTTTTATTTCATCCAACAAAGGAAAAGGAAAAAGAACAGAAAAAACCTTTTTCGAGATGTTTCTGAGTATGGGAGATAGATTATAAAAAGGGAAGGTGTTAGCACCCTTTCTATCCATGGTTTTCCATGGGCTCTTAGGCACTTGCTCCTTTTGAAATTGCTTGTGTGTGTTTTGAAAAGTTTTTGTTTAACTTAGTGGTAACCCTTGTATCTGTCCTCAAGAGTGTGACGAAGTTGTTTTTGAAAACTGTTTTGAAAGTGTTTGTGTGAAAGAGTTTTTGTTGTTTTGAGCAAGTACTTAGGAGTTTCTACCTACTCGAAAAAGACTGTTCATTTTCTCATTTCCTTTAGTTAATGCCATCCTAATATTAAGGAGTAGGTAGCCCCATCATTGGAGTTTAAGGGACATTCGAAGGGACAATTACGATCACTAAAGCAATGGTTAGGAAATCTTAGTAATTACCCTAGAGTCCTAAAGATCTTTCCGAGGCAACATTCGAATGGGTCATTTTTTTATCTTTTGGGACTAGAGGACAACCACTAAGACTCCCTATACTTCATGATCGTTTACCGAAGGCAACCGAAGTGGGGCAAACCCTAGGAGTGAGCATGTGCAAGTGTTTATTTTTCAGTTTATTTATCTTTGTACAATTAGGGTTTTCTACTGTATTAATTTGATTTATCTTTTGCATACAAACCTATTATCCATACATCTATACAGTTTATAATTGCATAAAATTAAAAGCAGAAAAGTAAATCTACGCTATTACAAGGCTTCGGGGAGGGGGTTACATAACCAAAAAACTGTGGATAATAAGCAGTAAAATAAACCCTAATTAAAAGCTATTACAAACTCGAAGCAAATACAATAATTGGAATTAAAAATAAAATATTATGCGCACGAAAAATTAAATACGGGAATCAAAGTCTAAAATCAATGGAAATCAAAGAAAATATTTTTGTTATTTTTTTGATTGAGAAAATTAAATATTTGAAAATTAACCCTAATTTTCTAATTGATTTTAATTATAAAAAAAAAGAATTTAAATTGATGGAAATGATTAATTTGCAGAAATTAATTTTATTAGAAAAAGAATCAAGTTATATTTTTGTGATTGTTTGATTTTATGATTTTATAAAAAAAAAATTGAAATAAAAATAATTAAAACAAATAAAGGATGAAAAAAATAGTAAAATAAAAAGGAATTAGAAATTAGGCCTAGGGGGGGTGCCTTGCTGAATTATGTTCATGCCCAAATCAGATTGGCCTAAGCAGACGTGGAATCCAGTGTGTTTGGATCAGGAGAGTCTATCATGGGGAGCACCATCATGGAGCATCAGATCTGAGCTAAGATGATCCAATGATGATGAATTGGAAGCCCATGGTGAGCGCACTTGTGATAGTAACATGGAATCTGCAAGCAATTATTAGGAAAAATAATAGAAGCGCACGCCTGGGATCGAACCTAGGACGTTTGCTTCATAGACACGCTCCTCAACCATCTGCGCTAGCTGGACCATTTGTACATATAACAAAACAAATAAAATATAATGGAAACTAAGTGCCTTGCCCAGAAACACGCGCCAAATTCAAATGAGCCAGTGTGTGTCTGCCACGTGATCGTCTTCTTCCTAGAACTGTTGGTTTTGGTTTTATACTTTTACCTACGGTTATTTCCGTCACTATAGGCTATAGTGACATATTTTGTTCGTAGCTATAAACCTGTAAAATTTAAAAATGCAGCACAAGCAGAATAAATTCACACCAAGGACATGGATCAATTGCAAATCATCTCCTGAGCATGATAGTACCCCTAATTTTGTCCAATTTTGCCTCTATATGGAATTCCCAATTTGGGACCTCAAAACCCTAACAATGGCATCGTGTCATTCCTGCACGTAAACTTCAATCAAACCAATAAAAAACATTGCAAATATGATAGCAAGCATGGATATATGATCAAAACATGTTTATGATGGATAAATCATTGAAAATGAATTTTGAAAAAAAGATGCAAACTGTGGTACTGTGAGGCGCGATTTTTGAAGGTTTTAAGGCTTGAGGATGATTGGAATAGCTTCAGAAAATGTCCAGGAACAGATTGATGGCCTTGGAATTGCTTGAAACGGCCTATGGAATCAAAATCGACCTGCACTTTTTGACAAAAAATTGAAACTTGTTGTAATTTTCACGATAATTCCTCCTTTTTTATGCTTTGGGAATGTTGTGTATATATGATAGAATGATTTAGGTCAACAAAAATTGATCATATCTTTGCAAATTATGGAGATTTGATTTGATTTTTTTCCTTGTATGATTTGTTTCTTAAATAGACCAAATCATGATTTTTTCAATCTAAATAGCCCTTCCACGATTTGTATGATTTTCTAGCTGTTCATTGACTCATAATATGATCATAAAATCAAATCTTGGATTTTATTTCATTATTCTACTATTTAAATTGATTTATTTTGATTTAAATGGATAAACAAATCAAAATAAATAATAAAAATAATAAAATAATAAGGGAATAAGCTCAGGGGTTGTGGGTCCTCTTAGGAACAAGTTTCAAAAAAAAAACATGGGCCAATTTGGAAAAAAAAGTCATTTTGATCAATGTTGACTTCATGCACATTTCCAAAAATTGGTCAACTTTGACAATACATATCTCCCTCAATTTTAATGCTAAGAGGGTGTTCTTTGTATTTTTAGAAAGCTTAGGATGTACCCTAAGCAAATTATTTGGTTTCATATCAATTGGAGCTTCCATGTTCATGTAAGAAGCTTTGATCTAAAAGGTGTTTTTGTTGACTTTTTGAAATGACCTATAATGTCTGAATTTATATCTTTTCATGAGTGCATTTTTTGAACTTTAGGGATGAAGATGAGTTGTAGGTAATTGGATTCTCTTCAAAATGAGCCTTGGATGAGAAATTTCTAATAAAGTATGAGAAAGTTATGTTTGGTCAAAGTTTGGTTGACATTTCCTATAAAACCCTAATTTAGCAACTTTTGAGTTTTGATGAATTTGGGGCATTCCTTGAGGAATCATGATCAACCCTTGATAAAATGATGAATATTACTTCAAAATGTTGATGTTGACCAAAAATCTTGAAGTTTGACTATATGTGGGCCACAGTTGACTTTTGACCTAACATAGTTGATTTTCAGGCATCTGAGTAGTTGACTGAGCAAACTTGTAGTGCAAGGAATGAAACTTGTCATGGATGATCTTGAGAACAAATTAGGACAATGGAAATAATTTGGTACCCTTGGAACTCAAACATCTTGATGAAAATGGAAACCCTAGTTTGAGGCTCATAGTCTTAGGAGGAGGATTTGTCTGGTCAATCCTTAGGCATCCTTGGGCAAGTTGAGGACCTCTAGGAGTATGTTTTGAGTAAAAATGGGAGGGAAAATTTTGGGGTGCAACAACTTTCCCTGTTAAATCTTCTTATACCTGAGGATGTAGATTGGCTTGTCTGCCTTTCGTGATCTGAGGGAGGAAGATGATTGAACACTAGAGTGCCCAGAAATTTGCACTCGCACGAAGTGAATGTTGATCGATAATATTGGGAATGGGCTTGCAGATTCCATTTGGAAAGTGACAGAGAATCGTCGGAGATGGGCTTAAAAATGCCATCCAACAAAGATATTGGTTGCGTGAGAGATTCCTTTGCGAGAATTCATGTACCTGCCGTTGAGGAGGACTTCACTGGGGAATGTTGATTTGTCTTGGGAAATAGAGGCTAGGAGCTTCGGTTGTCCATTACTCTATTGGGGAATATGAAATTGATCGTATCTGGTCGGGGTCCAGGTCTTACAGTGTTGTATACTGTTGTCTGGAGATAAAAGAGAAGGAACCTGGATAGTAGGGTTACTTCGGAATGAAAGCTTAGATAAAAGGGCTATGAGAAGGAACCTGGGTCGTAGGGTTAATTCAAAATGAAAGCCTGGATAGTAGGGCTATGAGAAGGAACCTGGTTCGTAGGATTACTTTGAGGTGAAAGCCTAGATAATAGGGTTATGAGAAGGAACCTCAGTCGTAGGGGTTACTTCGAAATGAAATCCTGAATAGTATGGCTATAAGAAGGAACCTGGGTCGTAGGGTTACTTCGAGGCGAAAGCCTGGATAGTAGGGCTATGAGAAGGAACCTGGGTCGTAGGGTTACTTTGAGGTGAAAACCTAGATAGTAGGGCTATGAGAGGGAACCTAGGTAAGGTTGCTTCGTGATGAGTTTGGGTAAAACTGCATCTGAACCGAGAAGGAACCTGGGTAAGGTTGTTTCGTGAGGAGTTTGGGTAAAACTGCATCTGAACCGAGAAGGAACCTGGGTAAGGTTTCTTCGTGAGGAGTTTGGGTAAAACTGCATATGAACCAAGAAGGAACCTGGGTAAGGTTGCTTCGGGATAAATCCGTGTAAAACTTCGAAAGGAACCTGGGTAGGGTTGCTTCAGAATGAGTCTGGGTAAAACTACATCGGGAAATTGTAAGAAGGAACCTAGATAAGGTGCTTGAGGATGAGTCCGAGTGAAACTACATCGGGAAATTGTAAGGAGGAACCTGGGTAAGGTTGCTTCAGGATGAATCTGGGTGAAACTACATCGGGACCGAGAAGGAACTGGGTAAGGTTGCTTCGGGATAAGTCTGAGTAAAACTTCAGAAGGAACCTGGGTAAGGTTACTTCGGGATAAGTCTGTGTAAAACTTCAGGAGGAACCTGAGTAAGGTTACTTCAGGATAAGTCTGTGTAAAACTTCAGGAGGAACCTGGGTAAGGTTACTTCGGGATAAGTCTGTGTAAAATTTCAGGAGGAACCTGGGTAAGGTCACCTCGGGATAAATCCGTGTAGGGCTATGGGAAGGAACCTGGATTATAAGGTTACTTCATGAGGAGTTCGTGTGAAACTTTATTTGGAAATGTATGAGAAGGGACCCGTGTAAGATTTTTTAGGATAAACCCGTGTGAAGCTCCATTTAGGAGAAACCCGTGTAAGATTGCTTTGTGATGAACCCGTGTAAAGCTGCATTTGGTCGCACATATAATTACCCTATTTAGTTTCAGGAGCTAATCTTGGACCTGTTGGAAATTGTTGATGATAACCATCTTTCCTGAAAAGGTGCAGGATTAATTATATGCGATGCATGAAATGTATTGTGTGATGATGTTCTCAAAATAAATGAGATTATGCTGTATGTAATATGTGTGGGCATGTCATGATGTATGAACATGAAATGCTATTGTGACATATCCGAGTCTGGGAAAATAAATCCATGACTGTTGCTGGAGAGTACTGGAAACTGAATTTCCGACCGTTGTAGAAAAAGTGGTTCTTCTACTTCCATTGGGGATGGCGAACGGAGATGACTATGCCGTGGATTTTCTCCCGTTTGTGAATATTCTGTCAGCGAGAGACTCTACTTGAGAATAACTCTACGGGGGAATAACTCTGTTGGAAGGTGAACTTCCATAGCTGGAGTAATAAGCTCTATTGGGGATTGAGCTTCTGTATTTAGAGAAATAAACTCTGCTCAGGAGAAAACTATATGAACCGCTTGCGACTTATAAAATTTGGCTTGGGAGTATAGACGTCGGCTCTCTGAAGGAGATTTGCTGGGGAAAGTAGCTCCTGTTTAGGGAAGCCAATGTCAAAGCTTTAGCTGCCTCTACTATGTGGGGAGTTTTCATTGTCCATAGTGTTGTGTTGCAGTACTGTGAAAAATGTTTTCTTGATGACACATGATTCGTTTTTGAAATGCGTGCATAATGCCCCAAGTGACTCAGATGGAGATATGTCCCTGGTTATTTGGCACTCTTGGAGAGACTTCCCCAAGTGTGTTAGACATCGTGTCATGCCCCTTTCTTATGGAAGACCTGTTATTGGAAGTGTCTTTCCTGCTGAGGTGATCTTGTCCATTGAGAGGATGTTTGTTCATTGAATATCCATTTTATGGATTTCTCTGCTGTCAAACAATTAGTCATATGCAAACAATGTCATTTAAAGAATGCAAAACTCATGTTTGTCTTGAAATTTTTTTTTGAAAATGTGTTTTGTGTAGTAAAACAAAATTTGCAAGAATGTGATATCAACTCGGGATTGGTGACAAGTCCTACAGGAGTCAGGATACCTTTGTAACAATATGCTCTCAAACTAACCCATGCTTCAGCTAGGACTTTTAAGGGTTATAAAGTCGTCTGGTTCACGGTTTAAGAAACAAAGGATAAAGGCTCAAAATTCATTTGTATCCACCCGTTCTTCGTGATGTCCTTCAGTCCTATGTTCAATTATTTGCTCGTTTAGAATCCCAGTTGAGTTCTGGAATATTGTCTTTGATGTTCCGGTGATGGTTCGGATACTGAAAATTTATTTGGAATAGTCTGTCATTTTTGTAATCTTCTTTCTGTTGAGGATTTATAGGACCTCTTTCTTCTTTTTTTTTTAAATTTTGTTATCCCTTATTTTGCCTGAACTATTTCTTTTTGTGATTACAGTCAGCGGGATGCCCCAATTTTTTTTCTTAAGTCCCTTTCATGGGTTTTGACTTAACGGGCTTTTCTTTTGCAAAATAATGACTGCCTGCTTTAATGATTATGTGGAACTATCACCATCTTCTGATTCGGAAGGACGTCTTCGAGGCGATTCATTGTGTGCGAAGCGGAATATTACAACTGAATACACCTCTGAATTAACTGAGAAAACTACCCTGCCCCTGGTTATGATTAAGGGTTTTAATTTGTGTGAAAAGAAAAACTCCCACTTCTTTGGCTCGAAGGGGTTGACTAGGGATTATCTTTATTATAAATCCACTGTTTGGGATTTGAAATAATGCCTGTACATCAACAACGGGGTCTGTTCAAAAGCATACTGTAGAGATTGTGGTATCATTTTCGTCATCCTCCCTCTAAGGCTTAGAGCTTTTAATCGAGAGTTGAATATCACGAAAAGGAAGTATAAAGCAATTTAAGAATAGTGAAAACAGATTAATTCAAGACAAAACATGTGTAATGAATTAATGAAATAACCAAGTTTTGACATGACGATAATTGTTCGAATAAACAAAGAAAATACAACTTGAGAATTCAAATGAACAAAAATGCTTTTGATCCTAGCTATGATTTGGCATAGGAGAAGTGATCACGTTGGGAGTCTCAGGAGGGTCGAATTCAATCTCCTTGGCGTCAATCATATTCTGAATCTTGTATTTCAGCGTCCAACAATCGTTAGTATCGTGCCCCGGGCTTCCAGAATGATAAGAACACCTTGCATCTGAATGGTAGTTAGGAGAGGAGGTATTAGGGTTTGGATGAGGGTCTATCACCGTAATCAGATTCATCTTTAACATGTGTTGCAATGCTTGTGACAATGGCATGTTGATTCGGGCGAACTGCCTTTTAGGTCTTTCTACCCTTGGCTGATTGTTCCGTTGTTGTGGTCGTTGTGCGCGTGCCGAATTAGAGACCAGCACTGCCCCCACAAATTGGTGGTAGTCTGCGTTACTACGCCCCTTCTGGACGTGCACAACAGTGGGTTCCCTCTTACCACCAAATGACTTCTTCTCAGCACTAGAAGATGCATCCATCGGGATCTTCCCTCTTCTAATACCATTTTCAATCCTCTCTCCTGTCAGAACCATCTTTGTGAACCCGGATGAGGAACTCCCAATTAGAAAATTGAAGAATAGTCCTGTCAGAGTTCCCATGAACATGTCTATCATTTCATGATCAGTTAGAGGAGGTTGTACTCTGCCATCTAGATCCCTCCATTTTTGTGCATATTCCTTGAACCCTTCTTTCGAGCCCATGGACATATTCTGCAGTTGCACTCGAGTTGGTGCCAGGTCAACGTTGTATTGGTACTGCTTGTAGAAAGCAGTAGCCAAGTCTTCCCAAGTATGGATGTTGGTTCCTTCCAACTGATAGAACCAATCCAGTTGAGTTCCAGCCAAACTTTCTTGGAAGAAATGGACCCATAACTTACGGTCAGCAGTGTGAGGTTGGATCTTCCTGACATATGATCTTAAATGCAACTTAGGGTAGGAGACCCTGTCGTATTTATCGAATGTGGGGACCTTGAACTTTGGTGGGATGATCACACTAGAAACCAGCCCTAATTCTTTAAAGTCCAAGCCAGGTACTCTTTGGATCTCCATTGCGCTCAAACGATCCTCTAACTATTTGTATCTATCCTCAGTGGGAGGACACTGTTCATCATTATAGTCAAATTCATCCTCAGAAACTCTTGAACTAGGGTCTTCCTCCCTTGTTTCACCCTCTTGGTTCTCCCCTTCTTTGGATGAGGAGGTCAGATCAACTGGTTGCTTCAACGGTCCCTTGAATCTTCTGCCCAGATTCAGGACACCAGCGGTCTTCCTCTTCTTCTTCTTTTTCTCTTTCAAAATAAGAGCCTTCAGATCTTCCTGCCCTTTATTCAAGGGTACGAACATTTGCTGAAATTGGACATTTTGTGCCTGGAGGTCCTTGATACTTTGTTCAGAATACATTATTGCTGAAATAAATAGCGAGGAAGATGAGAAACCTGTTATGAAACCTGTTTATGCAATGTCGTGGATGATATGCGTATGCAATGTTTTTAAGGATCTCGCGGGGTAAACAAGAAAAATGTCAGAAGTTGAAATTTTGCAGTTTTGATTGAAGAACTTTGTATTGTTGAGAGTCCTCCAACAAGAGTCAAGCTCACCATATTAAGTGGGTCATAGCCCCTGACTCAAGTTTTCGTGTTTTGGTCTTTTGACAGCATTGGCTAGAGGAAAATAAATCCCCTTGCCCCTTGCTAGACGTATGATTCGCCATAACCTGCATCACAAACCCTTGAGATCCTCGAAATGGTTAAGGAAATATTGTGGCATGATGTTATGATGTGTATGTTATGCATTAAGCAAAGATGTAAGGTGACAAACACAACCCTGCAAAGAATTCAAGTTGTTAGACAATGAAGGCAAACAAGTCACACAAGCAACCTTAGGTTTAGGCTTGCATGGGGTTTGTACGTAAGTACCCTCTTGAAGTTTAGTTGGTTTCAAACCTGTCTTAGAAAAGTAATCGGGTTCTAAGGATTCTTAATATCACTGATCATCCTTTATCGGGCGTTGTTTCAGCTCAGGAAATCTTTTCTTGCGGCCGAAATATCCTGAAAGTCTGATCTCAATGAGTGTAGCATCGAGTATTAACCAATCCTCAACTTTATACCGAGGCCGGATATCTCACTACTTTCTAATGGCCAAGTTTGTTCAACTAAGGTTCTAAGGCCCGTTAGTGCTTCACGACACTACGCGGCACCCCCGTATTCTCCTCGTTTCCACACGAAGGATACTTGTACCAACCAAAGTGTCACACCAACACATCCATCGCTTAAACCATATCGGTCTACACCGTACAATCTCCATAATCTATTGTTGTTTACCTAATAAGTTCCCCCAGATCCGGGTGTAGGATCTTTAACAATGCCCAAACAAAACCCTTAAGGATAAAGCAGACAAAGCAAACAAGAAAGTAATTTTTAAAAATGACCTAGATCCTAAGGTGTACCACACTTTATATTTCACATTTCCCCAGCAGAGTCGCCAGTTCTGGTGTACAGTGGCAGAACCGACTGTTATACTAGTTTGTGTTTTTTGTTCGCAAATGTCGTGGTAAGCAAGAGTCGTCACCGACTTTTATTTCATCCAACAAAGGAAAAGGAAAAGAACAGAAAAAACCTTTTTCGAGATGTTTCTGAGTACGGGGGGGGGGGGGGGGGGGGGGGGTGGTGGATTATAGAAAGGGTAGGTGTTAGCACCCTTTATATCCATGGTTTTCCATGGGCTTTTAGGCACTTGCTCCTTTTAAAATTGCTTGTGTGTGTTTTGAAAATTTTTTGTTTAACTTCGTGGTAACCCTTGTATCTGTCCTCAAGAGTGTGACGAAGTTGTTTTTGAAAACTGTTTTGAAAGTGTTTGTGTGAAGGAGTTTTTATTGTTTTGAGTAAGTACTTAGGAGTTTCTACCTACTCGAAAAAGACTGTTCGTTTTCTCGTTTCCTTTAGACAACGCTATCCTACTATTAAGGAGTAGGTAGCCCCATCGTTGGAGTTTAAGGGACATTCGAAGGGACAATTACGATCACTAAAGCAATGGTTAGGAAATCTTAGTAATTACCCTAGAGTCCTAAAAATCTTTCCGAGGCAAAATTCGAATGGGTCATTTTTGATCTTTTGGGACTAGAGGACAACCACTAAGACTCCCTATACTTCATGATCATTTACCGAAGGCAACAGAAGTGGGGCAAACCCTAGGAGTGAGCATGTGCAAGTGTTTATTTTTCAGTTTATTTATATTTTCACAATTAGGGTTTTCTACTGTATTAATTTGATTTATCTTTTGCATACAAACCTATTATCCATACATCTAGGCAGTTTATAGTTGCAGAAAATTAAAAGCGTAAAAGTAAATCTACGCTATTACAAGGCTTCGGGGAGGGGGTTACATAACGAAAAAATTGGGGATAATAAGCAGTAAAATAAACCCTAATTAAAAGCTATTACAAACTCGAAGCAAATACAATAATTAGAATTAAAAATAAAATATTATGCGCGCGACGAATTAAATACGGGAATCAAAGTCTAAAATCAAAGAAAAATTTTTTTGATTGAGAAAATTAAATATTTGCAAATTAATCCTAACTTTATAATTTATTTTAATTATGAAAAAAAAAGAATTTAAATTGATGGAAATGATTAATTTGCAGAAATTAATATTATTAGAAAAAAGAATTAAGTTCTATTTTTGTGATTTTTTGATTTTATAAAAAAAAATTAATTTGAAATAAAAATAATTAAAACAAATAAAGGATGAAAAAAATAGTAAAATAAAAAGGAATTAGAAATTAGGCCTGAGGGGGGGATGCCTTGCTGAATTATGTTTAGGCCCAAATCAGATTGGCCCAAGCAGACGTGGAATCTAGTGTGTTTGGATCAGGAGAGTCTATCACGGGGAGCACCATCATGGAGCATCAGATCTGAGCCAAGATGATCCAATGATGATGAATTGGAAGCCTATAGTGAGCTCACTTGTGACATTAACATGGAATCTGCAAGCAATTATTAGGAAAAATAATAGAAGCGCACGCCTGGGATCGAACCCAGGATGTTTGCTTCATAGGCACGCTCCTCAACCATCTGCACTAGCTGGACCACTTGTACATATAACAAAATAAATAAAATATAATGGAAACAAAGTGCCTTGCTCAGAAACACACGCCAAATTCAAATGAGCCAGTGTGTGGCTGCCACATGATCGTCTTCTTCCCAGAACTGTTGGTTTTGGTTTTAGACTTTTACCTACGGTTATTTCTGTCACTATAGGCCATAGTGACAGATTTTGTTCGTAGCTATAAACCTGAAAAATTCAAAAATGCAGCACAAGCAGAATAAATTCACACCAAAGACATAGATCAATTATAAATCATCTCCTGAGCATGATAGCACCCCTAATTTTTTCCAATTTTGCCTCTATATAGAATTCCCCAATTTGGGACCTCAAAACCCTAACAATGGCATCGTGCCATTCCTGCACTTAAACTTTAATCAAACCAATCAAAAGCATTGCAAATATGATAACAAGCATGGATATATGATCAAAACATGTTTATGATGGATAAATCATTGAAAACGAATTTTGAAAAAAAGATGCAAACCGTGGTACTGTGAGGAGCGATTTCTTAAGGTTTTAAGGCTTGAGGATGATTGGAATAACTTCAGAAAATGTCTAGGAACGGATTGCTGGCCTTGGAATTGCTTGAAACGGCCTATGGAATCAAAACCGACCTGCACTTTTTGACAAAAAATTGAAACTTGTTCTTGTAATTTTCACGATCAATCCTCCTTTTTTATGCTTTAGGAATATTGTGTATATATGATAGAATGATTTAGGTCAACAAAAACTGATCATATCTTTGTAAATTATGGAGATTTGATTTAATTTTGGCCTTGTATGATTTGTTTCTTAAATAGACCAAATTATGATTTTATTCAATCCAAATAGCCCTTGCACGATTTGAATGATTTTCTAATTGTTCATTAACTCATAATATGCTCATAAAATCAAATCTTGGATTTTATTTCATTATTCTACTATTTAAATTGATTTATTTTGATTTAAATGGATAAAAAATAAAAATAAATAATAAAAATAATAAAATAATAAGTGAATAAGCTCAGGGGTCGTGGTTCCTCTTAGGAACAAGTTTCATACAAGAAAACATGGGCCCATTTGGAAAAAAAAGTCATTTTGATCAATGTTGACTTTATGCACATTTCCAAAAATTGGTCAAATTTGACAATACATATCTCCCTCAATTTTAACCCTAAGAGGGTGTTCTTTGTCTTTTTAGAAAGCTTAGGATGTCCCCTAACCAACCTCTTTGGCATAATCTCAATTGGATCTTCCATGTTCATGTAAGTAGCTTTGACCCAAAAGGTGTTTTTGTTGACTTTTTGAAATAACCTATAATGTCTGAATTTATATATTTTCATGAGTGAATTTTTTGAACTCGAGGGATGAAGATGAGTTGCAGGGAATTTGATTCTCTTCAAAATGAGCCTTGGATGAGAAATTTCTGATAAGTTATGAGAAAGTTATGTCTGGTCAAAGTTTGGTTGACTTTTCCTATAAAAACCCTAATTTAGCAACTTTTTAGTTTTGATGAATTTGGGAAATTCCTTGAGGAATCATGATCAAACCTTGATCAAATGATGAATATTACTTCAAAATGTTGATGTTGACCAAAAATCTTGAAGTTTGACTGTATGTGGGCCACAATTGACTTTTGACCTAACATGGTTGATTTTCAGGCATCTGAGCAATTGACTGAGCAAACTTGTAGTGCAAGGCATGAAACTTGGCATGGATGATATTGAGAACATATTAGGGAAATGGAAATCATTTGGGACCTTTGTAACTCAAACATCTTGATGAAAATGGAAACCCTAGTTTGAGGCTCATAGTCTTAGGAGGAGGATTTGTCAGGTCAATCCTTAGGCATCCTTGGGCAAGTTGAGGACCTCTAGGAGTATGTTTTGAGTAAAAATGGGAGGGAAAATTTTGGGGTGCAACAGGTTCGATCCAGTCTTTTTCCATTTATTTTCCTTACAATTTCATATTTTGTAGGTTAGTTTACAAAATGCGCTGAAGCCATATCCTAACACCAAGGCACACTTGGCTTGATGGTGAATGTGTTGCTTGAAGGTTCTGGGGGCGTGGGTTCAACACCCACCCCTACCAATTGGTTTATTTTTTTTACTCTTCCTCCTAAAACTTTTTTACAAAACCTTTCCAAATAAAGCTTTTTAATTTAATAAACCCTAATTTAGTTTTAGGTTTTTATAATTAACCCTAATTAATTTTTAGGTTTTCATTTAATCAATTCTTTTTTTATTAATAAATTAATTAGTTTTTTTTAGGTTTTTAATTGGCTAAAATCAATTTAGGGTTTGATTAACTTAATTGATCGATTTCTTTTTTTAACTAATTAAAATCAATTAGTCATTAGGTTAACCATCCAACCTTTCTACCAAACAATCACAAGACGATTTCCTTTTCCTTTTCATTTTGCTTTCGCATATTTTATTATTTTCGCATTTTTCCAATTATGTATCTGCTTAGGGTTTATAATAGTTTAATTAGGGTTTTACTTCCCCCCCCCCCCCTTTTATTATTTACACCCCCATTCCCGAAGCCTTGTAATAACGTAGGATTTTACTTTTCTGCACTTATATTTTTGTGTATAACTGTTAGATGTATGCTAATAGGGTTTGTATGGAAAGATTAAAAAAAATCATAGAAAACCATAATTTCAATATAAATAAATTGAAAACAAATCACTTTTCACAAACGCGCACCTCTAGGGTAACCTCACTTGTTGCCTTCGGAAACACAGTCATGTCCCTCGAATGTGGGGACGCTTTAGCACTGTCCCTCGATTAAAAAGTTCGTAGTCCCTCAATGACCCTTTCGAATGCTACCTTTGGTAAACGATCTAGTACCTTACAATAAATTTTTTAAAGCATCCCTACGAGTTTCCTTTATGATTGTACGATGACCCGCGCTTGTCCCTTCACATCCAACGATAGGGCTTCCTACTAACTAATGGTAGGATAACACTATCTAAAGGAGGAGGAAAAGAACGATAAAGACTTTGAGTAGGTAGATAGTTCTTAATCGCTTGCTCACAAACATTTCAAAACATCTTTTCCACACAAAACACTTTTCTGAAATATTTTAAAAAAACAAACACTTTGTACGCATTCTTAACCAATACAAGAATCATTAGGAAGTTGCCTAACTATTGGCAAATTTTAAAATATTTTCAAACACACAAACACAAAAGCATTTTTAAACAAAGTTAGCTAGCGATTAAGAGCCCGTAGGTAACTACAGATGAAAAGGGTGCTAACATCTTCCCTTTTCATAACCTACCCCCCCCCCCCCCCCCCCCGAACTCAATAAATCTCAAAGGTCTTTCCTGTTCTTTTCACCCTTTCCTTTTTGGATAAAAGAAAAGTCGGTGGCGACTCTTTCTATCCGTAACATTTGCAATAAAACACAAAACCAAGTCAGTTCTCCCATCGTATTACACCTTGTATGACCTACGAGACGAAATTCTTGGTCAACCAAGAAGATCTACTTAAGGGAGGCCTTTGTGCCTTTTCCCTATAGTGTTTTCCATGATACCCTTAAGGAAGCCACCCTTTTGAGGAGGATAGAATATTCGTAGGTAAAATTTTTGAACCTACCTACTAAGGATACCCTTACAATCCCACCATCATGTTATATCACCATACGTCACATTCATTTCACATTAAAAAATATTCATTATTTTTGCAGTTTTTGTCTAATTCACTAGATTTCCTTGAAAATAAAGATAATAAGAAAGGTTTTTGGTGAGTATCTCAAAATGAATACTAATAAGAAACAGACCATCTGCATCAGTTCCATTATGCTAGATATGAAAAAGATCAAATTGATTAGAGGGAAACTACCTGAGAAAGCTATGAAGATGTTTGTTTGATGCTATAGAGATATCATTGAGATTACTTTGTTGCCTTCCTCTATTATATTCTTCGACGCTACTCCTTTCATACACGTTATGAAAAAGGGAGAGATGTGCTACTTTTTGCCTTCCTCTATTATATTCTTGGCTCACTTCTCACCTCTACAAAGAGAATTACTTCGTCAATGATCTGAAAAAGAATGAATGGTCCCAAAAGTTGAGGGCTCTTAGTGTTGATTTTGTCTTGTGGTATTCCAGAAAGATAAATATAGGAGAAATCATCTTTAGTTATGGAGAATTTTCAAATGTTCCTTTGATTAGGACAAGAGGATGTATCAACTATAACCCCACTTTGGATTTATGTCAACTTGGGTATCCTTTGGAAGATAAACCTTCCGACGAGCAACTTCAACAATTATCCCTTCATGATATGGGTAGAAGCAACCCCTAGTTACTCAAGAAAGTCATACAAGCTTGGGTTAAGGTTCATAAGAAAGGTGTTGAATTTGGTAAGAAAAATTTCATGGAAAAAGATCCTTATACTCAATGGGTTTTGGAAAGAGTCCAAATTAACAAATTGCCGTTTGATATTGATCCTAAATACGTACCAGACATGCCAGATCCCCTTCCAATTTCAGTAGAAGAAATAGAAGAGCTAAAGGATTCCCTTGATCAAGCCGAAAGGGACAAAGAGAATTTGGAACATAACCTTTATAACCTTGATTATGAGAAGAATCAGTTTCAATAAGAGCTTGTGCTGAAAGACCAACATATTCAAAATGACCGTGAATTGGCTGAAGAAGAAAGGTCTAAGAGAAAGCGTACAACTGAGGGGTTTCTAAGTGCTACTTTCAATTTTGATTCCCACATCAATGTTGGATGATGCTGCTAGAGAAATTAGAAGACTAAGGGGTTGGTATGATAAAGCGTTACAAGACAAAAGGGAGTTGGGGGAGGTTATGAGAATCCAAATCCAAGGATTACAAAAAGGTGCTGAAAATCAAGCGGGCCAAATTCAAATCCTTCTCACAACTCTCCAAGAAAGACATGAAGCAGAGGTGAGAGAATGCCTTAGAAAAATAAGAGCAGAAAGACTTCTCTCTCAAAAGGTGGAGGAGGATGAACAAGTATGTCAATAATTGGAAGGCCTCCGAAAAGATTTCCTTATACATAAGGAAATTTATAAGGAGATAAGAGATGAAAAGAGATATTGGGAAGAACAGTATACAAAGATAGCTCAAGTGGGAGAAGACTACAAGGTCATAATTCCTACACTTTACAAGGAGTATCTGAGATATAAAGACAAGTATGCAAAGCTTGCCTTTTTAGCAAACAATCTCATTGGTGACATTCCTAGAAGCTTAAAAGATGTGTAAGCTACAATGGTTCCTCTTGTGAAGGATGTTCAAGACTTCCTCAAGCTTTGTAGAGAGATGGTCGATGTTTTTAGGGTAGAGATTCACAAGCGTGGCTAGGAGATTTTAGTTTATTTTAGATTTTTTTCCAGTATTTGGCATTTGCTTTCATATTTTCATTTAGTGTTTCCCTTCCGTATTTGTTTTCGTATGAATTGTATTTCCCTTTTTGAAGGATAATGGTTTTTATTATTCAATAAAAGTACTTTGTTTCGGTATTTATCTGCGTGTATTTTTTGGGATGCTTACCAATGAAAAATAAAAACCTAAAATAATAATAATAAAAGGAAATCCAACGTGAATAAGACATATAAATAAATTCTCAGCATATTCATATGCATTCCTCCAACCACAAGCATCACATTTCATGTATCATACAAAAAACTCATTGTTTTCATATCATCTCCAGTTAACTCATTGGGAAAGACAAACTGACTTCCCGACCTCCATATCAAACAAGAGCTCATCAAAGGAAAGTAATGGGGAAAATCAAAGAGAACCAAGCCACCTTTCAAGAAGATTTGGAACACGTGAAAGGAAGTATCGACTCAATGAAAGGAGATGTGAGTCAAGTTCTGCTCGCCTTGAAGAACATCATAGAAAGGCAAGACGAGATTCCCAAGGCGGCTTTCGAAGAAGTAGCCCAAACTATTGGTGTATCAAGCAGCCACCAACCAAGACATGAACCAGAATCTGGTCCCAAAAGTCAACTATTACCCAACAAGAGACCATCATGACTGAAGGTTTTGTTCCACCTCCTCCGGAGGTGCAGGCATCCCATACTTTACAGATTCCATTCAATCATCCTAAGGCGGATAATTATATAGACCTGCAATAAGGAGACCATGATTTGGAGGGAATTAATCAAGTTCCCCAACCAAAGACTGTTGAAGATCATGTGTTAGTTAACTAGTATAAAGCTCTCAAAGAAAGACTAAAGGATGTAGAGGGCTATGATGCTTTCGACGTTGATGCTTTTGAAATTGGCTTGGTTCTAGATGTAGTGATTCCTCCCAAAAAAGCACATGACTTTTGAAAATATAAGAGACTCATGTGCCTAAGGAATCATCTATGCATGTTCTATAGGAAAATGAATGTATATGCTCATGATCATAAATTAATTATCCACTTCTTCTAAGATAGCCTGAGTGAGGCATCTCTAGATTGGTATATGCAGTTGGAACGAGCACATGTCCGATCATGGGTAGACCTTGCTAATGCTTTCTTAAAGCAATACAAGTACAACATGGACATGGCTCCTAATCACATGCAACTTAAAAATTTGTCCCAAAAGAAGGATGAATCTTTCAAAGAATATGCTCAATGATGGAGAGAAATGGAAGCACGTGCGCAACCACCGCTACTTGAAAAAGAGTTGATGGACATGTTCATGAGTACTCTACAAGGTCTGTATTATGAGAAAATGGTAGGCAGTGTCTCCTCAGGATTCTCCGATTTGGTGACAATTGGCAAACAAATTGAAGCTGGTGTGAAAAGTGGCAATTTACAAGGGGGCACTCCCACCAAAATATGATGCAAATTTAAGATGCGAGTATCATGCCAATTCTACAGGGTATACCATAGAGAAATGTCGGGCCTTTAGACATAAGTTCAAGATCTGTTGGACTCCCAAGATATCACCTTTGATAAGCCAAATATCAAGACAAATCCCATGCCTCTGCATGGTGGTCAAACTGTGAATGCAATCGAGATAGTCAATAATCAGGGAGAGGCTAAACGAGTAAAAGCTTTGATCGATATGTTGAAGGAGCATTTATTGGAACATGGCTTCCTCTTGGAACACAATGATGCTTTCGAGAACACTTTCAAGTAATTGCTAGATCAAGGGATAGTCCAATTCGGGATTTACCCTAAAGAAGGATATGTAGCTACAGTCAATGGGAATACAAGAAGACCATTTATAATTCCTTTCGAAGGTTCAAGTTCTGCGAAGAAATGACTTCTAATCCCTTGTAGGGAACCAATCTCAACAAAAATACCAGTAACAATACCAGTGCTTCCAAAGAGTACAATGGTGATTAGGGGGTGTGATACGGTGGGAGAACTGACTATGAGTTTTGCGTTTGTATTCGCACTTGTTCGGTTGAGCAAGAGTCGCCACCGACTTTTTATTTTATCCTAAGGAAAGGTTTAAAAAGCACAACAAAAACCTTTGAGATTTTTCTTGGGTTCGGGGAGTAGATTATAGAAAGGGAAGGTATTAGCACCCTTTCTATCCATGGTTATCCATGGGCTCTTAGGTACTTGCTTAGATCAACTTGCCTTGGTTTTCAATTGTTTGAAATGGTGCTTTGTGTGTGGCTTTTGAAAAATGTTTTGAAAAAGATGCCTTGTCTAGGCTACTCTTGTAACAATTCTTTACTCGAATGTTTTACAAAAGGTGTTTGTCTTTTTGAAAAGATGTTTCAAGGTTTTTTTTGAAAGTTTGTTTTGAAAGTGTTTGTGAAATGTGGTTTGAAAATAGGCAAGTGTTTTGTTTGGCAAGTTGACAAGTACTTAAGAGCTATCTACCCTAAAGTTCTCAAAGATTTATGCTATGCTTCAACCCTTTTAACAATTTTGTTCCACCATTGCATTTGGTGGACAATCTTGTGTTAGGATGTGAAAGGGACGGACGCGGGTCATCGTTTAGACCATAGTTGCAATGGTGCTAAGTATCTTTGGGCAATTTTTCTTGAAAGGGACTTGATCATTTTAGGCAACTTTTCGAAAGCGTCATCGAGGGACTATGATCATTTGAATTGTTTGTTTTTGTTTTTCCCAAAGAGACCTAACATGCAATATAGCCCATTTATTGAAGGCAACAAGTGGAATACCCTAGGGGTGTAAGTGTGATATGTGTTGTCCATATTCATGCTTGTTTATCTTGAAATTAGGTCAAACTATTTTTGTTCGTTTTATTTGCATACAAACCCTAATTCTAGCATGGTATATTTAGAAAGCGTTAAAGTGCGAAAAGTAAAATTCCTACACTATTACAACACAATATGGGAAGGGGGGTACAAATGTTCAAATGGGGGATATTGACAAGGAATTTAAACCTAGCTATTACATCAATATTGAATTATTTACAAGGTAATTAATTTGCACAAATTAAATAGAAATAAAATAAATATGCAAAATGCAAAAGGGTTTTTATATGTATATAAAAAAGAGTATTTTTATGTCAAATAAAGATAAAATGAAAAGTATTATTTTTTTTGGAGTTTTTTTGTGTTTTAAGGGTAAAACCCTAATTTTATTAAGTAAATATATTAACTATTTAATATGTATAATATTTAATAATTATATACAAAAATAAAATAAAATGAAGTATATTTATAAAAAAAAGTATTTTTTGAGGTCAAATATTAATAAAAGAAAAATGTAGGTATTTTTTGTATTTTAACCTAAATATACTAATATATATATATATATATATATATATATATATATATATATATATATATATATATATATATATATATATATATATATATATATATATATATATATATATATATATATATATATATATATATATATATATATATATATATATATATATATATATATATATATTAATTTCTAAATATGTATTATATATATAAAAATAATAATATTTAATATTTTAAAAAAAAATTATATTTTATACAAAATATTTTAAGAAGATAAGACAAAATGAAAAATGAAAATAAAATGTGTTTACATAATTTCCTAGTATTTTAAATAAAAGGTGTTTATTTATTTATTTATGTACAAATATTTTAAGTATTAATCTTAAGAAAAATTATATATTTATGTACAAATATTTATTTTACTTAAAAGAAAAGGAAAATGTTTTCAATTTTAATTACATTGTGTATATAAAAAATGTATACAAATTATTAACTAAAAATGTTTTAAGTTAAATAAAGAATGAGTTTTAATTAAAAGGATAAGTTATATTCAAGATTATAAAAAGAATAATTTAATGTAAGAAAAAGGGTTATGTTAAATAACAAAGGGTTTTAAATTTTAAAGAAAAAGGTTTGAATGGGCCCAAACCCAAAAGTATTCAGAAGCAGGGGGGGGGTGTCGTTTAGAAATACAGTCGGCTTTAGGCGTGGTTGAAACGGGCAAGGCCCAAGTTCTTGAACGATTAGCTTAGGGTTCATTGTTTTTCTGTTCATTTGGGATATTTGGCTTAGGGTTTGGGAGCAGCGGCAGCGTCGCTTGTTCATTTCACTTCGTTCGTCTTCATCCTCCCCAATGCTGAGATGTAAACCTCCGCCCAGAGCCACCATGCCACCTCTTCCTCCGTCTACCCTCCTCCATGGGTCATTCACGTTAGGTACGGAAATTTGTTTTCAGTCTCGTTCAGAGTTTCTTTTCGTCTTGCATGCTATGGTTTCACACTTATTTGATTTTGTTTATTGATTTATGCGAGGTTTTGAAGAAAGAATGAAAAGAGATTCTACCTTTGCGAAGGAGGAGGAAGGAGGCATTTGGAGGCTTGACGAGCGGAGGGAAATGTGATGCGCGCTTTGCTTCAGGTTTTGTGATGTCAAGCTAAAAACCTTAGTTTGAACATCTTTTCATCTTTTTCTGTTAGCCTTATCTCTGTATGCTTGCCTTTTGTATGATGCCTTTTGATTGCCCTGTGATGACCCTTCTGAGGGCCTGGATTTACCACTGAGTTGCCTGTTGAAATGCTTTTTTTTATCTCATCCCTTCTCTGAGTTGCCTGCCTTATTGTTTGTTTATGGCCCAATGATGAGTATTCCTTTGAGGGTCTTTGTTGCCTTTGAATGCTAGTTAGGGTTTAAGCTTATTTGGAGCCTTTGGGTTTTGAAAAGCTTAGGGGTTATTGGCCTGATGGCTAGGCTAGTATCTGGTACAGGTTTTGTGGTTTTAAGTTGGTTTGAGGACTGTGAAATTTTGCTGGTTGTAGGCTTGGACTTGGTTCAGGTTTCACAGGTTTTAGGCTTGTGAAGTTTTGCTGGTTGTAGGCTTGGACTTGGTTTGAGCTTTTGTTTGATGGTTCCAGGTTGAACAGAGTTAAGGTTATGAGGTTTTTTGGTTATTTGCTTGTGAAGTTTCACAGGTTTTCAGGCTTTTCTTTTGATGATAGGCTTTACAGGTTTTTATGTTACTGGCTTTTTGTTGACAGGATTCAAGGTTTGAAACAGGTACTATGCTTGGTTTGTTCAAGCCTTTTGTGTTTGGATCATTTTGTTTTTGTTTTGAGCTGGACAGGTTTTAGCAGGTCAATGGCCTTGAGGGTCAGGCTTCAGGTTAGGCCTTTGACAAGTTATCTTGTTGGTTTAAGGCTGGAAGGCTTTGGTTATGGTTTTTGAGTTTTCAAGCTTATGTTGAGTTGAATGTTTGGATGTATTTTGATTAGCTTGAAGCTGGACATGTTTTAGCTTGTTTATGCTTTGGTTGTCTGAGTTTGATGATAGGCAGGTTTAGAGCTTTAGCAGGTTTGAGTCTTGACAGGGTTTTTAAAATGGTAAGGCCTTTGACAGGTTATGCTTGTTGGTTTAAGGCGTTTGATAGGTTAATGCTGGCTTATGGTTTGGAGATTTCACAGGTTGTGAGGCTTTTGGATAGTTTGTTCTAAATCTTTGAAAGGTTCAGCAGGCTTGGCCTTTTGTTCATCAGGCTTGGCCTTTTGTTCAGCAGGTTTTGCCTTTCTTTGTGGTGTATTGGTTTGCCTCTTTCCCTTTACTGTACTGTGTTTAGTTCTTTATATTTTCTTCCTTCCTGCCTAAAGCCTAAACCTGCTTTCTTTTTCTCTTCTTCTTCTCTCTCCAGTACAGTTTATATATTTAAAATATGCTTATGCTGTACTTTTGTTCTGAAAGGGCCACTTGGGAAATGATGACAATGGGATAGTTTGCTTGCATAACCATTTTTCTCTGCATATTTGTCCCTTCTTTTGACAGCTTCTTGTACTTTGTATCTTTTCAAATCTTCTTCTTTGATAGCTTGGGTAGCCTTGTGACATTTTGACAGCAAGTTTGAAATTTTCAGTTTGGACTTCTAGTTTGGTTTGAACTTGTGCAGTGCTGTTTGAGATTTGAACTATGCATTTTGGACAATTTTTGAATTGTGCGATTTTGACTTTTGTGCATTCAATTTTAGCAAATAAAAATTCGTCCCTCTTTGTGAACCGGGAGAAATCCCGTGATTTGCAGAGAGGGTTAACTGATCCCAATCAGTGGCCCTTAATGATGAATTTTATATCTGTCTCTTTTATTTACTTATCTGCTATTTGACTTTTCTTCTTTTCTTTTGCAGATGAATAATTGAATGGAGAGGGGTATTAAATGAAGAATGAAGAATTGGAGACTTAGAAAAAATAGGATAGTTTCATTTTTTTATTTAAATTTAAATTAATGTAAAATCATTGTTGTAAATAAATTGTAAACAATAATTGTACGAATAATTTAAAAATAAATAAAAGTTTTTATTATCCAATTAATTCTATTTCCTCCTTTTTCAATTATTTACTTATTATTTATAGTTCTTTAAATTAAAATAACTGAAAAATTAAATTCCAGATATTTAATCTTTAGAATAATAAATAATCAACTAAACATTGATTCCACGTTGATCAAAATAATGAACTTGGCGCTTCCATCATCCAAAGCAAAGCACAGTCAAACGCAATAACTGATCAGACGCATTCCCTTCTTACTGATTTCTTACCAAACACTGTAAATCCAAACTGAATGTATCCTTTGACTGGTTCAAACAAACAAATGTGAATTCAAACCAAATGCCTTCTTTTACTGATTAAATCAAACAATGCGTATTCAAACCAAATCCCGGAACAACTTGCAAAGCACCGTAGAATTAAATCTTTCTGAAGAACCGCGCACGAAAACCCTAATTCCTGATTAAATGCCAAAGAACGTTCGCATGATCAAAGTTGAGCCAAAGTCAACCAAAACCCTAAGCCAACTGTGTGAAACATTCCAGAGCCCTGAAAATCAATGAAACCCTAATTGTGTCCTGACTGACGAGAAAAGTCTGTTTGACCGATTCTTGAGCCAGTTTGAAAAATCAGGAAACGCCTGAAGCTGCGATTTCTTGTGGAAAAATGCGAGGGCAAATTTTGGGGTACAACAGGGGGCCATCTCCCACTCCTTATGAAAGTGATAAAGTTGTACATGGAGTTACAAAACTACTGTCTATATCAATGGACATGAGCAAGAATGTGAACCATCAATAAGCCAATGACCTGCAATTACAAACATAGTAGGAACATGGGGAATGACTCACAGTGGTCGAATATATGCTCCAGATCAACACAAGAAGGATGATACTTTGGCTAAAGATAAGGGGAAAGACGTGACTGAAACTAGTCAAGGGCGAGATCCTCCGAATAAAGCCTTCACTGATCAAGAGGCTGGCGGGTTCTTAAAAATAATCAAGAAGAGTGACTATAGGGTGGTAGATCAACTACACCAACCTCGACCAAGATTTAAATACTCTAATTTCTGATCAATTCAGAGGCGCACCGAGAATCTCTGATGAAAATTCTAAGTTCTGTGCACAGTACAAAGGAGATCACAGTAAACAAATTTAATGGAGTCGTGGCTAATCTGACGTCAGGAACATGCCTAGGTTTCAATGATAGTGAGTTGCCTCCACAAGGTAGAGCTCACAACAAGGCATTGCACATTTCAAGCTAAATAGGAATAACTAGCTTATCTAGGGTTCTTACTGATACTGGTTCTTCCTTAAATGTGCTACCAAAGGCCAGCCTGATGAAACTAATAATGGACAACATCGTCATAAGATCGAGTTTTATGGTAGTTAAATCTTTCGATGGTTCTCAAAGAACTGTGTTTTGAGAGGTAGACCTACCTGTAAAGATTGGCCCACATATGTTCTATATTACCTTTCAAGTAGTGGATATAGAACCTGCATATACGTGCTTGCTTGGGTGACCTTGAATTCATACGGCATGGGCTGTCACTTCAACTTTGCATCAAAAACTGAAGTTCCTCATCGAAGGAAAATTGGTGATAATTAATGAAGAAGAAGACATATTCGTAAGCCATTTGGAGTCTTACAAATATGTCAGCATGGAAGAAGATTATGTGGAGACGCCGTTCCAAGTCTTGGAAGTGGCTACAGTGGTTACACTCTCAGTGGAGAAAGTCACAAACCTGGAACCTCTATGGCATCATGGAGAGACTTACAAACAGCTGTGGAGGATCAAACATCTAAAGCTTGGGGAAAGCTTGTGGAGATACCTGATAAGAAAGATCATTTTGGTTTGGGATATCAACCGTCAAAGGCTACCACTAAAGACAAAGGGAAATTTCCTCCCATCCAGGAGACCTTCGTTAATAAAGGAGTAGAGCATGTGGACAAGTGTCAATAATATCCAACAAGAGCAATAACAAATGAGCATCCAACTTTATCCGTGAATGTGTTACAGGCGAAGAGCTCAAGAATTGGACAACTTTGGAGATTCTAGAGATCATTTTCTTTCCAAAGTAATTTTTCTATTTTAAAAGAACCTATGTCCCGCCCGAGGCATAAGGGTAGCTTGTAAAGGCCTCCATTTATTTCAAACAGTATTTTCAATTAATAAATATTATGTTTTGCATTCAATTGAGATCCATGTCTTTCTCTTTTATTTACTGTTTTTCAAAATGGCAATACTATTTCTTCATACGCACTTTCCACTTTTGCATTCTAAAAATCACCAAAACATGATAAAATGTGCAGATCCACACATAAACTCACTGATAATGATATTGCTATGATCCAATATGATTTTGATGCACCAATTAACCAAGCTTAAGAGGAAGATGAGGAAGATCTAGAACTCTCTGAAGAATTGGCGAGGTTACTAGAGAAAAAGGCATATAACATACAACCGTACCAGGAATCTATTGAGACCATCAATCTTGGGACCAAAAAGGACTCAAAAGAAATTATGTTAAGTTTTTTTTTGCTTTTTATATTATTTTCATTCAATAAAAAAATATGTTTGACAATTTAGTTTTAGTTTTAGATTATATTAAGAAATTTGTATATTTTAAATTGTTTTGTTTATTTGTTTCTAGAATTAATAAAAATAGAATATTTTCAAAAGTAAAAAAAAAATCTTAAGGAGGGGGTCTTTCTGGTATTTGTACAAGACCTAAGTTCATTTTGGATAAGGTTTTTTGTGACTGTTATTAGCCTTAGAGGAGGATCAAATGGGGAAAAAAGAAAAGTTGCGCTCGAAGAAAAAGAAAAATCTCAGATCGAGAAACACAAAAACCTTCTCCATCGTTCCATCTCTTCTTCTCTAAACATCACCCCACTCTCCGAACCACTTCTCCATGCAGTGACTCCTTCCGTCTTCATCCACTAAAACCATAATTTGTTTCTCCTTTAATCTCACACCTCTATATTCTCTGCGTTCGTCTGTAAAACCGCTCCTGACTACTCATCCCTTTCGCACAATCAATTCCTCCGTCCGCGAATACTCCTAGCGAACCACTGCTCTCCGATGTTCCCTATCAGCACATCAACCTCCGCAACACTTTCGTACAACAACAACACCCACCATCTCCCATCTCAACACTTCCTCCATCCAGATTTCGTGACACAACATCAACAAATCATTTGCACCTCTATTCTGCATACAATACATCCTACATCTAGCAGCCTATCAAATTTGACTCGGTAAACATTTGTATTAACCTCAACTCGTTTGTTTTTTAATCAATATTGGCTGGTGATTCATTTTGATTTTATCTGTATAAAGTTGAATATTGAAGTTTGGATAATATCTTCTGTACTATTTTCGAATGTTAAAGTCCAGCTAGCATTATTGTTATTCGTACTAAGCTGTGATGAATGTAACACCCCAAATTCTAGATTAATTATTTAATTGATTAATTTAGCATGAATATATGAGTCAATATGAAGTGTTTGATGTGTTGATGATTATATGTGATCCTTTATAGTGATTTGTGATATTATGATGAATATGAAGTGTACCATGGTGATTGAGACAAATATGATGTTTGAATATGATGTTTTGATGATTATGATGTATGATGGGGTTCTATGTGTAGCATAGTGGGAATTAGAGTAATTAAGATGATTATTAGTATTTTGGAATAATTATAATAATTGTTTAGAATTATTTTAGGGAAAAATAGAATAATAGAAGTGTAGAGAAAATAATGGCAAGATGGTAATTAATGGAGAATAAGTAAGGACAAGGTGGAAAGTTTGATATTAATGGTCTAAAGGTTATATAAGGAATTAGGAAAAAAGAAAGTCATTATGGAACGATCATAGAATTGGGAGAAAGAAACTGGCGCTGAGGAGAAAGGAGGCTAGGGAACAAAGAAGCAAGAGATTTCGGTAGAGAACCAAAGAGAAGTTGAATTGCTGCTATAATATTAAGGTAAGGGGAGTTTTATCATTTTTATTATATTTAATTTAAGGTTTAGATGATTGATATATTGCCTTAGGTTTTGGTAGATGGTGATTTGGTGTTGTTTGATGAGAAATTGATGAATTGGTGATGAATAATGGTTTATAATTAATGTATAATGACTATAGAATTATAGGTTGTTGATAGATGATGAAACCCTGTGATTAGATGGTGTTTTAGGACCTATAACATGATAAAATCGCAAGAGAATTGAATTGGTTTATGCAGAAAATAACAACAGGAAAACCATGTTTGCGCTGTGTCGCCGAGCGACAAAGGTAGTGTCGCTGAGAAAAGATGCGTCGCCAGGTGAAGGTGGGAGCAAAGGGAGGTAGATTGGAGCTAGTTTCTGTAATGCGTCGCTCCTAGCATCGCCAGGTGAAGTGTGACGCAAAGATAGCGTCGCTAGGCGACGTAAGTGTGTCGCCAGGCGACAGAAGACAAAATTGGCTGTCCAAGTTAGAAATCTTAAAATGATCATAACTTTAATTCCAGTGCTCGAATTTAGGTAATGTTCGAAGTGTTTGATAGCTAACGCAATGAGCTTTAATTACATGGAGAAAGATGAGAATTAAGGAGAATATCTCCAAGACCTAAGTTATAATAGAATTAGGCTCCCCACATTGAATTGCAATTACATTTTGTTTATGATGATGCTTTGTCTATGGAGATGATGTTATGATGCTGTGTTGATTACTATGATGATTGTATGATGTTTTGTTTATTATTATGATGATATGATGATGTTTGTGATGCAATCATGAATGATGATGCAATTTTGACTAGCTGTGGTTATTTGCTTTATATTGTTGCGCATTATGCATTCATGGCATAGTTTAAGACTTCAGTTCAGTGATGTTATTAGGACTTCGGTCTAGCTAATATGATAGGACGATGGTCCAGTGAAGGTATCAATCCCATAGTGTGAATTTGGTGCAACATTGAATTGCTCTGGTTCCAAGCGGGAATTGATCCTATGATGGGGATCTTTGGAGATAACGGTGACTGAGTCATCATTCAAATTTTGGTACTACATGCATGAGTCTATAATATTGCACTACATTCTAAGTGACATTGCATAATGATTTATTTGTGATGCTTAATGATATATTATGTATGATGATATGTGTTCGCGTAATGATGAGGTTGTGAAGGTGTAAGTATAACATGGAGAATATGATGATATGTGATGCCTTGCTTATATGTATATTTACTATGTCTATTCCTTATGTATTATATAATAATTATGATTTACTCGCCCTTTCTGTTTGAATGTTTCCTCCATGCGAGTAACGCTCAGGTGATCGAGAATAGTCCGTAGAAGCATTAGAGGATAGCTTCGGAGTGCGTTTATTCATTTTTGTTGAATAAAGGGAGTCTTGCTATGATATGTAACATCGAGGTTAGGGTCGAATGATTGGAACTTATGTTTTTTGTTTTGTTTAAGATGTTGAGTCACCCTACATGGTACTCGAGATGTTTGATTTATGAGTATGAACTATGAAGCATGGCTAACTTTTATGAAGTATTAAAATGAGGTGTTTTTGAACTATCATTTCCGCTGCAAAGTTTTGAAGTATTGAATTGATGCTACTAAGGATATATTCTTCTTAAATGATTTTGAAAACCTGTGTTATGGAGCAGGATGTATTCTTATGATGTTTTCATGAAGATGTGACACTCTGTTTGGTGATATACTCTAATTTATTTACTAAAATAATTGTGAATATTATTTGGGGTTTAGAAGGGTGTTACATTAGTGGTATTAGAGCATGCCGATCCGTCCCGGCCATGTTATCGAGTCTGTAGTGTGTGATAGTGGAATACTGTTGAGATAATTTCTAACCATTGAAACTGTTATTGATGTGAAATAGAGAAGTGGATGGAAGGAACGATGTTGCACTTGTTGTTGCTTTGCAGGATGTTGCTCAAGTTGTGCAACATTAGCCTAATGATGGATCATGTGTTTTGGAGACGTTCCAGAGGAATTCTCTTCCTATTTTCAAAGGTAGGTTCGATCCTAATGGAGCATAAGTTTGTCTTAAGGAGATTGAGAGAATCTTTCGAGTCATGGATTGCTCAGAGGTGCAGAAGGTGAGATTTTGTACGCATCAACTGGCAGAGAAAGCTGATGACTGGTGGGTTGGTACTCGTCAGAGACTGACATTGTTAGCTAAAGTGATTACTTGAGATGTGTTCAGTAGGGAATTTCTGAGGAATTATTTTCATGAAAATGTGCGCGGGAAGAAAGAGGTCGAGTTTATGGAGCTGAAACAAGGAAGTTTGACTATGACTAAGTATGCTTCAAGGTTTGTGGAATTGGCAAAGTTTTATCCATATTACAGCAAAGCAAACACTGAGTTATCAAAGTGTATCAAGCTTAAGAATAGTTTGCGTCTAGAGATCAAGCGGGCGATTGGATATCAGTAGATCTGTGTGTTCTCAGATTTGGTAAATAGATGCAGAATCTATGAAGAGGATAGCAAAGCTCATTCAGCTCACTATAAGAGCTTGAACGAGAAAAGAGGAAACCAGTATTAAGATCGTAAGAAGCCTTATGATTCCCCAACTGATAAAGGGAAACATAAGGCTTATGATGGGAAGAAGATAAGTGGGAGAGGATCTCCCACTTATATCAAGTGTTATAGGTATGGTGAACAAGTTCATCGATCCAATGAATGTGAGAATAAGGTGTTGAGGTGCTAGAAGCATGGTAAGTCTAGTCATCGTGCTCTTAAATGCAAGAACGATGGTCCGACTTGTTTTAATTATAGAGAGCAGGGTCATATCAGTACCCAGTTGTAACACGGTGGGAGAACTGACTTGGATGTTTTATGTTTGATCGCAATTGTTGCGAATAGTAGGAGTCGCCACCGACTTTTCTTTTATCCAATAAGGAAAGGGTGAAAAGAACAGGAAAGACCTTTGAGATTATTTCTTGAGTTCGGGGGGTAGGTTATGAAAAGGGAAGGTATTAGCACCCTTTCCATCCATAGTTATCTACGGGCTCTTAGTTGCTTGCTAGATCACTTGCTTTTGTTTAAAAATGTGCTTTGTGATGTGGGTTTAAAAATATTTTGAAAAAAATGTCTTTGTAATGATTCTAGTTTCTATAAGAACGCATACAAAGTGTTGGTTTTGAAAATAGTTCAAAGAGGTGTTTGTGGAATGTGTTTTTGAAAGTTATTTTGAAAAGTGTCTTTGTAATGATTCTCGTTTCTATAAGAATGCGTACAAAGAGCTTAATCTTTTGAAAGTGTTGGTGTGTAAAATGTTTTTGTTGTGAGCAAGTGAGCAACCATGAGCGTCCTACCTACTCAAAAGGTCTAATGTTATTTTCCTCCTCCTTTAAATATTGCTATCTTACCATTGATTTGGTAAGAAGCCCCATCGTTGGATGTGAAGGGACGGGCGTGGGTCGTTTGTATAGTCATAGAAGGTAACCTATGGGACGTTTTAGCAATGTCGTTTAGGGAAAAGATCGTTTACCGAAGGCAACATCGAGGGTCATCGAGGGACTACGACCTTCTATCGAGGGTCTTTGCTAAAACACTCATATTCGAGGGACATGACTATTTTTCTGAGGCAACAAGTGAGATTACCCTAGAGGTTCATGTGTGTGAATAATGTGTTTAATTGGCATGCATTTGTCTTTGAACTTTAGATTGTCTACTTGTTGGTTTTATCTTCCCATACATCATAATTACTAACATTTGTACAAAAGCAATAAAAATGCAGAAAATAAATCCTACACTATTACAGCCATATTGAATAGAAAGAAAATGTAAAGACAAAACAAAATAAAAGGAGGAAAAATAAGCTTTTGATCTAGGCAGAAACACCCTTCGATTTTGCTTTTCTGGCTCCTTTCGATTTGGGCTCAGCATGAAGCATTAGGTACAACCTTCGATTCTGCCTTTCTTCTTCCTTCGATTGTAGAAATCTTAGGGTGAGCAAGTAAGCTTCCACCATGGTTTTTTTCTTTCTTTTGATTGAGGCATGGGAATCAATATGGACATCCTTCTGGCTGTTTATTTCGATTGAAGCCTGGCAGTCAGTGTGGATAACAATCATTTCTCCCTTTTTGCTTCTTCGAATGGCCTGGAAGTTAGTGTGTGGCGAAGTCTAAGGCCATACTCTTTGTTCTACTTGCAACTGTGAAGCAACCAAGGGTGAAGCCAAAGGCTTCGATTCATACTTCCTTCCTCCTGTTTTCTTTCGTTTGGGATTTAAATAGCAACATGGTCTGAGGCCATGTTAGTATTATCTCATGGCCAGGTTAGTTCTTAAAAAAAGTTTGATAAACCAAGAAACAAAACCAAAAGTTTAGCAATGAAAACAGACTTAAAAGGTGGAAACGAAAAGGAAACAAATGTTATGTACATGCTTAAAATGAAAAGTTTAAGGTCAGAGTGACTTACCCTGCTTGAAGATGGAATGTGTGTTGGATCTTGAGTTGCTGCCCTGAGTGCTCCTGGATTTGAAGGAAAGAAACAGGGGTTATGCTTCTAGTACTGGATTCGAAAGAAGGAAACCAAGCGTTGGATTGCTTCAGATTCGAAAGAGAAAATGAAAGAAGTGTTGTGTTTCTTTAGGTTCGAAGGGCCAAGGAAACAGGTGTTGTGTTTCTTCTGGATTCGAAGGGCCAAGGACACAGGTTTTACGTTTCTTCTGGATTCTGGATTTGTGTTTAGTGTTTGAGAATCTTAAGAGTTTAAGAGTTTTTGAGAGTTTGATGTTTTTTTAAGATTCGCTCCACCACCCAAAAGTCTTTCTAAAGTCCTCCCTCAACTTGCAAATTGTTTCTCTATTTATAGAGAAAAGGTTAAAGGTGTTTGAAGTGGTCAGCTTTGCAAAATAATAAAATATGAAAATGAAAAAGAATAATTTTCAAGTACAAGTGAGGGTCTGTTGTCTGGTGGGTACAAGAGATTGGACTTATGCTTTTGTCATTGCTTGCGTTCAGACAAAAATCAGATTGAGAGCTGATTTTATGAATAAATTACTATTTATGAAAAAAGGGTACGTAGCTTTTTGCTATTTTATCCAAGAATAGTATTATCCAGTAGACAAAGCTTCAAACCTTTGTGTAAGCCTCTGATTATGTAAAGATTTGGAAGCAACATAGCCTGACAAGTGAGATTTAGAGGATAAGGCTATGAGATTTTCTCAATGTTCTTCAAACAAGCTTGCTTTGAAGGGCTCAGATTGGATTTGAAGTATGCTGATTCGAAGGGAACCAAAACTCCAATCGAAGCTTTGTGTGAAGGTGGATCTTGTCCAATCGAAGGCTTGCCTTCCAGAGGTCACATGGCCAAGTGAAAGGGTGCATGCAGGAGGTCCCTTCCTTGTGCCTGCTGGCATGAAGGAAATCCTGTCTTTCTGGTGTCAAAGGTAAACATGGAAAACCAATGGCTTCTGAGTTGAATGAGAGATGCAGGAGGCCATTACTTCAAGAAAACATGCAAGAGGTCTTTGCTCAAACAAAAGCCTGCATGAAGGGAGCCACATGCTCAAACGAAGGGTGTAACCAAAACTTGAATCGAAGGAAGCCACATGCCTAAATGAAGGGTGTAACCAAAGCTTGTATTAAAGGAAGCCACACACCCAAACATAGAAAGCATGCAATAGATAAAGGGAACAATCGAAGGAAACCAGAAAAGAGGCCTTTGCCTCCTGAATCAAAGGAAGCCAAACATAAGGCTTTTCCTCTTTGAATCGAAGGAGGTTAACAGGAGGCCATTTGCCTTGTGCCTGCTGGCCTGGTGGGAGTCCCTTGCTTTAAAGCATGCAAGAAGGAAGCTTTTGCTAAATCGATGGCTACATGCAGCTAGCCATAACTTTGTGAATCAAATCAAGCATGGAGGTGTTGGCTGAAGATTTTGATACTGTGATTCGAAATGAAATTACTATGGTTGAGTTTTGTTTGGATAAAGCAGATTTGATGATTCAGAATGGAAGAGAATGCTTGTTTCGAATGGAAATATTAGAGTTCAAGGTTTCGAATGATAGGTTGTGGAGTGTGAGTCCAAAGCCTTGTTTGAAATAATCATAAGAGGATATTTGTGAAGGTCATTTTTGGAAATAACCTATGAACAAACTCGAAACGAAAAGTTCCAAAACATTTGAAATTCAAACGTAAGCGGGATATTGGAAATTCAAATACACAAGCGTAAGAGTGTTCGAAGACGCGTGGAGGCTAGAGGGAAGCAATGCTCTGCATGCTTCGAACGTGGCAGATTCTGATAGCAAGACCGTTATGGTCGAATAGTATAAATAGAAGTCTTATTGTTAGGATTTGTGTGTGATATCTGTTGTACAAATTCAATAAACATTCAAAATACCGCATGGATAGGGAAACGAATTCTCGAAAGATGTACGTATGATAACACCAGCATTTACAATTTAATGAAAACTCTTTACATTTTCCAATTTTATCTTTCACTTCCGTTTCATTTGTGTTTCAAGCAATTTTATGTTTATGCCTTTACATTAAAACCTTTGTACTCGAAGTCATTTATTCCTTTCTGCATTTAAATACTTTTCTTATGGTCGAAACCTCTAAACATTTGGTAACTTTTACATTCACCCATTTAATCCTGCCATTTATCCAATTTCAAGTCTTTAAACTTTTCTCATGAATATTCCTAATACCATATAGAAGTTATCCTTCGAACCATTCAGTATAGTAATCGAAGCGGATTGGATATCTATGGAACAAACTCTAATTCGAAATCCTAAATACAAATGTCAGTTTTACAATTAGACTTAGCTAAACAACTATGTTCCATAGGATCAATCTAGTCGATCCTGTAAGTTACCAGAGAGATTGAATAATAGTAATTAAGTTTATTTGATAGTTTGGAAGACTAGCGGTTGTTCACCAGAAATCACTGTGAACAAATTGGCACGCCCAGTGGGACTAGTTGTTAAGAAAGTTGAAAGTAAAGATTTTTTAGGATATAATCTTGTTGCGTAAGTTCTTTTCTGGATATCGATTTCGCTGTTATATGAACCTTAGAAGTGGTAAAACAACTAATAGTAACCAACCCTTACCCAGAAGAAAACGTAGTAGTGGGATGTCTAATCCAAATAATCAACAAGGGGAACAAAATATCCCACATGGAACAGGCACCAATGCGTCTGTTTCGACAGGGGCGTCTAACGCGATCCCCACGAACGCACAGTCTGTTGCATCTTCTACCAGTAGTGTGGCCACAAATGGAGCAAGTGGCATGACAACCAACGGTTCGACCCTAGGAAATACAGGGACCACTGGTTATCTTGCGGGATTTGTCCCACCATCAGGGACACAAACCCATTTCGCCACCCCACTAACTAGACCACCCGGTTTCGATGGTAACAGACACAGAAATCCCTCTTATGGAATGCCAACATCTTTTATGGAAGGTTTACACAATTCCACATCAAATTCGTCACCACAATTTGGATCCGGATCTGGGGCCAACCAATTTATGACAAATACCCAAGGTTCAGTGGGTCACAATACATTGCCTATCTTAACCACAGAAAATCAGATGGCCTTTAGACAATTAATGGATGATAGTAACCATAATATGATAGGAGTGTTAGCATAGACTATGCAAGAAATCTTTGCCCCAATAGTACAAAATGTAACTGTGAACAACAGAGAAAACACGGACAACATGAGTCGAATAACAAATTTTTTCGCTCCGCCAGAAAGGCGTAAGCAGAATCAGGCGGGGATTCGAGCGAACATACCCATCATAGAACAAATTGCTAATGACCCACCCTATAGGCTAGCCAGAGAGGGGGTTAACTTGGGGGAAAGGGCACAAAGGTTAGAAGCCCTAGTGATTCGAGAACCACAAAAGGGAGTTATAGAACCAGGGGTCGAAAGGTTAGAAGTCCCAGAGTTTCGAGAAGAACAACCTAGAGGAGTTGTCATGGTGGGTCGATACCAAGATGCTGATGAAGTCATTCATAGAATTCGAAATGACAACATCTTGGCAGAAAATAATTTAACCACCATGATAGAAAGGATTATGGCTCAAAACGGTCTCAATACAGGTATTAGAAGGCCAGACTATTCCTCTCCCATAATAGATTATGTGATGCGCACTGATTTACCAAGGGGATATAAAGTCCCTAAATTTACAACGTTCGCTGGAGACACCAATGAGTCAACAATCGAACACATAGCCAGGTATCTAACCGAAGCAGGAGATATAGTAAATAACGAAGACCTTAGGATTAAATATTTCCCAAGTTCCCTAACTAAGAACACTTTCACATGGTTCACCACTTTGCCTCCTGGGTCCATAGATACTTGGGCTCTGTTGGAGAGGTTATTTCATGAACAATTCTACATGGGACAATCTAAAATAAGCCTGAAAGAGTTAGCCAGTGTCAAAAGGAAGTTTACTGAACCCATAGATGATTATCTGAATAGGTTCAAACTCTTGAAGTCTAGATGTTTCACAGTAGTTCCTGAACACGAGTTAGTCGAAATGGCTGCTGGTGGCCTAGACTACTCCATTCGAAAGAAATTAGATACACAACACTTGAGGGATATGGCCCAACTAGCAGATAGGGTTCGACAAGTCGAAAGACTAAAAGCCGAGAAGGCCAGAGTTTTTAAAAATAATAAGAAATAAAGGGTCTCCTATGTCGGAACTGAGGAAGCAGAAGATTACCCTGAATTCGAAGAGGTCGAAATTGATCTCGCTGAATTAAAACAGGCTCCCCCTTATTCCTGTAAATTACTAGTTCCCACAAAAGGGAAAGAAATTATTGAAAATGAGAAAAGTGACAAGTCCCAAAGAAGGTTTATACCTTCGACGTAATGAAATGTGATGAAAATTTTGATTTGCTTGTCAAAGATGGCCAACTAATAGTGCTATCAAATGTCAAATTACCACCTTTAGATCAAAGAAAGAAAAGAGGATTTTGTAAGTATCACAGTTTCTTAGGCCACAAAACCTCACAATGTTTTCTTTTCAGGGATCTGATTCAGAATGCAATCAAGGATGGTAGACTAAGGTTCGCTGACAAGCCAAAGATGAAGGTGGATGATGACCCTTTAGATGTTGCTGACACCAACTACTCTGAACCTGCATACATTGGAGAGATAAACATGGTTGGAGTAAGTGAAGGTGACGCTCCATCAGATAAGGAAAACACCAAAGATGAGAACTGCGTGTTAGTGGAGGTCGAAAAGGAAGTTACTGAGGACTTCCATAAGGAACAAGAGGCTTCGATCGAAGAAGTTCCTTTGATTGCTTCGAAAGAGATCCAGGATACTGAAGGCCAGGAAAACCAGAAACAAAATTTGACACAGGCTACTGAAGGCTTGAGGCAAAAGTTGGAGAAAGTACAGATCACAGTGCCAGTTCTTCCTTAGAAGGAAATATGGGATACTTTGGGGGAACCCAGCGGAAAGTTCGATTACATGGTGAGGTATTCCGCCCCATAAAGCTCAAAGACCCCAATTGAAGACATCAAACCTACAGGTTGGGGATATACTGATATCAAGGGAGAAGATGTGGATGTTAACATGGTAAACTTGGAGCAACCTTGTTCTGAAATGGAAGAAATTGAGAGGTACTTAGAGAAAGAAAAATACAAGATGGAGGACAGGTATGCTAGAGATGCTAGTCTCAAAGATTACCTTATGATGTGCCACAAAGAGAATGTTGCAATGATGTTGTGTCCCAGATGTAGCATCATTTGTAATCAGAGAATTGCTGCAGACTTTGAAAAAAGACAAAGGGCACGAACAGGCGTTAACTGGCGCCAGGATAATCAGCTGTTCAGATGCTACCCTAAGGCTGGAGAAAGCCTTATGGGGTTTTTAGTTCGTTGTCACAAGGGGGCAACCAAATTCTTAGTGTGTCCAAGATGTTCTGCAGTATATGATCAGAAAGTGGCTAAAACCTTCGAAATAACCCCTTTCGCCCCATGTTGGAACCATAGAGAAATTGGTCAAATGGGCCAATGTTTCGAGAACAACTACACCCAACGGAGGCCTGACAGCCCTTATCCTAGAGGCGCTCGAAGGGTAACATTTAAAGTTCCTGCTGACGCACCAGCGGACAAATGGCTACAAGTTAGAGCTGAAAATGGGAGAGACAAGTGGAGGAATAATGAAAGGAACACACGCCATGCCATGACGTACGGAAGGCAGTTCAATATGGAAAAAAGAGAAGAACTAAGGTTGGAAAACTACAAGGGAAAGAACCCTATGTCCAGGTCACAATGGCGAAGGAAACAAAGAGTTCGAAAAGCTGAGAGAGATGCTGCGCTAAACAAAGGAGTGGCTTCGAGCAAAGACAAAGAGGAATCAAGCACCAATAAACCTGCACCAAACAATCAACCTGGGGATCATCCTCCGGTTAGCAGGAGACTTTTCTTTGAAACAAAGCAAAATGAATCAAAGGAATATACGCCAGGACCAGAGGAGAATGAGGATATGCTGACTGACAATTTCGAATCAGAAGGGGAATCTTCACTCAACATCAACTATAATGTGGTATCTGTGTTGCCTTGCGAATTTGGGCAAGAGACTGAAGTCGAAGAACACGAAGAGGATGCTGCAATAGACCTGACGAAACACAGGCCAATATGCTATTATGTGATGGATAATGGGGTTGTCAAAGAGCAAAATTCCTTCTTCGAATACCCAGAACCAGCCATGCAAAATCACCTAAAGCCATTGTTTATTCGAGCAAAAGTTGGTATACATGGCGTAAACAAAGTCCTGGTGGATGGAGGCGCTGCAGTGAACCTGATGCCTCATTTCATGTTGAAGAATTTAGGGATACAAGATGTTGACATAAAACCACACAACATGGTACTATCAAACTATGAAGGTAAAGTAGGCCACACATTGGGGGTGATCCAAGTGGATTTGACAATAGGATCAAGCTGCAGACCCACTATGTTCATGGTAATCGAAGCTAAAGCCAACTACAATTTGCTGTTGGGCAGAGAATGGATCCATGGCGTTGGAGCAGTCCCCTCATCAATGCATCAGAGGTTAGTATTATGGAGAGAAGATGGCATTGTTGAGAATATAGAAGCTGACCAAAGCTACTTCATGACAGCAATCAACTTAATTGATAAGAGAAACTTATGACAAACACTTGGCCAAAATTGCTCCTTGTACCCCTAACGACGAGATCAATGAGACCAGGAATGCGCATTATTACATGACCCTTCACCATGATGGAATGTATTGGGATCAAAGGATAATCAAGGGAGATGAAGAAGTCGAAGGCGCTGCACAAAGACGGCCAACAGGCTGGGAATTCGATAATCCTGCTCATGACTGAGTCTTCTTTCTTCGAAAATATTTCGGCCTACATGGCTGGGAACGAGTGGAAGGCGGCCTTAGATGCTGAAATGGATAGTATGGCTGCAGAAGTAAACAAAACAGATGGGGATGGCTCAAAAGGCTCACCCTTAGAAGAACAAGAAATGGTTGATATAGATCAAAGGCTAGATGCCATTTATGATAAAGAACCTTTAGGCTTCAAAAGGGATCCCACAGACTCAGGTGCTAAAATGTTAGCGCAGGATCCGTTAGAAGAGGTGAACTTGGGAGATGAAAACATAAAAAGAATAACTTACGTGAGCGCAAAGCTCAATTCAAGCCTCAAGCAGAAAGTGATCGAAGTCCTTAGGAAGAACAAAGATTGTTTCGCGTGGGATTATGATGAAATGCCTGGTTTAAAGAGGGAGTTAGTGGAACACAGACTTCCAATCAAGGATTGCAAGAAGCCCATAAAGCAGACCCCTAGAAGGTTCACACCAGCAGTTCTCATGAAGATCAAGGCTGAAATTGAAAGGTTGTTGCGCTGCAAATTCATCAGGACCACAAGGTATGTCGAATGGTTAGCAAATATAGTACCTGTTATTGAGAAGAATGGATCTCTGAGAATTTGCATAGATTTTAGAGATTTAAATACTGCTACCCCCAAAGATGAGTATTCCATGCCTGTGGCAGAAATGTTAATAGATTCGGCTGCAGGATTTGAGTATTTAAGTATGTTAGATGGATACTCTGGGTATAACCAGATCTTTATTGCTGAAGAAGATGTTGCTAAGACAACGTTTCGTTTCCCAAGAGCCTTAGGCACCTATGAATGGGTAGTAATGCCTTTTGGCTTAAAAAATGCTGGAGCAACTTATCAAAGGGCAATGAATTCGATTTTTCATGATTTCATTGAGACTTTTATGCAGGTGTACATTGATGATATAATCATCAAGTCAGTATCTGCAGAAACTCATTTGCATCATTTGAGCCAATCATTCGAAAGAATGAGAAAACATGGCTTGAAAATGAATCCCCTTAAGTGTGCATTTTTCGTGCAGGCTGGAGATTTTCTTGGTTTTGTGGTTTATAAGAAAGGCATTGAAATCAACCAAAACAAGACCAAAGCCATTGTTGAAACAAAAGCACCTACATCAAAAAAGGAGTTGCAGTCTTTGCTAGGCAAAATAAACTTTTTAAGAAGGTTCATTTCGAATTTAAGTGGAAGAACCCAGGCTTTCTCTCCGTTGCTTTGTCTGAAGCAAGGACAAGCTTTCGAATGGAACGAAGCACATCAGGAGGAATTTGACAATATAAAAAGATATCTTACTCAGCCTCCTATCTTGTCTCCACCTTCGTGGGGAAAACCCATGAGATTGTACATATCCACCTCTGAATTTACTATAGGTAGTATCTTAGCACAAGAAGATAGCAATGGCATCGAAAGAGCCGTGTACTATTTAAGTAGGGTGTTGAATGATGCAGAAACCAGATATAGCAACATAGAAAATCTATGTCTCTGTTTATATTTCTCTTGTATGAAACTTAAATATTATATAAAGCCTGTTGATGTTTATGTTTCATCTCATTTCAATGTCATCAAGCACATGCTTTCGAAACCAATAATGCATAGCAGATTTGGTAAATGGGCTTTGGCTTTGACAGAGTATTCTTTGACTTTCATGCCTTTAAAAGCTGTGAAAGGTCAAATAATTTCTGATTTCATTGTTGATCATTCACTGAGCGAAGATACTATCATGGGTTATGTTGAAATGCAACCTTGGAAGTTGTACTTTGATGGTTCGACCCATAGAGATGGTAGTGGTGTTAGAGTTCTTATAATTTCTCCTGAAGGAATTCCAACAAAATTCAAGTATAAGTTAGACGGTCCTCGTTGTTCGAACAACGAAGTTGAATACAAAGCGCTTATCATTGGACTTGAAGCTTTGTTAGAATTAGGGGCAACTAGAGTCGAAATTAGAGGAGATTCGGAGCTAGTGGTCAAGCAAATAACAAAGGAATACAAATGCATAAAAGACAATTTGATTACATATTTCGTCATAGCTAATAGGCTACTAAAAAAATTCGAATATATGGATATTAAACATATTCCAAGAATAGAAAACCAAGAGGCAAATGACCTGGCACAGTTGGCTTCAGGATATAAAGTTTCCACCAAAAAATTAGAAGATTTGGTTGAATTGAGAGGAAGAGTTATGGCTACTAGACTCATACCATAAGATTTAGAGAATGTAAAATTAGGTTGTGCTGACAAACAAAAATTCGGAGTATTTGCCATAGACACCTTGACAGATGCAGATTGGCGAAGTCCAATAGTGAGTTATTTAAAAAACCAAACACTGAATGTTGATAGGAAGATAAAATATAGAGCATTATCATACGTCCTCATGGGAAATGAATTGTTCAAGAAGACCCAGGAAGGCGTATTACTGAAGTGCCTAGGAGAGGATGAGGCATACTTAGCATTATCAGAGGTTCACAATGGGGCATGTGGGGCACATCAAGCAGGCCATAAAATGAAATGGTTGTTATTCCGATATGGCATGTACTGGCCCAACATGCTCAAAGACTGTATAAATTTTGCTAAAGGGTGTGAAGAATGCCAGAAACATGCAGGAATTCAACATGCTCCTGCAAGTGAGTTACATTCGATCATTAAACCATGGCCCTTTAGAGGATGGGCATTAGATTTAATAGGAGAAATCAATCCTGCTTCGTCTAAGGGACAAAAATATATCTTAGTGGGAATTGATTATTTCACCAAATGGATCGAAGCAATACCATTAATAGTTGCTGATCAAGAGGCCATTATTGGGTTCATACAGAAACATATAATTTATAGGTTCGGATTACCAGAGAGTATAACCACAGACCAAGGTTCTGTGTTTACTGGTAGAAAGATGCAGGAATTTGCTCAGGAGATGGGTTTCAAGTTATTAACATCAACGCCATATTACGCTCAAGCAAATGGTCAGGTCGAAGCAGCAAACAAAGTGATAATAGGGTTAATCAAAAAACATGTGGGTAAAAAGCCAAAAAATTGGCATAATACGTTGGACCAAATACTTTGGGCTTGTAGAACATCTCCTAAAGAGGCTACTAACACCACGCCTTTCCAACTAACATTTGGCCATGATGCTGTTTTACCAGTGGAAATTCATCTGCAGTCAGTTCGAATTCAAAGGTAAAATGAGATCCCATCTGCATTATATTGGGAGATGATGATGAATGAGTTAGTTGAGTTAGACGAAGTTAGATTGCATGCATTGGAAATCCTGATGAGGCAAAAGGAAAGGGTAGCCAGGGCATACAACAAAAGGGTGAAAGGTAAAACATTCACTGTTAATGACTTAGTTTGGAAAGTCATATTGCCTATGGACAAGAAGAATAAAGCATTAGGTAAATGGTCACCTCATTAGGAAGGACCCTTTCGAATACTAAAGAGATTCTCAAACAATGCGTATGAAATCGAAAAGTTAACTGATGACAAATGAATCTTAAAGGTTAACGGAAAGTATTTGAAAAAATACAGACCTCGCCTGCAAGAGATTAGAATAATAGCAACATAGTCGAAATATAACAAGGAGGTGCCAAAATGGTGTCATATATTGCCAAAATGGCATTGTTTAAATATTACAAAACCAAGTGTAAATCAATTCAAATAAGCAAATGTTTAAAAATAAACGTTGTTGCTCAGTCTTGCGAAGGTGCTTCTGAAAGACTCAAGCCTTTGTTAGGTGTAACGTCTCGCTCCTTCCAGAGTATTCACTTCCCTTTTGATGCGCTCTGCTGCTTCTGTTTCGGAAAGGCCCCTGTTAAGAAGTTCTTCGAATTGGTCACTAACGCTGCCAGTTTCGTAAGCCAATTGCTGTTGTTGAGCTTCTTTGATCTTTTGTTGGAGCTCTTGAATTTGTCCTTCCCAGAAGAGAATAGAGCGTGCTCGAACGTCATAATCAGCCTTCGCTTGTTTTAAACGCGTCGCTTGATCTTCAGCCTCTGTAGAAAGTTTCGAAGCGCACTCATAAGCATCATCCATGGCGTTCCGTTTCTCCTGAACTTTAGCAGCAGCCAATTCATCTTGTAGGAGACATCCAGTTACATCGTCCAATAAAACTTGGAGATCGAACAGAATAGTGCTGATTGGCAAGGAGAAAGTTGTAGAATTAACCTGAGTAAGAAGTTCCTTCATGGTATAGCAAGCGGTGCTATCCTTTTTAAGAACTTCGAACAGGTCTACATCAAGGATTATTTTCCTGACTTGGTTAAGAAGTTCAGCTCTAGCATCTGGGGACCTTGTGTTGCTAGTTGAACTTGTGCCAGCCCTAGTGAGAGGAACGTCCTTCTGAGCCAGTTTAATTTTCATGTACCCAATTGGGTCATTGAGCTTTAGGAGAACTAGTTCCTCTCAGTCAGTCGAGGCTGGGAAGTTGGGGAAAGTTCCTTGTTTAAAGGAGTCGCGTCCATTTCGACCTCCATAGTTTCTTTAGTCTTACCCCCATCATCTTCATCCTTTCCTTGCTCCTCGCTTTCTCCTTCGTCACACGGATCCACCACATCGATGGTATTGGTCTCGCTGCTAATAGCATCAGATTTCGTTCCACCAGCTGAACCACTTTGGGTTTCGTCTCCACCAGAACTTTCTTCTGCAGTTTCTTCACTCTCTTGAGAAGAATCAGTCTTGTCCTTTTCAGCTTCAGTGATTGTTGGAGTCTCTTGAAGGGTTTCAAGAGGAGATTTCAGAAGGGAAGTTTCTGGTGGATTTTCTTTGGACTTGTGGGATGACCCTTCGTTTGCTTCCTTCAAAGGAGGCGAGGTGCCTTGGTCATCATGTGCCTCTGAAGTTCCAGTCAGGACAACCATGTTGGAGGATCCTTTGTTTTGCACATAATTGTTGGAGTCCCCATGAATAGAGGAAGTGATTGGAGCATGAATCCCGGTTGGAGGATTTGAAGCAGTGGGGTTTGCATTCAAAGTGTCCTGCATAAACAAAATTAATTAAGAGTATGCACTAAGGTATGAATAACTATCTTTGTTATGAATTCGAATTTAATTACCTGTCGGTTATCGGAAGGAATGTTGCTGTCAATATGTTCCAACGTTACATTGGAGGTCGAAGGTGGAATTTTGGATGTTGTTGAGGGAGCAACGTCTTTGGGATCAAGCCCAAGAACGTTAGTAGGCTCATAGCCTTTGGAGCTTTCTTTCTTCTTCTTCTTCTTAGAGGCTGTTGGAGAGTTTTCACCAGTTTTGGGGTCCTTGTCAGTAGGGCCTTGTTTCCGTTTCTTGGGAGTTATTGGTGGAAGTTTGCTAGTCTGAAAAGGGATAGACAAGAGTTAGATCTAATTCATAAACTTCAGTTTACTCGAAACAACATGTTTAGTTGATTACCTCTGGAATGGAAATTTCTGCTGCAGCCGGTGTTGTTGTTGTAGTAGTAGTTGTTGTTGTTGGTATTGTTAGAATTGCATCATCACTAACTTCAATAGCCTGTTGAGAAGTGTTGCCTTCCTTGGATTTTGAAGTAACACTCTTTATCCTGATAGCTGAAAAGTGAAACAATTAAGGTAAAGTGTTAAGGATAAGGGAATTAGAATACAATTGGAATTTTCCCAAGCATTCGCACCTGTGCCTTGATTAGATGTAATCGAAATGGCAGGAAGGTCATAACGAAGATGTCCTGGGAAATTATGAAGCCAGTAACGAGCCCATGTCACAGTCTCAGATGGCTTTGGTTTCTTTTGAGGCTGGTATTTGAACATTTCTTTGCAAGTGAACCACCAAGGGTATGGAGGAAACCAAGCCAGAGCCAGTTCTGAGGTAGGCAACCTAGGAAATTTAGGTGGGTGCATTTCGAGTGCCAACCTATACCTATCCTCAGGTGACAACCCTGAAGGAAGTTTGAGCTTAGAAATTTTTTCTTTAAATTTTTCCTTCAAGGTCTCGGCCGCTTGATGTATCGTGGTTTCCAAGTGTGTGGGATCATAAGTGGTTTCGAAATAATTTTGAAAAGCCCTAATTTCTTTGACGTGAGTGAACATACCTTTCTTGGAGTGTACCTGCACATTGAACGCGTCAGTTAGCTTTTTTTGAATCGTGAGTGTGTCAAACATATAGTTCTGGTAGAACTTAGTCCACCATTCAAGAAATCCTTTCACTGTGAAGTATGTTGGCTCGAAAGGTAAAAGCTCGAACTGAGCGAAATCTTGGTATTGTTCCTGTTGCAACTTGGCCTCTCTTGCTTTGAATGTTTTGCCTGAGGTGATGGCACTTTGTGTTTGGAACAAAGGTTCAGGGATTAATTGGCACAGTCCAAATTGTCTAGAAACAAAATTAGGTTGATAAGCTAAGAGGAAAATATGATTCTTGTTTGGGGTGATTCTTGAGGAGATTAACCTAGGAAGAAGAAACGCTTTCCAGATATTTTGCATCTCTTTGCTCTTGGCAGCTTCTGAGAGAGGCATTGTGAACCATGAAGGTCCACAAGTACTTTGAGCAAAAGGTGCCATGGATTATTCAAACTTATGTCTTTTGGAGAAGATCATGATGTATTTAGAAAATTGGATTTTGAAATCATCCTTGTCATCATTTGGGGTGAGCTTTCGAAGTCTCGTGCCTTCGATGCTCCTGTCAGCTATTTCTGGATCTTGTTCAATAATTGTATCAGCGGTTGACAAAGAAGATTCGAACATGGCATTAAGCCATAATTGGAGCAACCAAAAGGGTCCAGTCAGAAGAATGTTTTTTGGAGTGTGGGATTTTAAACTAAAGACTGCTGACCTTAAACTCTCATAAAGGTCGACAAGTAACAGTTCACTCAGACAGACTTTCCTATTTTCATGGAAATCCCTGGCTAGGGGAATGAACCTACTTGCTACTTGCAAAGATCTACTACAAAACACGTATCGTGATAGCCACAGGGTGAGGAAAGCGATATGTTCTACATCTGAGACCTCATCCCCCTCAGTGTGATAATGGCTGATAAATTTTGAGAAGCTGGCCAATTTGACATCGAAGTCAATAATGCTGGAATGTTCTTCGTTGTCAGGAATGTAAATTTCCCCCACTGGTGAGAGACCAGTGATGGCAGCTATATCAAAAAATGTGGGTGTTATCATTCTGCCTGGAAGATGGAAAGTGTTGTAAGTACTGTCCCAGAAGTACAATGAAGCGAATAGCAATGGGTGACTGTAGGTAAAGCCTGGTTTCGACAGTTTGATTAAGTTATAAATCCCTAATTTTTCCCATTGTTGAGATTTTTTGGATTCCACCTTGGTGAACCAGTTTTGGTATGCTATGTCTGAAGTGGGGCAGGATCGAAAGGGTTTGAAATTACTTTTGATATAATCTAAGATAAAAGGGTCTTTTGGAGGTAAGGCCGGAGTTTCAGTTGTTTTCGAATCAGATGATTCGTTTAGGTCTTCAGTTCCTGCCCTAGGGGCATCCATTTTGTTGAAAAGGGGTTTGAATTTATGGCAGACAGGGAAAATTTTCCTAGTATCTTTCAGAATTTCAAAAACTGTTAAAGGACCCATTAGGGTAAACTTTTTTCCAGCAACAGTGGTAGGGATTAATACCTGAGAGGCGTACAACATTTATTTCTCCTTGGAGATCATTTGAGGATTGAGTACAGATTGATTCTGATAAATACTCACTTTGCTCTCCATGATGGTTTCCATGTTGGTTTTCTTGTTCTTCTTCTTTGATAATTTCTTCAGTTGTGATGATGTTGATGAAGACATTGTTAAGATTGCTGGAAGTTTTTGGGTTTAGCAAAGAGGAGGAAGATTTCAGAAATTTTGGAGAAAAAGAAGAAAAGACTAAACTGATAGGTTTTATAGAGTGAGTGTAAGCACCCACTAAAAGGACTAGGAGTACGTGGAAGTTGTTGATTGGATTCAGAGGGAGGTGGCGTAGGATCCAGTGTTGATAATAAGTGTGTTTAATAATAATCATTATTTTTAAACCGCACCATGCTGTGGTAACTGGTCCAAAACGGTTGAGTACTCAAGAAGGCGTCTTGATTGACGTGGGTAAAATCATGTGCAGTAAGTGTCATGATTCTTCAAAAGGGGTTATCAAAATCTTGTGAATCTATTTAAAAGAAGTACTTTTCAAAGGGTTCGAAATACATATTTTAAAGGGGCATTTTGTTGGCTGAAGATTTTGATACTGTGATTCGAAATGAAATTACTATGGTTGAGTTTTGTTTGGATAAAGCAGATTTGATGATTCGGAATGGAAGAGAATGCTTGTTTCGAATGGAAATATTAGAGTTCAAGGTTTCGAATGATAAGTTGTGGAGTGTGAGTCCAAAGCCTTGTTTGAAATAATCATAAGAGGATATTTGTGAAGGTCATTTTTGGAAATAACCTATGAACAAACTCGAAACGAAAAGTTCCAAAACATTTGAAATTCAAACGTAAGCGGGATATTGGAAATTCAAATACACAAGCGTAAGAGTGTTCGAAGACGCGTGGAGGCTAGAGGGAAGCAATGCTCTGCATGCTTCGAACGTGGCAGATTTTGATAGCAAGACCGTTATGGTCGAATAGTATAAATAGAAGTCTTATTGTTAGGATTTATGTGTGATATCTGTTGTACAAATTTAATAAACATTCAAAATACCGCATGGATAGGGAAACAAATGCTCGAAAGATGTACGTATGATAACACCAGCATTTACAATTCAATGAAAACTCTTTACATTTTCCAATTTTATCTTTCACTTCCGTTTCATTTGTGTTTCAAGAAATTTTATGTTTATGCCTTTACATTAAAACCTTCGTACTCGAAGTCATTTATTCCTTTCTGCATTTAAATACTTTTCTTATGGTCGAAACCTCTAAACATTTGGTAACTTTTACATTCACCCATTTAATCCTGCCATTTATCCAATTTCAAGTCTTTAAACTTTTCTCATGAATATTCCTAATACCATATAGAAGTTATCCTTCGAACCATTCAGTATAGTAATCGAAGCAGATTGGATATCTATGGAACAGACTCTAATTCGAAATCCTAAATACAAATGTCATTTTTACAATTAGACTTAGCCAAACAACTATGTTCCATAGGATCAATCTAGTCGATCCTGTAAGTTACCAGAGAGATTGAATAACAGTAATTAAGTTTATTTGATAGTTTGGAAGACTAGCGGTTGTTCACCAGAAATCACTGTGAACAGGAGGGAATTATTTGTCCAATCGAAACAAGCATGCATGCATCAAACGTCCAATTTAAGCAGGCATGCAGGCCCCAATTACATTGTCAACCATGTGAGGCCAATTATGCAATCAAAGGTTGCTTGCAGGAAGCTCCTGCTTTGTAAATCAAAGCCAGCGTATCAGAGGCCAACACTCAATTGAAGGATGCAAGCCAAGCTTGCATCGAAAGAGGCCAAAAGTCCAATAGAAGGAAGTGAATAGAAGAAAACTTGTTTTTTCTCCAATTTTGTCAAAAAGATTATTTTTATCTGTTTTCCCCTTTTTTAACAGTTTCCTATTTAACTTGATGCTGTAAATCCAATTGTACTTGTGCAAGCTTGAATTTTGAGAATCCTTGTGAGAAATGCCTTGAGAAATGAGAGGGAAAATTTTAGGGTACAACAATTGCCCCTGTTCAATCTTCTTAAACCTGAAAAGTAAGTATGGCGCATTGCCTTTCGTAGCTTTAAGGTAGAAGAGGATTGAACACTAGAGGGACCATAAATTTGCACTCGATGATGTGGTTGTTGATTGTGTAGGGAATATGCTTATAGATGCCATTTGGAGAGATGATGGAGTGTTGTTGGAGATGGGCTTATAGATGCCACCCAAAGGTTATTGTTGACATAAATTATATTAAGTATAAGCTTGACTGTGTTTTGAAGAAGTATCATAATAGATCTTTGGTTGATTTAAATCTGATGGATATGTTAGAACGGACTCGTGTTAAGCCGTGTATGGAAATGTATTAGAAGGAATCTGTGTAATATTTCTTTATGATGAGCCTGTGTAGGGCTGCTTTAGAAGATATATGAGAGGGAAGCCTGGGTAGGGCTGTTTCAGGATGATTCCATGTAAAACTTTATCTGGAATTGTATGAGAAAGAACCTGGGTAGGGTTGCTTCAGGATGATTTCGTGTAAAACTTCATCTGGAAATGAGAAGGAACCTGGGTAGGGTTGCTTCATGATGAGTCTGTGTTAAACTTCAACTGGAAATGAGAAGGAACTTGGGTGGGGTTGCTTCATGATGAGTTCGTGTTAAACTTCATTTGGAAAATGAGAAGGAACCTGGGTAGGGTTACTTCATGATGAGTTTGTGTAAAACTGCATCTAGAAATGAGAAGGAACTTGGGTAGGGTTACTTCAGTTGGTCGAGTAGATAGTTTTCCTGTCTTGTTTCAGGTATTAATCTCTGAACTCAAATAAAGATAGTTTTCCTGGCTTGGTACATGTATTAATCTTCAATCTGCTCATGTAGATAATTTTCCTGGCTAGTTATAGGTATTAATCTACAATCAGTCGTTCGCGGATAGTTTTCCTGGCTTGTTATAGGTATTAATCTAGAACTTGCTTTTGTCGGTCATTGAGATAGTTGTCCTGACTGGTTTCAGGTATTAACCTCTAACCTTAGAAAGAAAGATAGTTTTCCTGACTTGTTACAGATATAATCTTCAATCTGCTCATGTAGATAGTTTTCCTGGCTTGTTACAGGTATTAATCTATAATCAGTCGTCCACAGATAGTTTTCGTGGCTTGTTACGGGTATTAATCTAGAACTTGATTTTGTTGGTCGTTGAGATAGTTGTCCTGTCTGGTTTCAGGTATTAATCTCTAACCTGAGAAATAAAGATAGTTTTCATGGCTTGTTATAGGTATTAATCTTCAATCTCATAATGTAGATAGTTTTCCTGGCTTGTTACAGGTATTAATCTACAATCACTCATCCACATATAGTTTTCCTAGCTTGTTACAGGTATTAATCTGGGACTTGCTTTTGTTGGCCGTTGAGATAATTGTCCTGTTTAGTTTCAAGTATTAATGTCTGACCTGAGAAAGAAAGATGGTTTTCCTGGATTGTTACAGTTATTAATCTTCAATCTCTTCATGTAGATAGTTTTCCTGGCTTGTTACAGGTATTAATCTTTAATCAGTCATCCACAAATAGTTTTCCTGGCTTGTTATAGATATTAATCTGGGAGTTGCTTTTGTTGGTCGTTGAGATAGTTGTCTTGTCTGGTTTCAGGTATTAATCTCTGACCGTTTGAAAATGGTTGTGGTATTTTCCAAAAAGGACTTTTGTTGATTGACTTTTCCCTGCAAGGAAGAGGGTTAGTTGCATGCAGATGTATGCATGGCTTGATGATGTTCTCAAAATAAATGAGATTATGCTGTATGCATTTATCATGTATGTAATATGAAGCATGAAATGAGAAATGTTATTGGAATGTATTTTTGTCTTGGAAAATAAATCCTTGACAAATGTTGGGGAGTTTTGGGAGGCTAAATCCTGGACTGTCGTTGGGGATGAAGAGTATGCCCCTCTCTAGAACTTGTTTTAGGATGTTTCTGCCGGGGCTTCCTGTTTTTGTTGTTTGAGGAGAACTCCGTTGGGGGATGTTGACTTTGCTTGAGGAAAACTCTATAGAGAGTGTTGATTCCTGCTTGGGGAAAAGAGTTTAGGAGTCTTAGTTATCTGTTGCTCTACTGGGGAGTTATCTCTTGATGGAAGAGAAAGGAAGTTACCAACTTATTGGGGATAAAGAAGTTAACTGTTATCTGGTTGTCTCCCAGGCTTTGCAGCAACTTACAGGGGATTATAGAAAATTCTACCAGGGAAGAGGGGTTGTGGTCCCTTGATTTGTAGTAGTCGGAGAGGCAAACTCAAGCTAGGGAATCTGTAGTTTTTTGGGGAAATAAACCTTGTTGTCAATCTGCCGGAGAGGTAGTTTCTTTTGGCAGAACTCCTCGAGGATTCTTGAGATCAACTCAGTTAGGGAGAAGTTTTCAGAGATTGAAACTCTGGCTGGGAATTTCTTGGATCCAATTTTGTGGGAACTTGACCGGGGGTCATCCTATGAAAAGGACTTTGTGGGAACTTGTCACTGCCCCTAGTAATAAGTGTTTGTAGCACTTCCAGGAAATGTTTGTTTGACCATATACAACCCTTTGCTGGAATCCATGTTCAATTCCCTAAGTGATTCGATAAAGATCTTCCCTTGGTTACTCAGCACTTCTTGAGAGATTTCTCGGAATCTTGACCTGACTGCCCCAGATGTGCTAAAAAATGATCATGTTGTGCCCCCTTGCTTATAGGAGATTTGTCTTAGGAAGTGTCATCCTACTTAAAGTAGTTCTGTTCATTGAGAGAGTTTTTGTTCACTGGATATTTATCGTGTGAATTTCTCCGCTGTCAAACAATTAGCCATATGCAAACAGCGATATTCAAATAATGCAAAGTTTATGCTTGTCTTAGAGTTTTGAGAATGCAGTTTTAGCAAGTAAAGAGTTTCGTGGGAATATGAATTCAACTCAGAATTTGGAGTAAAGCCTTACAGGAGTCAGGATACCTTTTGTAACAGTATACTTTCGAACTAACCCATGCTTCAATTAGGACTTTTGAGGGGTTGTATCGTGGTATGGTTCACGGTTTAAGAAACGAAGGATAAGGCTCAAAGTGTATTTGTACCGGCCTGTTCTTCGTGATGTTCTCCAGTCCTAAGCTCAGTCAATTATGCACTTTAACTCCTATTAAGTTTGAATGACGTTTTGGTGATGGTCCGAATAAGTTAAGTTTATCAGAAGGCAGTCATTTTTGCAACGTTTTTCATATTGTCAAGGATTTGTAGTGTCCTCTTTTTTGATTTACTATCCCTGATTTTTGCCTAACTGTTCTTGTTCTGAGATTACAGCCAACAGGATGCTCCAATTTTTTTCTTAAGTTTCATTCATAGGTTTTGACTTAGTGGGCTTTTGCGTTGAGAGATAATGACTGCCTATTTTATAGGGAACCATCACCATCTTTTTGATTTAGAAGGAATGTTTTTGATGTCATTCATTGTGTACGAAGTGAAAGCTTGCGACTGGATGCGCACTTGAATTAACTGAGAGACTACCCTGCCCTAGGTTTTGATTAAAGGTTTCAATTTGTGTGAAAAGGAAAACTCCTACTTCTTTGGCTCAAAGGGGTTGGCTATGGATTATCTTCCTTATAACTCCAGTGTTTAGGAATTGAAACAAACGCCCGTACATCGTCAATAAGGTCTGCTGAAAAGCATATTGTATGAGATTATGGCATTGTTTTCGTCATCCTCCCTCTAAAGGTTTGCCACTTTTTTGAAACAAGAGTTAAATATCATAAAGGGAGTAAAAAACATAGTTTAAATAGAGTGAAAATGAATGGATTAATTCAAGACAAACATATTTAATGCATTAATGAGAGTAACCAAAGTCTGACATAAAGATAAGTGTTTAAGCAAACAAAGAAATTACAACTAAAAATTTGAATAAACAGAAAATTTCCTCACCCAGACCGTCACTTCATATGGATGCCCTTGAGGGGTGGTAGAAGAGCTCCAGTTGACCGTCTTGCATGAACTCCAACACTCCTCATCAATCAGGTCTTGAATCTTGTTTTTCAACGTCCAACAACTATCAGTATCGTGCCCCGGACTGTTGGAGTGATATGCACACCTTTCTCCATGATTGTAACGGGGAGAAGCAGTATTAGGATTTTGAGGACGATCCCTTAATGTGACCAAATTCATCTTCAGCATGTGTTGTAAGACTTGCGATATCGGCATGTCAAGCTTGGTATACTGCCTATCGGATGCAATCTGTTTACATCGATTACCCTGTTATTGTTGGGCTCGTGATGTAGCAACAATTTGGAAAGGTCTTCTCTCCCTCAAACCGACTTCTTGTCTCATGCGAGGCTGAATAATGACTTGATCCCTAATCTCGATTGTTTGTTTCATATGGTTGCAACCGTCTTAATGAAGTTTGTTGACAAGGTTTCTTAACTCCTCTTGTCCCCGAGCTAAGTTTTGTATAAGAGCCATCTGGCCCACCATCTGTCCCATCATCTGGATCTTCAATGTGGCTATCTAAGTTTGTATCCGATTCAACTGGTCATCCCTGTTGAGCTCGGGATTTTTCATGGTCAAGCCCCTAGTGAGGAGTGCTTTCACTTCTTCTTGCCCCTTGGATAGGTTCAAGAACATTTCTTGAAGTTGAGCATTTTGAGTCTGAATGTCCTTGATAGTCTGCTCTAGAGCCATCTCTACTGAAATAATAGTAAGCAGATGAGAGACCCGTGTGGGGAAATCCTGTCATGATATGATGCATGGTATGTGGATGCAATATTTTTAAGAACTTAGAAAATTTAAATTTGTTTTAGAAAAAAAAGGAGCAAACATCAATTGTATTAATAAGTTTAAATTGATTACAACCATGCCTCTTGGGTTTATGATGGAGGAAGTAAATAAAAATAAACTCCTAAGACAAAAAGGTCAAACACATCCTCTTTGGCGCAATGTAGGCGTTCAAATTTCACTCCTCATGAAGTTGTCTCGTAAGCTCCAGAACCTTCTTTTCACTCGCATAGAACTGAGCTTCGAAGGTGTCTCGTTCTTCCTTCAGCTGGATCCAAGCTCCTTGTAAGTCTTCAAGAGAAGTAGGCATGGTAGGATGAAGGATAGTGTTGTACCCCAAAATTTTCCCTCTCATATTTCTCAAAACATGTCAAGAAAAATCTCCAAGTTGCTCAAGATAGCCCAAGAGTTGGTCAGACAAGCTCTATCCTAAGGCAGTCTACCCCAAATTAGGGTTCCATGTTGCATCAAGATCCTTGAGTACAAGTGATCCCAAGACCTCACCAATGTCCTAAAATGTTATCAAGATCATCCATGTCAAGTTTCAAGCCTTGCAGAGAAAATTTGCTCAGTCAATTGCTCAAAGGTCCAAAAATCGACTATGCTAGGGCAAGAGTCAACTGTGACCTACATACAGTCAAACTTCAATATTTTTTGTCAACATTCTCACTTTGAAGTATATTTCATCATTTGATCAAGGGTTGATCATGATTCATCAAGCATTTCCCAAAATTCATCAAGATTCAAAAGTTGCTAAATTAGGGTTTTATAGGAAAAGTCAACCCAACTTTGACCAAGCATAACTTTCTCATAATTTATTAGAAATGACCCATCCAAAGCTCATTTGGAAGAGGATGCAATTATATACAATCCATTTTCATACCCCAAGATCAAAATATGCACTCACAAGAAGTTATGAATTTGGACATTATAGGTCATTTTGAAAAGTCAACAAAAACACCTTTTTTGTCAAAGCTTCAAACATGAACATGGAATATCAAATTGAGATGATACCGAAAGGGTTGTTTAGAGGACATCTCAAGCTTTCTAAAAAGTCAAAGAACACCTCCAGAAGTTCAAAATTGATGAAGTTATGCATTGTTGAAGTTGGACTTTTTTTGCAAAATTGCCAAAAGTCAACTATCCCCAAAACTTCAAATTTTGCCAAATGGGCCCATTCTTTTTCACTTGTTTTGAGTTGGCATTATAGCCCACGTGATCTAGCCTTGGCCATGTGTCCATATCATATTTTTATTATTTAATTTTATTTTTATTTGAATTAATTCATTTTAAACCAAATTAAATCAAATAAAATCAAAAATATTGATAACCAAAGATCTTTTGATGATTTCAGGTTTCAATGGACAACTAGCACCCCATGAAACTCGTATCAAAGCTCGTGTGCACAAAAAGATTCAAATCAAGCATATTTTGGAAAGCTTTGAAAGAGAATCAAATCAAATATCAAAATCATCAATGGAGGAAGATTTGGACAAAACTTGCAACCCTAATTCATTGTGCAATACATAAGGGTCGTGGGCAGACAAAAAATGGGGTTGGAGATCAGTTGGAGAGAAATATTTTTTTTTGCAAAAACATCAAAAAAGTGTGAGATTGAAATCAAGTCTAGAGGCAATTTTAGGGCTTGGTGTTGATCTCAATCTCTTCCTGGCCATCTCCACAAGCGAAACCAATCAAAAGCATACGTTTTCAGACCCTCCCAAGTGTTGTAAGTCGTTCACGAAGCCGCCCTGTTCTTGATTTCGTATTTTGTAAATTTGGCATTGTTAACATGAAATAATTGCATATTCTTAATCTACACATCATTTTCAAGCTTTTGGTATTACTTGATTTCGTTTATCTGACCTATATTGTGATCCACCATAGTTAGGGTTTCTTGGAGTTTTTTGGGGCTTTTGTTTCCAGGTACAATTAGCCTACATAATGGCCATGGTTGTGATCAGAAGAAGGAGACGAACTCAACCATGGTCTTAGAATGCATTTCCATGGCCTATAGAAGATTTTGGAATGAGACAGGCTTGTAGCGACGGATCTTCGTCCGTAGGTATAGCCTCTGTGTTTTTAGGCACGGTTCAAGGACAGGGATGATGCGTTGGCACCTCCCCATTTGTCCATTCAAATAGTGCGCGCTTTTTTCCTTTTTTCTGGCCAATAGCTTTTGTTTCACATATTATTATTGCATTATATTATACTAACAAATGAAGCAACTTGGCCGAGTGGTAGCCCCATCAGTGTTCAAGGATCCAAAGGCTGGAGGTCAGGGGTTCGATCCCTGCCTCCAGCAACTTGCCATTTTCTTATTTATTTTCAAGGAATCCAGTGCACATGCCAGCTTGATGACCATCATACTCCCTCACCAATCAACATGCCAGATGGCCAGATGGCCAGATCTGGTGGCCAATATTGCAAGCATACCATGGCACTGAATCAGAAAAGTCAATTGGACCTTCAACAATTGGGCCAGCGAAATTTCTTTCTACACACCCAAATCAGGCCCACTTTCTATACTTTTCTTTTATTTTGTTTATTTCATTTATTTATTTTATTTATTTATTTTAATTACTAACCAACAAATTAATTCTTTTTTATAAAAAAAAAATCACAAAAATGCATTTTATCCAATTAAATTTCAGTACTTTATTTTTATTTAATAAATATTAATTAATTAATTAGGTTGATTAATTAGATAACTTGAATTTATTTTTGTAAATATTTAAAATTAATTAGAAATCATTAGGTTTTAACTCTAATTTAATTATTTTGTTTTCTTTCCTAAAATATCAAAAACTCCAAAAATATGTCATTAATTATTTTTCATTAATTTATTTATTTAATAATCAATTTAGTATTTAATTTTAGGATTAATTTCTTTTCTTAAAAATAAAAACAAAAAACATTTTCTTTAATCAAAAGGGTCAAAACCCTAATTCCGCATTCGATCCAATTCACTCACGCGATTTATTTTTCCTTATTTAATTATTGATGTATCTGCTCCCGACTTGTAATAGTTTTAATAGGACATTTATTTATTTTTACCGCTTTATTTTATTTTCAAAAGGTTGCTTTTGGCGATGTAAATACCCGACGCCTTGTAATAATTTAGTTTAAATTCGGCATTTTAATTCTGCAAATTGTACAACTGTTAGAAGTTTGATAATAGGGCTTGCATGACAAGAATGAATGCCTAATTTAAAAAACAGTTAGATCACCCTTAACATGTGCAAAGATAAAAATAACCGAAAACAACACACTCGCACATGCGCACTCTTAGGGTACACCCCACTTGGTTGCCTTCGTAAGCGTTTATTGAGTATAGGATATTTTAGAGGTCGCCCTCTTGTCTAAAAGATCATAGTTGCCTCGAAATGGTTGCCTCGGATATTGTTGCCTCGAATAAATGATCTAAGACATTAGGGTTACTGCTAAGACGTCCTAACATTGCTTTAGTGACCGTATGTCCCTCTTTCGAATTGACCCTCAAACTCCAACGACGGTGCTACCCACTCACTAATAGTGGGATAGCATTGTCTAAAGGAAACAAACATAGAACGATTCCTTTTTCGAGTAGGTAGATTAGTTCTTAGATACTTGCTCATCTAAAACAAAACAAAATTTTCACACTTACACTCCTTTTCAAACAAAGTTTTCAAAAACACTTCATTACACTCTTGAGGACAGAAGCAAGAGTTAAATCGAAGTTAAAAAAAAAACTTTTCAAAACCCACAAGCACAAAGACAATAATTTTGAAAATGATGAGCAAGTACCTAAGAGCCCGTATATAACTACAGATAGAAAGTGTGCTAATACCTTCCCTTTCTATAATCTACCCCCCGTACTCAGAGATATCTCGAAAAATGAATTTTTATGTGCTTTTTTCCTTTCCTTGATGGATAAAATAAAAGTTGATGGTGACTCTTGCTTACCGCGACATTTTGCAAATACAAACGCAAAACGCAAACCAGCATTCCAAAAACAGTCAGTTCTTCCCACCGTACCACAGAACTGGCGACTCTACTGGGGAGATTATAAGTGGGGTGTACCTTAAGATTAGTTCATCATAATGTTTTCAATTGATTGATTTGTATGCTTTATCTTTGTGGGCTTGTATTGGAGTTACTATAGATCCTAACCCGGATCTAGGGATACCCTTTAGGTAAGTAGCAATAGACTGTGAGGGAACTGTACAGCGTTGACCGATATTGTTGAAGCAATAGCTACGTTGGTGTGGCACTTTAGTTTTTTACCGATATCCCTTGTGGTGGAATAAGTAGAATATGGGTCTTCTAAGGGGTCATTAAGCACCAACTGACCTTAGAACCTATAATTGACCAACTTGGCCATAGAAAAGTAGCAGTATGCTACACTTATTGAGACCAAACTCTCGCGATGATTCCGGCTACAAGAAAAGGTTGTCAAACTGGAATTATGACCGATCGAGGGTGGTCAGTGATATTGAGATTCTCTAGAACCCGATTACTATTACTAGGACAGGTTTGAACCAACTAAACTGAAAGAGGGTAATACCTAAACTCCATGCCAACTTGAAATCTAAGGGCTACTGTGTGACTTGTGTGCCCTTACCATGTGTGCTATCTATGAATACTTGTGATGTGTTTATATCATGATATCATGCATCATGACATTGCATGCATATTGCATTGGACTAACCCATTTCAAAGACAAATGGGATTCATCTTTGTTCTGTTTTGTAGGTCATGGCCTCTATGCGTAGAAACACTATTCAGATCAGCTTTGTACAGATTCCTACTTAGCTTAGAGATTTGGTTTCCAAAGTTCCAGATACTTCCTCCTTTATCAGAAGACATGGTCACCTTCTTGGTTTGGTCACTTCCAAGATGGATGAGCCGATTTTGAGTGTCTTGTTCCAGTTCTTTGACCCATTGCACCACTACTTCACTTTCCCGAACTATCAGTTGGTCCCTACTCTGGAGGAGCTCTCTGATCTACTTGGTATCTCTATTCTAGAACAGACGCCGTTTACAGGTTAAGAGAAAGTTCTTAGGCCAGAAGATATTGCTACAACCATACATCTGACGAAGGCTGAGGTAATGTCTAACTGGGAGACTCGGAGTGGGACAAAGGGCTTCTTGGCTAAGTTCTTGGTTGATCAGGCTAATCATTTTTGGGGCAGTTTGGATTTTCAAGCATTCGAGGATATCCTGGCTCTTCTCATTTATGGTTTGGTGTTGTTTCCTAACTCAGATTCTTTCGTCGACGTGAATGCAGTGAAGATTTTCATGTCCCGTAATCCGGTGCCCACTCTTTTAGGTGACATTCTGCATGCTCTTTATGCCCGTACTGCTCGAAAATGGGGAACCCTTATATGTTGTGCACCATTGCTGGCAAGGTGGTTTATTTCTCACCTCCTCAAATCTGTTTTGAAGAACCAGGAAGGAATGGGTTGGGCCTACAGGATTATGTCCCTTGCTCACACGGACATCATTTGGAGTACCAAAGACATGGAATAAGTATCTGTTATTGATCATTGTGGGGAGTACCCCAATGTTACACTACTTGGAATTAGAGGAGGGATCACCTATAATCCTTGTCTGGCCTTGCGACAGTTTGGGCGAGCCCGAAAGGACGGTCCTCATGTGTTGCTGATTCCGAGTATTGTCTTTGACTTCCAAGGGGATAGTGAGGAGCATCGCCGCAGGTTCATACGAGCTTGGAACAGAGTGCACAGGTCTGATCCGCATGAGTTAGGGATGAAGACCTCTCTTCAGATGGAACCATATCTCCGATGGGTTCGAATCCGTGCCCAAAAGCTGGAAATGCTGTACGAAGCTGTCTTACCGATAATTGTTGAGAGTGCTGACGAAGAAGGGGTTTCACCTACCATCCTCCACCCATACATGCCTACTGACATTGGGGCATTAAAGAGGTATTGGATGCAGTTAAGAGAAGACGGGATACTTACAAAGAAAAGTATCACGAGCAGGAGCCGAAGATTCTAAAGCTTACAAGACAACTGGAGAATGAGAAGGTCCTCAACGACTATGTCAACACAGGAGGAAAGCGACCATGGGAACGCTGATGTCTTTTGTTATTTCTAGTTTTGATTTACTTTTCAGTATTTCTTTTTGTAACGTCTTAAGGGCATTTGTCAAACATTATTTCAAGTTTATGTAATAAAAGTGTGTTTCATTTTGGTTTACGAATTTGAATCTCTCGACATCTTTGAAATCATATAATACGCATTTCATTCCCATGCACCTCATCACAGGTACCCTTACGGGTCTCTTATCTTCTTCGCTGTTTATTTCAGCATCATGTCTTCTGAAACATCAACTGATCAAGCTATCAAGGCTCTGCAAGCTCAGAATGCTCAGTTCCAGGAAATGTTCATGAACCTGGCCAAGGGTCAGCAAGATCTGAAGACTCTTAACTTGAAGGATAAGAAGAAGAAGAAGAAGAAGAAGAAGAAGAAGATGGACCTCCTAAATATGGGTCGCAGATTTGGGAACAATTTGCGGGAAGATGTTGATTTATCTCATTCACCTGAAAGAAGAGAAAACCAGGAAGAAAGGAGGGCTCCTAGCCCCGTGGTTTCTGACAACGAGAATGACTTTGATGAAGACCAGTATCCTCCTGCCGAGGATAGGTATAAACAACTCGAAGACCGGTTAAGTGCAATGGAAATCCAGAAGATACCTGGATTATACTTTGGAGAGTTGGGTCTAGCATCTGGGGTGGTGATTCCCCACAAGTTCAAAGCACCAGTCTTTGCTAAGTACGACGGGGTATCCTGCCCAAAGATACACCTCCGTTCGTATGTTAGAAAGATCCAACCATATAGTGCTGACAGGAACCTCTGGATCCATTTCTTTCAAGATAGTCTTTCAGGGACTCAACTTGAGTGGTTCTATCAGCTAGAAGGAGCTAGTGTCCGTAATTGGGAGGACCTTGTTGCTGCTTTTTACAAGCAGTACCAATATAATGCCGACCTTGCTCCCACGCGTACCCAACTTCAGGGTATGTCTATGGGTGCGAGCGAAGGTTTTAAGGACTACGCTCAGAAATGGAGGGACCTTGCTAGAAGAGTACAACCCCCTTTGGCTGATAGGGAGTTAGTAGATATATTTCTGGGGACCTTGTCTGGTCCGTATTTTAACCATCTGATTGGGAGTTCATCGTCAGGTTTTACTGAGTTAATTATGACTGGGGAGAGAGTTGAAGCCGGTATCAAGAGCAGCAAGTTACAGAAATGTGCTTCGTCAAGTACTAAGAAGAAGCCCTTCAAGAAGGAGTCTAGTGCAGTTTACAGCTCTAGGAACCAAAGTCGACCCGAGCACCGCCAAGCAGTTAATGCGGTAGTTATTTTAAGACCAACTGTTGCCACACAACACAACAATCAACAAAGGGAAGAGAGGCCTCAAAGACAATTTACTCGACTTAGCATGACTTTATCTCAAATTCTGCCACAGTTGTTGAAGACTAACTTGGTGATTCTGAGGGAAGCTCCGAATAATCCCAACACCACCTCACCGATGTACAATCCAAACGCCCGCTGTGCTTATCACTCTGATAGCCTAGGGCACGATACCAATAATTGTTGGCCCTTGAAGAATAAGGTACAATATCTGATTGATGCTAAGGAGATTGAATTTGAAGCACCTGAAAATCCTAATGTCATAATGGCTCCTATGCCAAAACATGATGTGGGAGTAAATGCTATTGGGGATAATGATGTGGAAGAATCTGAGTTTGAAAGCTGGATCTACCCCACTACCAACGGTGGCTTGAACAATTGGATGACAAAGGATTCCATGCCCGTTTCTTTTACACAGTAATAGAGTTTTGTTTCGAATTTGTAACAGACAATTTTTAAACTTTACGGCCCGGTGCCTTACCCGAGACATCGTGGCTTTGTTTGTGAGGGCTTTATGTGTGTCATTTTCATATATCATTAATAAAAGCATTGGACGTTTTCTTGCATTACAAATTTTGCGCTCCTTATTTTTATTTTTTATCTTGCAAAACAACTATTTTACACACACTCACATATACAGGTCTACATCCACCATGGATCCGACTGATAACGACTCTGCTACTGTCAGTTATTACTTCAAAAGTCCAATCAACCAAGCCGAGGACGAAGGTGAGGATGATTGCAAAGTTCCTGGTGAACTTGCTAGACTGTTAATTCAGGAAGAGAGGGCCATATAGCCGCATGAAGAGCCAGTGGAAACAATAAATCTGGGTACAAAGGAAGGCAAGAAAGAGGTCAAGATCGGTGCAAATCTGGAGTCTAGTGTTAAGCAATGGTTGGTTCAGATGCTGCGTGAATCTGTTGAGATCTTCGCCTGGTCTTATGAAGATATGCCTGGGTTGGATACCGATATTATGGTTCACCGATTGCCTACCAAGGAAGATTATCCTCCAGTGAAACAGAAATTCCACCGAATGCACCCAGAGATGTCTGAGAAAATCAAGGCTGAAGTTAGAAAACAATTTGATGCCAGTTTTCTAGCAGTTACTCCTTACCCACAGTGGGTGGCCAACGTGGTTCCGGTGACGAAGAAAGATGGCAAGGTTCGAATGTGTGTTGACTATAGGGATCTAAACAGGGCAAGCCCCAAGGATGATTTCCCTTTGCCTCATATCGACGTTCTGGTTGACAACACCGCACAGTATAAGGTCTTTTCCTTTATGGATGGTTTCTCCGGTTATAATCAGATTAAGATGGCTCCCGAGGATATGGAGAAGACAACCTTTGTTACTCAATGGGGTACCTTTTGCTACAAAGTCATGCCTTTTGGATTGAAGAATGCTGGGGCAACGTATCAACGTGCCATGGTTGCTTTGTTCCACGACATGATCCATCATGAGATTGAGGTATATGTTGACGATATGATTGCAAGGTCCCAGACTGAGGAAGAGCATCTTGACCACCTTCAGAAGCTATTTGACAGGTTGAAGTTGTACAGGCTGAGGTTAAACTCGAACAAGTGCACCTTCGGGGTGAGGTCTGGTAAGCTGCTGGGTTTCGTCGTAAGTGATAAAGGTATTCAAGTGGATCCTGCAAAGGTGAAGGCTATACAGGAAACGCCAGCTCCCCGAATAGAAAAAGAAGTCAGAGGCTTTCTGGGACGTCTGAACTATATTTCCCGATTCATCTCACACCTGACTGCTACTTGTGAGCCAATCTTCAAGCTACTGAAGAAAGATCAAGTGGTAAGATGGAATGATGAATGTCAGGACGCTTTCGAAAGGATCAAATAATATATCCAAGAGCCACCCATTCTAATGCCTCCAGTTGAAGGGAGACCTTTGATCTTATACTTTACAGTACTCAACAACTCAATGGGGTGCGTGCTGGGGCAGCATGATGAGTCTGGCCGAAAAGAGCATGCTATTTATTACCTTAGCAAAAAGTTTACTGACTGTGAGACCCGATACTCACTGCTCGAGAAAACTTGCTGCGCTTTGGCATGGGCTGCTCGTCGGCTGAGACAGTATATGCTGACTCACATTACTCTATTGATATCAAATATGGATCCAGTCAAGTATATCTTCGAAAAACCTGCCTTGTCCGGAAGAATAGCAAGATGGAAGATGATCTTGACTGAGTATGACATCCAATATACGACCCAAAAGGCAATTAAGGGAAGTGTGTTGGCAGATCATTTGGCACATCAGGCAGTGGACGATTACCAGTCTATGAACTTTGAATTCTCGGATGAGAACATCATGTTGGTGACTGACTGTGAGACACTTGGATCGAATGAAGGACTTGAGGAGGGATCCCGATGGCCTATGTACTTTGATGGAGCTTCAAACGCTTTGGGTAATGGCATTGGCACCGTGATCATATCTCCTGAAGGCTCTCATACTCCGTTCACCGCCCAACTATGTTTCAACTGCACCAACAACATGGCGGAGTATGAAGCATGCATTATGGGTCTTCGAGCAGCTATTGACCTAAGGATTAAGTTCTTAAGTGTTTTCGGAGATTCCACTCTCGTGACCAGCCAGATCAAAGGCGAGTTGGATACGAAACACCCTAATCTTATTCCTTACAAGGAGTATGTATTGACGTTGCTTCCGCACTTCGAGGAGATAACCTTTGAACACTTCCCTAGAGAGGAGAATCAGTTGGAGGACATGCTTGATACGATGTCTTCTATGTTCAAGGTCAGATGGGACAATGAAGCTCCCTAGATTATCATTGAGAGGTTGGACGAACGTGCACATTGTTACGACATTGAGACTGAAGAGGTAGCAGATAAACCCTGGTTCCATGAGGTGAAGAGGTATCTTAAAGCTCAAGAATACCCCGAGGGTGCATCTGTTAATGATAAGAAGTTTCTGAGGAGGTTCGCGGCGAAATTCTTCATCAGCAATGGTATCCTTTACAAGCGTAACCATGATTCAACCTTACTGCATTGTATGGATAAGAACGAAGCAGAAATAATTATGGTAGAGCTACATGAAGGTACTTTTGGAACTCATTCCAGTGGACACACCATGGCAAAGAAAATCCTATGGGCAGGATATTATTGGTCCACAATGGAAGCTGACTGTTATCAGCATTCTCGGACCTGTCACAAGTGCCAAGTTTATGCTGATAAGGTGCACATACCTCCAGTACCTCTGAACATATTGACAGCTCCTTGGCCTTTTGCAATGTGGGGCATCGACATGATCGGCGAGATCAGAACTACTGCATCCAACGGGCATCGTTTCATCCTGGTAGCAATTGATTACTTTACGAAGTGGGTTGAAGCAACTTCCTTTGCTACCGTAACCAAGAACGTCGTGGCATGGTTTATTCGGCACAATCTGATCTGTCGATATGGTGTACCAGAGAGGATCATTACGGACAATGGTACAAATCTCAATAATAAGATGATCACCGAGCTCTGCAAGCAGTTCAAGATACATCTTCATAACTCTTCTCCTTACCGGCCGAAGATGAATGGGGCTGTTGAAGCGGCTAATAAGAACATTAAGAAGATTGTGCAGAAGATGACGGTGACATACAAAGATTGGCACGAGATGTTACCTTTTTCTCTTCATGGGTACCGTACCTCAGCGCAGACGTCAACATGGGAAACACCCTATTCCTTGGTTTATGGCATGGAGGCCGTCTTACCCATTGAAGTTCAGATACCCTCTCTTCGGATTATGAAGGATGCAGATTTGAGTGAAGATGACTGGATCCAGACCTGGCTCGATCAACTGAACTTAATTGATGAAAAGAGACTTACTGCTATTTGTCATGGTCATACATACCAAAAACGGATGATCAAGGCATTTAACAAGAAAGTTAGACGACAAAAGTATCAAGTTGGGGATCTGGTGATCAAAGCGCATCATCTTACCACAAAGTGATCCCAGGGGCAAATGGACCCCTACTTACGAAGGGCCATTTGTGGTTAAGAATATTTTCTCAGGAGGAGATATGATTCTAACCACCATGGATGGTGACGACCTTCCTCACCCCGTCAATGCAGACATAGTGAAAAAAATACTACGCATGATCAAAGACCCGCTAGGTTGATTGGCCTAGGCAAAAATAAGGGCTTCCCAGCGAACCAAAAGGATTCGGGCAAAAATAAGAGATGAAAATGAAAAAAACTGTACACCCGGCAAGTCAAAAACCTGAAAAGGCGGCTTGGGCAAAAAAGAGTATCCCGGTGGACTGAAAACCTGAAAGGGAGGTCCAGGAAAAAATTAGGGATCAAAGCGTAACACTATGTCTCATTGGATCACCTAGCAACCAGACTTTGATATCGACTATCAAGCTCGGATGGCACTAATCAATCTGATCTACCTTCAACCAAGTAGCAAAGTGATGAGATGATCGAGGACATAAGGGAAATAGCAGAGTTGGAACCCAGTGGGATTGTTCACATAGCTGTTTTGTTTTCATAAATTATATAAATTCTATTTGTTCGGCGGCGTTCTCTTACTAGGACGTCAGCCTCTTGTACAAAAACGCCTATTTACAGGCCAAACTTCAAAATCAATACAATTCATCTTTAAAGAAATTTCAAACTGTTTTTCCTTTATCTGTTTTGTTTTGCAAAAAACGTCCAATGTTCATTTTTGATATATGCATTTGACATTAATTGCTGCTCATGAATATTTATGTGCGAAACAAAAGAGGATTACTTGTAATATTAGAAACAGAGGAAAATAATATTTGTCCAAGCTTTATGGTTGCTCTATCCACCATGTATAAAGCTAGATTCAGCTAAAAATATGGATGAAATACTTTCACTCCCCGCAGAGAAAGAAAAGGACAGTAATGTTAACTCTCCCCAGCTGAGACTCGCAACTGTGAATAAATCAGTAATATTCTCCCCAAGCAGAGTGTATCTACCATCAGCACTGAAAAGTCTTATCATCCCCAGTGGAGTTTGAAAATTATCCCCAACGCTGTCTGAAAAATCTTCCCCAGTGGAGTGTGGAGAACCATCCCCAGTAGACTTTGGAAGATTGTCCCCAGTAGAGCCTAAAAGGTTATCCCCAGTGAAGTCGTAACTGAAGATCATCCCCAGTGGAGTTCATTCCTTTCACAAACAGGAATTCAAATCCCCAACAAGATTCGGTATCACCAGCAATGGTAATTCATCCCCAGCTGAATTTATCAACGGAATCCTCAGCAGAACATCTCTTCCCCACAGAGTCATTCTCTCGTCAGTTTATTCCCCAGCGGAGTTATCCTCTCCTGCAGGTTTATTCTCACAATCATCTTCATCCACTATCCCTAGCAGAAACGAAGAATTCAACTCTTTTCTCCAGCAGCTATCCGGGATTAATTTTCCCCAGCTAAAAACATTACATTTCCATACATCATGATGCATGCATATACGCATCATACAACACAATCTCATTTATTTTGAGAACATCATTGCCTGATACATATCATGCATTACATACAACTAACCTTTACCTTTCAGGAAAGATGCGGTTAAATTCTCACAAAATTCAAAGCTATGAAACGTTTACCTCACTCGACTTACGGACAAGTACTTAAATCTCAACATAGATGTTTTCTCAGTTGAAGTACAAGCGAGTTCCTAAATCTCGACAAATATGTTCCTCCATTGAATTACAAACAAGTTCCTAAATCTCAGCAGAGAAGTTTTCTCAGTTGAATTACAGACGAGTTCTTAAATCTAGACGAAGATGTTTCCCCGGTTGAATTACAGACAAGTTCTTAAATCTCAGCAGAGATGTTTTCTCAATTGAAGTACATGAGAGTTCCTAAATCTCGACAAAAGTGTTCCTCCGTTGAATTACATACGAGTTCCTAAATCTCAGCAGAGATGTTTTCTCAGTTGAATTATGGAAGAGTTCTTAAATCTCGACGAAGATGTTTCCCTCCAGTTGAATTACAGACGATGCTCCTAAATCTCAGCAAAGCAGTCAAATTATGGACGAATTCCTAAATCTCGACAGATGTTACCTCAGTTGAATTACGGACGATGTTCCCAAATCTCGACAGATGTTTCTCCAAGTTGAATTACGGACAGGATCCTAAATCTCAGCAAAACAATCGAATTACGGACGAGTTCCTAAATCTCGATAGATATTACCTCAGTTGAATTACAGATGATGTTCCTAAATATCAGCAGAGATTGTTTCTTAGTTGAATTACGGACGACCTCCTAAATCTCAGCGAAGATGTTTTCTTCAGTCGAATTACTAACAAGTTCCTAAATCTCGACAAAATCAGTTGAATTACGGACAATATCCTAAATCTCGACAAAACTAGTTGAATTACGGACAAGCTCATAAATATCAACAAAGTCAGTTGAATTACAGAAGAGCTCCTAAATCTCAGCAAAATTTGTTCCCTCAGTTGAGTACGGACTATTGAAGTTCCTAAATATCAACAGAGACGACTAACCAGTAAAATGACGGACGACGAAGCTCCTAGATTTCTATCTCTCTCCATGAAAGATCAGACTTCCCCTACAGAATCTTCCTCGACAACAAGTTTATAAGCTCTTGCTAAGAAATCTCTTATGCGATCGACACTCTTCCAAATGGCATCTATAAGCCCATTCCCGACATCACAAGACAATTACCACTTCATGCGAGTGCAAATTTCTGGGCACTCTAGTGTTCAATCCACTTCCACCTTCGGATTACGAAAGGCACGAAAGCCAATCTGCATCCTCAGGTTTAAGAAGATTGAACAGTGGAAGTTGTTGTACCCCAAAATTTTCCCTCTCATATTTCTCAAAACATGTCAAGAAAAATCTCCAAGTTGCTCAAGATAGCCTAAGAGTTGGTCAGACAAGCTCTCTCCTAAGGCAGTCTACCCCAAATTAGGGTTCCATATTGCATTAATATCCTTGAGTCCAAGTGACCCCAAGTGCTCACCAATGTCCTAAAATGTTCTCAAGATCATCCATGTCAAGTTTCAAGCCTTGTAGAGAAAAGTTGCTCAATTAATTGCTCAAAGGTCCAAAAATCGACTGTGTTAGGGCAAAAGTCAACTGTGACCTACATACAGTCAAACTTCAAGATTTTTTGTCAACATTCTCACTTTGAAGTATATTTCATCATTTGATCAAGTTTTGATCATGATTCATCAAGGATTGCCCAAAATTCATCAAGATTCAAAATTTGCTAAATTAGGGTTTTGTAGGAAAAGTCAACCCAACTTTGACCAAGCATAACTTTCTCATACTTTATGAGAAATGACCCATACAAATCTCATTTTGAATAGGATGCAATTCAATACAATCCATCTTCATACCCCAAGATCAAAATATGCACTCACAATAAGTTATGAATTTGGACATTATAGGTCATTTTGAAAAGTCAACAAAAACACCTTTTTGTAAAAGCTTCATACATGAACATGGAATATCAAATTGATATGATACCAAAAGGGTTGTTTATAGGACATCTCAAGATTTCTAAAAAGTCCAAGAACACCTCCAAAAGTTCAAAATTGAGGAAGTTATGCATTGTTGAAGTTGGACTTTTTTGCAAAATTGCCAAAAGTCAACTATCCCCAAAACTTCAAATTTTGCCAAATGGGCCCATTCTTTTTCACTTGTTTTGAGTTGGCATTATAGCCCACGTGCTCTAGCCTTGGCCATGTGTTCATATCATATTTTTATTATTTAATTTTATTTTTATTTGAATTAATTCATTTTAAACCAAATTAAATCAAATAAAATAAAAAATATTGATAACCAAAGATCTTTTGATGATTTCAGGTTTCAATGGACAACTAGCACCCCATCAAACTCGTATCAAAGCTTGTGTGCACAAAAAGATTCAAATCAAGCCAATTTTGGAAAGCTTTGAAAGAGATTCAAATCAAATATCAAAATCATCAATGGAGGAAGATTTGGACAAAACTTGCAACTCTAATACACTGTGCAATACATAAGGGTCGTGGGCAGACAAAAATTGGGGTTGGAGATCAGTTGGAGAGCAAGATTTTTTTGTGCAAAAACACCAAAAAAGTGTGAGATCGAAATCAAGTCTAGAGGAAGTTTCAGGGCTTGGTGTTGATCTCAATCTCTTCCTGGCCATCTCCACAAGCGAAACCAATCAAAAGCATACGTTTTCAGACCCTCCCAAGCGCTGTAAGTCGTTCACGAAGCCGCCCTGTTCTTGATTTCGTATTTTGTAAATTTGGTATTGTTAACATGAAATAATTGCATATTCTTAATCTACACATCATTTGCAAGCTTTTGGTATTACTTGATTTCGTTTATCTGACCTATATTGTGATCCACCATAGTTAGGGTTTCTTGGAGTTTTTTGGGGCTTTTGTTTTCAGGTACAATTAGCCTACATAATGGCCATGGTTGTGATCAGAAGAAGGAGACAAACTCAACCATGGTCTTAGAATGCATTTCCATGGCCTATAGAAGATTTTGGAATGAGACAGACTTGTAGTGATGGACCTTCGTCCGTAGGTATATCCTCTGTGTTTTTAGCAACGGTTCAAGGACAGGGATGATGCGTTGGCACCTCCCCATTTGTCCATTCAAATAACGCGTTTTTTTTTCTTTTTTCTGACCAATAGCTTTTGTTTCACATATTATTATTGCATTATATTATACTAACAAATGAAGCAACTTGGCCTAGTGGTAGCCACATCAGCGTTCAAGGATCCAAAGGCTGGAGGTCAGGTGTTCGATCTCTGCCTCCAGTAACTTGCCATTTTCTTATTTATTTTCAAGGAATCCAGTGCACATGCCAGCTTGATGACCATCATACTCCCTCACCAATCAACATGCCAGATGGCCAGATGGCCAGATCTGGTGGCCAATATTGCAAGCATACAATGGACCAGGTCAACGCCAAGGCACTGAATCAGAAAAGTCAATTGGACCTTCAGCAATTGGGCCAGCGAAATTGCTTTCTACACACCCAAATCAGGCCCACTTTCTATACTTTTCTTTTATTTTGTTTATTTCATTTATTTATTTTATTTATTTATTTTAATTACTAACCAACAAATTAATTCTTTTTTATAAAAAAAATCACAAAAATGCATTTTATCCAATTAAATTTCAGTACTTTATTTTTACTTAATAAATATTAATTAATTAATTAGGTTGATTAGTTAGATAAATTGAATTTATTTTTGTAAATATTTAAAATTAATTAGAAATCATTAGGTTTTAACTCTAATTTAATTATTTTATTTTCTTTCCTAAAATATCAAAAATTCCAAAAATATGTCATTAATTATTTTTCATTAATTTATTTATTTAATAATCAATTTAGTATTTAATTTTAGGATTAATTTCTTTTCTTAAAAATAAAAACAAAAAACATTTTCTTTAATCAAAAGGGTCAAAACCCTAATTCCGCATTCGATCCAATTCACTCGCGCGATTTATTTTTCCTTATTTAATTATTGATGTATCGGCTCCTGGCTTGTAATAGTTTTAATAGGACATTTATTTATTTTTACCGCTTTATTTTATTTTCAAAGGGTTGCTTTTGGCGATGTAAATATTCGACGCCTTGTAATAATTTAGTTTAAATTCGGCATTTTAATTCTGCAAATTGTACAACTGTTAGATGTTTGATAATAGGGCTTGCATGACAAGAATGAATGCCTAATTTAAAAAACAGTTAGATCACCCTTAACATGTGCAAAGATAAAAATAACCGAAAACAACACACTTGCACATGCGCACTCTTAGGGTACACCCCACTTGGTTGCCTTCATAAGTGGTCATTGAGTATAGGATATTTTAGAGATCGCCCTCTTGTCTAAAAGATCATAGTTGCCTCGAAATGGTTGCCTCGGATATTGTTGCCTCGAATAAATGATCTAAGACATTAGGGTTACCGCTAAGACGTCCTAACATTGCTTTAGTGACCGTATGTTCCTCTTTCGAATTGACCCTCAAACTCCAACGACGGTGCTACCCACTCACTAATAGTGGGATAAAATTGTCTAAAGGAAACAAACATAGAACGATTCCTTTTTCAAGTAGGTAGATTAGTTCTTAGATACTTTCTCATCTAAAACAAAACAAAATTTTCCCACTTACACTCCTTTTCAAACAAAGTTTTCAAAAACACTTCATTACACTCTTGAGGACAGAAGCAAGAGTTAAATCGAAGTTAAAACAAAAACTTTTCAAAACCCACAAGCACAAAGAAAACAATTTTGAAAATGATGAGCAAGTACCTAAGAGCCCGTAGATAACTACGGATAGAAAGGGTGCTAATACCTTCCCTTTCTATAATCTACCCCCCGTACTCAGAGATATCTCGAAAAAGGAATTTTTCTGTGCTTTTTTCTTTTCCTTGTTGGATAAAATAAAAGTCGGTGGTGACTCTTGCTTACCGCGACATTTTACAAACACAAACGCAAAATGAAAACCAGCATTCCACAAATAGTCAGTTCTTCTCACAGTATAACAAATAGCATACGGAACATCTCCTTCAACTAATGGCTCCATGATGATAGGCAAAATGGTAGGGTATGGCATACCGAGTCTTTGAGCACGAGTTCGTACCCACTTAAGATAAGGCTCCAAAGGAATGGAGTTCTTACGCCCCAATGCCTTTCTATCCACTTTGTTTATCATTCTCCAAGCTCATATGAACCTTTGACGGTAGCCTTGGTTATCGCCCTCATAGTCGAATACCAAACCTTGGATGAGTGCATCGTGAGGACCGTCTCTTCGCGCATACCTAAATTATCGTAATGCGAGCGAAGGGTTATAGGTGATACCTCCCCTAATGCCTAATAGTGGTACATTATGGAATTCCCCACAACGGTCAATGATAGTAGTATCCTCCAAGGATCGAGAACACCAATAAATGTCAGAGTGTGTGAGGGACATCATCCTTTGAGACCATGTCAAACCTTGCTCGTTCTTCAACATTGATTGACGTAGGTGCAAAGTAAACCACTTAGCGAGTAGGGGAATGCAACACAAAAGAGTACCTCTTTTATTCATGGTGCGAGTGTGGAAACAATGTAAAATGTCTCCAAGCAAAGTAGGTATAAGATTACGGGAGAGAAAAACCTTGATGGCATTCACATCTATGAATTGGTCTGGATTAGTAAATAGAACCAAACCATAGATTAGAAGGGCCAAGACATCTTCAAAAGCTTAAAAATCCAAATCTTCCCAGAATGCATGAGCCTGCTCCAACAGAAACTTGTCTAGGAAACCCTTAACTCCGCTTCTTGTCTCCCAATTTGTTACAATGTCGGCTCTCTTCAGGTGCAGGGCTTCGGTAATGACTTCAGGCTTTGGAGTATCCTCTAAATAGGTGAATGGTATTTAATCAAGCACGAGAACTCCTAATAGTTAAGAGAACTCTTCTAATGTAGGCACCAACTGATAGTCAAGAAAGGTGAAGCAATGATGCATGGGATCAAATAATTGGAAGAGTACACACATCATTTCTTCTTGGAAATTGGAGGTAGCCAAGTTGAGAAGTCGACCATATTTCTTGGTGAAAGGAGAATCTCCAGGAACCCTTGATTCTAATTCTTGGAGTTGAGGGTGTGCTTTCACGAAGCTGATTCGGATGGTATTCCTTCGAATGGGATAAATGACCTACAAAACAAATCAAAGATAAATTCGTAAATCCTTGAAATGGTTAGTGAGAATTCTTATGATGTTATGATGTTTATGATGTTATGTACAAATATGCAAAGAAAGCAAGTTGTTATGTACACATAAAGCAGACAAGTCCTTAGGTTTAGGCTTGCATGGAGTTTGTAGGTAAGTACCCTCTTGAAGTTTAGTTGGCTCAACCTGTCCTAGAAAGTAATCGGGTTCTAAGGGATCTCAATATCATTGACCTTTCTTTTAGGAATTTTATCATCACAATCAATCTTTTCTTGCGACCGAGATATCCCAAAAGTCTGATCTAAATGAGTGTAGTATCGAGTATCAACCATTTTTCATCTTTCCACCGAAACCGGATATCTCACTACTTCCTAATGGCCAAGTTGTTCAATTCAGGTTCTAAGGTCAGTTAGTGCTTCATGACGCTGCTCAGCGGCCCCGTATTCTCCTCGATTCAACACAAGGGATACCGATACCAACAAATGCGTCACACTAATGTAGCCATTGCTTCAACCATATCGGTTTATGCCGTAAAATTTCCACAATCTATTACTACTTACCTAAAAGGTGCCCCAGATTCGGGTATAGGATCAATACAAAGCCCAAACAAGGAACCATAATGTAAAGCAAACAAGTCAAACAAGGAAAGCAAGTAAACGTGATATAGCCCTAAGGTAACCCCACTTTTAAGTATTGTCCCCAGCAGAGTCACAAGTTCTGTAACACGGTGGGAGAATTGACTTGGGTATTTTACGTTTGATCGTAATTGTTGCAGATAGAAGGAGTCACCACCGACTTTTCTTTTATCCAATAAGGAAAGGGTGAAAAGAACATGAAAGACCTTTGAGATTATTTCTTGAGTTCGGGGTGTAGGTTATGAAAAGGGAAGGTATTAGCACCATTTCCATCCGTAGTTATCTACGGGCTCTTAGTTTCTTTCTAGATCACTTGCTTTTGTTTGAAAATGTGCTTTGTGATGTGGGTTTAAAACAAATTTGAAAAAAATGTCTTTGTAATGATTCTAGTTTCTATAAGAACGTGTACAAAGTGTTGGTTTTGAAAATAGTTCAAAGAGATGTTTGTGGAATGTGTTTTTGAAAGTGATTTTGAAAATTGTCTTTGTAATGATTCTCGTTTCTATAAGAATGCGTACAAAGAGCTTTATCTTTTGAAATTTTTTCAAAGGAAAGTGTTGGTGTGTAAAATGTTTTTGTTGTGAGCAAGCGAGCAACCATGAGCGTCCTACCTACTCAAAAGGTCTAATGTTCTTTTCCTCCTCCTTTAAATGTTGCTATCTTACCATTGATTTGGTAAGAAGCCTCATCGTTGGATGTGAAGGGACGGGCGTGGGTCATTTGTATAGTCATAGAAGGCAACCTATGGGACATTTTAGCAATTTCATTTAGGGACTAGATTGTTTATCGAAGGAAATATCGAGGGTCATTGAGGGACTACGATCTTTTATCAAGGGTCTTTGCTAAAACGATCATATTCAAGGGACATGACCATTTTTCCAAGGCAATAAATTGTTAGAACAAGATTGGTTCTGATCATATCTCAGAGTTTTGATGATAATAATAAAATATATTTTATATATTTGATACTCTGATGAACATATTTATTTGTTTCAGATAATATTCTGACAGAAGCATTTTGATGTGCTGAGCTGAAAATAAATGAAGAAGTTCTTTGATGAAAGAACTATTCGTTTTAGTGCAAGTGCTGATGCTGACTCTGATAAGAAACTATTTTAATGCATCTTCTAACGCTTAACAGGTTTCCATGTTCAGAAGTACCTAAACAAGCAAGCGCTGATCAGAAGTACTTTGAAAGCAAGCTATGTTCAGAAGGATTCTGCAAGCAAGACGTGAAGCTAGTTCTGAAAGAATATAGAAGCTATCAAGTCTTGTCAAGTTTCAGGAAACATGCTCTGATAAAGTGCCGTTTTCTCATTTAATGCAAAGACGGCTACATGCACTCAAGTGTCTACGCCAGTTCATTGGAAAATGAAATACTGCAAGCAAACACGCAAACATTAAATGCTCTCCACTTTTGAAGGCAACAACAATCATTTTATTCTTGCTATAAATAGAATATCATTTATTGCAAGCCAACTACTCAACAAATTCAAAATAGCAAGAACTACGTGAAAATATTCAGGGCTCACAAATTATTTTACATACACTTTGTGCAAAACTAATCTTAGAGAAAAATCACAGTTGTGATATAGCTTTCTTAGAATCAAATTTGTTTCACTATCTGTAAAGATTTAACTCTTGTAATTGTTCCTTGAGAGACCAAGTTTGGTCAGATTTCTCAAGAAGGCTAGGACTAGTTTGAGTCTTAGTGGTGTTAGTCACTTGTAAGTTTACTTGTGCATTGTTAGTCACAACAGTTGTTGTGTGATTGTAATCAGTTGATTATAGTGAATTAAGTGCTTGTTGTGAAAGGCGAAATCACCTTGGCGAGTGGACTGGAGTAGTTTGAGTTCAAATGAACCAGGATAAAAATAACCGTGTCTTTCCATTATTGTTGATCCTTTAAGAAAAAGAAAAAGAGAAACTTATTCAACACCCCCCACCCCCTTCTAAGTGTTTTCTCACCCTTCAATTGGAATTAGAGCTTGACTCTGAGCGCAACACTTAACCGTGTCAGGAAAAGATCCAGAAAGAAAACACAATGGCAAATGAACAAAACAGCAATAACTACACCAGACCTCCAGTGTTTGATGGAGAAGATTTTGATTATTGGAAAGATAGACTAGAAAGTTTCTTTCTAGGTCATGATAGTGATTTATGGGATATAGTCTTGGATGGTTACACACATCCTACAGACTCATAAGGAAACAAGATTGATAGAAAAAATATGGATAGACAATAAAAAGCTGATTTCAAAAATCACCACAGAGCTAGAAATATTTTTCTAAATGCTATCTCTAAAATGGAATATGAAAATATCACAAATAGAGATACAACACATGATATGTTTAAGTCTCTCAAAATGACTCATGAAGGAAACACTCAAGTGAAGGAGACTAAAGCTCTGGCTCTCATCCAGAAGTATGAAGCCTTCAAGATGGAAGAAAGTGAATCTATAGAAGCTATGTTCTCAAGGTTCCAAAATCTGATTGCTGGCCTGAGAGTTCTGAACAAGGGATATACTAAGGCATAACACGTTAAGAAGATCATCAGAAGTTTACCCAGAAGATGGGCGCATATGGTCACTGCTTTCAAAGTATCAAAAGATCTGAACAATGTGTCTCTTGAAGAACTCATCAGCGCTCTAAGAAGTCATGAGATATAACTTAATGAGCACGAGCCTCAGAAGAAAGGTAAGTCTGTTGCCCTTAAATCAATTATAAAATATGAAACTAACACTTTTCAGGGTGAAGAAGGAAACTCTGAAGAATCTGCTTCAGAAGAAGATGAACTATCCTTGCTCTCCAGAAGGATTAATCAACTGTGGAAGCACAAGCAGAAGAATTTCAGAAACTCCAGAAGAACAGGAAATGACTGAACAATCCTATGGACACAGAATATCAAGTAACAAAATCATCACCTGCTATGAATGCAATAAACAAGGTCACTACAAAAGTGAGTGTCCAAGGCTTCAGAAGGAGAAACATAAAGGGAAGTTCGTTAAGGAGAAGAAGAAAAGTCTTATGGCAACATGGGATGACTCTGAATCTTCTGAAGATGGAACAGAATCAGAAGATGAACAAGCCAATATAGCTCAAACGGACTACTTATTAGATGTCTCCGAATCTTCTGAATCAGAATCAGGGTTAGAATCAGAATCAGATGTTGAAGAGGTATTCCCTGATTTCACTGTTAATTTCACTAAAGCTGAACTAGGAGAAAGTCTGAGTGAAATTCTGGAAAGATATCAGTAGCTTCGAGTCAAATTCAGGAACCTGAAAAAGGATCTTTCTTTTGACTCTGAAGTAACTGAGAGTCTGAGATCAGAAAACTCTGAGTTAAAGAAAAGATTTCAAAACTAGGAAATAATTTACAAAACTCTCAGAAGGAAATAATCTCAGAGGATCCTAGTAATGCTGATAAGATCATAAAGAAATATGATCAAAGCTTTCAGAAGTTTCTGGCTAAAAACATAGATAGAAGCAAAATGGCTTCAATGATCTATGGAGTTAGCAGAAAAGACAAAATAGGTATAGGATACAAAGGCAAAGTATCCCAACCTAAGAAAGTTAAGGATCTGGTTATCAAACACACTCCTCTCTATTCTCACTTCACCACTGGGCACACACATAATATTAAATATACATCTCACTCTGGAAACTCTTATGCTAATCCAAAGTTCAAACAGAACTTTAAATACTCTAATCCAAGAGGACCCAAAAAGATATGGGTACCAAAAGACAAAATCATCTATGTTGCAGATATTTTTAACAGCAAGGTTGAAACTCCAGTATTAACACCTGGACTTTGGATGCTCTCTACACATGGAGGAAAGAAAGCATATGTTCCAAAGCCTGGAATCTAAAATATTCGCAGGTTTCAGAGGCAATCAGAAACAGAAGATTACTGGCTCTGGAACTATTGGAAACAGGAACAGAAGTACAACTCAGAAGTTCTGTTCGAAGCATGTCAAAAGGGAAAATTTTCTAAACCCTCTTTTAAATAAAAAAAAGTTATTTCTTCCTCTAGACCATTGGAATTATTTCATATATCCATCCTTTTGGATGTACTTGTTTTATTCTGAACACTAGATGATCTGAACAAGTTTGATTCTAAAGCACAAAAGTGTTTTCTGCTTGGATATTCTGAACGCTCAAAAGGCTATAGAGTATACAACATAGAAACTCTGATTGTTGAAGAATCAATCAAAGTCAGGTTTGGTGATAAGCTTGGCCAGCAACAGCCAAAGCAAATTGATATTTCTGTAGGTACATAAGATCATCTCTCAAACTCTGAAAAGTCAGAAGCAAAGGAAGACTCAGAAGCAAATGAAGACTCAGAATATCCTCCTCTTGATAATGCTCTGGATAATCTCAGAATCTCTGAACGACCCTCTCAGAATAGATGAGGTAAGTATGAAGGTAGATCAGAATCTCTACAGAGGTATGATTGGATCCCTTCTCTATCTGACTGCATCTAGACCTGATATATTATTCAGCGTATGTTTATGTGCTAGATTCCAATCAGATCCTAGATAATCTCAATTAACTGTTGTTAAGAGAATTCTGAGGTATCTGAAAGGTACTACTAATCTGGGTCTGTGTTACAGAAGATCAAAATATTTCAGACTAGTAGGTTATTGTGATGCTAACTTTGCTGGAGATAGAATTGAAAGAAAGAGCACCTCTGGAAGCTGCCAGTTTCTGGGTGACAATCTTATCTCGTGGTACAGCAAGAAGCAAGCAACAATTGCACTTTCAACAACAGAAGCTGAGTATATATCTGCTGCTGGATGTAGTTCTCATATGATCTGGATGAAAAGTCAACTAGAAGATTTTAATCTTTATGAAAGTAAGATTCCTATCTTCTGTGACAATACTTCTGCAATTTGTCTTTCTAAAAATCCCATTTTACATTCTAAAGCTAAACACATCGAAATTAAATATCATTTTATAAGGGACTACATTCAGAAAGGAATTTTGAATTTAAACTTTGTAAAAATAGACCATCAATGGGCTGATATTTTTACCAAACCCCTTTCAGAAGATAGATTTAAATTCATTTTGAAAAATATTTGTATGGAATTATGTCCTGAATAAAATTGTATTTATCTTCTGTGTTTGACTTCAGAATATTCTGAAATGAATGTTCTGATTAATAACTATTGAGAAGTTAGAAGAGAAGTTATATCAGAAGCTATATATAAAGTTCTGAAATGTTCTAATGTTTCATTACAAGTATAGTTTAGCAGTTCATTATATCAAACAACTGTCCCATGCAACCTTCAGGAGATGAACACGTGGTGTGTTTCTGAAAGGTCACGCGTGCTAAGCTATTGACGCCGTTCCTAGGTAACTGTTATGATTTTCTCAAATCTCACACTTTCCCCTCACTTTTCAATATCATTAAATGCTAGTAATGATTAGATTCTTTCTAATTAATTTTTTTTCTCTCAAAATTTTTTTTACAATTTTATTTTTTAAATCCTATTTCTCAAAAGTTTTCATATAAATACCTTTGTAAAACCCCTTTCTCACTTTTTACCTTCTCTTTCAAAATTCAACCGTCTCTGTGTATTTTTTCTCTGTAACCCATTTTCTTCTCTCAACCTAAGTGCTCAAATGGCTTCCTCATCTACTCATTATGGAAACACCCAATCTAAACAGTACGTCATTCCTGAGAGAACCACTCTCATTCCAGTGGATAGCTTAGAAGTTATAAGTGAATTGATGGTGGATTTTGATAACCTAAAAGCAAATGGTTGACCTTCTTCCTACTGTGGAGTTTCAAGAATGGGGAAACTTCTTTGACCGTTTAGTTGGTCCTGTTTTTCCACACCTTGTTAAGGAATTTTGGATACACGCTATAGCTTCTCCAAAAGTCATCCTCTCATTTGTGATGGGTAAGGAAATCTCTATAACTGAAAATCTCATCAGAAAACTACTGGGTTTTGAAGGAACTGGAGTGACTGGAATTTCAAGTGGCAGAATGGACATGTCAAAAGTTTATGCTGAAATTTTTACAACTGGGCAAGCGTCTTCAAAAGTCAGAGATTTGAAGAATAAGCACAAGATCTGGGCTAGAATCATCCATGGTTGCATTCATCATAGAAAGGAAACAAGTTCTCCTAACTATATAAATGATGACCAGTAATACCTGTTGTTTTGTCTAGGAACAAATGTTAAGATTGATTTACCCTATCTCCTATTTGATCACCTTTGGACTCATGTCAAAGAAACTAGGGAAGCGGAAAGAGTGAAGAACCCTAAATCCAAAAGGAATTAGATTCCAATGGGAAGATTGATTTCAGACATTCTGACTGAGAATGGTCTGATTGCTCACTTGGATGAAGCAAACCTGCTGGGGGAGTTAGAGCCTACATGTGGGAAAGCTCTGACAGGAAAGAATTTTGTGAAGAGAAAGATCATTGACAAACTGCTGATAGAACCAACTCCTTATGTTTCAACAACCGTTACCAGAAGAAGGATTCCACTTGCTGACTTTCCACTGTTCCACTCAGGAGATCACCCTCGTATCATCCTGCATTACATTCAGATTTGCAAAGAAAGTGGAACTCCAATTGATCCTGCTTGGCTTGAAGGTAGACATGAAGCTGCTCCAGATGTTGTCTTTCAGCAACCAATGAAGAGCAAATCAGTTGAAGGACCATCTGCTAGACCTCAGAAGAAGAAGAAGAAGAAATCAGGTACACCTGCTGAGACTATTTTTGTTTATGATTTTGTACATATATCTACATCTGCTGAACCCCAAACCTTAGGTGACATAGATGTTGACATAGACTAGACTATATCCTCTGAACCTATTTCTATAAATCCTTAAAAAGATCAAGTTTTATCGGACTTGAGTGATTTTGACTCTGATGACTCCTCAGAACCATCTCAAACACCTATCTCTCAAACTATTCCTGCTGAAAACTTTTATAGACCACCTCCAAGAACTTTATCACCCAGACCTACTGGATGGTATGATGCTGGCTCTTGGAGAATACCAGGAATAAACGTACCTCTAGCCACACAAAAGCCACCATTAACCCTACCTTCTGAAAATATATTTGCCATGAACAGAACACAACCTCAGAATCCTACCCCCATTGCTGATAACACAATCATCATTTCACCTGACGTCACACCACCCACATCTCCACAACTTCCAACACCTAACTCACCAATGCTTTCACCTCCTCATATTCCAGAACATACCCTCAATCAAATTCATGAAACATCAGAAACACATGAATCCTCTGAAACTCATGCACCATCTGAACTTCATGATCCATCAGCAACACCTGAACCTTTTGAACATCCTGACCAATCAGCAACACCTGAACAATCAGAAAATCCTGAACCAACTGACTTTCTGAAAAATGTAGTTGATTTTGAATCTCTACAATTTCTGAAAAACAAAACCTACAAAAAGGCTATTCCCAAACCTGTTCAGCAAGATGTAAATGTATATTTTCAGAATTTTTTAACAGAAGTTCAAGCTTGGTTGGACCTGCTGAAGGAAGACCGCACCAGAAATGTGAACCCAGCAGCAACTGATCTTCTGTGGGAAACATTTAGAAGAACCTTAGATGTTGATTCACTGAAGTTGCAAGACTTATGTCATTCTCAGGTGCTTGATAACTTCTCCAAACATCTTCATGCCTTCCAGTCAAAAGCTGCTGATATTTGGGATAAAAAGTCTACTCTGATGATTGCTAATGCTCTAACTGATCAAATAGACATTTCAGAAGATGAGTCTGAAGATGCCTCTGAAGATTGAAATCCTCTGGAAATAGTTCTGTTTAATCAACCTTCTGCTAAAGCTGCACCTGAACCTGTGCCAACTCTTATGGTGGATCTGGGCACTCTAATTTCAACTTTTGTTTGTTCTGACTCAATGATTTCTACTCTAAAGGCTGTATCTGCTGAAGCTTCTTCATCCTCTGCTCCTACTTCACTTGTTATGGATACTCTGAATGAGCTTAAGAGGGAAAACGAAGCTATTCATGAGCGCTTGGACAAGCAAGATCAGACAAACCAGGAAATCAGAAACTGGATGATGAAACAAGAGGAATCTTCATCTGAGATCAAGAATCTTCTTATGGCTCTCGTTTCTAAAAAATCTTCTTACGCTATTCAATTATTTTTATATACTTTTTGATTATGCCAAAAAGGGGGAGAAAATGAGTATTTTGATCTAATATCTGATTAACAGTTATGGGACAAAGTCTCAAACATTCTAACAAAATACAAAGATTTCATTCTATGTTTTAAAGAATTTTGCAGGTATCACTAAACTCTAGAAGTTTAATTCAACTTAACATTATCTTCAAAAGACTTGCTGAAGAAATCCTAGAAGAAAATTTCAAAGCTCTGATGAAAATTCTCAGGAAGTTTTTCTTATAGAAATATTTATTTCAGGGAGAGATTCTTATCTCTTGTTAAATTTTACTTCTAAATCTGAATATTTTTGTCATCATCAAAAAGGGGGAGATTGTTAGAACAAGATTGGTTCTGATCATATCTCAGAGTTTTGATGATAACAATAAAATATATTTTATATATTTGATACTCTGATGAACATATTTATTTGTTTCAGATAATGTACTGACAGAAGCATTTTGACGTGCTGAGTTGAAAATAAATGAAGAAGTTCTTTAATGAAAGAACTATTTATTTTAGCACAAGTGCTGATGCTGACTCTGATAAGAAACTATTTTAATGCATCTTCTAACGCTTAGCAGGTTTTCATGTTCAGAAGTACCTTAACAAGCAAGCACTGATCAGAAGTACTTTGAAAGCAAGATATGTTCAGAAGGATTCTGCAAGCAAGACGTGAAGCTAGTTCTGAAAGAATATAGAAGCTATCAAGTCTTGTCAAGTTTCAGGAAACATGCTCTGACAAAGTGTCGTTTGCTCATTTAATGAAAAGACGGCTACATGCACTCAAGTGTCTACGCTAGTTCATTGGAAAATGAAATACTGCAAGCAAACATGGAAACATTAAATGCTCTCCACTTTTGAAGGAAACAACGGTCATTTTCTTCTTGCTATAAATAGAAGATCATTTATTGCAAGCCAACTACTCAACAAATTCAAAACAGGAAGAACTACGTGAAAATATTATGGGCTCACAAATTATTTTACATACAATTTGTGCAAAACTAATCTTAGAGAAAAATCACAATTATGATATAGCTTTCTTAGAAGCAAATTTGTTTCACTATCTGTAAATATTTAACTCTTGTAATTGTTTCTTGAGAGACCAAGTTTGGTCAGATTTCTCAAGAAGGCTAGGACTAATTTGAGTCTTAGTGGTGTTAGTCACTTGTAAGTTTACTTGTGCATTGTTAGTCACAAAAATTGTTGTGTGATTGTAAAAAGTTGATTATAGTGAATTAAGTGCTTGTTGAGAAAGGCGAAATCACCTTGGTGGGTGGACTGGAGTAGTTTGAGTTCAAACGAACCAGGATAAAAATAACTGTGTCTTTCCATTATTGTTGAGCCTTTAAGAAAAAGAAAAAGAGAAACTTATTCACCCCCCCCCCCCCCCTTCTAAGTGTTTTCTCACCCTTCACAAATGAGATTACCCTAGAGGTGCATGTGTGTGAATAATGTGTTTGATTTTCATGCATTTGTCTTTGAACTTTAGGTTGTCTACTTGTTGGTTTTATCTTGCCATACATCATAATTACTAACATTTGTGCAAAAGAAATAAAAATGCAGAAAATAAATCCTACAATATTACAACCATATTGAATAGCAAGAAAATGTAAAGACAAAACAAAATAAAAGGAGGAAAAATAAGGTTTTGATCTAGGCAGAAACACCCTTCAATTCTGCTTCTCTGGCTCCTTTCGATTTGGGCTCAGCATGAAGCATGAGGTACAACCTTCGATTCTGCCTTTCAGCTTCCTTCAATTGCAAGAATGTTAGGGTGAGAAAGTAAGCTTCGACCATGCCTTTTGTCTTTATTTTGATTGAAGCCTGGGAATCAATGTGGACATCCTTCTAGCTGTTTCTTTCGATTGAGGCCTGGCAGTTAGTGTGTATAACTATCGTTTCTCCTTTTTTGCTCCTTCGAATGGCCTGGAAGTCAGTGTGTGGCAAAGTCTAAGGCCATACTCTTTGCTCTACTTGCAACTGTGAAGCAGCCAAGGGTGAAGCCTAAAGCTTCGGTTCATACTTCCTTCCTCCTGTTTTCTTTCGTTTGGGATTTAAATAGCAACATGGTCTGAGGCCATGTTAATATTGTCTCATGTCCAGGTTAGTTCTTAAAAAAAGTATGATAAACCAAGAAACAAAACCAAAAGGTTAGCAATGAAAACAGACTTAAAAGGTGGAAACAAAAAGGAAACAAATGTTATGTACATGCTTAAAGCAAAAAGTTTAAGGTCAGAGTGACTTACCTTGCTTGAAGCTGGAACGTATGCCGGACCTTGAGTGGCCGCCCTGAGTGCTCCTGGATTCGAAGGAAAGAAACAGGGGTTATGCTTCTAGTACTGGATTTGAAAGAAGGAAACCAAGCATTGGATTGCTTCATATTCAAAAGAGAAAATGAAACAAGTGTTGTGTTTCTTTAGATTCGAAGGGCCAAGGAAACAAATGTTTTGTTTCTTCTGGATTCGAAGGTCCAAGGAAACATGTTTTACGTTTCTTCTGGATTCTGGGTTTGTGTTTAGTGTTTGAGAATCTTAAGAGTTTAAGAGTTTTTGATAGTTTGATGTTTTTTTAAGATTCTCTCCACCATCCAAAAGTCTTTCCAAAGTCCTCCCTCAGCTTGCAAATTGTTTCTCTATTTATAGAGAAAAGGTTAAAGGTGTTTTAAGGGGTCAGCTTTGCAAAATAATAAAATATGAAAACAAAAAAGAACAATTTTCAAGTACAAGTAGGGGCTTGCTGTCTGGTGGGTATAGGAGATTGTACTTATGCTTTTGTCATTGCTTGCATTCAGACAAAAATCAGATTGGGAGCGGATTTTATGACTAAAGTACTCTTCATGAAAAAAGGGTACATAGCTTTTTGCTATTTTATCCAAGAATAGTATTATCCAGTAGACAAAGCTTCGAACCTTTGTGTAAGCCTCTGATTATGTAAAGATTTGGAAGCAACATAGACTTACAAGTGATATTTGGAGGATAAGGCTATGAGATTTGCTCAATGTTCTTCAAACAAGCTTGCTTCGAAGGGCTCATATTGGATTCAAAGTATGCTGATTCGAAGGGAACCAAAACTCCAATCGAAGCTTTGTGTGAAGGTGGCTTTTGTCCAATCGAAGGCTTGTCTTCCAGAGGTCACATGGCCAAACGAAATGGTGCATGCAGGAGGTCCATGCCTTGTGCCTGCTGGCATGAAGGAAATCCTGGCTTTGTGGTGTCAAAGGCAAACATGGAAAACCAATGGCTTCTGAGTCGAAGGAGAGATGCAGGAAGCCATTTCTTCAAGAAAACACGCAAGGGGTCTTTGCTCAAATAAAAGCTTGCATGAAGGGATCCATATGCTCAAACGAAGGGTGTAACCAAAACTTGCATTGAAGGAAGCCACATGCCCAAATGAAGGGTGTAACCAAAGCTTGTATTGAAGGAGGACACACACCCAAATGAAGAAAGCATGCAGGAGATAAAGGGAACAATCAAAGGAAACCAGAAAAGAGGACTTTTCCTCCTGAATCGAAGGAAGCCAAACAAGAGGCTTTTCCTCTTTGAAGCAAAGGAGGTTAACAGGAGGCCATTTTCCTTGTGCTTGCTGGCCTGGTGGGAGTCCCTTGCTTTGTAGCATGCAAGAAGGAAGCTTTTGCTAAATCGAAGGATACATGTAGTTATCCATCACTTTGTGAATCAAAGCAAGCATGGAGGGAATTATTTGTCCAATCAAAACAGGCATGCAGTTATCAAATGTCCAATCGAAGCAGGCATGCAGGCCACCATTACATTGTGAATCATGTGAGGCCAATGGTGCAATCGAAGGTTGCATGCAGGAAGCTCATGCTTTGTGAGTCAAAGCCAGCGTGTCATAGGCCAACGCTCAATCGAAGGATGCAAGTCAAGCTTACATCGAAAGAGGCCAAAAGTCCAATCGAAGGAAGTGAATTGAAGAAAACTTGTTTTTTCTCCAATTTTGTCAAAAAGATTATTTTTATCTGTTTTCCCCCTTTTTAACAGTTTCCTCTTTAACTTGATGCTGAAAAATCAAATTGTACTTGTGCAAGCTTGAATTTTAAGAATCCTTGTGAGAAATTCCTTGAGAAATGAGAGGGAAAATTTTGGGGTACAACACCAATGTCAGAAACCAATGAAGGATGCTACTGCTCAGACCAATGGTAGAGTGTTTGTGCTGAGTGGATCAGAGGAACCTAAGAAGGACAACTTGATTTGAGGTACTTGCTTTATTAACAATGTTAAATTGGTTGCTATTATTGATACTTGTGCTACTCATTCATTTATCTTGCTTAAATGTGCTACTAAGTTGAAATTGAAATTGTCTGACATGAATGGTAGTATGGTGATAGATAATCGTGATAGTGGTTCTGTTACCGCTACTTACATTTGTCTGAAGTGTCCATTGACTATTTACGGCAAGGGTTTTGTGATGGATTTGGTGTGTCTTCCCTTACACCAAATTGATGTAATTCTTAGGATGAACTGGTTGGAGTTCAACTATGTTCATATCAATTGTTATAATAAGGTGTTGAGGTTCCCTAAGTTTGGTGACATTGAAAAATTAATGTTATTAACCACTAAGCAAGTGAATGAACTTTTAGAATATGAAGCCTTGATGTTTATGATGTTTGCATCGTTGCAAGTTGATGGTAAAGAGGCGGATATGGAATTACCAGTTGCCTGTGAATTTCCAGAGTTGTTTCCAGATGACATCAATAATTTACCTCCTAGACATGAAGTGAAGTTTTATATAGATTTGATGCCAGGTACAAGTCTGGTGTCAATGACTCCTTATAGAATGTCAGCTTCAGATCTGAGCGAGTTGAAAAAAAAATTGGAAGAGATGCTTGAGAAGAAGTTCGTTTGACCGGGTGTTTCACCGTGGGGTGATCCTATGTTACTAGCTAAGAAGAAAGATAGGAGTATATGGATATGTGTATATTACAGACAGTTGAATAAAGTGACGATTAAGAATATGTATCCACTACTGAAGATCGATGATTTAATGGATCAGTTGGTGGGTGCTTGTGTTTTCAGCAAGATTGACTTGCAGTCGGGTTATCATCAGATTCGAGTTAAACCAGATGATATTCCAAATAAGGATTTCTGAACGAGGTATGACCATTATGAATACATTGTGATTCCATTCGGTGTATCTAATGTGCTATGTATTTTCATGGAATATATGAATATAACTTTTCATTCCTACCTAGATAAGTTTGTTGTAGTTTTTATTGACGATATTCTGATCTATTCTAAGAAGGAAGAATAGCATGTTGAGCATTTGCGAATGGTGTTGCAAGTGTTAAAGGAAAAGAAATTGTATGCAAAGTTGTCAAAGTGTGAATTTTGGTTAAAGGAAGTTAGTTTTCTTGGTCATGTGATTTCTAGTGGTAGAATTGTTATTGATCCTTCTAAAGTTGATGTATATTGCAGTGGGAGGCTTTGAAGTCTGTAACCGAGGTTCAAAGTTTTCTTGGATGAGCAGGTTAATATCGAAGGTTCATTGAAGGTTTTTCTAAGTTGGCATTACCGTTGACGTAACTAACTTGAAAGGGTCTAGCTTATGTGTGGGATGTTACATGCGAAGAAAGCTTTGTAGACTTAAAGAAGAGGTTAACGACCACTCTGATGTTGAATTTTCCTAATCCGAGTGAGTCTTTTATGGTGTATTACGATGCGTCTAAGATGGGACTTGGTGGTGTGCTAATGAAGAATGGATAAGTTGTTGCTTATGCTTCTAGACAACTCAGAGTTCGTGAAAGGAATTATCCTACGCATAACTTAGAACTAGAAGCGGTGGTGTTTATGTTAAAGATTTGGAGACATTATTTTTTTGGTTCTAAATTGGAAGTGTTCAGTGATCACAAGAGTTTGAAGTACTTATTTGACCCGAAAGAATTAAATATGAGACAGATAAGGTGGCTTGAATTGTTGAAAGATTATGACTTTGATTTGTGTTACCATCCTGGTAAAGAAAATGTAGTTGTTGATGCATTGAGTAGGAAGTCGTTGCATAGGTCGATTCTTATGGTTTGAGAGTTAGAGATGACCAAGAAATTCAGAGACATGAGTTTAGTGTGTGAAAAAACTTCCAATAGTGTGAAGTTAGGAATGTTGAAACAGACTAGTGGTATAATAGAAGAAATCCGTGAAGGTTAGAAGTTTGATTTGAGGTTAGTCGATCAATTGACTTTGATTAACCAAGGTAAAGGAGACAAGTTCAGAATTAATGAGAATGGTGTAATGAGGTTTGGCGATAGAATGTGTTTTCCAGATAGTCCAGATCTTAAGAAGAGTATTTTTGAGTAAGAAGATAGAAGCGGGTTGAGTATTCATCCCGATGCTACAAAGATGTATCAGGACTTGAAGGAATTATTCTGGTGGGCTGGTATGAAGAAAGAAGTTGCTAAATTTGTTTATGCTTATTTTACTTGTCAAAAGTCAAAAATTGAACATCATAAGCCTATGGGTCTTATGCAACCTTTGAGTATTCCAGAGTGGAAATGGGACAATGTTTCCATGGATTTTATGTCAGGTTTGCCGAAGACTGCTAAGGGTAATGATTCGATTTGGGTGATTGTAGATAGGTTGACTAAGTCGGCTCATTTGTTATGATGAAGATTAATCATCCTATGGAAAAGCTAGTTGAGATGTATATTAGAGAAATTGTGAAGTTGCATGGAATACCTTCGAGTATCGTGTCAGATAGAGATCCGAGGTTTACATCAAAATTTTGGACAGGTTTGCAGAATGCCTTTGAGTTCCGCATATCATCTTCAAACGGATGGACAGACGAAAATAACTATTCAGTATTTAGAAAATTTGCTGAGGGCTCGTGTGCTAAAAAAGGAGGAGCTTGGGATAATCACTTTCCATTGATTGAATTTACTTACAATAATAAATTCCATTCTAGTATTAGGATGACACCATATGAAGCGTTGTACAGTAGGAGGTGTAGGACTCCATTGTGTTTGTATGAGTCAGGCGAGAGTGTTGTGCTCGAACCTGGGGTTGTGCAAGATACAATTATGAAGATAAAGATGATCCAAGAGAATATGAAGGCTTCACAGGGTCATCAAAAGAGTTATAATGATAAGAGGAGAAAGGACCTTGAGTTCAAGAAAGATGATCATGTGTTTTTTAGAGTTACTCTGGTAACCAGTGTTTGTAGAGCTTTAAAGTTGAGAAAGCTTACGCCACATTTTGTTGGTCCGTATTAGATATCAGAGAAGATATGTGAGGTAGCTTATTTTATTTCTTTTCCTTCGTCACTCGCGAATTTAAATGATGTGTTTCATGTGTCTCAATTGAGAAAGTATATTTCGGATCCTTCGCATTTGTTTCAAATGGATGATATACAAATGAGAGATAACTTAACTTTTGATGCATTACCATTGCGAATAGAGTGTCGAGAAGTGAATCAATTGTGAGGCGAGGACATTTCCTTAGTGAAGTTATTTTGGGGAGGACCAGCTGGTGAAAGCTGGACTTGGGAACAAGAGGACCAGATGAGAGAATCTTATTCGATGTTGTTTCCGTCAGGTAATTTTTGAGGGAGGAAATTATTTTAAGTGAGGGAGAGTTGTAACACCCTAAATTTTAGATTAATTATTTAATTGATTAATTTAGCATGAATATATAAGTCAATGTGAAGTGTTTGATGTCTTGATGATTATATGTGATCCTTTATAGTGATTTGTCATATTATGATGAATATGAAGTGTACCTTGATGATTGAGACAAATATGATGTTTGAATATGATGTTTGAATGACTATGATGTATGATAGGTTGCTATGTGTAGCATAGTGGGAATTAGACTAATTAAGAGGGTTATTAGTTTTTTGGAAAAATTATAATAATCGTTTAGAATTATTTTAATTGGGAAAAATAGAATAATAGAAGTGTAGAGAAAATAAGGGTAGGATGTTAATTAGTGGATAATAATTAAGTACAAGGTGGGAAGTTTGATATTAGGGGTATAAAGGTTATACAAGGAATTAGGGGAAAAGAAAGTCATCGTGGAATGGTCGTAGAATTGGGAGAAAGAAACTAACACTATGGAGAAAGAAGGCTATAGCACAAAGAGCAAGAGATTTCTGTAGAGAACCAAAGAGAAGTTGAATTGCTGCTATAATCTTAATGTAAGGGGAGTTTTATCATTGTTATTATATTTTATTTAAGGTTTAGATGATTGGTAGATTGCCTTAGGTTTTGGTAGATGGTGATTTGGTGTTGTTTGATGAGAAATTGATGAATTGATGATGAATAATGGTTTACAGTTGATGTATAATGAGTATAGAATTATAGGTTGTTTATAGATGATGAAACCCTATGATTAAATGGTGCTTTAGGATCTGTAACATGATAAAATCACAAGAAAATTGGATTAGTTTATGCAGGAAAGCTCAACAGGAAAATCTTGTTTTGTTGTGTCGTCGGGCGATGAAGGTAGTGTCGATGGGAGAATATGCATCTCCAGGCGAAGGTGGGAGCGAAGGAGGAAGATTGGAGCTAGTTTCTGTAATGCATATCTCCAAGCGTCTCCGGTAAAAGTGTGACGCGAAGGTAGAGTTGCTAGGCGACGAAAGTGTGTCGCCAGGCGACGGAAGGCAAAATTGGTTGTCCAAGTTGAAAATCTTAAAATGATAATAACTTTAGATCTAGAGCTCAGATTAAGGTTTCGTTCAAAGTGTTGGATATCTAACATAATAAACTTTAATTATATGGAGAAAGACGAGAATTAAGAAGTATATCTTTGAGACCTAAGTTAGAATAGAATTAGGCTCCCCGCAATGAATAACAATGATATTTTGTTCATGATGATGTTTTGTCTATGATAATGATGTTATGATGTCATGTTTATTTCTATGATGATGTTATGATGTTGTGTTGATTACTATGATGATATGATGATGTTTGTGATGTAATCATGAATAATGATACAATTTTGACTAGTCGTGGTCGTTTGTTTTATGTTGTTGTGCATCATGCATTCATGGCATAGTTTAGGACTTCGGTCAAATGATGTTATTAGGAATTTGGTACGATGGTCCAGTGAAGGCATTAATCTCATAGTGTGTATTGGGTGCAACAGTGAATTACTTTGGTTCCAAGCAGAAATCGATCCTATGGCGGGGATCTTTGGAGATAACGATGACTGAGTCATCAGTGAAGTTTTGGTACTACATACACGAGTCTATTATGTTGCATTACATTCTAAGTGACATTGCATAATGATTTATTTGTGATGCTTAATGATACATTGTGTATGATGATATGTGTTCGCGTAATGATGAGGTTTTGAAGGTGTGAGTATAACATGAAGAATATGACGATGTGTGATGCCTTGCTTATGTGTATATTTACTATGTCTATTCCATGTGTCTTATAAAATTATTATGATTTACTCACGCTTTCTGTTTGAATGTTGCCTCCACGTGGGTAACGCGTAGGTGATCGAGAATAGTCCGTAGAAGCATTAGAGGACAACTTCAGAGTGTGTTTATTTATTTTTGTTGAATAAAGGGATTCTTGCTCTGATATGTAACATCGGGGTTGGGGTCGAATGATTGGAACTTATGTTCTTTGTTTTGTTTAAGATGTTGAGTCACCCTACGTGGTACTCAAGATGTTTGATTTGTGAGTATCAAATATGAAGCATGGCTAGACTTTATGAAGAATTATGATGAAGTATTTTTGAACTATGATTTCCGAGACTAACTTTTGAAGTATTGAATTAATGCTACTAAGGACATATTTGTCTTAAATGATTTTGAAAACCGGTGTTATGGAGTAGGGTGTATTGTTATGATGTTTTCATGAAGATGTGACACCCTATTTGGTGATATACTTTGATTTATTTATTAAAATAATTGCGAATATTATTTAGGGCTTATACGGGTGTTAAAATGAATGGTAATTCTATTTGAGTGATTTGTGCTAGAGGTTTATCCGTGTTAAAATGATAGTACATGTTATACCAGTTGAATCTGAGTTTTAGTTTTTGATATCAGTTTTGTTCCATTTGTGTTAAATTTGAAGTGATGAGGTTTTAGCGTTGTTATCATGCTAGTTAAATATGAATGATGGTCTTGATGACAATTCTATTTTCATGTTGTGTTGAATTTGGACAGCAGTTGCGTTGGCATTTCAATGTGAATTTATTCCACCTACGTTCACATTTTACATTCTATTTTCAACTTCATTTGTGAGCACTCACTTCAGTTTCATATTCTTGTGCGCATTCTTCAAATTGGATTTTATTTTTGTTTGTTACATTCTTGCTTGTCCATCGGAATTCAGTTTTAGTTGATTTAATTTTGAATTTGAATTTGATTGTTGTGACAAACTCTAAAAAGTGTTTTGATGCATTACAAACGTTGATGTTTGTGTGTTTACCTCTGGTTTTGGTAAATAATGCTAGTATCTTAATGGAAATTTTACTGGCGAGATTGACCAGGGAATCTCAATATAGTGCCTCAGTTCTCGAGTGTTTTCACAAAGTGTGTTCAAAAGGTTCTGTTCGACTAAGTCGGAACAGGCCTAAAAACAATAACGCAGGAAACAAAAAATAAAACAAATACATTTTAAATTGTAAAAATAGATAACATAACATCAAAAAATTGAAAATAGGTTGATTCAAACATACATCGCCCGTGCTTGACTCATTTCACTCGTTCGCCTGGGTACTCTGAGTGACTAGCATGTAGGAATGTGAAAGTTTGAACCCCCTACACTTGCACTAAGTTATTTATTTATAATACATGAAAATAACTACTCTTTTGGTGGACTTATTTTTATTATGAGCCACATGTCCCTTGTAACTTCCCTTCATGAACCCATGTTCTCCATTCTTTCTATCGAACGAACATTCTCTATTGTAACTTCTCTTCATGAATCCACATTCTCCATTCTTGCTATCGAACCCATGTTCTCTATTCAGAGCTTTTCTTTGCTAGTTATTCCCTCTTTTATGCTTTTTAACACTCTTACGCCCAATCCATTCCTCACGAGGCCTCTCTTCTTGTAAACCGCGTCTACAAGCCCAAATTGGCCTTTTACGAAACCTCTTCTGGTCGACAGCTTCTGTGGTCGACTTCTTATAATAAAAAATATTCAAAGAACTTGTTGCACCCCAAATTTTCCCTCCTAATTCTATTTTTATCTGGCTTAGGCTTTGCATTTTATATACATCATTTTCACTAGGACATTTGCATAAAATTTATTCATTTAATAAGACATGAGATCAAGAAGCAGTGTTTGGTACGAATTAAGGTTTCACTTTGTTCTGGGCTTCTTTATCAAATAAAGGTTGATTTCTTATTTCTTCTGAGAATTGGATTTTAAAGCTAGGGTTTTGAGGGTTTCACCAAGACATTTTGGCTGAGATTGTTTAAATTGGGCTTTTGTCTCCCTATCATCATGGGACCCTTTCTTCATAATTTGGGTTTGAGTTTGCTCCAGATCTTCCATCAACTACTTACAATATAAGTCATTTAACTAGAATTCTTATCAAGGGATGGAATAAAGAGAATAAGATTCTTCTATGGTTCATGGGTCAAGATACACTCTCTTATGCTTGCGTTCATCATTTTTGATTAGGGATTCGACCAAGATCATCACTTAATGCACATCATGGATAAGGTTTCAGTGAATGTTCTTATGATAATAGCCTGCATCTAGTTGCCTGAGTTACAAGATATTGGTCAAGATATGAGACATGAATTCAAGGATACTTTCTCCAATCAACCATTGCTTGAGATACAAGGATTCGAGAACAATTGCTTATGGTACAAGTTATGCTTTTTAACTTCACGCAAGAGGTTAAATTCAAGTTTGGTAACTAATGTTCATTTGAGTTGGGCGCGACATACAAGTTTGTTTTGAGTAAAACTTCTTATGAAACCATGAGATGATGGAACTCTTTAATTTTGAAAGTCTCATCAAGCTCCACCAAACTACACTCATTGACTTTATTCAAGTTTCAAGTAAATAAAATTCAAACTTCATGCTCATTATAAGATTCACTCAATTCCATTCAAGCTTATTACAAAAGATTTCATACAAGGATTTCAAGGCATGTAAACATTAAACAAGGTTCATCAAACACCATTCATAATTCAAGAAAATCATATCCAATTTAATTCAATTTTATTAAAAGAAAACCAAGTACATTAAATGAACATTACAAACTATGTTATAACATGTTTAGCCTAAATTACTAGGACCTAAAAATCCATGTTGCCAAGTTGATCTATGCCCAAAACTGCGACCTTGCACTAGTTGCAGTCCAGCCTAGCTACAAACCACCAATACAGTCCAAAAATTCGGCCCTACTGCTATGAGTACCCAAACCTGCACCTGCTGTCCAAAGACCTACTACAAAACTGTCAAAACTGTCTACAAAATCGAGCTGCTATCCAAAACTGTCAAGATAACTTTCTCATCACATTATGCTCTGTAAATAATGCCTAAAACAGACTGCCGACCCTTGCAATACTGTCCAAAATCGGCTGTAACAATAAACTAGGAAAGAAACAAAGTTTTGTACCAATTTAAGCCTGTTGTATGCTACACCAACTTGCATCAAAATAACCAGAAAATGAACCTGCATCAAGAAAGAAAAGATACAGATGCCAAAAACAGATTTCTCAGACCTCCTCCATAAAAAAAACAACAGGAAAATCACCAAAATATCAATTTGCAGAAAAACCCAAAAGGTTGAAATAGAACATACCTCTTTGATCTCAGGATCAGGCTATTTAACATGGCCTCTCTTCATTTGTTAGACAAGGATTAACACCACAAAAATCACTCAAAAATCTCAACTCATAGTAACTCCTCAAAATCCTTTTCTGAACTTCATAATTCCCTCGAAATGGTGACACTCACCACCAGCTCAAACCTTCATTCCATACAACATTCAACTTCATTCATCACCTCAGAAGCTCCTCCAACCCGTCATGTTAAACTGAACCTGAACCATACAAACTTACTGAAACTAAACAATCATACACCATAGCCACTGCGAACCTACAGGTTTGGATTGCACTGAAAAACAAGCTCCAATCATACCTGTAAACTTGCACCAACATTGGTGCAATATCTCGACAACACTACATCACATTCAATCTAGAAGGGAAGAGGAGATCGAAAATACAAAACAGAAGATTCTCACACCATGCCTAGAAGATTAAAGTCTCATCGGAGAAACTCCAATTCGTTACATTTTCTGAATCTCCATTCATATTCTATTGTGACCTTCAATCTGGAGTTATATTTGTTCCTTTACTTTAAGTTTGTTGTTGTTGTTATTGTTGTACCGCAAGCTGAGAGGGCAGAGTTGTTGGTTGTTGTGATTTATATCTTGAGATTTTGTTGTCGTCGAGAAACAGAGTTGAAAGAGAGTGTTTCCACCGTGAAACCTTGAGATGAGAAACAAGTTTAGTTTTTGGTTGCAGAATCGGGTGAGATTGTTGAGAAATCGAGAGAGTGAGCCAGAGTTTTGCTGTTGTCATTTTGGATTGGGGTACAGTTTAGAAGGTGTTTTGTTATTGTTGTGGTATCAAAGAGTGAATTGGAGGGAATATACTGAAAGAGATGAAGGAATAGAGATTTATAGAGGAATTATTTTGAGAGGATTCATTTTTTTCCTTGTTGTGGCCGTTTCAGCGCTTAACATTTCCCTCTAGGTTTATACAACCCATTTTGGTTTGAGAGTGAGTTGGGTCTGGACCCGGCCCAACAAAATTATTATTTTTATTTGTTTGGTCATTTGTTTTATAGCATTTGGGCTTCAACTCAACCAATTTTCCAAGCCCACCTGTATTTCTAACTTCACCCCATCATTTTGTTTGACACCCTTTTTTATAATTAAATTAGCCTTATTTATTAATTTAGTTTGGTTAGTAAAAGTTAATTAGATAATTAATTATGTCTAGCTATTATATAAGTTTTGTTATTTAGATTAGTTTAAGAATTAATTTAGTGATTTTAGAATTATTTTTGGTTAGTTTAGAATTATTTTGATAAACATAGATTTTTTATTTAGATTAGATTTTAAATTCAAGTTTTTCTTAACTAAATGATTTCTTATTTTTCTTAGTTTTAAAAATTTGTTTAAAGAATTTTGTGAATAAATCAATTTTGTTAGTTAACATTTTATTCTATTTTTAATATTTGTTTAGTTGATTTCTTCTAACTATTTTATTTTCTTCATGATAAACAAAATTTCTAAAAAAAAATAATAGAATAGGTTTTTATTTTCTTTTCAAATTTTCTCACAAACAAAATTACCATAAATTTTGTTTAGAATTTTAATTCTTAAATCTTCGTTCCTAACTTTTATTTGATTTAATTTCCTTACTTGATAAAATCACAAAACAATTTCCCTTTTCTTTTTTATTTTCACGGAGTTTACTATTTTCGCATTTTTTCGATTATTGTAACTACTTATGGTTTGTAATAGTTTAATTAGGCTTTTACTTTTCCCCTGATTTTTCGGTTTTGTACCCCCTTTCCCGTAGCTTTGTAATAGCGTAGGACCCTTTTATTTTTGTCTTTACCGCTTTTACTTATTACTGTATAGTAATTATGCATGTATGGCAAGATTTAAAATCGACTGCTAGATAACCTTAATCAAGACAAATTAACTGAAAACAAAGCACTTTTCACACTTGCACCTCTATGGTAACCTCACTTGTTGCCTTCGAAAACTAGTCATCCCTAGAACGTGGGATTCTTTAGCAAAAACTATCAGTTAAAAGATAGTAGTCCCTCGATGACCCTTCGATACTGCCTCGATAAACAACATTAATCTCTTATGATGAAATTGCTAAAGCACCCCTACAAGTTTCCTTTATGAATGTACAATGACCCGCGCCTGTCCCTCAAACATCCAACGGTAGGGCTTCCTACTAACTAATGGTAGGGTAGCACTATGTAAAGGAGGATGAAAAGAAAAAAAACTTTTTGAGTAGGTAGATCGCTCGTAATCGCTTGCTCATAAACTAAAACAATTTCCATACCTCACACTTTCAAAACAACTACTTTCAAAATGCTTTATAAACACTCTTGAGGAATGATACAAGGGTTATTATAAAGCATATTACCTTACATTGGCATCTTCAAAACACTTTTCACAAAACAACACTTTTCCGATAAATATTTTCAAAATAAACATTTTGTATACATTCTCAACGATACGAGAATCATTACAAAATTGCCGCACTTAGGCATTTTCAAAATATTTTCAAACACACAAAGCATTTTTCAAAAGTGAGCTAGCGATTTAGAGCCCGTAGACAACTACGGGTGAAAAGGGTGCTAACACCATCCCTTTTCATAACCTACCCGCCTTACTCATAAAATTCTCAAATGTCTTTCCTGTTCTTTTCACCCTTTCCTTTATTGGATAAAAGAAAAGTCGATGGCGACTCTTGCTATCCGCAACATTTGCGATAAAAAGAAAAACCAAAAGTCAGTTCTCCCACTGTATTATAGAATTGGAGACTCTGCTGGGGAGAACTAAAAGTAGGGTTACCTTTAGAGCTAGCTTACCTTTATTGCTTTACTTGTTTGCCTTGTATGCTTTGTATTTCGGGATATGCTTGGGTTTATTTCTTGTATAGATCCTATACTAGGATATGGGGACATTTTAGGTAAGTAGCAATAGATTGTAAATATTGTATGGCGTATATTGATACAGTTGAAGCAATGCCTACATTATTGTGACACATTGGTTGGTGTCGATGTCCCTTGAGTTAAGTCAAGGAGAATGTTGGGCAGCCACGTGGTGTCATAAAGCACTAACTGACCGTAGAACCTTAGTTAACATAACTTAGTCATTAGAAAAAAGTGAGATAGCCGACTTTGGTGCAGGCTGAAGTTGGTTGATACTCGATACTACACTCATTAAGATCAGAATCTCGAGATATTTTGGTCGCAAATCAAATGCTTGTGCTGAAACAATGCCTGGGAGAAAGATAAGTGATATTGAGGCTCCTAGAACCCGTTTACTTCTTTTAGGACAGGTTAAGCCAACTAAAAGTTCAAGAGGGTACTTATCTATAAAACTCCATGCAAGCTTAAACCTAAGGCCTTGTGTGTTTTGTTTGTGTATGATTAATTGTTCGAACCTGACATCATAACATCAAACATCATACCATATCATGTTCATTAACCATTTCAAGGACCAAGGGATTTATCTTTGTTCTTTGTTGTAGGTTGTGGCCTCCGCATGTAGAAACACTATCTGGATCAAGGGTTCCCGAAAGTTCTTCATTTATCAAAATGCATGGTCGACTACTTAGTCTGGTTACCCCAGGTTTTGACGAAGACATGATGAGTGTTCTATTCTAGTTCTTTGACCCTGCACATCACTGCTTCACCTTTCCAGATTATCAGTTAGTACCCTCGATGGAGGAGTTCTCTCAGTTAATGGAGTACCCATTCTTGATCAGACACCCTTCGTAGGTTTAGAGAGTGCTCCAAAACATGAAGATATTGCAACTACCTTACATCTGAAGCAGTTTGATATTGTATCTAATGGGAAACAAGAAGTGGAGTCAAGGGTTTTCTTGCTAAATTTATGTTAGAGAAGACTCGGTTGTTTCTAGATGCTATGAGTTTTCAGGCGTTCGAAGAAATATTGGCCTTGTTGATCTATGGTTTGGTACTATTCCTAATCCAGCCCAACTCATATATGTGAATGTCATCAAAATATTTCTCACTCATAACCCTGTGCCTACTTTTCTTGGAGATATTTTGCATTCTCTTCACACTCGTACTATGAGGAAACAAGGGACTCTTATGTGTTGCATTCCTTTACTATCCAGGTGGTTTATTTCACACCTTCCCCGATCAGTGATGAAGAATGAACAAGGTTTGAGATGGTCTCAAAGGATGATGTTGCTCTCTTATTCAGATATCTATTGGTGCTCCCGATCCCAAGAGGATATTACTATCATTGACCGTTGTGGGTAATTCCTTAATGTTCCATTCCTTGGCATTATAGGAGGTATTACCTACAACCCTTCTCTGGCTCTACGTCAATTTGGTTATGCTCGAAGAGATGCTTCTCATGACACACTTATCCAGGGTATTATGTTCGATTACAAAAATGATCCTCAAGGTTATCGTTGAAGGTTCATACATGATTGGGGCATGGTAAGCAAGATTGATAGTAAGGCTTTAGGATAGAAAAACTCCATCCCTCTGGAGACCTATCTCAAATGGGTACAAGCTCGCACTCAAAACCTCATAATGCCATATCCAGTTGCCCTACCGATGATCATGGAGCCTGTTGTTGAAGGAGACGTTTCTCGCACCATCCTCCATCCAGACTTGCCCACTGGCCTTGAAGAATTGCAGAAGTCCTGGATTCAACTCAAGGAAGAACGAGACACCTTTGAGACTTAATTCTATACAAGTGAAAAGAAAGTGTTGAAGCTCATAAAGCAACTTCACGAGGAGCAGAGTCTTAATGCATACATCTACACGAAGAGGAGGCGTCCATGGGAAACTTAGAGTTTTAGGAGTTTTCAATTTATTTCTTTATAGTACTCACCTAAACTTATTAATAAAAATATTTGTTTCTGTTTCCTCTTGGTTAGCAAACTTAAATATCTTAAGGTCCTTGAAAACATTGCATTTACATATCATGCATCATTACATAACAGGTTTTTCATACAGGTTTTCTCATCTACTTACTGTTTATTTCAGTATAAGATGGCCCTCGAACAAACCGTTAAGGAACTCCAAGCTCATTATGTACAATTTCAAGAGACTCTTATGAATCTGGCACAGGGACAAAAAGATCTGATGGCGCTTGTCACCAAGGAAAAAGAAGACTAAAAAGTCGGTTGTTATCCTCAAAATGGGGAGAAGATTTAAAGGTCCTACTTAACAGGTTCAAGTGGATGATATTTCCTCTGAGGAAGACGACAACCAAGAAGAGGATGGTAGAAGCATAAAGCCTGAAGGAAGGAATAACCAGAGTTCTGAGAATATTCATGAGGATTAAGACTACTCCGACGAACATTACCCTCCTGTAAGTAACAAGTACAAGCAGTTGGATGACCGTCTCAAAGTTATGGAAACACAGAAATTGCCTGGATTGGATTTTGGAGAACTAGGTCTGATCCCGAGGGTGGTCATCCCTTAAAAATTCAAGGTTTCTATCTTTGCTAAATATGACGGGGTCTCTTGTCCCAAACTTCATATGAGGTTGTATGTTCGAAAAATCTAACCTCATACCGCTGACAAGAAATTATGGGTCCATTTATTTCAAGAAAGTTTGTCCGACACTTAACTTGAATGGTTCTATCAGCTGGAAGGAACCAACATTCACACGTGGGAAGGCTTGGCTGCTGCTTTTTACAAGCAGTATCAATATAATGCTTACCTTGCACCGACTCGTGTACAATTTCAAAACATGTCCATGGGCTCGAATGGAGGGTTTAAGGAGTATGTACAAAAATGGAGGGATTTAGCTGGAAGGGTGCAACCTCTCTTGTCTGACCGGGAATTGGTTGATATGTTCATGGGAACTTTAACAAGCCCATTCTTTAATCTGCTAATTGGGAGTTCTTCAGTTGGTTTTACTGAGCTGATATTGACAGGAGAAAAAGTTGAAAGTGGTATTAAGAGTGGGAAGATTCCAATGTCTACGTCTTCTAATGCTGTGAAGAAGTCATTCAGCGGTGAAAAAGAAACCAATGTCTTCTATGGACAGAAGAGTCGTAGTAAAAATGATCTTCATTGGTATGTGAGAGTGGTGTTGATCTCTAATCTAGTGCATGTTCAACAACAACAACAGGGTAATCAGCATAGGTCAGACGCCTCGAGAAGGAAGTTCACCAGGATTACTATGCCATTGTCTCAGGCATTACAACATCTGTTGAAAGCAAAATTGATAACACTGCGGGATCCTCCTCCTAATCCCAACACATCCTCTCTCCTAAGTACAACCCGAATGCAAAGTGTGCCTATCATTATAATATCCTGGGCACGACACCAACAACTACTGGGCCCTGAAAAACAAAATTCAGGACATGATTGATAACAAGGAAATTAAGTTCGATCCTCCGGAGACTCAAAACGTGTTTATTGCACTTATACCAAAGCATGACAAAGGCGTAAGTGCTATTGAAGATGCTCTGTATGTTACCATTGTAGGTGATGTTATTACTCCGCTCTTAATAATAAAAAAGAGTCTGTTACAGGCCAGTTTATTTCCGGTCTATGTTAAAGAATGTTATTTTCGTGCAGTCCAACCCAATGGCTGGAAATTACTAAAGGAAGGCGTTCAGCGTCTGATGGATGAACACATAATTTTGATCGAAAAAATTTAGTACACTGAGAATTTATGCCAAGATTTGTCTGTTGTATCTGATACTCCTACCAGGATCACTTCCAAAGGTCCTATAAGGATTACCACCAATCCAAAAGCTACTCCCTTAATTATTACAACACCTGGGCCCATCCCATATTCCTCAGAAAAGGCTATTCCATGGAACTATGAATCCGACGTCTACTACCATGGCGTCAAACAAGAATTGTCTGATGAAGATACTGAATATATTGATCCTAATGTTGACAATATTGCATGGACCAACAAAGTTACTAGAAGCAGAAGAATTTTCTCCTCGAAAATCTCTCAGAAAAATGTTGTTACACCTGTTCAAGTCACAGTTACCAAGTCAACTACCGAAGCTCGGGGTAAAGACCCAATGTTAGAGCCTGCCCAGATGGAAGTACCTAAAGAAACCACAGTCAAGGACACCTCTGGACAAGAGGTAGAAGAGGTTTTCAAGATCATTCGCAAAAGTGACTATAAAATTATTGAACAACTAGGGAAGACCCCGTCCAAAATCTCCATGTTATCTTTATTGCCATTTTCTGAAGCCCATGCACAGGCTTTAGTAAAATTCTTGAAGACTGCTCACGTATTGCAAGAGATTTCGGCTGATCAATTTGGAAGTTATGTGGCTAGTTTAACAACTGATAATGGATTAGGCTTCTCCGATGTTGACCTGACTCCGTAGGGGAGAAATCATAATAGGGCCATGTATGTCTCCATTGAATGCAGGGGCACTACGTTGGCTCGTGTGTTAGTTGATACCGACTCTTCTCTGAATGTTCTACCAAAGGGCGCTCTTGACAGATTAGATTGTGAAGGGGTTGTGCTGAAACCCAGTGACATTATAGTTCAAGCCTTTGATGGGTCAAAAAGAATGGTACATGGAAAAGTGGATCTTCCTATCAAAATAGATTCACAGATCTTTAAATCCACCTTTTATGTAATGGGCATCCGGCCAGCTTTTTCTTGTCTTTTGGGACTCCCCTAGATCCATAGGGAAGACACTATTACCTCCACCTTACACCAGAAATTAAATTATTATGTGAAAGGGAAGATTGTTACTGTGTGCGGAGAAGAGGAGTACATGGTCAGCCACCTAAATTCATTCCGGTACATGGAGATGGACGGGGAATTCATCGAGACTCCCTGCCAAACTTTTGAAGTAATTTCCCCTACTATTATTAAAGATGTTTCTTCCATTCCAAAGTCTACCAGGGTTCCACACAAGATGGCTTCCTTGAAAGATGCCAAAGCTACTATAGAAGAAGATGGTTATACTATTTAGGGTCAACTTCTTGATATCCTCTATAAATTTGATAAGTTTGGTTTGGGCTTTACTATAGAAGGACAAAGAGCTGTTCACCATGCTCATGCTGGAAGACCTTCATTCCGTATCAACAATAACAGAGTCAAAACTCTAGAAGACATTGATAGTGATTGTGACTTCGATAGTTGGATATTCCCTACCATTGGCAACATACTCAACAATTGGAAAGTGAAAGACATTATCCCTATCTCCTTTAGTCAGGATTGATAGTTATTTATGTTTTATTACTTTAAGAAGTTTGGTTATGTAATTTCTTATAAAAATAATGAATTTAAACCTTGTGTCTTGCCCGAGGCACAATGGTTCATTTGTTAAAGGTTGTCATTTCATAAGTCATATTTTCATTTAATAAAAACATTGGATGTTTAGAATTCAAATTTTGTGCTCTCTGTCTTTCTTTTACTTTATTACACTTTCTAATAGCTATGTGTTCTTACACACACCCACAAACTACATTGCAGATCTACATCCACTCTGGATCTCGTTGATAACGATTCTACTATTGTCGCTTATGACTTTAAAAATCCGATCTATCAAGCCGAGGACGAAGGTGAGAAAAATTGTGAAATACCCGGAGAACTCGCTAGACTCTTAATACAAGAAGAAAGGGTTATCAAACCACATGAAGAGTCGATCAAAGTGGTAAACTTGGGTTCTGAGACAGACAAAAAAGAGGTCAAGATAGGCACCAACTTAGAGGGAAGTGTCAAGAACAGATTGATTCAGATGTTGCACGACTATGTTGAGATATTTTCTTGGTCATACGAAGACATGCCAGGGCTCGATACTTACATTGTGGTTCACCGTCTGCCGATGAAAGATAATTGTTCTTCGATTAAACAGAAAGTTCGTCGTATACGTCCTGAGATATCAGAGAAAATCAAGGCTGAGGTTATGAAATAATTCAACGCAAGTTTCTTAGCAGTGACATCATATCCTTAATGGGTTGCAAATGTTGTTCTAGTACCAAAGAAAGACGAAAAGGTGCATATGTGTGTAGACTACAGGGATCTGAACAGGGCAAGCTCCAAAGATGACTTCCCACTTCCACATATTGATGTCTTGGTCGACAATATTGCTCAACATAAGGTATTCTCTTTCATGGATGGTTTCTCAGGGTATAATGAGATCAAGATGGCGCCTAGAGACATGGAGAAAACAACTTTTGTCACACAGTGGGGCACTTTCTGCTATAAGGTTATTCCATTTGGGATGAAGAATGCCGATGCAACTTATCAGCGTGCCATGGTAGCTTTATTCCATGACATGATTCATCACGAGATAGAAGTTTATGTTGATGATATGATAGCCAAATCACAGACTAAAGAAGAACATATTGATCATCTGCATAAATTATTTGAAATATTGAAGAAATACAAGCTGAGGTTGAATCTAAACAAATGCACCTTTGGGGTGAGACCTGGAAAATTCCTAGGTTTCGTCGTCAATGGTAAAGGTATTAAAATTTATCCTGCAAAAATTAAAGCTATTCAAGAAATGCCGGCTCCCCATAATGAGAAGGAATTCAGAGGTTTCTTATGACGACTGAATTACATTGCCCGATTTATTTCTCATTTGACTGCTACCTATGAGCCAATCTTCAAGCTGCTGAAGAAATATCAAGTAGTAAAGTGGAATAACGATTGTGAAGTAGCCTTTGATAAAATCAAGGAGTACTTACAAGAACCTCTGATTCTGATGCCACCAGTTGAAGGAAGACCTCTAATCATGCACCTAATAGTGCTAGTGAATTCAATGAGGTGTGTACTGGGGCAGCATGACGAGTCTGGTCAAAAATAGCATGCAATATACTACCTTAGCAAATAGTTTACCGACTGTGAAACAAGATATTCACTGCTCGATAAAACTTGTTCCGCTTTTTGCACAGGTCTACTCACCGACTAAGATAGTATGTGTTGACTCATACTACTCTATTGATCTCTAAAATGGATCCCATCAAATACATATTTGAGAAGTCATCTCTCTCCGGAAGAATAGCCCGATGGAAAATGGTCCTAACAGAATATGACATTCAATACACCACTCAAAAGGAAATCAAAGGAAGTGTACTGGAAGATCATCTGGCTTATCAAGCTGTAGACGACTATCAGTCTATGAACTTCGAATTCCTAGACGAGACCATCATACTAGTTACAAATTATGAAGAACCTGGACCATATGAAGGATCCGAGTCAGGATCCGATGGACCATGGTTTTCGACAGAGCTTCTAATGCCCTTGGAAATGGAATTGGTGTCGTAATTATCTCTCCTCAGGGTTTCCATACCCTCTATACTGCCAGACTTTGCTTTGACTGCACCAACAATATGGCTGAATATGAAGTGTGCATCATGGGCATTAAGGATGCTATTGACCCGAGAATCAAGTTCTTGAGCGTATATGGGGATTCAGTCCTAGTAATCAGTTAGGTTAAGGGAGAATGAGATACGAAGCATCTAAATCTTATCCCTTACCAAGAACATGTGCTAACCTTAATTCCGTATTTCGAAGAGATTACTTTTGAGCATATACCAAGAGAAGAGAATGAGTTGGCAGATGCATTAGCTACTGTTGTACCCAAAAATTTGCCCTCTCGTTTCTCAATATATTTCCTACAAATATCTTCAATGACTCATGTTTTCGCAAGTATCGACTAGCTCAAACAATCTCCTCAACACTGATGCCTCAAATTAGTGTTTGAGTTTGTACAAAGGCATTCAGATTTCTAATGTTTCAAATGACTTTCATGGATCATTATGGACCCTCAGGATTATCAAAAGGGCAAAATGGGCAAAATTAGGGTTTTGACTGGAAATGACCGAAATTTGATTTTTGACCTAATACCAGACTTATTGGTTAGAAGCATGATCTCAAGGATCCGAGCACATCATTTTGACCTAATTGCATATTTCAATTCATCTCCTGAGATCGGTGGATTGATAGACAAAATTCGGTCAACTGGTGGAAAAAGTCAACTGTACACTAACAAGTCAAACTTTAATTTTTTGACCAAAATTGAGTCCCAAAAATCATATTTCATCAAGACATCCAAAATATGAAATTTGATCATCAAAAATCAAGAGAGTCAAAAATCCAACTTTGCAAGACTTGGAAATTTTTCTAAGTATTTTCTATACTTATTAAATTCATTGCTTCATGACATCTTTTCACTACAATTCAAATAATTCAAGATGTTAAAAATAATTCAAGTTATTACAAAGTGGTATTATTGCAACATTATAAATTCTAAACTTTGTCTTGGTTGAACTTTTCCTTTTGACTCAAACCTTGCCACTATGTTATCCACAAAACTAAACTAGTGTCATGCTACAAACAATGTTGTCCAAACTACTGCTGAACAAAGCCCTATATACTGAAAAGCCCAAGCCTTCTATACTATCCACATAACAGTCCAAAACCATGTCAAAAACAGTCTGATGTATTGCTATGAAACAGCCCTGCACCAAGATGCCACAACACTCCAAAACTGCTACAAAACAACTCTGTTATGCTGCTCCTAATCCAGTCCAAGCCTACATTATCTCAGCCCCATATTTGCACATAATTATCACATAAGAGCTGAATTAAAAAGAAATGGAACAGTATACCCAAACAACTCAAATTGTTATTTGTTTCCCTCCCAAAATCCCAGCAAAACTCATCTACAAATAGACTGTTTTCACAACACACATGGGGTTGGCTTTTAGAGATAAAATAGAGAGTTTTTGAACAGAAAAAAACAACATTATTTGTAACCTTTGCTCATTCAAAAAACCAGATCTACTTTCCTTCAAAATAGAACCTCAATCCATTATTCTGTCTTACAAACTCTCCCATAAACCAAACACCTTATCACATAGAGATTGTTCAAACACAAGAACAGTTTCTATTGTGCCACTATATTCACCCTCCAAACATAAAAATAGTATTGTATAACTTGACTGAGTTAGTTTTATTCAACAGTTTGGAACAGCTTCCTGGAGATTCATTGGAGCCATCACAACATCTCTAAAAGTCTTCAAAGTTTAAACACCAAGTGCCGTCTCAAGGTAAGTATTCTTGACTTTGTATTTTTTCATACCTCATTAATGATTTATTTTTGAAGATAAAATGTAGTAATCATTTCCCCTTTGAGCTAACCATTTGCTTGCTGTTTATGTTTATTAATCATATGCTGTAAACTGACCTGTACAGAAAATCAAACAATATTAAGGCAAAAAACTGCAACATGAGTCGACACATACCTACATGGGTCGACTCATTCTAGTGAAAAAATAGGGTATGAGTCAACACATAGCCTTATGCATCGACTCATACTGTTATCCAGACCCCAAAACAGAAGGATGAAAGGTGCTTGAGTCGACACAAAATGCGTATGTGTCGAAACAAACAGGCGCATGAGTCGACACATCCTTTTATGCATCGACTCATACTAAGTTGGTTTGGTTTTACAGGAGGAAGGAAAGTTATGTGTCAATACATAGCAGCATGTGTCGACATATAATAGTTCAAAATGCAATTTTCCTTTATTTTACACGGTTTTTACATTGTCTTCATTGTTATTCGATATGGTTGTAATATTTAAGTTTCTACTTCATCCCCATTTGTAAATTGTACCCCCACTCCCATAATGATGTAATAGCTTAGGATTTTAATTTCTGCAATTTACCCCTTTTATAAAAATTGTTATTAATTAGGGAGTGTGTGGCAAGATAAAATCAACCGTTAGAAAACCCTAATCTCAAAGACAAAAATTCATGCAATCAAACACACTACTCACACGTGCACCTTTAGGGTAACCTCGCTTGTTGCCTCGGAAAATAGTCATGTCCCTCGAATATGGGTGTTTTAGCAAAGACCCTCGATAAAAAAAGATGGTAGTCCCTCGATGTCCCTCGATGCTGCCTTCGGTAAACGATCTAGTCCCTTACGAAAATTGCTAAGATGTCTCATAAGTTTCCTTCTATGACTATACGATTGACCCACACCCGTCCCTTCACATCCAATGATGGGAATTCTTACCAATCCATGGTAAGATAGCAATATCTAAAAGAGGAGGAAAAGAACAAAGACATTTTGAGTAGGTAGGAAGCTCGTAGTTTCTTGCTCACAAATCAAAACCATTTTCACACTTACACATTCAACACATCTTCAAAAACAAACATCTCTTTGAACTATTTTCAAAATCAACACTTTGTGTGCATTCTTATAGAGATGAGAATCATTACAAAGTTTGTTGAAACAAAGGCATTTTCAAAATACTTTCAAAACCCACCACAAACACATTTCAATCAAAGAAATTTCAAAAGTGATCTAGCAAGCAACTAAGAGCCCGAAGATAACTACGGATGAAAAGGGTGCCAACACCTTCCCTTTTAATAACCTACCCCCAAACTCAAGATAATATCTCAAAAGGTATTTCCTGTTATTTTCACCATTTCCTTTATTGGATAAAAGAAAATTCGGTGGCGACTCTTGCTATCCGCAATATTTTGCGATAAAATGAAAAAACACCCAAGTCAGTTCTCCTACCGTATCACAGAACTGGCGACTCTGCTGGAGACAATTACTTAAAAGTGGGGTTACCTTAGAGCTAGATCACCTTTAAATGCTTTCATTATTTGACTTTCTTGCTTTACATTATGATTCCTTGTTTGGGTTTGTATTGATCCTCTACCCGGATCGGGGAATATTATTAGGTAAGTAGCAATAGATCATGGAGACTATGCGAGGTATACCGAAATGGTTGAAGCGGTGGATACGTTAGTGTGATACATTTGTTGGTACCAGTAGCCCTTGAGTCTAGTTAAGGAGAATACGGGGCCGTTGTGTGGTGTCATGAAGCACTAACTGACCTTAGAACCTTTAATTGAACAACTTGGCCATTAGGAAGTAGTGAGATAGCCAGATTTGGTGCAGTTCGAAGTTGGTTGATACTCGATATTGTACTCCAAAATTTTCCCTCTCATTTTACTCAATACATACTCCTAGAGACCTTCAATTGGCCCATGTTTTCCCAAGAGTTGACCAGACAAACTCTCTCCTAAGGCAATGTGTCTCAAATTAGGGTTTCCATTTTCATCAAGATAGGTGGACTCCAAAGACCTCATATGCTCTCCATGGTCCTAATATATTCTCAAGACCCTCCATGTCAAGTTTCATGCCTTGCACAAGAAGTTTGCTCAGTCAACTGCTCAGATGCTTGAGAATCGACTGTATTAGGTCAAAAGTCAACTGTGACCCACATACAGTCAAACTTCAAGATTTTTGGTCAACATCCACATTTTGAAGTTACTTTCATCATTTGATCAAGGGTTGATCATGATTCCTCAAGGAATGCTCTAAATTCATCAAAACCTAAAAGTTGCTAAATTAGGGTTTCTTAGGAAAAGTCAACCAAACTTTGACTAAGCATAACTTCCACATACTTTATCATAAATTTTCCATCCAAATCTCATTTTAAAGAGGATGCAATTACCTACAACTCATCTTCATCATACAATTTCAAAATATGCCCCCACAAAAAGATATAAATTTCTACATTATGGGTCCTTTTGAAAAATCAACAAAAACACCTTTTGGGTCAAAGCTTCTTACATGAACATGGAAGACTCAATTGAGATGAGACCAAAAAGGTTTCTTAGGGGACATCCTAAGATTTCTAAAACCTCCAAGAACACCTCTCTAGGGTTAAAATTGGAGGAAATATGCCTTGTCAAAGTTGACCTTTTTTGCAAAATTGCCAAAAGTCAAATATGCTTAAAAATGCATTTTTGCCAAATGGGCCAAACTTTTTATGCTTGAACCTCACTTATAACATGGTCCACGACCCAAATATTCACCCACACATTATTTGCTTCATTTTTAAATTTATTTTGATTTTTTATTAATTAAAAATTGAATTAAATCAAATAATTGATGAATAATGGCAAAGATATGTTTTTATTTGATTTTTTGACAGGTTTGCAATCAAAATATGCTGAGATGTCAAGACCAAAAGGAATCAAGCATAATTGGTACAGGAAAGGGATGATTTGGCTCAAAATAGCATGTTTACATATGGCATGGAAATCAAATCAAATCTTCCATAATTGCAAAGATACAAGCCAATTTTATAACCCTAATTCGTTCTAACATATATATGGAACATGTACAAAGCATGAGACGAATGTTTTGCAGTCGTAGAAGAGAAATAACAAACTCAAAAAAGTTGACAAAAAATGTGACTCGGTTTTCACTCCATAGGGCCTTTCAGAGCAATTCAAGGCCAGCAATTGTATCCTGGAGCATCCCTGAAGCCAACTGGATCATTTGCAAGTCTTATCGCGCCCAGAAACACACACAATCACTCCCACGGTTTGCCTTATTTTTTGAAAACGATTACATCAATTCCTGCATTGTTAGCATATTTGATTGACATATTTGTGATCCTTATCATGTTTGCAAGCTGACTGAATAGTTTAATTGTATTTTTAAAGCCTATATCTGTACTTGCCATTGTTAGGGTTTCCACATATGTTTTGGGGCTTCTTGATACAGGAAAAATTAGGCCAAGAATTGGATACTGGGATGATCGTGGAATCAAGACCAATCGATCCCTGGCCTTCGAATTTATTTATCATGTATATTTTTTATGTTTGAAGCACGCAGGTTGTAGCAACGAACACGGTCTGTAGGTATAGATCATATACCTAAGACAACGGGCTGGAGGTAAAAGAAGGTGATTTGGCATCACCCTATTGGTTTATTTGAAAATAACGCGCGTGATTTTTGTTTCATCCTCCTAGAATTTGTTTTGATATATTGGGCATTATTCTTATTTCTTTAACAACTAACCAGCATAGCCCAGCTGGCAGAGGTGTGTTGTTGGTGAACACAAGGACCTGGGTTTGATCCCAAGTCCCAGTAAATTTGTTTTCAATTTTTCCACTTACAGATCATGTGTAGCTCCCATCCAGATGTCTACCATACATCACCAACATCCAGCCACTTGATCAGCCTAGCATGACATCTAACGCACTCCAGATGAGAGATCATGGTACACCATCAGAAGATCAGCACATGGGATTCAGCGCAAGGGTTGGGCTATCAGCCTTGGGCCCAAAATTAATTCAGATTTGCACCCCCTGGGACATTCAACACAGGCCCAGTTTGTTATTCTTTCCATTTTTTTTAATTTCTCTAATTATTTTCTTTAATTGTTTTTTTTAATTAACACCAAAATTATTTTTTCTAAAACTAAAAAAATCCCAAAATACAGAACTAAATATTATTTATTCAAATTAATATTTTTGAAAATAAATTAGGTTAATTAGTTTTATTTGAGTATTTGTTTTAATTAAAATTAAATAGAAATTAGGTTCTAAATTTGTAATTAAATTGTTTTTTTTCTCTCAAATAAAAACCACAAAAATACATAAAATCTTTTTTTACAAAATATTTTATTTTCTTGAATTATTTAATTTAGTTTAAATTAGGTTAATTTTAATTTCTTTTTATAATTAAAAATGATTAGAATTAGGGTTTTAACTGTACATAACCTAATTTAGTCTTTTCTCAAAAAATAATTGAAATATTTTTTCAATTAGATTTTTAGGGTTCTCACGCATTTTGTTGCCATCATTGATCGTTGTGGGGAATTCCCTAATGTCTCTCTCCTAGGCATTAGGGGAGGAATCACCTATAAACCTTGTTTGGCTTTGTGACAGTTTAGATATGCTAGGAGGGATGGCCCTCATGATGCACTTGTCCAAGGAATTGCATTCGACTACGAGAATTATGTCCAAGGTTATCATCAGAGATTCATACGAGCTTGGGGCATGGTTAACAAGGTTGATAGCAAGATGTTGGGGCATAAGAACTCTACTCTTTTAGAGCCTTATCTCAAGTGGGTGCGAGCTCGCACTCAAAGCTTTATGATGCCTTATGAAGCCATCCTACTATCGTACCCCAAATTTGTCCTACCTCGATGATTTTATTTTTCGAGATTAAAATAGAAGAAATATTTAATTAAAAATGGTATAATAGTATCTGATGGCCCATCTTTATCCAAGACTAGGGGTGTATTTTAAATTCAGGAAAGCGGGTCTTTCTAAATCAGAAAGACTCGTGTATCTGGGAACCCATTCGCGAAGCATGTTGGCCAATGGCCCATGTGATTCATAAATGGAAAGTTATTCAAATAACTATTAAAGCCAACTTAAGTTTGAGCAGTTATTAGTTGAAATTAAATTTATTAAAGCCATTTAGAGATTTTTTGCCAAAAAGGGGGGTATGAATTCAATAAGGAAGCCGATTAGGTTTTCATTGTTTCAAGAAGAAGGGGGTATGATTATAATTACGGGCCCATTAGAAGCATTAAGCTAGCCCAGTTGGTTATTTTAAGGAAAAATTGTTTCGTTTTAAAAGATTTTATATATATATATATATATATATATATATATATATATATATATATATATATATATATATATATATATATATATATATATATATATATATATATATATATATATATATATATATATATATATATATATATATATATATATATATATATATATATATATATATATATATATATATATATATCAATTTTCAATAAATATTTGTATTAATTTATTAAAAGATATTTTCAAAAAAATTAAATATTGGGTTGTAGAAAATTATCTGATTTTTATTTGTGATAAGTTTCTATTTTATTATTTTAGTTCATAATATTTATTGAAAGATCTTTGGGAAGAGAGTTATTGTGTTGAAAATTGGTGTTGAGTCAAAGAAAAGGAGAAAAGTCTGCTAGAAGGCCTTAGGCCCAATCCGTGCAAAAAAAAAGAGAAATGCTGATGTAAGAAAAATGTTGTTGTTTGCAGTATAAAAAAAAATATTATTAATTGCAGGCTGGATAAAACAGAACGCCTAAAGGCCCAAAAGCAAATAACAACTAATGTACTAATTAAACCATAATCACCGCGTTTTATATCACGAAACAAATACTGTAGAAATCAATAATAACAGAAAAAAACTAAATCAAATCTATAGAGTCCAAGCCCAAAAAATTACAGCAAACTACAAATAGACTGCAATTACAAAAATGCAAAATCAAATCCAATCTCTATTACAAATCAATCCCAATATTACACTAAAACATAATCAATTACAAAAATTTTCTAAATAAATTTACAAATCAAAATCTAATCCTTAATTCTTTCTATCTCCTAAATTCATGCTAACTGTAATTACAAATTTACAGAAACCCTAAATCTAAAAGCTTATAAATACAGAAAAAACATGAATACAAAGGGAGGAATTGAAACCGAGAGGAATGAATCACGAGAAAAGAACTTTGAAGAATAAGAGAATCTGAAGAACGAAAGGCGGACAAGAGAAGTTGAAGGCAACAGGGGAAACACCAAGTTACCGTGTTGAAGATAGAGGAAGAAGTAATTGGGGTTCCAATATCTAGAACCCTAATTGTACTTCCTCCGCCAAAGACACTATCGAAGCTTCACTGCTACCAGCTTTACTGACCTGCAAAGAGAAAACGAGAGACAAAGATTAATAAACAAGAGACGAGACGAACCAGACGATAATGATTAGATGTAAATTGTACTTAGCTTTGTGGCTTCCATTTGTTTGTTGTCTCAATTTGGGGTATTTGGCTTCGAGGTCGCGCTCGGAGAAGTTGAGTCACCGCGGTGTAGTAGTATGGAAAATTAGTGTTGGAGATTTGGGGAAGAAGGGTTTTGGTGGATAAGGAAAGGGTTAAGAGAGAGAGACGTGGATGTGTGCTGTAATAAAAAACAAGTGTAAATCGAAATATTAAACATTGCTTTATTTGGTGCAATCCCATACGCGTTGGCTCATAATAACAATTGTGCCCCTCTTGAATTTATCCGCTAGATCAAGATCGGACGACCGTAAGGCCAAGTCCCACGCTAAGCCCATGCACCCTTGCAGCACGTAATCAATCTAGACGCCTCTCAACTTTGTATTGGGCCAAGCCCAGCTACTCTTCGCACCCCCTTTCTGTATTTTTACTAAACCATAAAACAAAACGCACCCCCCTATCCAGCCTGTACAATGGGACTAACCCAAACTACTTTCAGCACCCCTCTCTTTTTACTTGTTAGCTAGAAATAACACCCCCTTTGTTTATCTACTATTTTCTATATTTTTTTTTATAATTCTAATTTTTCTATTCTATTTTCTTTTCTATTATTTAATAATAATTATTATAATTAATTTTTATGCTTTACTATTTATTTATATGAAATTATTATTTATATTATCATAAATAAATTATTTTTTATTTAAAACTCATGAATATTATTTTATTATATTATTTGCATTAAATATTTTTAATCATGCATTAACAAGAGTTTTTTTTGTAGTTAATACAATTAAAAAACACGCAACAAACTATTTTTCGCAATCAACTAAGCTAATTGTTGTACCCCAAAATTTTCCCTCTCACTTATCAAGAATTTTCTCACAAAATCTCCTTGGGCTCAAGATTGCACTAGGGTTTGATCAGCTTAAGACACCTCCTTGTGCACTGATGACCAAAATTAGGGTTTGAGTTTGCACAAAGATTTTTGAACTTTCTATGCCCCATATTACTTTCATAGATCATTATGGACCCCCAAGATTACTCATGTCAAATTTCAAGTCTTGGATCACACTTTTGCTTAGTCAATTGAGCGTTGACCTAAAAATCAGTTGTATTGGGGAAAAAGTCAACCATCGCCAATTTACAGTCAAACTTCATAATTCTTGATCCACATCAACATTTTAGACTCATATGTATCATTTGATCAACTTTGGACCATAACTCCTTAAGAAATTTGATCAAATCTCCAAAAGGGCAAAATGGTCAAAATTAGGGTTTTGACTCGGAAAGGGCAATTTCTGATTTTTGGCCTAGGAAATGATCAATTGGTTTAAGGTATGATCTCAAGAATCCAATTGCATCATTTTGACCTAATAACATGGTTCAAAACATTGCAAGTCCATTGGATTGACAGATGAATTTTGCAGTCAACTGATCAAAAGTCAACTGTATATTGAAAAGTCAAACTTTGACTTTTTAGTCAAATTCAAGTGCCAAAGATCATAATTCATCTAAACATTTCAAAATATGAAACTTATTCATCAAGAAATCAAAATGTCAAGATTTCATTTTGAAAAGTCAAAATTTCTAAACTTAGAAATTTTTCTAAGTGTTGGAAATTTCATGTTTTTTCATGACTTTGAGCAAAATTTTCACCATGATGCAAGATGATTCAAGAGAAACTTCCAACATGAAAGTTGTAGATCTCCATTAAATCTACAACTTTTCTTCACATAACTTCTTCCAAAAGTGCTTGGATCTCAAGTTATAATTTTAAGAACATAGGGTCATGAAACTAAACACTTAGTGAAATTTTGCCCTAATTTGGTCAGGATTTTGACCCAACTTCGTGGTACTTTTTCATATAGTTCCAATGGGAATCTTCAAAATAAATTAAAATATGAGTTGTATAGAACATTGCAATCTTTCTAAAATGTCCAAGAACTCATTGTGATCATTTTTGAGTAGGGAGAATCGAAGAGATGAAGTTAGGGTTTTATCACTTGATTTACAAGTCATTTTTGATGAACACATGAACCAAATCCATGATAGGATGCATAATATTTGATTTGAAGGCCTCAAACTTATTTGTCACTCCATAATTAATTGTTTACACAACTGTTAGGGCTTTGATCCAAGCAATTGAGCTATTATCCAAGTTGCATTTCTATTAATGGCACAAAGTTAACATTGCCATTCTTGTAAAGCAAGATTTTTGCATAAAGTCCATTCTTGAGCCTCTAAATTGTTCCCTCTGATCACAATCCATCCCCAAAGTTATAAGAAATCTTGTTTAAAGCATAACCACTCTATCTTAGCAAATACACAAGGCTTTGAAACTTGAATTTCTCAAAAATCACATGTTATGCATAAACTTGTGATTTTGAATTCTAATAAACAAGAGCAATCCAAACTTGTTACTTATAAGTAGAGTCACTATTTATGAGCTAAAGTATGAGCTAAAACACCTTTAAACACACCAAAACTCTCTCAAATCAGAAATTGCCCCAAAACTCCATTATTGCACAGTTTCTTACCTTGAACATCAAACTCACATTTCCCTCGTGCGTTTCTTGGCCTTTTAGTTTCTAAAGCTTCCTTACATCAAGTTTTACCTATACATGTCCCTATTTCATTACTGTAACATAATTTACCATATCCTCCATAACCAAAAATAGAGCATTACACATTGACTTCTCCAAGTCATTTCAGCCACTCTAAACTCAAGCAAACCATTGCATTAGCTTCCTAGGACCTCAAGAAAGCTAACTTGATCATCACCATCACTTGAAACAAGCTCAAAATCAAAACACAATTTCCAGTTTTGAGGTAAGTTTTCTCAACTTGGAACTCTTCATACATGCATCATCAATAGTTTATTTGTGAACAAAATATGTAGATATCATTGCCTCGAAGCTAACCATGTCCATAGTTTTCATTAATTTTGTTTGAGCTTAGAGAATTTTGAAACTGAAATTTTTGAGATTTTTAGGGTTCAGATTAGGGCCATTAAAATTCATGCTTATCTTTGATCTATAGTTTTAATGCTTTACATTTCTGAAACCGTGAGAAAATTTGCTACAAGATTCATGTTTACAGTTTTCATTTTTGATGAGAAACGAGCAAGTTACAATTGGTCTGGCTGGAGGTTGAAGATGAAGTATTTAGGGCGCGTTTTGCCTTACATATTTATTGTTTTGCTTATATTAACAGATGTATAGCCACCCCAGTGGTAGAAGCGCGCGCCTGTAACCTATGGGACCTGGCTTCGAGCCCCAGTGGTACCCTTTTGCATTTTTTCATGTTTTACAATTATGACTTTTTTTGTTTGCAGGGCGCTGGGCCTCTTTGGGCCTGGCTTATTTTTTATTTTTGCTAGCTAACCCCCTGTTTCCTTTATACGCCCCTGGCCCAATTTATTTTATTTCCTTTTTTTATTATTTCATTTATTTTCATAAATATTTTTCTAAATATTAAAAATCATAAAAAAAATACAAAAAAAGATAGATTTATATTTTGGCTTATTTTATTTTATTTTTCTCACAAAATATTTTTATTTAACTATACATTATTTATTTTTATTAACTAATCTTGTAAATTAAATTAAAACTTGGTTAATATTTATTTTCGCTTTACATCCATTAAAATATATTATTTTCATATAAAAAGGGCCAAAAATATTTTATAATGCTATGAATATTTTCAAGACAAAAATATCAAAAAATACTTTTCTAAAACTTATTTTCTTTTGATTAATTAATAGAACTAGGGTTTTATTTAAAATATTTTCTTAATAAAATTAAAAATTAATTAATTATTTTCTTTAATTAATTAGGTTAAAACAAATTCCCTTTTCTCTAAAAAAATCAAACAAATATTCATTTTTATTCACCTTCACATTATTGCATACTTATTCATTTTGTACATCACTTATTTTAATTCCTTGTACATTAATACCCATTCAATTTGGTTGTAATAGATTAATTAGGTTCATATTCTTGCAATCCATATTCAATTTGTACACCCCTTCCCACAAATGTTGTAATAGCATAGTAACTTTAAAATTCCGCAATTTATTGCTTTTATATACAAATGCTAGTAATTAGGGTTTGTATGGGAAGACTAAAACCAATATTTAGAAAACCCTAATTCAAGACAAAAATAAGCATGAAAATAATACACTTGCACACAAGCACCCCTAGGGTTATTCAGCTTGGTTGCCTTATATAAAATGACCATATTACGCATATAAGGTATCTTAGCAAAAATAAGCAAACACAAGATCATAGTCCCTCGATGACGCTATCTAAATTTCCTTTCAAATGATCTTAGTCCCTAAAAAAGAATACTAAGATACCTTGCAACATTTCTAATCATGGTTATACGATGAACCACACCCGTCCCTTTTATATCCAAAGATAGGGTTGCTTACTAAATCAATGGTAAGACAACAATGTCAAAGTAAAAGAAAAATGAACAAGAAAGACTTTTGAGTAGGTAGAATGCTCCTAATTACTTGCTCAATTTCAAACAAACATCCTTGCTATTTTCAAAAACCAACACTTACACTTTCAAACATCTTACAAATTTGAAAACATTTTCAAAAGATCAACATCTTTGTATACATTCTTACAAACAAGAATCATTACAAAGATTGCCTAAACAATTGCCTCTTTACAAAATACTTTCAAAAACCACACAAAGCACAATTTCAAACAAAAGAAAGTGATCTAGAAAGTAATTAAGAGCCCATGGAAAACCATGGATGAAAAGGGTGCTAATACCTTCCATTTTCATAATCTACCCCCCGAACTCAAGAAAAAATCTCAAAGGTCTTTCCTATGCTTTTTCACCTTTCCTTTTGAATAAAAGAAAAGTAGGTGGCGACTCTTGCTAACTGCAACATTTGCGATCAAATGCAAAACCTTCAAGTCAGTTCTCCCACCGTATCACACTAATCAACTTTTTTTTTTGCAAAAGGGTTTCAAATAGATTTTGACTTACCACGCATTTAGTCAAAATCTCTGCAATCACTATTCACGGCCAAAATGCGAGGTGGTTCAAAATATGTTTGCAACCCCTAAAAAACACCAACCCCATACGAACTACGAATTGGCACTCTGATTCCTCATAAGAGGATACGTAGGCATACGATCAAAAATCATAGCGAGTTCCCCTATAAAAAATTTAAACCCTTCCCCTATTAAAAATTAAAACCCTTTCCCCTAATAAAATTTAAACCCTGTTTCCCCAACTCAAACCTAAAACCTAGTATCCTTGTGAACAAGGTAGGTGAAAGGTGCCTAACACCTTCCTTTCGTCTAAAGAAGTCCGAAACCTAGAATCTCTGTCTGCAAATTAGGGTTTTTTGTTAGATTCCCTTCCCTAGGATAAAAAATAATAGTGGCGGCTCTGATTAAAAATCTAGTTGCAACAGTTGGCGACTCTGACGGGGACTTAAACTTTAGGTTTTAGGGTTTTTACTTTGAGGGTTTTTATTTATTTATTTATTTATTGCATTATTTATTTATTAAATTATTTATTTATTGCATTTATTTATTTATTGTTAATCTTTCTTTATCATTATATATTTACTGTGTGGCGGGAACTTTTATCTCAAAAATATTCTCATATAACCCTTAGAAAGAAGGTTCATTTATTAGCTTAGGGGTACATCATCCCTATGAGTTTATGTGAAGACTTCGCCTAGAGTCGGTGGACTTCCGAAAAAGGAATACTTATCGAGAGATATCCTCTTGATGATTAGGACTTTAGAAGGACACCCATGACTCTTTGTAACGACCTTAGCCTAAAATCTCATGACGAGACCTTTTACGACTTTGAGACAAAAGTTTCGGTCCGTAAAGAGGCTCCACCTAAGGGAGGCCCTTGTGCCTTTTCCTTCTGGTGTTATTCATGATACTCTTAAGGAAGCCACCTTCTGGGAGGGTAGATCAACCGTAGGTCAAAATTAAGGAATTTACCTTCTAAGGGTACCTATCACAAAAACCCCGATGCTAAGCCATACATTCATGCATTCATATACGTCACATATTCATCATTTGTTTATTTTATCTGTCTTATTCACAGGGTGCAAAACAAATAATAAAAAAATCAAGATCTCGGTGACTGTCTTTAAAAAATGGATACCAGAGGGAAACAACTTGTCCGCGTCAATGCCTTCCGGCCTGACATTTCTAAAATTAAAACTATAAAGGGGAAATTATTTGAGAGAGCTCTGAAGGTGTACGCTCGCCGCTATGGGGATACCCTTGACTTAACCAGAGTAGAGGTTCAAATGGATGTTGTTTCAACCCTCATTCAGTTTTACGACCCTCCACTGAGATGTTTTACCTTCCAAGACTTCCAGCTAGCACCAGCTCTGGAAGAATTTGACATAATTCTGAATTTCTCGAAAGAGGAAGATGAAGACTACTCAGAGCAGCAATACCCACCAGCGGACGACAAATACAAAAACTTGGAGGATAGACTGGCAGCTATGGAGCTGCAGAGGGTTCCCGGGTTAAATTTTGAATAATTGGGATTGATTGCTAGGATTGTGATCCCTCCAAAGTTTAAGGTGTCGATTTTTGCAAAATATGACGGGCTGTCTTGCCCGAAGATGCACCTGAGGTCATATGTCAGAAGAATTCAACCTCATACATCCGACAGAAATCTTTGGGTACACTTCTTTCAGAACAACTTGTCCAGTATAAAACTAGACTGGTTTTACCAGCTTGAGAGGTCAGAAGTGCATAACTGGGAAGACTTGGCAGCTGCCTTTTATCGCCAGTATCAATATAACACTAACTTGGCACCAACCCATACCCAGTTACAAAGTATGGGGATGGCCTCAAATGAGGGATTCAAAGAATACGCCCAGAAATGGCGCGACTTGGCCGGAAGAGTGCAGCCACCTCTTTCAGATAGGGAACTAGTGGATATGTTCTTGGGGACCCTATCTGGCCCTTTCTTCAACCATTTGATCGGGAGCTCTTCCGCAGGGTTTACTGAACTGATTCTAACTGGCGAACGGGTGGAAGCTGGTATTAAGAGTGGGAAGATTCAAAGGGATGCCTCTGCCTCCGCGACTGTTAAGAAATCATTTTCGGCCAAGAAGGAAACAACTGTTGTGTACTCTCAAAAAGGATCGGGAAGAACTGAGCACCGGCCGACTGTGGGGGCCGTGATGATTCAAAATTCATCAAATGATCAGCCTCGTAACAATCAATCCAGACCTAAACAGCAGTGGGGAGAGCGGACACAACGACAGTTCACCCGCATCAATATGACGCCCGCACAAGTTCTTCCCCATTTGTTGAAGCTGAACCTCGCCAATATCAAAGAGGCACCAAAAAATGTGAATACAACTTCCCCGCATTATCATCCCAATGCTAAATGTGTCTATCATTCTGATAGCATCGGGCATGACACCAACGATTGCTGGGCGCTTAAGCATAAAATTCAAGACTTGATAGATGCAAAAGAGGTTGAGTTCGACGTTCCAGAGAAGCCGAATGTAATATCCTCTCTGATGCCAAAGCACGGTCGCAATGTCCATGCTATTGAAGAAGATCTGTATGTTGCTGCTATTGATGATTTGGTAACTCCACTACTAACAATCAAGTTGAATCTGTTGAAAGCTGGGATTTTCCCAGGATGTAAAGAAGACGGCTACTGTTGTTCCTCCCTACCAATCGACTATCCATTGCTGAAGATAGGCATCCAAGGCCTAATGGACAGCCAACAAATTCTTTTCGAAAAGATTCCTGCTACTCCAACCCCTATCGAAGATGTTTCAATAATCACCATTTCCACCAATCTTTCCAAGTTCCCTAAAAATCCTGTTAAGATTACATCCGCTACGAAGATTGTTCCTCTGAAAATAACCATGCCTGGGCCTGTCCCTTACAAATCTGACAAATCGATACCGTGGAATTATGGTGGAGAAATCTACTACCACGGTGTTAAACAAATTGAGATAACTGAAGAGAGCTCTGACGAAGAAACTACCGACATTGGAAACATTGCCGGTACGAGCAAGATTACCCGAAGTGGGAGAATTTTCTCTCCAGAGATTGCCCCCCCAAAGGCAACCTTTGGACCCTCAGCTGCTGCCAAGGTTACTCCTGCACCGATAAAACTTTATGCAAGAACTCCGTTGATTGAAGAAGATGTTACTCTTGTGGTTGTCCCTCCTACTTCTGCTGATAAGGGTAAAGGGATCAAAGAAGAGCTCGTCAGGACGAGGGCTCAACCCTTGGTCATCCCCGAAACCTCTAAGAAAGAGATGGAGGAGATTCTGAAAATAATTAAGAAGAGTGATTATGATGTGGTAGAGCAACTGGGGCAAACCCCCTCTAAGATCTCCATGTTAGCTTTTCTTCTTTGTTCGGAGGCTCATGCCAAGGCCTTAATAAGGTTTTTAAAGACAACACATGTACCCCAAGAAACCTCAGCCGATCAATTCCAGGATTGTGTAGCCAGCCTTACCGCCGACAACGGCCTAGGTTTCTCTGATGCTGACCTGACTCCAAAGGGAAGAAAGCACAATGACGCATTGTATGTGTCAGTTGAATGCCGGGGAACTACTCTCGCCCATGTCTTGGTCGACACTGGTTCTTCTCTAAATGTGCTGCCTAAGAAAGCTCTCGACCGATTGGATTGTGAAGGCTTGGAGCTGAAACCAAGTAATATCATTGTCAGGGCCTTTGACGGGTCTAAAAGAATGGTGCATGGGGAGGTCGACATTCCCATCAATGTAGGCACTGAAGTGTTCCACTCAACTTTCTATGTGATGGACATCCGTCCGTCATACTCTTGCTTGCTAGGGAGGCCATGGATACATAATGCTGGGGCAGTCACTTCCTCTCTGCATCAGATGTTGAAATACCCTGTTAAGGAAAAAATCATAACTGTACATGGTGAAGAGGAGTATATGATCAGTCATCTGAACTCCTTTAGGTATGTGGAAATGGAGGGCGAATTCATCGAAACACCGTTCCAACACTTCGAGGAAATTGCTCCCGAGGTTGCAGTAGCAAAGGCAGTAGCTGAGGTACCCAAGCAGGTGGCCAAGATGGCATCTCTGAAAGACGCAAAGGCTGCAATGAAGGAGGGAAAAAGCTCAACATGGGGTCAGTTGCCTGACTTTCCTCACAAGACAGACAAGTTTGGGTTGGGATTTACCATTGCGGGGCAAAAAGGTATGCGTTGCTCAAAAATTGAAAGAACACCCATCAAGATTTCTCCTCATGGAATCAATGCTTTGGAAGACAAAAACGAAGAGGCCAACATTGAAGATTGGATCTTCCCAACCATCGGAGGGGGACTACACAACTGGGAGGCGAAAGACTTCTTTCCCATTACTTTCATAAATCAGTAATTTATCTTTCGAACATTTCCTGTTGGTCTGTAATAATTACTAAAACAATCTGCACACTATTTTTCACCTCATGCCTTGCCCGAGGCATGTAGGTCCATTTGTAAGGGTTTTGATTCTCTTCATATTCATATGCCATTTTTAACGAATCATTGGACGTTTTTCATTTATAAACTGTTGTGTTCATTTTCTTTCCTTTTTTGCATTTTGTTTGTTTAAGGATGACTATCCCTTACACACACCCACACTCACAAATGCAGGTACCCATCCACTCTGGATTCTATGGGTGACTATTCTGTTGTATCCTTCAATAACTCTGAAGATTTGGTCAATCAGGCTGAGTATGAAGATGACGAAGATTGTGAAGTACCAGGAGAGCTAGCCAGACTTCTACAACAAGAAGAGAGGACCATCTTACCTCATGAAGAGTTGTTGGAAACAGTCAACTTAGGAACAGAGGAAGACAGGAAAGAAGTACAAGTGGGTGCCAATCTGGAACCAAGTGCCAAAGGGCGTTTAATACAGCTGTTAAATGAATACGTTGAAATCTTTGCCTGGTCTTATAAAGACATGTCGGGTTTAGACACAGATATCGTGGTTCACCGCCTCCCTACAAGAGAGGATTGTCCACCGATCAAGCAAAAAGTCCACCGAATGAGGCCCGACATGTCTGAGAAGATTAAAGCTGAAGTAATGAAGCAATTCAATGTTGGCTTTTTGGCTGTTACATCCTATCCACAATGGGTTGCTAACATTGTGCCAAATCCTAAAAAAGACGGCAAGGTCAGAATGTGTGTGGACTACCGGGATTTGAACAGGGCTAGCCCTAAAGATGATTTTCCGCTACCGCATATTGACATTTTGATTGACAACACAGCTCAGCACAAGGTGTTTTCCTTCATGGACGGATTCTCGGGCTACAACCAGATCAAAATGGCCCCCGAGGACATGGAGTAAACAACCTTTGTTACACAGTGGGGTACCTTCTGCTACAAGGTGATGCCGTTCGGACTGAAGAACGCAGGGGCAACTTATCAGTGCGCCATGGTGGCTTTGTTTCATGATATGATACATCATGAGATCGAAGTTTACGTAGACGACATGATAGCTCGATCACAAACAGAGGAGTAAGTTAACTTTTGGAGTTAGGTCTGGTAAACTTCTAGGATTCATTGTCAGCAACAAAGGCATTGAGGTCGATCCAGCAAAAGTGAAAGCTATACAAGAAATGTCGGCCCCCCGTACTGAAAAGGAGGTTAGAGGGTTCTTGGGGCGCTTGAACTATATTGCCAGATTCATCTCTCATCTGACGTCTACCTGTGAGCCAATTTTCAAAATATTGAAGAAAGATCAGGTAGTCGAATGGAACAACGATTGCCAGGCTGCTTTTGATAAGATCAAGGAGTATTTGCTAGAACCTCCTATTCTGATGCCACCCGTCTAAGGAAGGCCGCTGATCATGTATCTGACTGTTTTGGACAACTCAATGGGATGCGTACTTGGCCAGCATGACGAGTCTGGTCGAAAAGAGCATGCCATTTATTACCTTAGCAAAAGTTTACCTACTGTGAGACTCGCTACTCAATGCTCAAGAAAACTTGTTGCGCTTTGGTATGGGCTGCTCGCCGACTAAGACAGTATATGTTGACTCATACCACTCTATTGATTTCCAAAATGGATCCTATCAAGTATATCTTCGAGAAGCCTGCTTTATCTGGAAGAATCGCTAGATGGCAGATGATCCTGACTGAGTATGACATCCAGTATACTACCCAAAAAGCTATAAAAGGGAGTGTACTAGCTGACCATCTAGCTCATCAAGCTATCGAAGATTATCAATCCATGAGATTCGACTTCCCGGACGAGGACATCATGAATTTGGACAACATTGAAGGTAACGGACCGTATGAAGGACCTGAAAAAGGATCCCGATGGACCCTGTACTTTGATGTTGATTCAAATGCACTTGGAAACAGTATCGGTGCGGTACTCATTTCCCCGGAAGGTTGCCATACACCTTTCACGCCCCGACTTTGCTTCAGCTGTACCAACAACATGGCCGAATATGAAGCTTGCATTTTTGGTCTCAAGGCTGCTATAGACTTGGGGATCAAATCTTTGATCGTATTTGGGGACTCGGCTTTGGTTATCAGTCAAATCAAAGGAGAGTGGGATACCAAGCATCCTAATCTTATCCCATAAAAAGAACATGTCCTAACATTGTTGCCTCATTTCGAGCAAATCACCTTCGAGCATTTCCCGCGAGAAGAGAATCAGCTAGCAGATGCTCTGGCTACAATGTCTTCCATGTTTAAACTCAACTGGGATAACGAGGCTCCCCAAATCACCATCGAGCGAATGGATGAACCTGCACATTGTCATGAGATTAATACCGAAGAAGTAGTGGAACAACCTTGGTTTCACGAAATCAAAAGGTATCTTCAGACTAGAGAATATCCCGAAGAAGCTTCCGTCAATGACAAAAAGTTCTTAAGGAGATTTGCTGCCAAGTTCTTCCTGAGCAACGACATCCTCTATAAACGCAGCCATGATTGTGTTTTACTCCGATGTGTAGACAAAGCTGAAGCAGAGTTGATCATGACTGAGATACACAGCGGCACATTTGGCACCCACTTGAGTGGACATACGATGGCTAAGAAGATTCTAAGGGCAGGCTATTACTGGTCTACCATGGAAGCTGATTGCCATCAACATTCCCGTACTTGCCATAAATGTCAAGTCTACGCTGACAAGATTCAGATTCCTCCTGTTCCTCTCAACGTTCTGACAGCTCCTTGGCCATTCGCAATGTGGGGCATTGACATGATTGGAGAGATCAAGCCCACAGCGTCCAATGGACATCGCTTCATCCTGGTCGCCATTGACTATTTTACCAAATGGGTCGAAGCAGCTTCCTTCGCCTCTGTTACAAAAAATGTGGTTGCCCGTTTCATCAAGTAGAACCTCATATGCCGGTATGATGTCCCCGACAGGATCATTACAGACAACGGTACAAATCTGAACAATACTATGATCACTGCTCTATGCGAACAGTTCAAGATTTATCATCACAATTCATCTCCCTATCGGCCGAAGATGAACGGTGCTGTTGAAGCTGCGAACAAAAACATCAAGAAGATCATTCAGAAAATGACAGTCACCTACAAGGACTGGCATGAGATGTTATTGTTTGCTCTTCATGAATACCGTACCACGACACGTATTTCGACAGGAGCAACCCTATTTTCTTTGGTATATGGCATGGAAGTTGTCCTACCCATGGAAGTTCAGATTCCTTCTTTAAGGATTATGAAGGACGCTGGTTTGAATGAAGACGATTGGATTCAGACCCGACTTGATCAACTCAATTTGATCGACGAGAAGCGACTCGCTGTTGTTTGCCATGGTCAGACGTATCAAAAACGGATGATCAAGGCTTTCAACAAGAAAGTCAAACGTCAAGTATATCAAGTCGGAGATCTCGTAATCAAGCGGATTATCTTGCTGCAAAGTGATCCCAGGGGCAAATGGACTCCTACTTACGAAGGACCATTTGTAATCAAGAGCATATTTTATGGTGGTGCAATGATTCTGACCACCATGGACGGCGATGATTTGCCTCACCCTGCGAACGCAGACATAGTCAAAAGATACTACGCATAAAATCACCCGACAAACTTGGGCAAAAATGGGCATCCCGGTGAACCGAAAACCCGAAAGGGTGGTTCAGGCAAAAATTAGGGATAAAACGGAAAAAATCTGTACACCCGACAAGTTGAAAACCCGAAAGGGCGACTTGGGCAAAAAAGGGTTTCCCGGTGGATTGAAAACCCGAAAGGGCGGTCCAGGAAAAAGTTAGGGAATTAAAGCGTATGACTATGTCTCGTCGGATCACTTTAAAGAACAATCTCTTCATCAACAAGCTCCTAGCTTCTGGTCAATCCAATCATCGGCGGACGAAGCATTGAATGGACAAGATATTCAGAGTGGTGAAGGCTATAACAGAATGGAATCCCATGGAATTGTTACACATAGCCATCTTTCTTTTGTATAAAATTTTCAATTTTTTACGACAACATCCTCTTACTAGGATGTCTGTCTCCTTTGTACAAAGATACTCATAAAAAGTTAATACAAATACTTTTCCAAATACAGAAATTTGCTTTGTCTTCCTTTTTCTCTTTTTCACTTTTGTTTTATTTGAGAAATGTTCAATGTTTTGTTAAATAGGCATATGCATTTGAACATAATCATTTTCCTTACAAACCAAGAAAAGATGATTACTGATAGGTTGAAGGTACAAATAGATATCTTGATGCCCTTTCAGAAGGAATCCCCAGCAGTTCTAAACTCCAAATTCCTCAACAAGGTTAGAATCCAGAACTTAATTCTCCAAACAGAGTTAAACTTCAGGATCCTCAGCAGGACAAAAGCTTTCTCAAAACTGATTTCCCCAGCCAGAGAGCCTTCCAGAACTCAATTCCCCTCAGAGTTAAGTTTCAGTATCCCCAGTGGAGCCTTAAAAATCTGAAAATCTTATCCCCAGCGGAGCTAAAACTTCCAACTATCAATCCCCAGCGGAACCAGACTAGTGAACCTTCTCCCCACAGAGATACTTCCCATCAGATTAAAGATTCTCAGTCTTACTCCTCCAGCATGAGCCTCCCAGGTTCTAGACTCCCCAGTAGAGATCATCAAAATTCTCATTCCCTACAAGTCACCAAGGAGTTCCAATCCCCAGCAGTGGTCCTAAGATCCCTCAACAATTAAAGATCTTGTTCCCCAAGCAGTCAGCAGTCAACAAGGATGTCTCATCCTCAGCAATCAAGGATTCACTCTCCCCCTGCAGCAATCAAGGATTCACCTTCCCCTACATCAATCAAGGATTCACTTTCCCTGACAGCAGTCAGAACTCTATTATCTCCGGTTATCCCGGATTCATCTATCCTCAGCAAGACATCTCGTCAGCTTACATGCGCATTCATTACATTCATATCATGAACATTGATATACACACATTGCATCATACATTTCATGCAACATGACTTAGTGTTTCAGCTAATATTTTACCCTTTTCAGGATAAGATTAATAAGCTTCAACTCAAGACTTCTGAAAACAGTTTACAGGTTCTCCAGACACGGATGTTAACCTATCGCTTGTTCAGATTCTTCAACTTCTGAAAACAGTTTACGGATTCTCCAAATACGGATGTTAATCTATCGCTTGTTCAGACTCAGCTTTTGAAAACAGCTTACGGACGCTTCCTAACATGGATGCTGCTCTATTTCTTATTCAACTTCAAGACTTCTGAAAACAGTTTACAGGTTCTCCAGACACGGATGTTAACCTATCGCTTGTTCAGATTCTTCAACTTCTGAAAACAGTTTACGGATTCTCCAAATACGGATGTTAATCTATCGCTTGTTCAGACTCAGCTTTTGAAAACAGTTTACGGACACTTCCCAACATGGATGCTGCTCTATTGGTTATTCAACTTCAAGACTTCTGAAAACAGTTTACGGGTTCTCCAGACACGGATGTTAACCTATCGCTTGTTCAGATTCTTTAACTTCTGAAAACAGTTTACGGATTCTCCAAACACGGATGTTAATCTATCGCTTGTTCAGACTCAACTTTTGAAAACAGTTTACAGATGCTTCCCAACATGGATGCTGCTCTATTGCTTATTCAACTTCAAGACTTATGAAAACAGTTTACGGGTTCTCCAGACACGGATGTTAACCTATCGCTTGTTCAGATTCAAAACCTCTGAAAATAGTTTACGGGTTCTCCAGACACGGATGTTAACCTATCGCTTGTTCAGATCCAAGACTTCTGAAAATAGTTTACGGATTCTCCAAACACGGATGTTAATCTATCTCTTGTTCAAATGCAACTACTGAAAACAGTTTACGGATTCTCCAAACATGGATGTCGATCTATTGCTTGTTCAGACCCCCAAGTTCAGAGATATTCCAAAACATGGACACCTTTCTGATACTCATTCTAGATGGCATCTTTAAGCCCATCCCCTGACAAGATCTTGGTCACATCTCCGGATGGCATCTTTAGGCCCATGTCCAAATGGCATCTTTAAGCCCATTCTCGCATCCATGTTTCGACGAGTGCAAATTTACGGGCACTCTAGTGTCCAATCTCCTTTTACCTTCGAGACGCGAAAGGCAAACTTGCCAATCTAACTCTTAAGGTTCAAGAAGATTGAACAGGGGAAACTGTTGTACCCCAAAATTTTCCCTCTCATTTCATCAACATTTTCTCACCACAAGACCCTTGGAGCTCAAGATCAAGTTAGGGTTTGCTCTGCTCAAGACTCCTCCTTGCACTGTTAACCCAAATTAGGGTTTGAGTTTGCACAAAGAGGTTTTGACCTAAAATGCCCAAAGTGACTTTCATGCTTCATGTTGGACTCACAAGTTTATCCATACCAAGTTTCAAGCCTTGATTCCAATCTTTGCCCAGTCAATTGGACAGTTGACCTAGAAATCATTTGTATTAGGGAAAAAGTCAACTGTGGCCAATTAACAGTCAGACCTCATGAAATTTGACCCACATCAACATAATGAACTCATATGAACCATTTGGTTAAGTATTGATCACAATTCCACAAGAAATTTGATCAGATCACCAAAAGGGCAAAATGGTCATTTTTAGGGTTTTGACTGCACAAAGGCAATTTTTGACTGTTTGACCTAACTAATGGCAAACCAAGCTCACATATGGACTCAAGGATTCAATGGCATTGTCTTGACCCATTCAACAAGTTCAAAAGGTCTCAAATGCATAGGATTGACAAATGAATTTTTCAGTCAACTGATCAAAATTTGACTGTATACTGAAAAGTCAATCTTTGACTTTTTGGTCAAAATCAAGTGCCTATTCATTTTTCATCAAGACATGTCAAATTATGAAAATTTTTCATCAAGAAACCCAAATTTGCAAATTAGGGTTTAAGATGAGAAAATTTAATAACTTAGAATTTTTCTAAGTTATGAAACTTCCTTATTTTTCCCTAACTTTGTCCTATTTTTTCATCAAGATACAAATGGATTCAAACAAAACTCAAAACATGAAAGTTGTAGTCCATTGCCAAATCTACAACTCTTATTCACAAAGTTTTCTCAAAGGAAGCTTTTAGCTCATTTATGATTTTTGGAACAAGGGTGCAAAACATTTTTAACTTAGAAAAATTATGACCTATTCTAGGCAAGATTTTTGTCCAACTTCATGGCCATTTTTCACATGCTTCCACTTGGAGTTTCAATTTTCATTAAAAAGATGGATTGTAGTACACATTCCAAGCTTTCCAAATTGTCCAAGAACTTCTCAAACACCCTTGTGGTTAGGGAGATTCGAATTTGCAAAGTTGGGCAAAAGTCACTTTTGTTCATAACCAAATGCATGTTCATACAAGTTCCATTTTGAAATCAGCATGCTTGCTACTTGCTTGCAGGCCTCTAAACCAAGTTTGCACTCCATAATTAAATGCATAACCTTTGTGTTCAAGCATTGTTTGGTGCATTTAGTCATTACACAAAGAACTAATCCATAATTAGAAAAAGCAACTTTGCCATTTTTGAAAAGTAATGCTTTATGTCCAATTCTGAATCTTTGAAGTAAAAGCCAAATCTTTGAGGCAAGAGTTGGTAAGCAAATCCCACTGATCAAGAACAAAGTATGCAGCATGCTTGAGAACTTGGTACAGGCCTATATCACAAGTTGACATCTCTTTGCTTACATTGGAAGAAAGCTTGCAAAAACTATCCAACTCTCACTTCCTGTAAACACCAACCTAAGCAAACTTTGTTCTCATCTTACATACACCCTAACTGACCTAAAACACGATTCCTTCATCCTCAATACCCCCTCATTCATCAAAACACCATTTTTCTGCAAGAAACAAGGTATCCCTGCAGATTGAGTTGCACAACTCAGTTTGCTCGTGCGTTTTGGCCAAAGCTTGTTCAGACACATTCGCTACCATCCATTGGAACTATCCCAAGCCCTAAATACAAACTGTAACATCCCTAACCCCTGTTTCCATTTTCATTTTTTCAGTTTTGCAGGTAAACTTCCATAGCACGATTCATAGTGATTCAAAGCAAGCCAGGTGTTGGAGAAGCATCCTTGGACTTCAGGCAAGCTGTACCAAAGCTCAAACTCCATTGAAGATACCTCCATTGTTGTACACGACTCAAGCTGAAACAAGTAAAAACATGAACTTCTATCTCCCAATATAGGAAGAGTTAGGCTTAGGTTTGTGAATGAAACATGTTCTCCTCATAGCCCTGAAGCCATCCATATATTTACTTTTCATTTATATTGAGTATGCTGTGAGAATTTTGGCCATGAACATTGAAGAAAAATTAGGTCAGAAATTGGGGATGAAGAAATTCTCCCTCGTTTTTTAGAGTTAGGTCAAGTATTTTATATGTCTGAATTCGTCTCTTGATGCTCTACATTATTGGTGTTATGAGTTTTTGCTAAAAGTCAAAGAATCAGGAGTTTGTGTTGGACATGGTGAAACGCGCGTTTTCTGTTTGAAACAAGGCTGGAGGTTGAAGAAGGTTGACTTGGGCTGGGCCTGAGTTGGTTTTGCTCTTTGCACACTCTTTTTCCATTTTCCACCCCCTTGGCCCATTGTGTGAAATAATTGTCATTTTGCATTTTTTCTTTTTTTGTTCTGACTTATTATTTTTTGCTCAAATATAAAAAATACCAAAAATATTTTTCCATGCATTTTTGCATTTATTTGGCATTTATTTGTTTTATTTAGCATGTATATGTAAATAAATATAATACCTTTTATTTAAAAACCCTAGGAAATAATACAAAAATATTTATTTTTTAGTTATTATTTTTTGTTTACATTTTGAAAACATTTTCTAAAAAATACTTTTTTTTGTAAATAATTAATATCTTATTTTTTGTATATATTTAGTATATTTAATATATAATATAAATACTTGTATATTTTATTAGATATTTAGGACAAAAATATAGAATTAATACTTTTTTTTATTTTTATTAATATATGACACTAAAAAATACTTTCTTTTTATAATATACTTCTTTTTTATTTTTGTACAAATAAATATATAAATATTGTATATAATTAATAAATAAATACTATTTATTTGAAAACTAGGGTTTTGCCCTAAACCATAAAAATATTCAAAATTTGACCTTTTATTTTTGTTTATATTTCACATTGAAAAATACTTTCTCATACATAAAAAATCCTTTTTGTGCATAATACATTTTTGCATATTTATTATATTTGTTTAAATATTGTACAATTTGATATTTGTATATTCAATATGGATGTAATAGTTTTAGATTTAATTTCTTGCTAAATATCCCCCCATTCAAACATTTGTACCCCCATCCCCATAATTATGTTGTAATAATTTAGTACTTTAAATTTCCGCATTTAAAAGCTTTCAAATTATGCCATGATAGACTTAGGGTTTGTATGCAAATCAAATAACAAATAGCTTGACTAATACAAAGACAAAAAATGCATGAAAATGGACAACACCATACACACTTGCACCCTTAGGGTTACTCCACTTGTTGCCTTCAAAAGTGGGCCATGTTGCATGTTGAGTGTCTTTGGCAAAACAAAAACAAATCAAATGATCATAGTCCCTCGATGAAGCTTTTCTCAAGTTGCCTAAAAAATGATCAAGTCCCTTCAATAAAATTGCCAAAGACACTTGGCACTATTGCATTCATGGTCTAAACGATGACCCACGCCCGTCCCGTTAACATCCTAACACAAGATTGCCCACCAAATACAATGGTGGAACAATACTGTTAAAAGGGTTAAAACATATGAATGATCTTTGAGAAATTTAGGGGTAGACAACTCTTAGTTACTTGATCAAACTTGCAAAACCCACTTTCCTACTTTCAAAAACACACTCCACAACACAATTTCAAAATAAACTTTCAAAACATTGAAACATCTTTTCAAAAAAACAAACACCTTTGTAAAACATTCGAGTAAAGAATTGTTACAATGGTTGCCTAGACAAGGCATCTTTTTCAAAACATTTTCAAAACCACACACACAAAGCACCATTTCAAACAATTGAAAAGCAAAGGCAAGTGATCTAAGCAAGTAACTAAGAGCCCATGGATAACCATGGATAGAAAGGGTGCTAATACCTTCCCTTTCTATAATCTACTCCCCGAACCCAAGAAAACATCTCAAAGGTTTTTCCTGTGCTTTTTAACCTTTCCTTAGGATAAAATAAAAAGTCGGTGGCGACTCTTGCTAAACCGAAACATTTGCGAAAACAAACGCAAAACCTCAAGTCAGTTCTCCCACCATATCACAGAACTGGCGACTCTTCTGGGGATAAAATTTAAAAGTGGAGTAACCTTAGGGCCTAGATCACCCTTTTGCATGACTAATTGTTTGCTTTGAGTGCTTTACATTTTTGGTTCTCTTGTTTGGGCTTGAAATCCTACACCCGGATTTGGGAAACATTCATAGATAGCAATACATTGTGGAAACTGTGCAGGGTATACCGACACGGTTGAAGCAATAGCTATATTAGTGCGACATATTTGTGAGTACCGGTAACCCTTGAGTTCAATCAAGGAGAGTACGGGGCCGCTGAGTGATGTCACTAAGCACTAATGACCTAGAACCTTACTTGACCATCTTGGCCTTTTATTAGGGGTAGTGAGATGACCGGCTTTGGTGCAGTCCGAAGTCGGTAGATACTCGATACTACACTCATTGAGGTTTATTTTCTTGGAATATTTTGGTCGCTAGTTAAGTGGCTAAACCAAAACAATGAACATGGAAAACAATCCAATGATATTGAGCTCCTTAGTGTTAGAACAATGTTTGAATCTACTACCCTATATTTAAGTTTTGATGATAACAAAGTGAAAATATATAGTACTTAAAAAGGTTTCATGTTTGAACTATCTGCTGCCTAAAATTATTATGTTCTGACTTGCAGATACTCTGATTGATATAAGCAAGATCACGTTTATTCAGCATCAGAATTTGATTTCATACACCAGCATCAGAAGTTGCTACATCAGAACGTCAAGATCAGATGATCAACTCACGTACATGCTGAAGCTTGATGAACAAGACTGCGCTCAAACACTCTGATACAGAAACAATAGTTCATCAGCAGCGAAGCAGAATCAGAATGAGCCAAGCCAGAGCGTGCATTGAAGAAGCAACGGTACTGTGCATTGAACGCTAATTAATTCCAACGGCTTCATTCCAGACAAGATCTGCTCAATAAGGAAAGCTTGTTATTAGCATTGAATCAAGAATATTGCATTCAACGTTCATCTTCTCAAGTGCTATATAAACAAGGCTTTGAAGATTATAATGGCTAATGCTCTCAAAATCTCTACACGCACAAAGCTGAACCATAATCTTCGTTCTACCAGTTTTGCTAAACCACATACTCTGATATTCCATTACAGTTTAGCAATCTAGTTTCTAAGCTTCATTTTGTGTATACATCACAGTTGTGATAAAGTTTTGTAGAAAACATCCACACACATTGTTTTTATACCTTTGTAAGAAAGTGTTGCCTTGACAAACCGGGTTGTGGTTTGAATCAAGAAGGCTTTAGCAGTTGTTAAAGCAGTCTGTAATATTCAGTTGAATATAGTGAATTAAGACCTCGTTGGAGAGAGGCGAAATCACCTTGACGGGTGGACTGGAGTAGTTTGAGATCAAACGAACCAGGATAAAAATATCTTGTCAATTGCTTTAAGATTTCAGTTTTACAATTCAACCCCCCCTTCTTGTGTTTTTCACCATTTCAATTGGCATCAGAGCGCCTGGTTCTGAGCTAAAACACTTAACCGTGTCAGTACAAGATCCAGCGTCAGAAAAACACAATGGCAGGAAACAACTCTCACTTCAGCAATGACAATAACGAGGACAGAGACAGATTCAGTGGCAAACCTCCAGTCTTTGATGGAGAAAACTTTGATTACTGGAAAGACAGAATTGAAAGCTTCTTTATAGCACATGATGCTGATCTGTGGGATATGGTGACAGATGGATACACGCACCCTGTGAATGCAAGTGGTCAGAAGATTGATAGAAAATCAATGACTGATCAACAAAAGCGTGACTTCAAGAATCACCATAAGGCCAGAACCATCCTCCTCAGTGCCATCTCCTATACTGAGTATGAAAAGATCTCCAACAGAGACACAGCGAAGAACATCTTTGATTCTCTCAGAATGACGCATGAGGGCAACGTTCAAGTCAAAGAAACAAAAGCTCTGGCGCTCATTCAGAAGTATGAGGCGTTCAAAATGGAAGAATCTGAATCCATTGAAACTATGTTCTCTAGATTCCAGATTCTGGTGGCTGGTCTCAAAGTTCTGGACAAAGGATACTCTACTGTTGATCATGTCAAGAAAATAATCAGAAGTTTACCCAAGCAGTGGAGGCCTATGGTTACTGCTCTGAAGCTAGCTAAAGATCTCAACAAAATCACTCTGGAGGAACTTATAAGCTCCCTCAGAAGTCATGAGATAGAGCTAGAAGCTGATGAGCCTCAGAAGCAAGGTAAGCCTTTAGCATTAAAATCTAACAAAAAATTTGAGTCTAAAGTTTTGCAGGCAGTTGAAGAAACATCTGATGGATCCTCATCAGAAGAAGACGAACTTTCCCTTCTCTCCAGAAGAGTAAATCAACTGTGGAAGCAAAGACAAAGGAAGTTCAGGAATCCCAGAAGATCTGATCAGAACGAGTCTTCTTCCAGATACAGAAGGACAGACTCTTCCTCTGGATACAGAAGATCTGAAGGCTCCTCCAGTAGCAAGAAGCCAAACACCAAAGACATCATCTGCTACGAGTACAATGAGCAAGGGCACTACAAGAGTGACTGCCCAAAGCTTCAGAGGGAAAAGCCCAAAAAGAAGTTTGGAAGAGAGAAGAAGAAAAGTCTCATGGCCACATGGGATGACTCTGACTCGTCTGAAGCTGACTCAGAATCAGATGATGAAAGGGCAAACATAGCTCTCATGGCTAACATTCCAGATGATAGTGAAGCTTCAGAATCAGACTCAGAATCAGACACAGAAGAGGTATTTCCTAACTTCGCTGTTAACTTTACAAAGGCTGAACTTGCTGAAAGCCTTAATGAAATTCTGGAACGTTATCAGCAGATTAGAGCTAAATTCAGAAACCTGAAAAGGAATCTTGAATCTGACTCTAATAAGTCTGAGAGTCTCAAATTGGAAAATTCTGAGCTGAGAGATAAAATTTCAAAATTAGAAAACACTTTACAAAACTCTCAGAAGGAACCAATTTCTGAAACTCCCAGCAACGCTGATGAGATCATCAAGGAGTATGATCACAGTTTCCAGAAGTTCCTTGCTAAAAGCATAGATAGAAGCAGAATGGCTTCAATGATCTATGGAGTTAGCAGAAACGGCAGGAAAGGAATAGGATACCAAGGTAAGGTTCCTACACCAAAGAATGTCATGGACTTAACCATTAAACACACTCCTCTAAATTCACACTTTGTGTATGGTCACACACATGATATAAAATATACTAGCAGTAAGCACTCTGTGAAACCAAAATTCAACCAGAGTTTTGGTAAAACTAACAAATCAGGACCCAAGAAAATCTGGGTACCTAAGGATAAAATAATACATGTTGCAGATATCTTTAGCAGCAAGTCAGAAACACCAGTCATGGTACCTGGACTCTGGCTGCTCACGACACATGACGGGAAGAAGGCATATGTTCCAAAGCCTGGAACTTAAGCCTGGAGGCCACGTTGGCTTTGGAGGCAATCAGAGGGGAAAGATAATTGGCTCTGGAACTGTAGGTAATGGAAATCTTCCCTCTATTAATAATGTTCTGCTAGTAGATGGATTGATGCATAATCTGTTATCCATAAGTCAATTAAGTGATAACGGTTATGATATAATCTTTAATCAAAAATCATGTAAAGCTGTTAGTCAGAAAGATGGGACTATCCTGTTTAATGGTAAGAGGAAAAACAACATTTACAAAATCAAACTTTCTGAACTAAAGAGTCAGAATGTAAAATGTCTTCTGTCTGTTAACAACGAGCAGTGGATCTGGCACAGAAGATTGGGGCATGTTAGTATGAGAAGAATATCTCAGATTAACAAACTCAATCTGGTCAGAGGACTTCCTAATTTGAAGTTCAATTCAGATGCTCTGTGTGAAGCATGTCAGAAAGGCAAATTTGCAAAACCTTCTTTTAAATCCAAAAATGTTGTTTCCACCTCTAAGCCATTAGAACTTCTGCACATTGACTTATTTGGACCAGTTAAAACTGCTTCTGTCAGTGGTAAGAAGTATGGGTTAGTAATCGTAGATGACTATAGCAGATGGACATGGGTAAAGTTCTTAAGACACAAGGACGTGTCACACTCTGTGTTTGTTACCTTCTGTAACCAAGTTCAGAATGAAAAAGATCTTAGAATCGTTAAAGTCAGAAGTGATCATGGTGGAGAATTTGAAAATAAAGATTTTGAGTCATTCTTTAATGACAAAGGCATTCTGCATGATTTCTCTTGTCATAGAACTCCCCAACAAAATGGAGTTGTAGAACGAAAGAACAGAACATTGCAAGAAATGGCCAGAACCATGATCAATGAGACAAACGTTGCTAAGACTTTCTGGGCAGAGGCAATAAACACAGCGTGCTACATTCAGAATAGAATCTCAATAAGACCTATTCTGGAAAAGACTCCATATGAATTGTGGAAGAACAGAAAGCCCAACATTTCATATTTTCATCCATTTGGATGTACTTGCTTTATGTTAAATACTAAGAATTATTTGAACAAGTTTGACTCTAAGGCACAGAAGTGTATTATGTTAGGATACTCTGAACGCTCAAGAGGGTACAAAGTATACAATACAGAAACACAGATTGTGGAAGAATCAATCAGTGTTCGTTTTGATGACAAGCTTGACTCTGAAAAGTCAAAGCAGAATGAAACTTTTGCAGGTATAGAAATTGAATTTGCAGGTTCTGAAGACAAGTCATCAGAAGCTCTCAACACAGACATTCCTTCAACGTCTGAAAGGAGCACTGCTAGAAATCCTACAACAACTGCTGATCAACCTCAGAAGAGATTGCCCAGAAGCAGCTTGGATCACCCAGAAGAGACTATCCTAGGAAGAAAGGAAGATCCAATCAGAACAAGAGCAAGCTTCGGAAACTCTGAAGAAACTCTTATGGGACTTGTGTCTCTGATTGAACCTTCTTCTATTGATGAAGCACTTCTGGACAATGACTGGATTCTGGCAATGCAAGAAGAGCTGAATCAATTCACCAGAAACGACGTATGGGATCTCGTTACCAGACCAAAAGGATTCAACGTCATTGGAACAAGATGGGTGTTCAGAAACAAGCTAAATGAACAAGGTGAAGTCATCAGAAACAAGGCACGACTGGTTGCACAAGGTTATAGTCAGCAAGAGGGGATAGACTATACAGAAACCTTTGCCCCAGTCGCCAGGTTAGAATCTATCCGACTTTTAATTTCATTTGCTGTTAATAGAGGCATCACTCTGTATCAGATGGATGTCAAAAGTGCATTCTTAAATGGTTATATAGAAGAAGAAGTTTATGTTCACCAACCCCCAGGTTTTGAAAATACAAAACATCCAGAACATGTTTTCAAACTAAAGAAGTCACTGTATGGTCTGAAACAAGCTCCCAGAGCTTGGTATGAAAGGCTAAGTAACTTTCTGCTTGAAAATGAATTCACCAGAGGGAAAGTGGACACTACTCTATTCTGTAAAAAAGTTAAGAGTGACATCTTAGTCTGTCAAATTTATGTTGATGATATTATTTTTGGTTCTACTAACCCTTCTCTTGGAAGAAAATTTGCTAAGTGTATGCAGGCAGAATTTGAGTTGAGCCTCATGGGGGAACTGAAATTCTTTCTAGGAATTCAGATCAATCAAACTCCAGAAGGTACTTACATTCATCAAAGCAAATACATCAGAGATCTTCTGAAGAAATTTGACCTCTCAGAATGTAAGCCATCAAAGATTCCAATGCATCCCACGTGCATTCTGGAAAGAGAAGAGGTAAGCAAAAGTGTAGAACAGAAAGTCTACAGAGGTATGATTGGTTCTCTCCTCTATCTGACTGCTTCAAGACCTGACATATTATTCAGTGTTTGCATCTGTGCTAGATTCCAATCAGATCCTAGAGAATCTCACTTAACAGCTGTTAAGCGAATTTTCAAGTATCTGAAAGGTACTACTAATCTGGGTTTGTTTTATAGAAAATCTAGTGATTACAGCTTAGTAGGCTACTGTGATGCTGATTTTGCTGGAGACAGAGTGGAACGTAAAAGTACTTCTGGAAGCTGCCAGTTTCTGGGAGAAAATCTGATCTCTTGGTCCAGCAAAAGGCAATCAACAATTGCTCTGTCAATAGCAGAAGCTGAGTACATAGCAGCAGCAGGATGTAGCACACAAATGCTCTGGATGAAAAGTCAGCTTGAAGACTTCTAGATTTTTGAGAAACATGCAGATTGTATCAGATGCAAGTCTAAAGATCTGAGAGTCTAATCTCAAAGACAGACGTGCTGATCACTACATCAAACAAGTGTCATCCAATCATCAGCATATCTCTGAAGCAGAACGCGTGCACGCTTCTGAGAAGGCAAAGCGCTGATTGGGTGTATTGAGACACATGTCTGGTAACCGTTTTTAAGTATCTTTCTCAAATCCCCCAAAATCAGCAAGCATTTAATGAAAAGTAATCACACTTTTTAAATGGCAATCATTATTTTTTCTCTCTCTTAAAAACGTTTAACTTTTCAAAACAATTTTGAAAACTCTATTTAAGCACATTAATCTCTCATTCATTCTTTACGCTTTCTCATTAACACTCAAGCCTTTTTCTACAAATTTCTGAGTTCATCTCCTACAAACCTTTTTTTTCTCAATTCATTCTCAAAGCTTTTTTAGTGTGAACAATGGCATCCTCCAGCATTTCTGCAGGCAATCAGAAGAAAGCAACTTCTGAGCAATATCAGGTGCCACTCAGAACTCTCCTCACACCGGTGAAGAACCTTGAAGTGCTCTCTGAGTTAATCATTGACTTTGAAAGCTTGAAGGAAAATGGTTTTGACCTAACTGAAGAAATTAGGGCTCAAAAGTGGGAGAGGTATTTCGATAGGTTGGTTGGACCAACATTCCCAGCGCTAATCAAGGAATTTTGGATTCACGCTAAGGTTTCAAAACATCTAGTCATCTCCTCTGTCATGGGGAAGAAGATTGTGATTTCTGAAGATCTCATTGCAAGGCTAATCGGTCAAAGTGGTGGTGGAGTCCGTTGTGTGGACATGGCTGAAAGATGCGCTGATGTAGGTGTGGTAGCCAACAGGATTTTCACTCTTGGAATGCCCAGCAGCAAAATTAAGGATCTGAAGGATCACTGCAGAGTATGGGCTAAGATTGTTCTGGGATGCTTCAACCACAGGAAACCAACAAGTTCTCCTGATTATATAAATGTGGATCAGCAGTTTCTGATCTACTTTATTGATCAGAAGATTAAGATCAATCTGGCTCACTTCTTGTTCAACCATCTCAAAACCAGTGTGAAAGAAACAAGGGAAGAAGAAAGGACCAAGAGGGACTGGATACCGTTTGGAAGGCTTATATCAGATATTCTGACAGAGAATAGGCTGATTGAACATCTGATAGAAGCTCAGGAGCTGAGCACTATTGAACCAACCATTGGGAAGCCTCTGAACGCAAAGAATCTGAAAAAGATGAAGCTGATAGAAAATATTCAGAAGGAACCCAGAGCTACTTCAACTGCTGATATCTCCAGCAGAAGAGTGCCTCTGAGTGATTTTCCGGTATTTTCTGAAATGGAATCCAAACCAGAGATGTTTCTCAGGTACCCAGATGCGTACAAGGCAGAAGATACAGGTTCAAAGCTGAAGATCAAAGATCTGAGTCAACCCCAAGCAGAAGTGACTTTGAAGAAGACAAAGAAGAGGAAAGCGCCATCAGAAGGATCATCTCATCAGACTCCAAAGAAAAGAGGTATTTCATCTGCTGCCCCTATTTCAAAATCTTTTACTATTCCAGCATCTGCTGCTCCTCAAACCTCCCATAGAATATCAATCCCAATCCCTACCATTGATGAAACCATACCAGAAGACCCTTCTGAGGCCTTACTACTCAGAAGACCTAGAACCAAAATCCCCAAACATCCAACAATTTCAACAACAACAGCACTTGACCAAGTGCTGGCTGATATTGAGCGTGAACATGCTTCTGCTAAACCAAACCCTGAACCACAAAATATTCCACCTCCACAACCAGAACAACAACCTGAACCAGAACAACAACAACAACCAGAACCAGAACCACAACAACAACAACCACTCACAGAAGAACCTCTGATCCCTGAGCAATCAGAGATTCCAACTCCCTCTCCCCAACCAGAAATAAATCCTCCTTCACCACAAACAGAGTCTCACCATTCTGAAACCCCTTCTCCTCATAAATCTGACCCTCACTCACCTCAACCTTCACCGCTGGCAATCCAGTTGCCATGTGGAACCACTATTGTCATGCCCCAGTTACCATCCTCAGAAGAATCAACACCACCAAAAACTCCCAAAACACCACCTACTCCAATCGAGATATCTGACTCTGATACCCCTCCTCCAAAACAAACAGCCTCTCAGAAAACCGCTGAAAACCCCAGCAGGACTTTCATTGACTTAACCAGTCTTGAACGTCTTGCTGATCTAAGACACAAAATTGCCATCCCAAAACCAAAGCAACCAGATGTTGGCTCTGGTATTTTGAATTTTGAAACAGGTGTGCTGCAATGGATTGCTTCTTTGAAGCAAGTCTGTCCTGGGATGATTGACCCAGCTGCTTCTGATCAGCTCTGGTCACAGTTCAGACTATGGGTACGTGCTGAAGCCCTTAAGTTGCAGGATATCAACTATGAGCAGGCACAACAGAACTTCAGCAAGCTGCTGAAGGAAGTTGAAAGTCAGCTGCCTCAGGAAGTTGTGCTCCCTCTGGACAGTGAATCTTGGTCTGAGAAACAGCAAGCTGCAAAGGTGCAACCATCAGAAGAAGACAAGACCATTCAGGATGAAAGTCAAGCAGCGGATGTTGCTGAAAGTTCTGAGAAGCCTCCTCCTTCTGATGCTTCTCAAGCTGCCTTGGACAGGCAGACTCTGGAAGAATTAAGGCTGAATGACTTGCGTCTACAGCAGCGGATGGATGACAATGATCAGAAGATGAAAGCAAGAATGGATGTGCAGGACAGCAAGATTGACACTGTTGTCAGCATCGTTCATAAGCAAAATGAGACTTCTGAAAAGATTCAAGCGATGCTGGAGCGCCTGTTTACACGCTTGCCTCCTCAACCTTAAATCTTTTTTCATGCATGACCTTTTTCATGTTTTCTTCATTTTCTGATGTACTGTTTTGACTATGTTTTGTAATATTTTCTTGCTCTGATTCTGAACTATCTTAATATGATTAGTTTTTCTGATCAAATTGTTTTAGCACATCACCAACACTTTTTGATTGCTGACAAAAAGGGGGAGAACAAGAATGATATTTAAATCAATAACGGCTAACTAGACAGAAATTCTCAAACATTCTAACTCTATTACTTGAAATGTTTTTCTGTTTTGTTTAAAGTCTACAGGCACAAGGAAGCTCCTGGACACTCTGAAGACTAGAAGCTCTGATCAAAATGTAGAAGCTCTGATCAATGTTGCTCTGATCAATATGAAGTTCTGATCGACCTAATACTCTGACTCAAAGCAAAGCTCTGACAGGAAAAAAGCTCTGAAGCTCTGTTCTCTGATAAGTCAAAGACTCTGATAATCTGATGTTCAAAGAAAGAAAAAGATCTGATCCTGAAGAACACGTATAATCAAAGGGAAGTAATAAACTCAGGGGGAGTATTTCCTTACTCCTTATTCTTTTACTTCTTATTCTGATACATATTCTAGATACCTTTTCACGTTATTTTAATTTAAAATATCTAGTTTTTGTCATCATCAAAAAGGGGGAGATTGTTAGAACAATGTTTGAATCTACTACCCTATATTTAAGTTTTGATGATAACAAAGTGAAAAGATATAGTACTTAAAAAGGTTTCATGTTTGAACTATCTGCTGCCTAAAATTATTATGTTCTGACTTGCAGATACTCTGATTGATATAAGCAAGATCACGTTTATTCAGCATCAGAATTTGATTTCATACACCAACATCAGAAGTTGCTACATCAGAACGTCAAGATCAGATGATCAACTCACGTACATGCTGAAGCTTGATGAACAAGACTGCGCTCAAACACTCTGATACAGAAACAATAGTTCATCAGCAGCGAAGCAGAATCAGAATGAGCCAAGCCAGAGCGTGCATTGAAGAAGCAACAGTACTGTGCATTGAACGCTAATTAATTCCAACGGCTTCATTCCAGACAAGATCTGCTCAATAAGGAAAGCTTGTTATTAGCATTGAATCAAGAATATTGCATTCAACGTTCATCTTCTCAAGTGCTATATAAACAAGGCTTTGAAGATTATAATGGCTAATGCTCTCAAAATCTCTACACGCACAAAGCTGAACCATAATCTTCGTTCTACCAGTTTTGCTAAACCACATACTCTGATATTCCATTACAGTTTAGCAATCTAGTTTCTAAGCTTCATTTTGTGTATACATCACAGTTGTGATAAAGTTTTGTAGAAAACATCCACACACATTGTTTTTATACCTTTGTAAGAAAGTGTTGCCTTGACAAACCGGGTTGTGGTTTGAATCAAGAAGGCTTTAGCAGTTGTTAAAGCAGTCTATAATATTCAGTTGAATATAGTGAATTAAGACCTCGTTGGAGAGAGGCGAAATCACCTTGACGGGTGGACTGGAGTAGTTTGAGATCAAACGAACCAGGATAAAAATATCTTGTCAATTGCTTTAAGATTTCAGTTTTACAATTCAACCCCCCCCCCCCCCCCCCTTCTTGTGTTTTTCACCACTTCACTTAGAACCCGGTTACTATTTATAGGACAGGTTTTTAAGCCAACTAAACTCAAGAGTGTACTTACCTATGAAACCTCATGCAAGCCTGAAACTAGGGTTTTTGTGACTTGCTTGTACATATGTTTGTGCATACATCATGAACATCATAAAGCATCATATGCATCCACTAACCATTTCAAGGGTTTGGATCTTCATCTTTGTTCTTGTTTTGTAGGTCATGGAAATTCTTCGCAGGAAAACTATCCAAGTCAACCTTGTGAGAATCCCTCCTCAACTCAAGGAGCTTACATCCAGAATTCCAGAAAGTTCTCTCTTCAGTGAAAGACATGGTAGACTGCTCAGCCTAGTCAACACCAACATTGAAGAAGACATGGTGAAAGTGTTGTTCCAATTCTTTGACCCCCTTCACCACTGTTTCATATTCCCCGACTATCAATTGGTGTCTACTTTGGAGAAATTTTCTCAACTCCTGAGAATTCCTATTCTTAACCAACTACCCTACAACGGTACGGAAAAAGAACCAAAGCCTGAAGATGTTGCTCAAGCACTACACTTGCAACCATCTGACATCAAGGGGCATTGGGAGACTAGAAGTGGTGTCAAAGGCTTCTTGGAAAAATTCTTGTTTGAGAAGGCACAAGAGTGTTGGAATTCCTTGGATCTACAAGCCTTTGAAGAGATTGTGGCACTCCTCATTTATGGGTTGGTTTTGTTCCCAAATGCTGACCAACTTATAGATGTCAATGCTGTCGACATTTTCCTATCCAGGAATCCCATACCTACATTGCTTGGGGACATCCTCCACTCATTTTACACACGAACAATGAGAAAGAGAGGTTTTCTCATGTGCTGTACTCCTCTCATTGCAAGGTGGTTTATTTCTCAACTTCCACAATCTATTTGAAGACTGAACAAGGCTTAAGGTGGTCACAACGATTGATGACCCTCACGCACTCTGATGTACATTGGTGTTCTCGGTCCAGAGAAAATGTCATCATCGTCGATCGTTGTGGTGAATTCCCTAATGTTCCATTACTTGGCATTAGAGGGGGCATTACCTACAACCCTTGTCTAGCTTTGAGGCAATTTGGATATGCACGGAGGGATGTCCCTCATGACATGTTGATTCCTGACCTAGTTTTTGACTTCGACAACGATGCGCAAGGACTTCGCCAAAGATTCATCAGAGCTTGGAGGATGCCTAACAAGGTGGATAGCAAGACACTGGGGCACAAAAACTCCATCCCTCTTGAGCCTTACCTCAAATGGGTACGAACCCGAGACCAGAGTCTTATGATGCCTTACCCTCATGTTCTCCCTTTGATTAAAGAGCCTGTTAAGGAAGGAGAGGTTCCATACACCATCCTACATCCTGACATGCTTGCATCATGGGAGGAGATGCAGAAGAGTTGGATCCAACTCAAGGAGGAACGAAATACTTTTGAAGCCAGCTTCTACGCCAGTGAGAAGAAGGTTTTAGAGCTTACCCGCCGACTTCACGAGGAGGAGATCCTCAACACCTACATCGCACCAAAGAGGATGCGCAACGTCTTTTTACCTTAATAAGTTTTTGTAATATTTGGCCCATGGGGCATTTATGTACTGACAAAATTTCTTCTTATTAATATGACGTGAGTTCTTTTTGTCTGCAACAATTTTGAATTTCTAAATCCTTGAATGCATTGCATGAACAAACATATCATTCATCATATGCATAAACAGGTCTTCACACCAGGTTTCCTTATCTTTCTGCTGTTTATTTCAGTAAGATGGATCTTGAACAGACGGTCAAAGATCTGCAATCATAAAACTCGCAGTTTCAACAGCTCCTTATGACCTTGGCAAAGGGTCAGGAGGATCTAAAAGCACTGTTGGGGAATAAAGAGCAAGAAAAAGGAAAAAAGAAGAAGAAAAGAGTTGGGGTAGCTACACTGGGAAGAAGATTTGAGAATGAAGCAAGGAGAGTTCTTGAATTTCCCTCCACATCTGATGAGGGAACCGGTAAAGGAAAGGGAGCTGCATTACCTTCTGAGTCTGAGGCTGAAGAGGAAGAAGTTGAGGAAGATGAAGACTACTCAGAGCAACAATACCCACCAGCGGACGACAAATACAAAAACTTGGAGGATAGACTGGAAGCTATGGAGCTGCAGAGGGTTCCCAGGTTAGATTTTGAAGAATTGGGATTGATTGCTGGGATTGTGATCCCTCCAAAGTTTAAGGTGCCGATTTTTGCAAAATATGACGGGCTGTCTTGCCCGAAGATGCACCTGAGGTCATATGTCAGAATAATTCAACCTCATACATCCGACAGAAATCTTTGGGTACACTTCTTTCAGGACAGCTTGTCCGATACACAGCTAGACTGGTTTACCAGCTTGAGAGGTCAGAAGTGCATAACTGGGAAGACTTGGCAACTGCCTTTTATCGCCAGTATCAATATAACGCTGACTTGGCACCAACCCGTACCCAGTTACAAAGTATGGGGATGGCCTCAAATGAGGGATTCAAAGAATACGCCCAGAAATGGCGCGACTTGGCCGGAAGAGTGCAGCCACCTCTTTCAGATAGGGAACTAGTGGATATGTTCTTGGGGACCCTATCTGGCCCTTTCTTCAACCATTTGATCGGGAGCTCTTCCGCAGGGTTTACTGAACTGATTCTGACTGGCGAATGGGTGGAAGCTGGTATTAAGAGTGGGAAGATTCAAAGGGATGCCTCTGCCTCCGCGACTGTTAAGAAATCATTTATGGCCAAGAAGGAAACAACTGTTGTGTACTCTCAAAAAGGATCGGGAAGAACTGAGCGCCGGCCGACTGTGGGGGCCGTGATGATTCAAAATTCATCAAATGATCATCCTCGTAACAATCAGTCCAAACCTAAACAGCAGTGGGGAGAGCGGCCACAACGGCAGTTCACCCGCATCAATATGACGCTCGCACAAGTTCTTCCCCATTTGTTGAAGCTGAACCTCGCCAATATCAAAGAGGCACCAAAAATGTGAATACAACTTCCCCGCATTATCATCCCAATGCTAAATGTGCCTATCATTCTGATAGCATCGGGCATGACACCAACGATTGCTGGGCGTTTAAGCATAAAATTCAAGACTTGATAGATGCAAAAGATGTTGAGTTCGACGCTCCAGAGAAGTCGAATGTAATATCCGCTCCGATGCCATAGCACAGTCGCAATGTCCATGCTATTGAAGAAGATCTGTATGTTGCTGCTATTGATGATCTGGTAACTCCACTACTAACAATCAAGTTGAATCTATTGAAAGTTGGGATTTTCCTAGGATGTAAAGAAGACTGCTACTGTTGTTCCTCCCTACCAATCGATTGTCCATTGCTGAAGATAGGCATCCAAGGCCTAATGGACAGCCAACAAATTCTTTTCGAAAAGATTCCTGCTACTCCAACCCCTATCGAAGATGTTTCAATAATCACCATTTCCAGCAATCTTTCCAAGGTCCCTAAAAAGCCTGTTAAGATTACATCCGCTACGAAGATTGTTCCTCTGAAAATAACCATGCCTGGGCCTGTCCCCTACAAATCTGACAAATCGATATCGTGGAATTATGGTGGAGAAATCTACTACCACAGTGTTAAACAAATTGAGATAACTGAAGAGAGCTCTGACGAAGAAACTACCGACATTGGAAACATTGCGGTACGAGCAAGATTACCCGAAGTGGGAGAATTTTCTCTCCAGAGATTGCCCCCCCAAAGGCAACCTTTGGACCCTCAGCTGCTGCCAAGGTTACTCCTGCACCGATAAAACTTTCTGCAAGAACTCCGTTGATTGAAGAAGCTGTTACTCCTGTGGTTGTCCCTCCTACTTCTGCTGATAAGGGGAAAGGGATCCAAGAAGAGCTCGTCAGGACGAGGGCTCAACCCTTGGTCATCCCCGAAACCTCTAAGAAAGAGATGGAGGAGATTCTGAAAATAATTAAGAAGAGTGATTATGATGTGGTAGAGCAACTGGGGCAAACCCCCTCGAAGATCTCCATGTTAGCTTTTCTGCTTTGTTCGGAGGCTCATGCCAAGGCCTTAATAAGGTTTTTAAAGACAACCCATGTACCCCAAGAAACCTCAGCCGATCAATTCCAGGATTGTGTAGCCAGCCTTACCGCTGACAACGGCCTGGGTTTCTCTGATGCTGACCTGAATCTGAAGGGAAGAAAGCACAATGATGCATTGCATGTGTCAGTTGAATGCTGAGGAACTACTCTCGCCCACGTCTTGGTCGACACTGGTTCTTCTCTAAATGTGCTGCCTAAGAAAGCTCTCGACCGGTTGGATTGTGAAGGCTTGGAGCTGAAACCAAGTAATATCATTGTCAGGGCCTTTGACGGGTCTAAAAGAATGGTGCATGGTGAGGTCGACATTCCCATTAAGGTAGGCACTGAAGTGTTCCACTCAACTTTCTATGTGATGGACATCCGCCCGTCATACTCTTGCTTGCTAGGGAGGCCATGGATACATAATGCTGGGGCAGTCACTTCCTCTCTGCATCAGATGTTGAAATACCCTGTTAAGGGAAAAATCATAACTGTACATGGTGAAGAGGAGTATATGATCAGTCATCTGAACTCCTTTAGGTATGTGAAAGTGGAGGGCGAATTCATCGAAACACCGTTCCAACACTTCGAGGAAATTTCTCCCGAGGTTGCAGTAGCAAAGGCAGTAGCTGAGGTACCCAAGCAGGTGGCCAGGATGGCATCTCTGAAAGAAGCAAAGGCTGCAATAAAGGAGGGAAAAAGCTCAACATGGAGTCAGTTGCCTGACTTTCCTCACAAGACAGACAAGTTTGGGTTGGGATTTACCATTGCGGGGCAAAAAGCTATGCGTCGCTCAAAAATTGAAAGAACACCCATCAAGATTTCTCCTCATGGAATCAATGCTTTGGAAGACGAAGACGAAGAGGCCAACATTGAAGATTGGATCTTCCCAACCATCGGAGGGGGACTACACATCTGGGAGGCGAAAGACTTCGTTCCCATTACTTTCAAAAATCAGTAATTTATCTTTCAAACATTTCCTGTTGGTCTGTAATAATTACTAAAACAATCTGCACACTATTTTTCACCTCATGCCTTGCCCGGGGCATGTAGGTCCATTTGTAAGGGTTTTGATTCTCTTCATATTCATATGCCATGTTTAACGAATCATTGGACGTTTTTCATTTATAAACTGCTGTGTTCATTTTCTTTCCTTTTTTGCATTTTGTTTGTTTAAGGATGGTTATCCCTTACACACACCCACACTCACAAATGCAGGTACCCATCCACTCTGGATTCTATGGGTGACTATTCTGTTGTATCCTTCAATAACTCTGAAGATTTGGTCAATCAGGCTGAGTATAAAGATGCCGAAGATTGTGAAGTACCAGGAGAGCTAGCCAGACTTCTACAATAAGAAGAGAGGGCCATCTTACCTCATGAAGAGTTGTTGGAAACAATCAACTTAGGAACAGAGGAAGACAGGAAAGAAGTACAAGTGGGTGCCAATCTGGAACCAAGTGTCAAAGGGCGTTTAATACAGTTGTTAAATGAATACGTTGAAATCTCCGCCTGGTCTTATGAAGACATGCAGGGTTTAGACACAGATATCGTGGTTCACCGTCTCCCTACAAGAGAGGATTGTCCACCGATCAAGAAAAAAGTCTGCCGAATGAGGCCCGACCTGTCTGAGAAGATTAAAGCTGAAGTAATGAAGCAATTCAACGCTGGCTTTCTGGCTGTTACATCCTATCCATAATGGGTTGCTAACATTGTGCCAGTTCCTAAAAAAGACGGCAAGGTCAGAATGTGTGTGGACTACTGGTATTTGAACAGGGCTAGCCCTAAAGATGATTTTCCGCTACCGCATATTGACATTTTGATTGACAACACAACTCAGCACAAGGTGTTTTCCTTCATGGATGGATTCTCGGGCTACAACCAGATCAAAATGGCCCCCGAGGACATGGAGAAAACAACCTTTGTTACACAGTGGGGTACCTTCTGCTACAAGGTGATGCCGTTCGGACTGAAGAACGCAGGGGCAACTTATCAGCGCGCCATGGTGGCTTTGTTTCATGATATGATACATTATGAGATCAAAGTTTACGTAGACGACATGATAGCTCGATCATAAACAGAGGAGGAACACCTTGAACATCTGCAGAAGCAGTTTGCCAGGTTGAAGGAGTACAAACTCAGGCTGAATCCAAGTAAGTGCACTCTTGGAGTTAGGTCTGGTAAACTTCTAGGATTCATTGTCAGCAACAAAGGCATTGAGGTCGATCCAGCAAAAGTGAAAGCTATACAAGAAATGCCGGCCCCCCGTACTGAAAAGGAGGTTAGAGGGTTCTTGGGGCGCTTGAACTATATTGCCAGATTCATCTCTCATCTGACGTCTACCTGTGAGCCAATTTTCAAACTATTGAAGAAAGATCAGGTAGTCAAATGGAACAACGATTGCCAGGCTGCTTTTGATAAGATCAAGGAGTATTTGCTAAAACCTCCTATTCTGATGCCACCCGTCGAAGGAAGGCCGATGATCATGTATCTGACTGTTTTGGACAACTCAATGGGGTGCGTACTGGGCCAGCATGACGAGTCTGGTCGAAAAGAGCATGCCATTTATTACCTTAGCAAAAAGTTTTACCGATTGTGAGACTCGCTACTCACTGCTCGAGAAAACTTGCTGTGCTTTGGTATGGGCTGCTCGCCGACTAAGACAGTATATGTTGACTCATACCACTCTATTGATTTCCAAAATGGATCCTATCAAGTATATTTTCGAGAAGCCTGCTTTATCTGGAAGAATCGCTAGATGGCAGATGATCCTGACTGAGTATGACATCCAGTATACTACCCAAAAAGCTATAAAAGGGAGTGTACTAGCTGACCATCTAGCTCATCAAGCTATCGAAGATTATCAATCCATGAGATTCGACTTCTCGGACGAGGACATCATGAATTTGGACAACATTGAAGGTAACGGACCGTATGACGGACCTGAAAAAGGAACCCGATGGACCCTGTACTTTGATGGTGCTTCAAATGCACTTGGAAACGGTATCGGTGCGGTACTCATTTCCCCGGAAGGTTGCCATACACCTTTCACGGCCCGACTTTGCTTCAGCTGTACCAACAACATGGCCGAATATGAAGCTTGCATTTTTGGTCTCAAGGCTGCTATAGACTTGGGGATCAAATCTTTGATCGTATTTGGGGACTCGGCTTTGGTTATCGGTCAAATCAAATGAGAGTAGGATACCAAGCATCCTAATCTTATCCCATACAAAGAACATGTCCTGACATTGTTGCCTCATTTCGAGCAAATCACCTTCGAGCATTTCCCGCGAGAAGAGAATCAGCTAGCAGATGCTCTGGCTACAATGTCTTCCATGTTTAAACTCAACTGGGATAATGAGGCTCCCCAAATCACCATCGAGCGAATGGATGAACCTGCGCATTGTCATGAGATTAATACGGAAGAAGTAGTGGAACAACCTTGGTTTCACGAAATCAAAAGGTATCTCTAGACTAGAGAATATCCCGAAGAAGCTTCCGTCAATGACAAAAAGTTCTTAAGGAGATTTGCTGCCAAGTTCTTCCTGAGCAACGTCATCCTCTATAAACGCAGCCATGATTGTGTTTTACTCCGATGTGTAGACAAAGCTGAAGCAGAGTTGATCATGACTGAGATACACAGCGGCACATTTGGCACCCACTTGAATGGACATACGATGGCTAAGAAGATTCTAAGGGCAGGCTATTACTGGTCTACCATGGAAGCTGATTGCCATCAACATTCCCGTACTTGCCACAAATGTTAAGTCTACGTTGACAAGATTCATATTCCTTCCGTTCCTCTCAACGTTCTGAAAGCTCCTTGGCCATTCGCAATGTGGGGCATTGACATGATTGGAGAGATCAAGCCCACAGCGTCCAATGGACATCGCTTCATCCTGGTCGCCATTGACTATTTTACCAAATGGGTCGAAGCAGCTTCCTTCATCAAGTATAACCTCATATGCCGGTATGGTGTCCCCGACAGGATCATTACAGACAACGGTACAAATCTGAACAATACTATGATCACCGCTCTATGCGAATAGTTCAAGATTTATCATCACAATTCATCTCCCTATCGGCCGAAGATGAACGGTGGTGTTGAAGCTGCGAACAAAAACATCAAGAAGATCATTCAGAAAATGACAGTCACCTACAAGGACTGGCATGAGATGTTACCGTTTTCTCTGCATGGATACCGTACCACGGCACGTACTTCAACAGGAGCAACCCCATTTTCTTTGGTATATGGCATGGAAGTTGTCCTACCCATGGAAGTTCAGATTCCTTCTTTAAGGATTATGAAGGACGCTGGTTTGAATGAAGACGATTGGATTCAGACCCGACTTGATCAACTCAATTTGATCGACGAGAAGCGACTCGCTGCTGTTTTCCATGGTCAGACGTATCAAAAATGGATGATCAAGGATTTCAACAAGAAAGTCAGACGTCAAGTATATCAAGTCGAAGATCTCGTAATGAAGCGGATTATCTTTCCGCAAAGTGATCCCAGGGGCAAATGGACTCCTACTTACGAAGGACCATTTGTAATCAAGAGCATATTTTCTGGTGGTGCAATGATTCTGACCACCATGGACGGCGACAATTTTCCGCACCCTGCGAACACAGACATAGTCAAAAGATACTACGCATAAAATCACCCGACAAGTCAAAAACCCAAAAGGGCGACTTGGGCAAAAATGGGCATCCCGGTGAACCGAAAACCCGAAAGGGCGGTTCAGGCAAAAATTAGGGATAAAACGAAAAAAATCTATACACGCGGCAAGTTGAAAACCTGAAAGGGCGACTTGGGCAAAAAAGGGTTTCCCGGTGGATTGAAAACCCGAAAGGGCGGTCCAGGCAAAAGTTAGGGAATTAAAGCGTATGACTATGTCTCGTCGGATCACTTTAAAGAACAATCTCTTCATCAACAAGCTCCTAGCTTCTGGTCAATCCAATCATCAGCGGACGAAGCATTGAATGGACAAGATATTCAGAGTGGTGAAGGCTATAACATAATGGAATCCCATGGAATTGTTACACATAGCCATCTTTCTTTTGTATAAAATTTTCAATTTTTTACGACAACATCCTCTTACTAGGATGTCTGTCTCCTTTGTACAAAGATACTCATAAAAATTTAATACAAATACTTTTCCAAATACAGAAATTTGCTTTGTCTTCCTTTTTCTCTTTTGCACTTTTGTTTTATTTGAGAAACGTCCAATGTTTTGTTAAATAGGCATATGCATTTGAATATAATCATTTTCCTTACAAACCAAGAAAAGATGATTACTGATAGGTTGAAGGTACAGATAGATATCTTGATGCCCTTTCAGAAGGAATCCCCAGCAGTTCTAAACTCCAAATTCCTCAACAAGGTTAGAATCCAGAACTTAATTCTCCAAACAGAGTTAAACTTCAGGATCCTCAGCAGTACAGAAGCTTTCTCAAAACTGATTTCCCCAGCCAGAGAGCCTTCTAGAACTCAATTCCCCTCAGAGTTAAGTTTCAGTATCCCCAGTGGAGCCTTAAAAATCTGAAAATCCTATCCCCAGCGGAGCTAAAACTTCCAACTATCAATCCGCAGCGGAACCCGACTAGTGAACCTTCTCCCCACAGAGATACTTCCCATCAGATTAAAGATTCTCAGTCTTACTCCTCCAGCATGAGCCTCCCAGGTTCTGGACTCCCCAGTAGAGATCATCAGAATTCTCATTCCCTACAAGTCACCAAGGAGTTCCAATCCCCAGCAATGGTCCTAAGATCCCTCAACAATTGAAGATCTTGTTCCCCAAGCAGTCAACAGTCAACAAGGATGTCTCATCCTCAGCAATCAAGGATTCACTCTCCCCCTGCAACAATCAAGGATTCACCTTCCCCTGCAGCAATCAAGGATTCACTTTCCCCGACAGCAGTCAGAACTCTATTATCTCTGGCTATCCTGGATTAATCTATCCTCAGCAAGACAGCTCGTCAGCTTACATGCGCATTCATTACATTCATATCATGAACATTGATATACACACATTGCATCATACATTTCATGCAACATGACTTAGTGTTTCATCTAATATTTTACCCTTTTCAGGATAAGATTAATAAGCTTCAACTCAAGACTTCTGAAAACAGTTTACAGGTTCTCCAGACACGGATGTTAACCTATCGCTTGTTCAGATTCTTCAACTTCTGAAAACAGTTTACGGATTCTCCAAATACGGATGTTAATCTATCGCTTGTTCAGACTCAGCTTTTGAAAACAGTTTATGGACGCTTCCCAACATGGATGTTGCTCTATTGCTTATTCAACTTCAAGACTTCTGAAAACAGTTTATAGGATCTCCAGACACGGATGTTAACCTATCGCTTGTTCAGATTCTTCAACTTCTGAAAACAGTTTACGGATTCTCCAAATACGGATGTTAATCAATCGCTTGTTCAGACTCAGCTTTTGAAAACAGTTTACGGACGCTTCCCAACATGGATGCTGCTCTATTGCTTATTCAACTTCAAGACTTCTGAAAATAGTTTACGGGTTCTCCAGACACGGATGTTAACCTATCGCTTGTTCAGATTCTTCAACTTCTGAAAATAGTTTACGGATTCTCCAAACACGGATGTTAATCTATCGCTTGTTCAGACTCAACTTTTGAAAACAGTTTACAGACGCTTCTCAAGATGGATGCTGCTCTATTGCTTATTCAACTTCAAGACTTCTGAAAACAGTTTACGGGTTCTCCAGACACGGATGTTAACCTATCGCTTGTTCAGATTCAAAACCTCTAAAAACAGTTTACGGGTTCTTCAGACACAGATGTTAACCTATCGCTTGTTCAGATCCAAGACTTCTGAAAACAGTTTACGGATTCTCCAAACACGGATGTTAATCGATCGCTTGTTCAGATGCAACTACTGAAAACAGTTTACGGATTCTCCAAACATGGATGTCGATCTATTGCTTGTTCAGACCCCCCAGTTCAGAGATATTCCAAAACATGGACACCTTTCTGATACTCATTCCAGATGGCATCTTTAAGCCCATCCCCTGACAAGATCTTGGTCACATCTCCAGATGGCATCTTTAAGCCCATCTCCAAATGGCATCTTTAAGCCCATTCCTGCATCCATGTTTCGACGAGTGCAAATTTACGGACACTCTAGTGTCCAATCTCCTTTTACCTTCGAGACGCGAAAGGCAAACTTGCCAATCTAACTCTTCAGGTTCAAGAAGGTTGAACAGGGGCAACTGTTGTACCCCAAAATTTGCCCTCTCATTTCATCAACATTTTCTCACCACAAGACCCTTGGAGCTCAAGATCAAGTTAGGGTTTGCTCTGCTCAAGACTCCTCATTGCACTGTTAACCCAAATTAGGGTTTGAGTTTGCACAAAGAGGTTTTGACCTAAAATGCCCAAAGTGACTTTCATGCTTCATGTTGGACTCACAAGTTTATCCATACCAAGTTTCAAGCCTTGATTCCAATCTTTGCCCAGTCAATTGGACAGTTGACCTAGAAATCATCTGTATTGGGGAAAAAGTCAACTGTGGTCAATTGACAGTCAGACCTCATGAAATTTGACCCACATCAACATAATGAACTCATATGAACCATTTGGTCAAGTATTGATCACAATTCCACAAGAAATTTGATCAGATCACCAAAAGGGCAAAATGGTCATTTTTAGGGTTTTGAATGCACAAAGGCAATTTTTGACTGTTTGACCTAACCAATGGCAAACCAAGCTCACATATGGACTCAAGGATTCAATGGCATTGTCTTGACCCATTCAACAAGTTCAAAAGGTCTCAAATGCATATGATTGACAAATGAATTTTTCAGTCAACTGATCAAAATTTGACTGTATACTGAAAAGTCAAACTTTGACTTTTTGGTCAAAATCAAGTGCCAAGATTAATTTTTCATCAAGACATGTCAAATTATGAAACTTGTTCATCAAGAAACCAAAAATTGCAAATTAGGGTTTAAGATGAGAAAATTTCATAACTTAGAATTTTTCTAAGTTATGAAACTTCCTTATTTTTCCCTAACTTTGTCCTATTTTTTCATCAAGATACAAATGGATTCAAACAAAACTCAAAACATGAAAGTTATAGTCCATTACAAAATCTACAACTTTGATTCACAAAGTTTTCTTAAAGGAAGCTTGTAGCTCAAGTTATGATTTTTGGAACAAGGGTGCAAAACATTTTTAACTTAGAAAAATTTTGACCTATTATAGGCAGGATTTTTGTCCAACTTCATGGCCATTTTTCACATGCTTCCAGTTGGAGTTTCAATTTGCATTACAAAGACGGATTGTATTACACATTCCAAGATTTCCAAATTGTCCAAGAACTTCTCAAACATCCTTGTGGTTAGGGAGATTCGAATTTGCAAAGTTGGGCAAAAGTCACTTTTGTTCATAACCAAATGCATGTTCATACAAGTTCCATTTTGAAATCAGCATGCTTGCTACTTGCTTGCAGGCCTCTAAACCAAGTTTGCACTCCATAATTAAATGCCTAACTTTTGTGTTCAAGCATTATTTGGTGCATTTAGTCATTACACAAAGAACTAATCCATAATTAGAAAAAGCAACTTTGCCATTTTTGAAAAGTAATGCTTTATGTCCAATTCTGAATCTTTGAAGTACAAGCCAAATCTTTGAGGCAAGAGTTGGTAAGCAAATCCCACTGATCAAGAACAAAGTATGCATCAAGCTTGAGAACTTGGTACATGCCTATATCACAAGTTGACATCTCTTTGCTTACATTGGAAGAAAGCTTGCAAAAACTATCCAACTCTCACTTCCTGTAAACACCAACCTAAGAAAACTTTGTTCTCATCTTACATACACCCTAACTGACCTAAAACACGATTCCTTCATCCTCAATACCCCCTCATTCATCAAAACACCATTTTTCTGCAAGAAACAGGGCATCCCTGCAGATTGAGTTGCACAACTCAGTTAGCTCGTGCGTTTTGGCCAAAGCTTGTTCAAACACATTCCCTACCATCCATTGGAACTATCCCAAGCCCTAAATACAAACTGTAACATCCCTAACCCCTGTTGCCATTTTCATTTTTTCAGTTTTGCAGGTAAACTTCCATAGCACGATTCATAGTGATTCAAAGCAAGCCAGGTGTTGGAGAAGCATCCTTGGACTTCAGGCAAGCTGTACCAAAGCTCAAACTCCATTGAAGATACCTCCATTGTTGTACAAGACTCAAGCTGAAACAGGTAAAAACATGAACTTCTATCTCCCAATATAGGAAGAGTTAGGCTTAGGTTTGTGAATGAAACATGTTCTCCTCATAGCCCTGAAGCCAGCCATATATTTACTTTTCATTTATATTGAGTATGCTGTGAGAATTTTGGCCATGAACATTGAAGAAAAATTAGGTCAGAAATTGGGGATGAAGAAATTCTCCCTCGTTTCTTAGAGTTAGGTCAAGTATTTTATATGTCTGAATTCGTCTCTAGATGCTCTACATTATTGGTGTTATGAGTTTTTGCTAAAAGTCAAAGAATCAGGAGTTTGTGTTGGACATGGTGAAACGCGCGTTTTCTGTTTGAAACAATGCTGGAGGTTGAAGAAGGTTGACTTGGGCTGGGTCTGAGTTGGTTTTGCTCTTTGCACACTCTTTTTCCATTTTGCACCCCCTTGGCCCATTGTGTGAAATAATTGTCATTTTGCATTTTTTTCTTTTTTTGTTCTGACTTATTATTTTTTGCTCAAATATAAAAAATATCAAAAATATTTTTCCATGCATTTTTGCATTTATTTGACATTTATTTGTTTTATTTAGCATGTATATGTAAATAAATATAATACCTTTTATTTAAAAACCCTAGGAAATAATACAAAAATATTTATTTTTTAGTTATTATTTTTTGTTTACATTTTGAAAATATTTTCTAAAAAATACTTTTTTTTTGTAAATAATTAATATCTTATTTTTTGTATATATTTAGTATATTTAATATATAATATAAATACTTGTATATTTTATTAGATATTTAGGACAAAAATATAGAATTAATACTTTTTTTATTTTTATTAATATATGACACTAAAAAATACTTTTTTTTATAATATACTTCTTTTTTATTTTTGTACAAATAAATATATAAATATTGTATATAATTAATAAATAAATACTATTTATTTGAAAACTAGGGTTTTGCCCTAAACCATAAAAATATTCAAAATTTGACCTTTTATTTTTGTTTATATTTCATATTGAAAAATACTTTCTCATACATAAAAAATCCTTTTTGTGCATAATACATTTTTGCATATTTATTATATTTGTTTAAATATTGTACAATTTGATATTTGTATATTCAATATGGATGTAATAGTTTTAGATTTAATTTCTTGCTAAATATCCCCCCATTCAAACATTTGTACCCCCATCCCCATAATTATGTTGTAATAATTTAGGACTTTAAATTTCCGCATTTAAAAGCTTTCAAATTATGCCATGATAGACTTAGGGTTTGTATGCAAATCAAATAACAAATAGCTTGACTAATACAAAGACAAAAAAATGCATGAAAATGGACAACACCATACACACTTGCACCCTTAGGGTTACTCCACTTGTTGCCTTCAAAAGTGGGCCATGTTGCATGTTGAGTGTCTTTGGCAAAACAAAAACAAATCAAATGATCATAGTCCCTCGATGATGCTTTTCTCAAGTTGCCTAAAAAATGATCAAGTCCCTTCAAGAAAATTGCCAAAGACACTTGGCACTATTGCATTCATGGTCTAAACGATGACCCACGCCCGTCCCGTTAACATCCTAACACAAGATTGTCCATCAAATACAATGGTTGAACAATACTGTTAAAAGGGTTAAAACATAGGAATGATCTTTGAGAAATTTAGGGGTAGACAACTCTTAGTTACTTGATCAAACTTGCAAAATCCACTTGCCTACTTTCAAAAACACACTCCACAACACAATTTCAAAACAAACTTTCAAAACATTGAAACATCTTTTCAAAAAGACAAACACCTTTGTAAAACATTCGAGTAAAGAATTGTTACAATGGTTGCCTAGACAAGTCATCTTTTTCAAAACATTTCCAAAACCACACACACAAAGCACCATTTCAAACAATTGAAAAGCAAAGGCAAGTGATCTAAGCAAGTAACTAAGAGCCCATGGATAACCATGGATAGAAAGGGTGATAATACCTTCCCTTTCTATAATCTACTCCCCGAACCCAAGAAAACATCTCAAAGGTTTTTCCTGTGCTTTTTAACCTTTCCTTAGGATAAAATAAAAAGTCGGTGGCGACTCTTGCTAAACCGAAACATTTGCGAAAATAAACGCAAAACCTCAAGTCAGTTCTCCCACCGTATCACAAAGCTCAAAGGGAAAAATAAGAGCTAGAACTCAACCTTCTCAATCTGAACAAATAGAAGATGCAGATGCAACTCATACTAGAGTCGAAGGACCAACAATTTGAGAGAGATCAAAAGGCATTGGAGAAAGAGAGTCTCAAACGGAAGTGTAAAACTAAAGGGCTGTTAAGTGTGACATTCAACCTAGACTCCCACAACCAAAAGTTAGAGGAGGTTGCTACTGAAATTGGAAGGTTAACTAGATGGTATGAAAAGGCAACACATGAAAAAAAGGTGCTAGAGGAAAATCTAAGAGCCCAGATCCAAATTATGGCGTAAGCTTACTTAGATCAAGAAGAACAAGTAAAGTACTTCACCACTGAACTTCAAGACAACCAAGAATCAGAGGTCAAAGCACGCCTTGAAAGGGTAGAGGCATAAAGACTCATGACTCAAAGAACTCAAGAATATGAACATGTGTGTCTAGCGCTACAGGGCCTCCAAAAGGATTTCCTTATTCAGCTGAGACTTTATACGAAAATGAGAGGTGAAGAGATGTATTAGGAATAGCAGTATACCAAAATCGCCCAAGCAGCGAGAGATAACCATAAGATAATCCCACATCTTTATCAAGAGTACCGGTATTATAAGGATAGACATGAAAAGCTTGGCTTCTTAGCCAACAATCTCATTGAGGATATCCCTAGAAGTTTGAGAGACGTAAAAAGTGTAATGGTACCTCTCCCAAAGGACATTGAAGACTTTCTCCATCTTTGCCGAGCAATGGTTGATGGTTTCAGAGAACACATCCGCAAGCGTGCCTAGAAGACTTATTTTCCCTTTATTTATGTTTATGTAAACAAGTTTTGGTTTTAAATTGTAATATTTTTCAATATCTGAATTATGTTACCTTCAATAAAGGCATTTTGTTTCCTTATCTCAATGGCGTATCTATTTTTTTAAGCTGGTCACCGAATAAAACATAAGCGAAAGATAAATGCATGCCCAAATGAATAAGACATTTAAAATAAGTAAATACTTCATATTCATACATATTCATTTGCATGCATGCATTCATAAACGCATGCATATCATATCAAAACTCATCCTATTTTTTTATAAAATAATATCTCCAGTTAAGACATGGGTAGAAGAAGATTACCACCTCCTCGACCTCCATATCAAACAATGCCCCATCAACAAAGAACCCTGGAACATGTCAAAGAAAACCAGGCGGCATTCAAGAAAGATCTAGAACAAGTCAAAGGAGATGTGAGTTCGATTAAAGGAGAGCTGAGTCAAGTTCTCCTAACCCTAAAGAACTTCATTAACATACAAGACCAGATTCCCAGGGTGGCTTTTGAAGAAGTAGCTCAAACAATTGGTGCATCAAGCGGTCACCAACTAAGAAAAGATCCAGAAGCAAGACCTCACAATTCAAGAAGGAAAACTTATGACTCCCCAAAAATAAAAGAGGGAGAAATTAATGTCGTAGCCTCACAAGCAAGGATACCACGACCATTAGTGATCCCACAAGGACAGCAGCAAGGCAGAAGGTCACCCAGAAAATTTGATCCGCTCCCTATGCCACCTAGCTAGTTATTGCAACAGCTGGTTAAGGCATCCTTGGTGGAAATCAAGCCTCTAGCTCCTCCAGTCGGGCCACTCCCACGAAGATACAATGTCGACGCCATATGCGAATACCACGCTAACTCTCCGAGGCACAGCATAGAACAATGTTGGGCATTTAAACATAAGGTCCAAGACTTTTTAGAATCTCAAGACATCACTTTTGAGGAACTTAACATCAAATCAGACCTTATGCCTCCACATGGTGAACCAACAATAAAGGAAATTAAAGTAGTCATCGACTGTGGAGCAACCAGATAAGTAAAAGCCCCGATAAGCTTGTTGAGGGAATATTTATGGGAGTGTGGGTCCCTATTGGAGCATAATGAAGCCTTCAAGAAAACTCCATTAAAGCTAGTGGACCAGGGGATAGTCCAATTTGGACAATACCCTGAAGAAAAATATGTAGCTACTCTAAGGGATAAAGAATATGTCTCTCCAATCCAGGAAACCTTTGTAAACAAAGGAATAGAGCAGGGCAGACATGTGGCAAAGATATCCAACAAAGTCAATACCAAAAGGGGCCAATGACTTCATTCGAGAATGCGCCCCAGGAGAAGAACTCAAAAGATGGACGGCCGTGGAGATTCCTGAGATCTTTTTCTTTCCTAAGTAATTTTTCTTGTTTTCTAAAGAACCTATGTCAAGCTCGGGGCATAGGGGTTGCTTGTAAGGGTTCCCCCGTTTTGTTTCAAACAATATTTGCAATTAATAAATGTTATATTTTGTTTTCAATTAAGATCCTTGTCTTTCTCTTTCATTTATTCCGTAAATCTAAAAATGGCAATACTTTCTCTGCATATGCATTTTCAAATTTCATATACTAAATCTACACCAAAACATGATAAGCATGCAAATTCATGCCCAAAACCATCGATAATGTTACTGCTGCGACCCAATATAATTTTGATGCTCCCATCAACCAAGCTGAAGAAGCAAATGATGAAGATCTTGAACTCTCTGAGAAAATGGCGAGGGAAATAGAGCAAAAGGCTGACAACATACAACCGTATCAAGAGGCTATTAAAACCATTAATTTGAGCACAAGGGGAAGATCTGGAAGAAACTAAGCTAAGGGGTAATGTTAGAGCGGAGCCACAAAGAAGCTAATCAAATTATTGCACATATTTGCTTGTTCCTACAGAAACATGCCAAAGTTAGATACATACATGATGGTGGATAGACCACCTCTTTAAAGAAGGTTGTTCGCCAGTTAGGAAAAAAAGCGACTACGAAATACTAGGACCTGACGAAAAACCCGAGCCAGGGGCACATTAGACATTCGCGTTCGACGGGGCTTCAAATACACTGGGGCACGATATAGGGGAAATTTTGACTTCCCCAAAGAATGCTCACAAGCCATATACCAAGTCAATAGCGAATGGGATACTAAACACCTAAAACTGATTCCATATCGGGATCATGTTTTGAAAACTGGCTGTGGAATTCACAAAGATCACTTTCAGTCACATCCCACAAAAAGAAAATTAAACGGAAGACGCTCTGGAAACTATATCAATTGTGTTCAAAGTAACTTGGTCAAACCACAAACCGCATATCACAAACAGAAACTTCGAAGAACCCACACACCGTCTTGCTATCAAAGAAAGACCAAACAACCAACCTCAAATTTACGACATCAAGAACTACCTAGAAAAGCAAGAACATCCAGAAAATGCCTCTAGCACCAAAAAACAAACTCTACAAATATTAGCCTCGAAATTCTTTCTTAGTAATGGTGTACTGCACAAGATGAACCACAACATAGTGTAGTACTCCAGAAGATTATGCTACCCTGCCTGAACTCATGCGATAAATGGACACCCAACTATGAAGGTCCATACTGAAACAACCGGCTGAACAATCAACTGATAATGAAATCAATGAAGTCTCCATCTAATGTTTTTTATCCCACGTGAAGGGAAAGGTAAACATCGAGTAAACCCGAGAAGGGTAAAATCACGATCGAACGACCAAGAGATACAGGTAAGGGAGTCTGTTATGCGAGGGGAAGGTATTAACACCCCACACGCTCGTAGTACTCTACGGTACCCACTCTTATTGTCTATCTAATCAAAGGGTGTGTTATATCTATGCTTATTGTTTACTACTAAGGAAGAATTCATGCAAAAAGAAAGGATGAAAGAATGTAGGGAAAATAAAAGTTGTGCTCGTTCGGGCCCTACCCCGATGCCTACGTATCCCTTTTAAGGAATCAGAGCAGCCGTAGTTTGGCTTCAAAAGTTTTCGTTGGTTTGTATTTTTTAATGAACAATATTAATTTCGCCTTCTGACGTAACTCGACCTTTGGAGACTTACGCGTCAGCACAGAAGTGAATTAACATTGTTCTTTCTGAAAATTTTGAAAGAAAAAACCGAAGGCGTAAAAAGAGTTTGCATTAGTTGATATTTTTTTTACCTTTAAGAAGGATTTGGAAGTTGTTAGATGTTTTAATATTTTTCAAATAAAGATAAAGCTTTTGTTTTAAATTCAAGGATGCAAAAGATAAGAAAAACATCTAAGGGAGACTAGCCTATCTCTATTCCTAATGTTATCATACAATGATCGATCCTAAGGTTAAGTTTTGAAGGGAATCTCTACCCTATGTTGACATGCTTGGATAATGATCCTAATGTCTATCTCAAATCATCATCTATAAATGAATCAAGAAGTCCTAAAGGAGCATAGCAAGGGTCTATCACCTAAAACTATGTCTATCTCGAATCATCATCTATAGTTGAATCAAGAGCTCCTAAGGGAACATGCCAAGGGTATATCATCTCAAAACATGCACACAAAGACAAAATCAAACAAGCAAGCCAATAAGCTCAAGAGAGCACAACTAGAGAGATCCTACCTAGGCTAGCATACCAAAGAAAGTCTAACAAAACTATCCTACGAGGAGCATGCAATGAGAGCAAAGTCGTGATCTCAATTTCTAAATTGAGTGACTCATCGATCAACAAGAAATAAAGGAAAACAATGAAATCCTATAGGGAGCATGCACTGAGACAGAAGTCGTGATCTCAATTTCTAAATTGAGTGACTCATCGATCAACAAGAAAGTAAACAAACACAAGCACAACACATATAGTAAATGAAGTGTGGAATGCCTGCTACAGGTCTTTAAACATCGACTTCGAGCGCACACTCTTTATTTCCTACTTCTCATGATATCTAAAAAGCAGTAAAGTGCAAAATGAGATAAACAAGAGAAAATACCAAAACGGATATTAACTCGTAGCAAAGCTTATCAAAACAAAGAAACCCAACGATCTTCGCGAACAACTTCACCAATCAAAGAAAAGAGTCAGAAATCGAATGCTCGAAATAAGTATCGAAGCATCATCGATGTGAAAATAATTCACAATCGAAATCTCAAGCGCATCCACATATCTCATAATAAACCTACATAAGACTCGAATCTCAACGGGAAAAAGTGAAGCATGATGTCTCGGAAACAAAATGATTATTTAAACATAAACCATAATAGAAAATTCTAACAAAATTCTAAAAGAAGAAAAATCTAGGGAAATCATATCATATTCCTAAAAAATACAATTAACAATTTTTATTATTATTTTTTATTAATTTTTATTATAAAAAATTATAGGAAGGAAACTAAAGAGAAGATGAAATTAGCATTCTAGTCAGAAGGGGGTGCAGGCTGAGATCTAGGGGTTTGCTGAAGAAGGGCGCTAGGCCTAACCCAACCTATAAAAAAACTTTCAACTCAACTTGGCCAAAAAGAAATGTCATTGGGCCTGGGGGAGGTCTTTCTAGCGAAAAAACCAATGGAAGAATTCAATCCACTGAATCGTTCAACAAGGCCAAACAAACCACTTTGCAGCGTCCTTATCCAATTACCAAAACAAAATTAATTTGGGAAAAAAAATCTGCATTTGAGAGAAAGATGGGGGTCAGAGTTTTCTGTTTCAACTTCAATGAACAACCTGAATCTCTCTTCTCCTTCTCAATCCCTCTCCCGTTTCAACTCTCGGTTCAACCTTCGATGAATTTCCCTCCGGACTCTTCCCCGCCCGCGATTCGTTCCGCCTCTGATTCTCCTCCATTTCATCGCGATCATCTCATTCTGATTTTTCTCGATCCTCCGATTTCGTACCTTCATCAACTTCAATTCGCATTTTTATCTCAAATTTATTCGTCGTGGCTTGCCTCCTCCCTGAATTCATCATCTTCAACGTTGTGCTTCAACAAATCTGCAACCTCGCCTTCATCATCATCGCTCTCTTCAGCGATTCAGTATCAATTTCGTTATCATCGTCCCACCGTGTCTTTAATCCTCCCATTAACCTCCATATTTATCATGTTAGATCTCCACACAAGAAAGGTTCAAATCGTGAAAAAGAATTAGAAGGATAAAGAATGCTTACCGACTAGAGTCGTCTGATGCTTCCTCACTCTTGAAGAATCTAAAGAGAACCAGCAATTTTAGGTATGCACTACTTTAAAGTCTGTTACTCCTTTCGTTCTAATTTTCTTGCAAGTTGCAATGTGTTCGAGGAATGTGAGACTCCGCTATGATATCATTTCCATCTTGTTGCAGATTCGCAGTGATGATGATGGTGCCGTGAAGTAGATTGAGAAGATGATGCTGAGGTGATCATAAAATGGAGAAGAACCAGGTGAAGATTGAAACAAAATTTTGCAGCTTGATGAAGATGAAGATGAGATCAAAAGAGAGGCATCATTGGTGATTCTTCAAAGAAGAATTAAAGAATCGTGAAGACGATGAAGGGTCTTCAGAAATGAAGAGTGAAGAGAGAGTTTTGTACTGTCCTTCTCGTGAGTTTCCTCTCCCTCTCCTTCTTTAACTCTCTCCCTTTTTTTCTGAAATCCCAGCCCTCTTTATGTTATATCGTGCTTCTGTTATAATATGTTCCTGTTATTCTGGAAAACAATTAGTTAGGAAACTGTTAGATGAATGAAAATCAGTTAGGGGTTAGAATTCTGTTAGAAAATTGGTTAGCTGCTGAGCTGGAATTTTGTTTGAACTCTGTTTTGATTTTCCACGTTTTCCTTATCTATTTTCCCTGATATTTTCCTTTGTATTTTCTGATCATTCCCTTTGTTTTATTGAGTTCACTTATTACTTCTTATTTCTGATTTTTTTTCTTCTTATTTTGTTGCAACCTTTCCTCTTCAGACTTATTGGCGAGAAGATAAAAAAAACACAACAAGAACTGGTTTTGGAACTATTTCCCAAAGCTCTTCATCCAATCCATAAATGTAATTGCACCTAGCTTGATCCTCCGGAAGAACAAGACCAAAAAGGCATTGGTTCATGACATCAGGTTTAGCTTCAAGAGAAAACCATCTTTTTGAAGAAGCAGTAGCCATTCTCTCTGTTTATTCTATTTCCAATTTACAATTTCCTTTCTCATTTCAGTTTCATTTGACTTTTGGATTATTTTATGGAATAGGCCTTGGTGTTGGTAGCTGGCTTGGTTTGAACTGGCTGTAGTAATGGTTTGCTCTTATAGGTATGTAGATTGCTGTTTTTATACAGCAATTTTAAGATCACGAAGCTGGCATGAATGATGATATTTGTTGCAGCAAAATAAAGCATGTTATATCCAAAGAATAGGTCATGAATACCATCCTCAACTATCCTTATCCATGACTCAACATTCTCTCCAATTGATCAAAGTTCTTGAGCAAAGTCAGAATCAAGCTACTAAGAAAAAGATCCTGACTGAAGGCAGCAATGGCCAACTTCATATGAAGCTTCGACACTTCTGCGAGAAATAAGTTTGCAGTTGGATATGGTCGGGTAGTTAAAAGGTAAGTTGCATCGCACAAATGTTTTAGATATTTGCCAAGAATTTCAATCTGCTTCCCGTCATCCAAAGTTAGAGTCATTATGAAATCAGGACGTCGAGTATCCAAGCAAGCAAAGACTTTCTTTAATACGCAGGCAACTGCAAGCACATGGTATGTTGTATCCTATTTATAATAGTCATCCATCAATAGACTCCCCAAACTAAGTACATGTAGCTATTGCTTAAGCTTCACAAACTTCTCTTCCTGAGATTCAAAATATTTCACAAATTTCACAGACTCACGAACTTTGCTAACAGTTTCTCTTATTGCCTGCAGTACATCTAATGCAAGGCGACTGAGAACACGAGAATAACAGTTCTGGTTTAATAACTGGCCACCGAGAATCACAGGGTTATTAATAAAGAGATGGCTCCGCACATTTACCTTGAAGGCCTCACTTGAGAAAGACTTATCAAGTGAAAGTGTAAGTACCCGACCCTCCAAATTCCAATAAGATAAATAGGTCATTATGGATTGGCTTATGAGTCTATCCTATTTTCTGGTCTGCTGACCACAAATCCAATGTTGAGTCCTCCAGGAATCCCATTGATAAGATCTAACAAAACTGCTTGATTGGAACTTTGCATAACTGACTTATTTGGTCTTATAACTGCCTCCTTTTGGCTATTCCTGGTTGCTGTATTTTTATACTAGCTATGAGTTGATGGAACCTGTATGTGAAGCACTGATTAACTGATTTGTGTCAGGTTAGGCTGACCTTCGTTGGATAACATCCTTTGAAATTGATGTATTGTGTGCTTTTTTTTATGAAGGGCTTTATGGATTGCTTTGCAAGTATGGTAGAGATTGAGCACAAGGCAAAGTCTATACTCAAGAATTGACTCAGGAGGATTCTGTTTTAGGCTTAGAACTTAGAACTAGCCATGCTTTTGCTTTTGTAATGTTATTTTTTTTGTTCAAGGCTTCCATGGACAATTGTGAATGAAACTGTTTTGAAACTTTGAATGTGTAATGAATGATAACACGAAAAGGCATCATATTTTGAATTGGTTATTAAGAATATTGAAGTTTATATGCTAAGAAAACTTGAATCGTGATACACATACTTTTGGAATTTCCACTTAAAATCCTGTCTTAAAAATGCTTGAAAACCTTGAATGATATTGCATTTTTGTCAACTTGAAATCAATGGTCTTGAACTTGGAATTTTGAATCTTGAACCAATTGGAACCTGAGTCTTCCACTTGAAATCGAAAGTGATCTCATGCCTTGAATAATATTTGAAATATTGTATTATTTCGCCTTGGTCGCTTGAATTTCAAGAAATCAACCATGGATGGATCTTCCCATTTACATTATTGATTAATGCACCTTAATCTCAATTGAAACCATAAGTCCAAGTTGACTTGTGAAGAAATCAACAAGAATTTTCTTCTAATACTAGCATGAATCACTTCTTATCAAAACATGTGCTTGAGAACCTTAACTAATCTTGAGACCATGCCTTATAGCCTTTGCATTTACTTATACCTTGCATTACAGGAAATACTTATGACACTTGTACCTTAAGAAACTTGAATGAATACTTCCCTAATCAAATCCTCAATTCTCCATGAAACTTTAACTTGCGTTACAAGTAATAACAACTCGAGAGATAAATAATCCCTCGAGGAATCCTTTGAAGATGAATATGGAACTTGAGATATGTGAGGAATAACTACCAAGATAGCCTTAACATGTAAATCCAATGAACTCCAGTTGATGAGTTAACATGCTTAATTGCCACGCATAAGAACTACAATTTTATTGAGTTACACTGTGATGAAAATGACTTTGTCTATTACCTTGAGGAAGATATCCTTGTAGCTTGATAAGGAAGAGACCCACAATAACCATGAACCAAAACCCTAAATTCACAATTCAATGTACAAAGAAGAGCCACCAGATCCAGTCTTGTTTGATAAACACCTCGAGCCAAAAGAAAACCCTAGCTTTACAACCATTGATCCTTTGAACCATGATTCAAAAAAACCTGAATTAGTTAACTGAAGAGTGGATGAATTCCATGTCATAGTCATTAAGCCTAATCAAAGGATAAGCACACTTATATGAGGAGACGTCTTGATTCAAAGACTATGTATGCTAGGTCCCGCCCTTGAATTTTTGACCAGAAAAACCTGCAACCAATTGTTCATCAAAAGATAATAACTTTGTAGCTTGATGGAGAAGAAGTCCAAACTGGTCATGAAACAAAACCCTAATTCCACAGTCTTCCACACCAAGAAGAAACAAAATGATCTGTCTTATTCAACATATACCTCAAATCAACTGTAAACCCTAGCTTCATAACTACTGTTTTTTTGAACCTCAGGTGCTCTATTTTTTATGAAAAGCATGCTATGCACATGACCTATTGGAATGATATAGATGAATGCAAAGTCTAAGCCAGAATAGAAGTTCAATTAGGAGGGCAAATTTTGGGGTGCAACACATACATAGTCAAAACAACATTCTCCGGTGGTGATCTTATCCCCACAATAATGGATGGGGAAGAACTACCGCATCCGGAAAATTCAGACGCAGTCAGAAAACACTATGTACAAGAATCTCGCTAAGCTCGAACCTCAAACATGCGACTTAGGAAAAAAGGAGCATCCCAGTGGATTGAAAACCCTAAAGGGCGATCTAGGCAAAAATTAGGGGCATATAACAAAAATTATCCTGGTGGATTGAAATCTGGAAAGGGAAATCGAGGCAAAAGTTAGGGATCATTCAAAAAAGAAATAAAGAACAAAAAGACTGCAATCTAAGAACTGCGACCACGAACCACGAAGGGAGAGATGGATCTAAATCATACAACTCAAAAGCAAAGGAGATAAGACCATTAAAAGGATATTGGGGAAAAATAGTAGCGATTATCATTTTCATTTCCATTTACAGTTAAAAAAAGGTTTTAGGTAATTACCTCTTTCAAGGAATTGCATCTTATACTCTCGCCTATTCAGAGGCATATCAATAAAATATTTGCTTTCTTTGCATCTTTAAAATTGCGTTTTTTCTTTTCTCCGACTTGTTTACAAAATACTATGATTATTACTTGTGAATATTGTCTTGAAATCATTTCGGGGGATTAACAAAATAAAAGCATTTGACAACACATCGAAAAGTATTTTGGGTTAGAAAAACATCAAAAGAAAATCCACGTCTACATCCGCGCACATGTCTACTCCTGCGTCTATAATATAAATTCTATACACATGTCCATGTCTACGCCCGCGCTTACAACATAAAAATCTACGCATATGCTAACACCTACGCCTACGCCTATGCTTGCACTCACAAGGCAAAAAGCTATACATATATGCTCCTACATCTATGCATCCATACACCAAGTCTACATCCATATACATGTCCATGCCTACGCCTGCAGTTACAACATAAAAATCTACCCATATGTCAATACATATTCCTACGTCTATGCTCGTGCTTGCATTCAAATCAAATTCAAAAATGTTACGATGACACAACATACAACGCTAGGGGATTGGTAACTCAAAGCCAATGGTTTAAAGGGGAGAATGCCAGAAATAGTCTTCATAACATTTCAAGGCATACACACATCTTACACATATTTCATACATACATTTTTCATATCCAAAGCATACACTATACATTTCAAGATTCAATACATATATACTCAGGGTTCCACACATCAAACATCATACATTTTGCATACACCCAAACATATCAATATCAGACATCATACACATGTATCATACATTAAACAAACAGTCTCAACCTCGATTTAACTATCTAACGGGACAACCAACAAAACACTTCTCCTGCGATTCAACCCGTCACCTAAGTCTTTATGCTGTGACACGTTCAGCCCATCACCTAAGTCTTCCTGCAGTGATGAGTTCCTTACAAACCCAGGTCATCGCCTCAGACTTCATGCAGCGATGCTCGAAAACCAAATTTAGCTTATCGCGTCATACTTCAAGTAGAGATTTGCAAACCCAACCCATTGCCTAAAACTTCATGCAACAATGTATGTCTTTATTCCGCAACATAGATCATCACCCCAGACTTCATGCAGCGATGCTCGAAAAATACAAAACCCAGCCTATTGCCTCAGACTTCACGCAACGATTTGCAAACCTAACCCATTGCCTAAGACTTCATGCAGCAATGTGTTTTTTATTCTGCAATGCAGATCATTGCCTCAGACTTCATGCAGCGATGCTCAAAAAACAAAATCTAGCCTATCGCCTCAGACTTCACACAGCGATTTGTGAACCAAGCCCATTGCCTTAGACTTCATGCAACAATATGTTTCTTTATTCCGCGACACAGATCATTGCATCAGACTTCATACAGCGATGCTCGAAAACCAAAATTTAGCTTATCACCTCAGACTTCACGCAGCTATTTACGAACGTAAGCTCATTTCCTAAGACTTCATACAGCAATGTATTTCTTTATTCCGTAACACAGATCATTGCCTCAGAGTTCATGCAGCGATGCTCGAAAGAAAACAAATATCTAGCCCATCGCCTCAGACTTCATGAAGCAATTTGCGAGCATAACCCATGGCCTCAGTCTTCAAGCAGCCATGCACCATCAAGTGTTGTTCGTCCCCCTAAATGGATGAACAAGCTAAAGCAAAACCAAGACATACTATATTATGCTCTTAAGCTCAAAACCATCTGCCTCGTTATCAAACCCTAGTAAGCGATGCATCATCAGCTTTGCATACTTCCTTGAGACTCGTAAGGGTATGCTATATCAGTGTAATCTTATGTTTGTCGGACAAATTTTGGGGTATTCTAAGTATTCAATAAACTCCCAATCAGAATGCGCAAGACTCGCGTTTTCTCACGCTATTCGATTGGAAGATAATTGAATAGGGGTAGTTGTCGTACCCCAAATTTGTCCTACCTCGATGATTTTATTTTTAGAGATTAAAATAGAAGAAATATTTAATTAAAAATGGTACAGTAGTATCTGATGGCACATCTTTATCCAAGACTAGGGGATGTATTTTAAATTCAGGAAAGCGGGGCTTTCTAAATCATAAAGACTCGTGTATCTGGGAACCCATTCGCGAAGCATGTTGGCCAATGGCCCATGCAATTCATAAATGGAAAAGTTATTCAAATAACTATTAAAGCCAACTTAAGTTTGAGTGGTTATTAGTTGTAATTAAATTTATTAAAGCCATTTAGAGATTTTTGCCAAAAAGGGGTGTGTGAATTCAATAAGGAAGTCGATTAGGTTTTCATTATTTCAAGAAGAAGGGGGTATGATTATAATTGCGGCCCCATTAGAAGAATTAAGCTAGCCCAGTTGGTTATTTTAAGGAAAAAACTGTTTCGTTTTAAAAGAAATATTTGTATCAATTTATTAAAAGATCTTTTCAAAAAAATTAAATATTGGATTGTAGAAAATTATCTGATTTTTATCTGTGATAAGTTTCTATTTTATTATTTTAGTTCATAATATTTATTAAAAGATTTTTGGGAAGTGAGTTGTAGTGTTGAAATTTGGTGTTGAGTCAAAGAAAAAGAGAAAAGTCTGCTAGAAGGCCTTAGGCCCAATCCGTGCAAAAAAAAAAAGAGAAATGCTGATGTAAGAAAAATGTTGTTGTTTGTGGTATAAATTTTTTTTATTAAGTGCATGCTGGATAAAACAGAACGCGTAAAGGCCCAAGAGAAAATAACAACTATTGTACCAATTAAGCCACAATCACTATGTTTTGTATCACAAAATAAATACTGTAGAAAACAATAATTACAGAAAAAACTAAATCAAATCTATAGAGTCCAAGCCCAGAAAATTACAGCAAACTACAAATCGACTGTGATTACAAAAATGCATAATCAAATCCAATCTCTATTAAAAATCAATTCCAATATTACAGTAAAACAAAATCAATTACAAACATTTTCTAAATCAATTTACAAATCAAAATATAATCCTTAATTCTTTTTATCTCCTAAAATCATGCTAACTATAATTACAAATTGATAGAAACCCTAAATCTAAAAGCTTATAAATACATACAAAACTTGAATACAGAGGGAGGACTTGAAACCGAGAGGATTGAATCGCGAGAAAAGAACTTCAAAGAAGAAGAAAATCTGAAGAACAAAAGGCGGATAGGAGAACTTGAAGGCAAAAGGGGAAACACCAAGTTACTATGTTGAAGATAGAGGAAGACGCAATTGGGGTTTCAATATCTAGAACCCTAATTATACCTTCGCCGCCAAAGACACTGTCGAAGCTTCACCGCTACCAGCTTTACTGACATGCGAAGAGAAAATGAGAGACGAAGATTAATAAACAAAGACGAGATGAACCAGACGATAACGATTAGAGGTAAATTGTACTTAGCTTTGTGGCTTCCATTTGTTTGTTGTCTCAATTTGGGGTATTTGGTTTCGAGGTCGCGATCGGAGAAGTTGAGTCGCCGAGATGTAGTAGGATGAAGAATTAGGGTTAGAGATTTAGGGAAGAAGGATTTTGGTGGATAAGGAAAGTGTTACGAGAGAGAAGAGGATGTGTACTATAATAAAAAACAAGTGTAAAGCGAAATATTAAACATTGTTTTATTTGGTGCAATCCCATACGCGTTGGCTCATAATAACAATCATGCTCCTCTTAAATTTATCCATTAGATCATGATCAGACGGCCGTAAGACCAAGTCCCACGCTAAGCCCCTGCACCCTTGCTGCACGTAATCAATCCGGACCCCTCTCAACTTTGTATTGGGCCAAGCCCAGCTACTCTTTGCACCCCCTTTCTGTATTTTTACTAAACCATAAAACAAAATGCACCCCCTGTCCAGCCTGTACAATGGGCCCAACCCAAACTACTTTCAGCACCCCTCTCTTTTTACTTGTTAGCTAGAAATAAAACCCCATTTGTTTATCTATTATTTTCTATATTTTTTTTTTATAATTCTAATTTTTTAATTCTATTTTCTTTTCTATTATTTAATAATTATTATTATTATTATTAATTTTTATACTTTACTATTTATTTATGTGAAATTATTATTTATATTATCATAAATAAAATATTTTTTATTTAAAACTCATGAATATTATTTTATTACATTATTTGCATTAAATATTTTTAATCATGCATTAACAAGAGTTTTTTTGCAGTTAATACGATTAAAAAACATGCAACAAACAACAAACTATTTTTCGTAATCAACTAAGCTAATCAACTATTTTTTTTGTTGCAAAAGGGTTTCAAACCAATTTTGACTTACCACGCATTTAGTCAAAATCTCTGCAATCACTATTCCCAGCCAAAATGCAAGGTGATTCAAAATACGTTTACAACCCCTAAAAAACACCAACCTCATACGAACTATAAATTGGGTTTCTGATTCCTCATAAGAGGATACGTAGGCATACGATCAAAAATCGTAGCGAGTTCCCCTATAAAAAATTTAAACCCTTCCCCTATTAAAAATTAAAACCCTTTCCCCTAATAAAATTTAAACCCTGTTTCCCCAACTCAAACCTAAAACCTAGTATCCTTGTGAACAAGGTAGATGAAAGGTGCCTAACACCTTCCTTTCGTCTAAAGAAGTCCGAAACCTAGAATCTATGTCTGTGAATTAGGTTTTTCTGTTAGATTCCCTTCCCTAGGATAAAAACTAATAGTGGCGGCTCTGATTAAAAATCCAGTTGCAACACCTAGCTATCATCATCAAGCCTATTGTCAAGGGAGGTGTTCCTTACACTATTCTCCATCCTGACATGCCGACTACTCTCGAGGAGTTGCAAAGATATTGTATTCAACTAAAAGGGGAGCGAGACACCTTTGAAACTCACTTCTACGCAAGTGAGTAGAAGGTTTTGGAGCTTACGAGGCAACTTCATGAAGAGTGAAGTTTGAACGCCCACAGTGAACCAAAGAGGATGCACTCATGGGAAGCTTGATTTCTTTTTATTTTAGGAAGTTTATTTTATATTATTTTTGTTTATTACATTGTAAGCCCAAGAGGCATTTTTGTAACCGTTTAAACTTATTAATGCAATTAATGTTTGTTCTCTCTTTATCTAAGCAAATTTAAATCTTAAAAGTCCTTGGTTTACTGATCTGATCCTGACTGGTGAGAGGATCGAGGCTGGTATAAAATCGGGGAAGATACAGAAGGTTGCCTCCTCAAATGCTGAAAAGAAACCCTTCAAGAAGGAGGCAAGTGTTGTGTATGGTCCAAGAAGGCAAGACAAACCTGAACGCCGCCAAGCTGTCAACAACAGTACAATCAACCCAGAGTTGAGAGGCACAAACGACAGTATACCCGGCTCAGCATGACTCTCTCTCAAATCTTGCCACAACTGTTATCAACCAACTTGGTGACTGTTAGAGAGGCCCCGAAGGTTGTGAATACTACCTCTCCCAAGTATAATCCAAATGCCCGTTGTGCTTATCACTCCGATAGCCCGGGGCATTCTACTGATGATTGTTGGGCCCTAAGGAACAAGGTGCAGGACCTTATTGATGCAAAGGAGGTTCAGTTTGAGGCGCCCGAGAAGCCTAATGTGGTGACTGCTCCCATGCCTAACCATGGAGTAAATGCTATTGGGGATGAAGACGAAGTGGAAGAATCCGAGTTTGACAGCTGGATCTACTCAACGACCAACGGTGGACCAAGCAACTGGACTGCCAAAGACTCTATGCCTGTTACTTTTGTCCCGCAGTAATGAACTTCTTCGTTTTGGATTTATAATAAACAATAATTTGAAACTTTATGGCCCGGTGTCTTACCCGGGGCACCGTGGTTTTATTTGTGAGGGATTTTGTTTATCACTTTCATATATCATGAATAAAAGCATTGGACGTTTTTCACATTTCAAATCTTGCGCTCCCTTTCTTTCTTTATATATATTGCAAAGCAGCTGTATTTACACACACTCACTCATACAGGTTTCAATCCACTCTGAATCTCACTTGTAACGACTCTGCTACTGCCAGTTATGACTTCGAAAATCCGATCAACTTAGCCGAAGACGAAGGTGAAGATGATTGTGAAGTGCCTGGTGAGCTTGCAAGACTGTTACTCCAGGAAGAGAGGGCAATTCAACCACATGAAGAGCCAGTGGAAACAGTAAATCTGGGTACTGAGACAGATAGGAAGGAAGTCAAGATTGGTGCCAATCTAGAACTCAGCGTGAAACAACAGCTGATCCAGATGCTGCATGACTACATGGAAATCTTTGCCTGGTCTTACGAAGATATGCCTGGGTTGGATACCGACATTGTGGTCCATCACTTGCCTACCAAGGAAGACTGCCCTCCAGTTAAGCAAAAGGTCCGCCGTATGCGTCCAGAGATGTCTGAGAAGATCAAAGCTGAGGTTATGAAACAATTCGATGCCGGGTTTCTTGCAGTAACCTCTTACCCTCAGTGGGTTGCCAATGTGGTGCCGGTACCAAAGAAAGATGGTAAGGTCAGAATGTGTGTCGACTACAGGGATCTGAACAGGGCCAGCCCCAAGGATGACTTCCCCTACCTCACATTGATGTCCTGGTTGACAATACTGCTCAGCATAAGGTGTTTTCCTTCATGGATGGTTTTTCAGGGTATAATCAGATCAAGATGGCTCCTGAAGACATGGAAAAGACTACCTTTGTTACTCAGTGGGGAACCTTCTGCTACAAGGTCATGCCATTCGGGTTGAAAAATGCTGGGGCAACCTACCAACGTGCCATGGTTGCTTTATTTCATGACATGATCCATCATGAGATAGAAGTGTATGTTGACGACATGATTGCAAGGTCCCAAACTGAGGAGGAACACCTTGACCATCTGCAGAAGTTGTTTGACCGTCTGAAACTGTACAAGCTGAGGTTGAACCCGAACAAGTGCACCTTCGGGGTAAGATCTGGAAAGTTGCTAGGCTTCATCGTGAGTGATAAGGGTATTCAAGTGGACCCTGCCAAGGTTAAAGCTATTCAAGAGATGCCAGTTCACAAGATAGAGAAAGAAGCCAGAGGCTTTCTAGGACGCCTGAATTATATTGCCCGATTCATCTCGCACCTAACTGCTACTTGTAAACCAATCTTCAAGCTACTGAAGAAAGATCAGGTAGTACGTTGGAACAATGAATGTTAGGCCGCTTTCGACAGAATCAAAGAGTATCTCCAAGAACCACCCATTCTTATGCCACCGGTAGAAGGGAGACCTCTGATACTATACCTGACAGTACTTGACAACTCAATGGGGTGTGTGATGGGGCAGCATGACGAGTCTGGCCGAAAAGAGCACGCCATTTATTACCTTAGCAAAAAGTTTACCGACTGTGAGACCCGATACTCACTGCTCGAGAAAACTTGCTGCGCTTTGGTATGGGCTGCTCGCCGACTGAGACAGTATATGCTGACTCACACTACCTTGTTGATCTCAAAGATGGATCCAATAAAGTACATATTAGAAAAGCCTGCTCTGTCTGGGAGAATAGCAAGATGGCAGATGATCTTGACAGAATACGACATCCAGTACACGACTCAGAAAGCAATCAAAGGAAGTGTATTGGCAGACCACTTGGCACACCAGGCAGTAGACGACTATCAGTCAATGAACTTCGAGTTTCCGGACGAGAGCATCATGATAGTGACTGATTGTGAAGTACCTGGACCGGATGAAGGACCTGAGGAAGGATCCCGATGGTCTATGCACTTTGACGGAGCATCCAACGCTTTGGGTAACGGCATCGGCGCTGTGATCATATCCCCTCAAGGCACTCATACTCCACTCACTGCCCGGCTATGTTTTAACTGCACCAACAACATGGCGGAGTATGAGGCATGCATCATGGGTCTCCAAGCTGCAATTGACTTAAGGATCAAGTTTCTGAGTGTCTTCGGAGATTCCACTCTCGTGATCAATCAGATCAAAGGCGAGTGGGATACGAAACATCCGAATCTTATCCCTTACAGAGAATGTGTGTTGACATTGATCCCCTATTTCACAGAGATAACTTTTGAACATTTCCCAAGAGAGGAGAATCAGCTGGCAGACACATTAGCTACGATGTCTTCTATGTTCAAAGTCAAGTGGGACAATGAGGCTCCCCGGGTCATTATCTGGAAACTGGACGAACCGGCATACTGTTGTGATCTTGAGGCTGAAGTAGTGACTGAGAAACCTTGGTACCATGAGGTGAAGAGATACTTGGAAGCTCAAGAGTATCCTGAAGGTGCATCTGTCAACGATAAGAAGTTTCTGAGAAGATTCGCAGCGAAGTTCTTCCTCAGCAACGACATTCTGTACAAGCGAAACCATGATTCGACCTTACTGCGCTGTGTGGATAAGACTGAAGCAGAAAAGATCATGGCAGAGCTACATGAAGGTACCTTCGGAACACATTCCAGTGGACACACTATGGCAAAGAAAATCCTTCGAGCAGGATATTACTGGTCCACAATGGAAGCCGACTGTTACCAACATTCTCTGACGTGTCATAAATGCCAGATTTACGCAGACAAGGTGCACGTTCCTTTGTTTCCCCTGAATGTCTTGACAGCACCTTGGCCGTTTGCAATGTGGGGCATAGATATGATCAGCGAGATTAAACCTACAACGTCCAATGGGCATCGCTTCATCCTGGTAGCGATCGATTACTTCACGAAGTGGGTTGAAGCAGCTTCCTACGCTACAGTAACCAAGAACGTGGTGGCACGGTTCATTCGGCACAATCTGATCTGTCGATACGGCGTCCCTGAAAGGATCATTACAGACAACGGTACCAATCTTAACAACAAGATGATCACTGAGCTCTGCGAGCAGTTCAAGATACAGCACCACAACTCTTCTCCCTACCGGCCGAAGATGAATGGGGCTGTAGAAGCAGCGAATAAGAATATCAAAAAAATTGTGCAGAAGATGACGGTGACCTATAAAGATTGGCACGAGATGTTACCGTTTGCTCTACATGGGTACCGTACCTCAGCAAGGACGTCAACCGGGGCAACACCCTTCTCCCTAGTCTACGGCATGGAGGCAGTCTTACCGATCGAAGTACAGATACCCTCTCTCCGGATAATGAAGGATGCAGATCTAAGTGAAGATGATTGGATCCAGACACGACTTGATCAGCTAAATCTAATTGACGAAAAGAGACTTGCTGCTATTTGTCATGGTCAGACGTATCAAAAACGGATGATCAGGGCATTTAACAAGAAAGTCAGACCACAAGAATATCAAGTTGGGGATCTGGTAATCAAGCGTATCATCCTTCCTCAGAGTGATCCAAGGGGAAAATGGACCCCCACGTACGAAGGGCCATTTGTGGTTAAACATGTGTTCTCAGGAGGAGCCATGATTCTAACCACCATGGATGGTGACGACCTTCCTCACCCCACCAATACAGACATAGTAAAAAGATACTACGCATGAAAAAAGACCCGCTAGGTTGACATACCTAGGCAAAAATTAGGGCTTCCCGGCGAACCAAAAGGGTTCGGGCAAAATGAGGGATGAAATGAAAAAATCTGTACACCCGGCAAGTCGAAAACCTGAAAAGGCGGCTTGGGCAAAAATGGGTATCCCGGTGGACTGAAAACCCGAAAGGGCGGTCCAGGAAAAAGTTAGGGATAAAGCGTAATACTATGTCTCATTGGATCACTTTGTATCCAGAATCCGGTATCAACATCAAGTTCAAACAGCATCGATCAATCAACTTCATCGTCAACTAAGCAGCAAAGTGATGAGACGCTCGAAGATATAAAGGCGATAGCAGAGTTAGAACCCAGTGGGATTACTCTTTTCACACAGCTGTTATGTTTTCTTTGTACAAATTTGTATAAACTCTTTTGTTCGGCGGCGTTCTCTTACTAGGACGTCAGCCTCTTGTACATAAAACGCCTATTTACAGGCAAATTCAAAAATCAATATAAATCCACTTTTTAGCTACAATTGCCAATTGTTTTTCCTTTTTCTGTTTTGTTTTGCGAAGAACGTCCAAGGTTCAATTTGTGATATATACATTTGACAATAATTGCTAACTCATAAATGTTTGCATACGAAACAAAGGATTAATTACAGGTAACATTAGAAATAGGGGCAATAATGAGTTGTCTAAAGCGATCTAATTGCTATATCCACCAAGGTACCAAGGTAAGTTCAGCTGAAGAACAAAACCAAGATATCTTAATTCCCCAGAGAGTGAGCCAGCAAGTCAATACACTCTCCCCAAGCAGAGTTAGCCTACTCTATCAAACCTTAAGGAAGTTGGGTATCCCCAGCAGATCTCAAGATTCCACAACAATATACGAACATTCCTAACAAGCATCTCCGGCAGTCTTGGTCTAAGATTGTTCCGCGGCGGTATACTAGACATTTAGTGGAGCCACTTCCTCGGTATATATCAAGAATTTCCCCAGGAGAGTCCAGTCCAGAAGTTTCCCCAGGAAAGTTCAATCCATCTCCCCAGCACGAAGCTTATCCCCAGTAGATTCTGGAAGCTTATCCCTCGCAGAGCACGAACGCGTCCCCCAGCTTTATTCAAAGTTTATTTCCCTACCAGGATATAACTGGGTTATCCTAAGCCAAAAGCCACAGAAAGATCGTCCTAGGCAAAGTCTTCTTATCCCCAGTAGAGTCTATTAAAACTTCCAATACATCAATGGTATCCCCAGCGAAGTTATCATCAACATCTCAACAGAGTACCTCTCGTCCCACAGAGTATTGTTCCCCAGCAAGATCGCTAGAGTAATTTCTCCCCGCAGAGTAACCTATTCGCCAAATTTATTCCCCAACGAAGTTATCTTCTCCTACCGGTATTCTTGCAACAATCATCCCCAGCGGAAACAACAAAGCACTATTCTTCAACATCAGCCCAGGATGTGACTTCCCGGCACCCGTCAAGGATTTACTTTCCTAGACGAAAAACATACATTCATAAACATCATATCTTTATGCACATACGCATCATGAACATACAATCTCACTTATCACATCTCGCATGTCATACATCATGACATCACATACAACTAATGTTTTGTCTTTTCAGGACAAAGGTTAATACAAAGATAATTACTATCAACGGTCGCAACTAAAGATCTGATTCCTGTATCCTGCCAGGGTGTATCTGTTGACGACTACAGTACCAGACTCGATTCCTGTATCCTGCCAGGGCACGTCTGAAGAGTTCGAAGATCCGATTCCTGTATCTTGCCAGGGTGTATCTGTTGACGACTACATTACCAGACTCGATTCCTGTATCCTGCCAGGGCACGTCTGAAGAGTTTGAAGATCCGATTCCTGTATCTTGCCAGGGTGTATCTGTTGACGACTACATTACCAGACTCGATTTCTGTATCCTGCCAGGGCACGTCTAAAGAGTTCGAAGATCCGATTCCTGTACCTTGCCAGGGTGTATCTGTTGACGACTACAGTACCAGACTCGATTCCTGTATCCCGCCAGGGCACGTATGAAGAGTTCGAAGATCCGATTCCTGTACCTTGTCAGGGTGTATCTGTTGACGACTACAGTACCAGGCTCGATTCCTGTATCCTGCCAGGGCATGTCTGAAGAGTTCGAAGATCCGATTCCTGTATCTTGACAGGGTGTATCTGTTGATGACTACAGTACCAGACTCGATTCCTGTATCCTGCCAGGGCACGTCTGAAGAGTTCGAAGATCCAATTCCTGTATCTTGCCAGGGTGTATCTGTTGACGACTACAGTACCAGACTCGATTCCTGTATCCTGCCAGGGCACGTCTGAAGAGTTCGAAGATCCGATTCCTGTATCTTGTCAGGGTGTATCTGTTGATAACTACAGTACCAGACTCGATTCCTGTATCCTGCCAGGGCACGTCTGAAGAGTTCAAAGATCCAATTCCTGTATCTTTCCAGGGTGTATCTGTTGACGACTACATTACCAGACACGATTCCTGTATCCTGCCAGGGAACGTCTGAAGAGTTCGAAGATCCGATTCCTGTATCTTGCCAGGGTGTATCTGTTGACGACTACATTACCAGACTCGATTCCTGTATCCTACCAGGACACGTCTGAAGAGTTCGAAGATCCGATTCCTGTATCTTGCCAGGGTGTATCTGTTGACGACTACATTACCAGACTCAATTCCTGTATCCTGCCAGGGCACGTCTGAAGAGTTCGAAGATCCGATTCCTGTATCTTGCCAGGGTGTATCTGTTGACGACTACATTACCAAACTCGATTTCTGTATCCTGCCAGGGCACGTATGAAGAGTTTAAAGATTCGATACCTGTATCCAGCCAGGGCACGTCTACATAAAGAGTTTGAAGATCAACTCCTGTAACAGACCAGGTAATTTTCTTTCTTTCTCAGGTACGCAAGTTCTCGCTAAGGAATCTCTTACGCGATCGACACCTCCCGATGGCATCTATAAGCCCATCTCCACAATTATCCATCACAGTTCCAAATGGCATCTATAAGCCCATTCCCGACAAGGTTCTGTCACATCTCTAGATGGCATCTATAAACCCATCCTCCTATACACCATCTCTCCAAATGGCATCTGTAAGCCCATTCCCGCTGTCGCACTGCTGATACTCAACTATGTGAGTGCAAATATCTGGGCACTCTAGTGTTCAATCATCTTCCACCTTCGAATCACGAAAGGCACACACGCCAATCTACATCCTCAGGTCTAAGAAGATTGAACAGGGGCAACTGTTGTACCCCAAAATTTCCCCCCCCCCCATAAATCTTCAAAGTTTTTGACAAGCATCACCTCAAATGGTTCAAAGTCTACTCAAGGGCTACACAGTCAACCATCCTCCTAAGCCAGGCAAATTAGGGTTTTGGTTCTTGCAAAGAAGTTGAGGTTTTCAAGAGCTCAATCAAGTCACACATGCCTATACACATTGTCAAGAATCTACATGTCAAGTTTCAAGGCTTACAAGGTCAAGTTGCACAGTCAAAAACCCTAATTGCTCCACAGTCAACTGCAGGGGCAAAATGGTCATTTGGCAGTCAAAAGTCAAAATTTTTGGTCAATATCTTATTTTGAAGCCAGAATCATCATTTGGTCAAGTCTTGACCATGATTCCACAAGAATGGCTCAAAAATCATCAAGATGCAAAAGTTTCTATTTTTGGACAACTGAAAAGTCAACTGTAACTTGACCAAGGCATAAATTTTTCATGTTTCATCAGAAAAATCCCATCCAATGCTCATCTTGAATGGGAGGACATTTCCTACAACTCATATTCACATTCCAAGTCCAAGAAATCCTCTCACAAAAAGTTATCAATTTCAACATTATAGGTCATTTTCAAAAGTCAACAAAAAGGGACTTTAAGTCAAAGACCATAACTTGAGATTGGTAAATCAAAATGACATGGGACCAAAGACATTGGTTAGAGGACTTCACGACCTTTCCAAAATGTCCAAGAACATGTTCATAACTTCAAAATTGAGCAAGATATGCATTGGAGAAGTTGGGAAATTTTTGTGAAATGGCCAAAATCATTTATCCTTGAAACTTCATTTTTGACAAAAGGGGCCCACTTTTTCCACTTGAATCAGCTTGGCCATGCTTCCCACGTGTCCCACTTTTTATTTCAATATTTAAAATTAATTTTTTCATTTTTGTTAGATTTTATTGGATTTAATTCATTTTAAATCCTTTAAAATCAAATAAAAATCAAAAAGGTTAATTAAGGGACATATTTGGCTTTGATTAGCTTTGAATCACCATTATACACATCCCAAATTCGTGCCAAGGCCTAATCAAGCAAGAATTCAAATTTTGGTACAAAGATGGAAAGTGTTTCAATGGAGGTTTATGGAAAATCTTAAGTTCGAATGCATTGCATTATTGGCCATAATTCTTATCAAGACTCATCACATAATGCATATGCAAGTGATCACAAGCAAGAACACGACCTAAGAAGCTCCCAAACTGCAAAACACTTTTCAAAAATTTCAAGCAAAAGAGCAAAACTGAAAACCTCCTTAGAGCACGTTTCAAGTCCCCATTCCCATCCAAACACATTGCTGACATTCCAAGGAAACTCTAGCAATCAAAATCAAGCCCAAACACGCAAAGAACTATTCACACGAAGCCATACGGTTTGACATTTTTTTCCAGAAATACATAACATGATTCATGCATTTTTTAATGATTTTTATTGTTTGATTTGCACTAATGAGGACTCTCTGAAGCTATTGGTACCATCCAATTGAGTTATAGGCGCCTGTACAGGAATCTACCATGAAAGCTGCTTAGGGTTTCAGAGCTCCAATTTTGGGGTTTCTTTCATCTGGAAAAATTGGACCATGAGACCACTACCATTGAAATCAGGACCTTCCAATGAATAGAAATTAACCATTGCGCCCTATTTATGTTTGCATATGAGCTATTCGCTATTTTTTTCAGATGGTGTTTTGGGGGGGTTTAAAACCCCCGCTATCTCATTTTATTACAGGGACAAACGGAGACGAAAGCTAGCGTGGCTTGTTGTCATTGGACAGTTCATAATTCTGGCGCGTTTTTTGGTTGTGTACCACTAATTCTTGTTTTACGTTATATTATTTATTTTCCACTTTATATCCAAACGCGCTAATAGCTCAACTGGTAGGCAGATGGCTTGGTAAACATTGGGACCTGGGTTCGAATCCCAGGTCCCCTCAAATAATTTCTATTGTTTTGTTTCACATACTTCCATGCAGTGTAAGTCCCCAGGGCTCATCATACATCCTCAAGCACTGGTTTGCCACGTAATCTGAGTGATCAATCCAATGGTCACAAAAGCAGACTATCATGCACGCTCAGTCAACCACAAGCATGTGATTCAAAAAGTCAACAAAAGGCCTAGCTTGCAGTGGGCCAAATTGCTTCATAACATCTCCTAAATTGGGTCAACACCCCCATGGTTTGCATCACCTTTTCTTTTTTCTCTTTCCTTTCTTCTCTTTATTTTAATTGTTTTCTTTTGTTTTATTTAATTCACCAAATAATTTTTATAACACAAAAAAATCAGAAAAGAAAAAAAATAAAAATATGTTTTATTTAATTTTTAATTCATTAATAGTTTTTGTAAATAAATCTTAATAAATCAATTAGTTTAATTTTAGGTTTAACTTTAATGTTTTTTTTCTTAAATGACTAAAATACATAAAAATTAGGTTTTTTTAGCATTTTACTCTTTTTCTCAATAATTAAATTTTTCTTATTATAATTATTATTATTATTAACTAATTTTATAAATACTCTTGTAACAAAACAATTAGTTTAAATTTAGGTTTTTAACTTTAATGTCTTTTTCTAAATAATTTAAAAAAAACATAAAAATTAGGTTATTAGTATCTTTTTTTCTTTTCTCAATAAATAACTTTTTCTCCTTATTATTATTATTGATTAAATTTGTAAATACTCTTGTAATTAAACAATTAGTAAGTTAGGCTTAAACTTAAACATTTTTTTAATAATTAAAAACAAACTTAGAATTAGGGTTTTTATTTAATTTCTAATTTCAATTAATTTTCTTTATTTCCCTTAAATACAAAAACATCAAAAAATAAGTTCTTTTCTTTAATTAATTTGTAATTTCATATTTAATTTCTTTAAAGGGTCCAACGCCCTCGCACCTTCGATTATAATTTCTTTTCGCGCGTTTGCTTCTATTTTTTTCATTTTAAATTTATGTAATTGCCCCAAAGCTTTGTAATAGTAATTAGGACATTTACTTTCCGCACTTTTATTCAAAATCGGGTTTTGTTAATTTGGCGATGTATGGACCCGCGCCTTGTAATAGCGTAGGACCTTTATTTTTCCGCATTTTAATTCCCGCACCCTTAACTGCTAATAATCACATGAAAGAATGTATGGCCCAAATAAAAATCAAAGCGTAGATCACCAAATGCATGACAAGACAAATATAACTGAAAATGACACACAATTCACACACCACTCCTAGGGTACACCACACTGTTGCCTTGTCCCTCGAAACGTGGTCGTCGAGTATAGGACGTTTTAGTAAGTCCTTATGTCCATGAACATGGCATAAGGGTAGCTTCTAAGGTGTCCTACTGTTGCTCTGGTGATCACACTGTTGCCTTGCCCCTCGAAACGTGGTCGTCGAGTATAGGACGTCTTAGTGAGTCCTTATGTTCCATTGATCTAGTTGCCTCGAAACAAGTTGCCTCGGAACAGTTGCCTCGAAACAGTTGCCTCGGAATAAAAAGATCAATGGCATAAGGGTAGCTTCTAAGGTATCTTACTGTTGCTCGGTGGCCACACTATCCCTAAACTCGAATTGACCCGAACACCTCCAACGGTGGTGCTACCTATCTCTCAATGGTGGGATGGCACTACCTTAAGGACATTTACACAGCCTAATTCCTTAGGGTGGGTAGATAACTCGTAGATACTTGCTCTAATTCAAAACAAATCAAAAACTCTTTTCACACCGACACTTTTCAAAAAGCTTTCAAAATAACTTTTCAAACACTCTTGAGGACTGATACAAGAGTCGATCTGAAACTTTCAAAGAAACTTTTTCAAACCCACTCACCTTGAAAAGCAAACAAATATTTTGAAAACACAAATGAGCAAGTATCTAAGAGCCCATGGATAACCATGGATAGAAAGGGTGCTAACACCTTCCCTTTCTATAAATCTACCTCCTGAACCGAGAACTAATCTCAATAAGGAATTTTTCTGTGCTTTTGTCCTTTCCATTTGGAGAAAATAAAAGACGGTGGCGACTCTTGCTTCCGCGACATTTCGCGAAACCAGCGTTAAACAGTCAGTTCCAGATCCACCGATCACACCTGTTTAAGATGAACTCGTGTATGGCAATGTAGAGCTTTTCAGTGAGGCCTGAGATGCTTGGGAGCTTGCTTGAACTTCCTCTGACCTTCCCCAATGCCTAGTTTGCCTTGGATGTGCTTGAACAAGCTTGTAGAACTCAACCTGCACAAGCTGAAAACAGAAACGGTGAAGCTTGCAAATGGAGTTACAGTCACTGTCCAATGGTTGGGATAGCTTGGATAGGTTATATGGAATGTGTTTGAACAGGTTTGGGGCAAAACACACGAGTGGTTTGTTTGATGGAAGTGAATCTGCAGGGAGTGCCCTGTTTTGCAAGAAGAATGTGATTTGGTGTTTTGGAAGGCTTGAGGGTTCAACAACTCGTGTTTCTGGCTCAAGGCAATGTACAAAACTTGTCTCCAATGCTTGCAAGAGTTGGTTATCACAGATATGCCAGTTGTGTCCCTTTGGCAAGTTTTCTTGTATTTTAAGCAAAAGTAACAAGTGATGTAAGACAGGCCTGTACAGGCTATCTACCAGCTTGCACTCTATGATCTTAGCCCCCTCAGTTTGTGGATATTGTTTTATGTACAAGATTTTGTTCAAGGCTCAAGAATGCAATTTGACATAAAGCAAATTTGACAAAAATGGCATTGTTGCCTTTTTTCTATTTTTGGATTAATCTCTTGTGTAATCCTCCCATGATTAGAACAAAGGCTCAAACCAATGGATTTGAATTTAATTATTGAGTATGAAAGGGTTTAGGGACCTGTAATCAAGTACAAACAATGTTGTATGGAAGTTGCAACTTGTATCAACATAAAAATGCCATGGATCAAAAGTGAGTTTTTTCCAAATTCAAACCTTCGATTCTCCCTAACCACAAATGATTTTGGAGAGTTCTTGGACATTTTGGAAAGCTTGTAACATGATATACAATCCAACTTTTAAATGCATTTTGAGATTACAAGTGCAACTATGTGAAAAATGGTCATGAAGATAGGTCAAAATCCTGCCTAAACTAGGCCAAAATTTCACTAAGTTAAAAGTTTCATGGACCCTTGTTCCAAAAATCATAACTTGAGATCCAAGCTTCTTTTGGGAAAACTTTGTGAATAAAAGTTGTAGACTTTGTGGAGGAATACAACTTTCATGTTGGAATTTTTGTTTGAATCCAATTTCATCATGGTGAAAATGTTAGGCAAAGTTGGGAAAAATTAAGGAAATTTCATAACTTATAAAAAATTCTAAGTTATGAAATTTTCAATCTTAAACTCTAATTTGCAAAATTAGGTTTCTTGATGAAAAAGTTTCATGTTTTGACATATCTTAATTAAAAATGACCCTTGGCACATGATTTTGACCAAAAAGTCAAAGTTTGACTTTTTAGTGTACAAGTCAAATTTTGATCAGTTGACTAAAAAAATCATCTGTCAATCCAATGCATTTGAGATCTTTTGAACTTTGTGAATAGGTAAAGATGATGCCATTGAGTCCTTGAATCCATGCTTAAACCCAATTTGCCATTGGCTAGGTGAAAAATCAGAAATTGCCCTTCTGCAATCAAAACCCTAAAAATGACTATTTTACCCTTTTGATGATCTGATCAAATTTCTTGAGGAGTTGCCGTCCAAACTTGATCAAATGGTTCATATGAGTCTATAAAATTGATGTGGATCAAAATTTATGAGGTTTGACTGTGAATTGGCCACAGTTGACTTTTTCCCAAATACAACTGATTTCTAGGTCAACTGTCCAATTGACTGGGCACAAATTTGATTCAAAGCTTGAAACTTGGTAGAGACAATCTTATAAGTCCAACATGAAGTATGAAAGTCACTTTGAGCATTGAAAGTCCAAAAATCCTTGTGCAAACTCAACCCCTAATTTAGGTCATCAGTGCAAGGAGATGTCTTGAGTAGAGCAAACCCTAATCCTGTCTGGAGTTCAAGGAGTCTTGTGAGGGGAAATCTTGATAAAATGAGAGGGAAAATTTTGGGGTATAAAAGCTGCCCCTGTTCAATCTTCTTGAACCTGAAGAGTTAGATTGGCGAGTTTGCCTTTCGTGACTCCAAGGTAAAAGAGGATCGGACATTAGAGTGCCCGTAAGTTTGCACTCGTCAAAATGCATGTTGAGGGAATGGGCTTAAAGATGCCATTTGGAGATGGTAGAATCTTGATGGAGATTGGCTTAGAGATGCCACCCAAAATGTTTGTTGGAAATCAGGAGAATGAACACCAGAACGGTACCCGTGTCTAGAACGTATCTGAGTTGTATCTGGGGATTGGATTCGTATGAGTAAAGGAATGGCATCCGTGTCTGGAGCGTATCTGAGTTGTAACTGTATTTGATTCTTGAATGAATATCAAAATGACTGCCGTGTCTGGAGTGTATCTGTATTGTATCTGAATATTGAATGGGCGATAGAAAAAATATCTATGTATGGAGCATTTCTGGGCTGGGGATAAATTCCGAATGAGTGACAGAATGGCAACCGTGTCTAGCGCGTATCTGGACTATATCTGAAGTTGAGATCTGTATGAGTAGCAGAATGAATTATGTGTCTGGAATGTATTCGTACTGTAACTGGGATCTGAACAAATGACAGAATGACGTACGTGTCTGGAGTGCATATGAATCTGAGGTTGATAGTTGAAGCTGAATGAGAAATAGAATGGCTTCCGTGTCTGGAGCGTATCTAGTATGTATCTGATTGCTGAAGTATGAATGAGTGACAGAATGGCTACCGCGTCTGGAGCGTATCTGAACTGTATCTTGACTTAAAATTTTGAATGAGTAGTAGAATGACCTCCGTGTTTGGGGTGTATCCATATTGTATCTGAATAAGAGACTTGAATGAGTAATAGAATGACTTTCGTGTCTGGAGTGTATCCGTACTGTATCTGAAATCCTTGAACATTTGTTAAAGATAACTTTTAATCTTATCCTGAAAAGCGTAAAATGTTAGCTGCAAACACAAAGTTATGTTGCATGAAATGTGTGATGCAATGAAATGTGTTTTATCAATGTTTATGATATATGAATGTAATGGATGCGCATATAAGCTGATTAGTTGTCTTGCTGAGGGAAATAAGTCCCTGATAGCTGGAGATCCTGAAATCTTTGACTGCTTCCGGGGAAAATAAATCCTTGACTGCTGTTGGGGATAGAAAATCCTTGGCAACTTGTGGGGATGTGAGAATCCTACATGACTTTCCTGGGGATAAAGAAAACTCTGATGATCTCTATTGGGGAATTGAAACCTGGGAGGCTTCAATTGGAGAAATGAGACTAAGAACCTTCGATCTTGCTGGGAAATAACTCTGTGGGGAGAATGCTTGTTTTGTTGGAAAGTTTTCAAGAGTTTGGGTTGTATGCCAATCTATTGAGGAAATATCTGAAGCTGTTCTCTGGTTAGTAAGATAACTTGCAGGGGAATTATCTGGTTTTAAGACAAATCTCTGGGGAATTGGAGGAAACTGGATGGCCTTCCCCGGGGTATAAGGGTTGAAGTTTTGGACTCCGTTGGGGAAGGAAGTTTTATCTTCATTGAGGGTTTGCAGTTTAAAGTTTTGCTCCGCTGGGGATTGGGAGTTTGGAAACTTAGTTCTGATGGGGATTTTGAAACTTAACTCCGCCGGGGATATATATTTCAAGGCTTTAGCTCTGCTGAGGACTTCTCCTGGAATAGCTTAAAGACGTTTTCCCATACTTTCAATCTGTCAGTAATTATTCTTTCTCATCTTGTTTTATTTGTAAGCAGTGATTATATTCAAATGCATATGCTTATTCAATAAATCATTGGACGTTTTCAAATAAAACATAAGTGTAAAAAAGGAAAGAAAAAAAAAGCAAACAATTTTCTGCACTTTGAAGTATCTTTGTATTATCTTTGTGTAAGTATTTTGTACAAAGGGGACAGACATCCCAGTAAGAGAATGTTGTCATAAAATTGAGAAAAAATTATACAAAGAAAGATGGATATGTGTAATAATTCCATGGGGTTCCCATTCTGCTATAGCCTTCGTAACTCTGAGTGTCTTGTCCATGCGTTGCTTCGTCCGATGATGATTAGATTGATCAGAAGCCCGAAGCTTGTCTGTTGAAGAGATTGTCCTTAAGGTGATCCGACGAGACATAGTCATACGCTTTATTTCCCTAACTTTTGCCTGGACCGCCCTTTCGGGTTTTCAGTCCACCAGGAAACCCTTTTTTGCCCAAGTCGCCATTTCGGGTTTTCAACTTGCCGGGTGTACAGATTTTTTATTTATCCCTAATTTTTGCCTGAACCGCCCTTTCGGGTTTTTGATTCACCGGGATGCCCGTTTTTTCCCAAGTCTCCCTTTCGGGTTTTCAACTTGTCGGGTCGTTTATGCGTAGAATATTTTGACTATGTCTGCGTTCGCAGGGTGCGGTAGGTCGTCGCTGTCCATGGTGGTCAGGATCATTGCCCCACTAGAAAAGATGTTTTTGATCAGAAATGGTCCTTCGTAAGTAGGAGTCCATTTTCCCCTGGGATCACTTTGCGGCAAGATGATTCACATGATTACAAGGTCCCCGACTTGATATACTTGTCTCTTGACTTTCTTGTTGAAGGCCTTGATCATACATTTCTGATACGCCTGACCATGGCAAACAGCAGTAAGTCGCTTTTCGTCAATCAAGTTAAGTTGATCAAGCCGGGTCTGAATCCAATCGTCTTCACTCAAACCAGCATCCTTCATGATTCTCAAGGAGGGGATCTAAACCTTGATAGGTAAAACAGCTTCCATGCCGTATACCAAAGAATAGGGTGTTGCCCCGGTTAAAGTGTGTGCCGTGGTACGGTACCCGTGCAGAGCAAACGGTAACATCTCATGCCAGTCCTTGTAGGTGACTGTCATCTTTTGAATGATCTTTTTGATATTTTTGTTCATAGCTTCGACAACACCGTTCGTCTTAGACCGATAGGGAGATGAATTGTGATGTTGAATCTTGAACTGCTCGCACAGAGCGGTGATCATAGTATTGTTCAAATTTGTACCGTTGTCAGTGATGATCCTTTCGGGGATACCATACCGGCATATGAGGTTCTGCTTGATGAAGCGGGCAACCACATTCTTTGTAACGGAGGCGAAGGAAGCTGCTTCGACCCACTTGGTAAAGTAATCAATGGCCACCAGGATGAAACTGTGTCCATTGGATGTTGTAGGCTTGATTTCTCCAATCATGTCGATTCCCCACATCGCGAATGGCCAAGGAGCTGTTAAGACATTGAGAGGAACTGGAGGAATATGTACCTTGTCAGCATAGATTTGGCATTTGTGACAAGTACGGGAATGTTGATGACAATCGGCTTCCATGGTAGACCAGTAATAGCCTGCCCGTAGAATCTTTTTAGCCATTGTATGACCACTTGAGTGGGTGCCAGAGGTGCCATTATGTAGTTCATCCATGATCTGCTCAGCTTCAACTTTGTCCACACAACGGAGTAGAAGACAATCAAGATTGCACTTGTATAGGATACTATTTCTCAGAAAGAACTTGGCCGCGAACCTCCTTAAGAACTTTTTGTCGTTGACTGAAGCTCCTTCAGGATATTCTTCTGCTTCGAGATACCTTTTGACGTCATGAAACCAAGGTCGGTCCACTACTTCTTCGGTATTAATCTCGTGACAATGTGCAGGTTCATCCATTCACTCAATGGTGATTTGAGGAGCCTCATTATCCCAATTAAGTTTAACCATGGATGACATTGTAGCTAGCGCATCTTCCAACTGATTCTCTTCTCGCGGGAAGTTCTCGAAGGTAATCTGCAAGAAATGTGGTAACAATGTCAAGACATGTTCTTTGTAATGGATAAGGTTAGGGTGCTTAGTATCCCACTCTCCTTTGATTTGACTGATAACCAAAGCTGAGTCCCCAAATACAATCAAAGATTTGATTCCTAAGTCAATAGCAGCCTTATAGAGAGATAAGTACCGCGCCGATACCGTTTCCAAGTGCGTTGGAGGCACCATCAAAGTACAGAGTCCATCGGGATCCTTGTTCAGGTCCGTCATACGGTCTGTTTTCTTCAATGTTGCTCAAAGTCATGATATCCTCGTCGGGGAAGTCGAACCTCATAGATTGGTAATCTTCGACAGCTTGATGGGCCAGATGATCGGCTAGCACACTCCCCTTTATAGATTTTTGGGTCGTGTACTTTATATCATACTCAATGAGGATCATCTTCCATCTAGCGATTCTTCTGGATAGAGCAGGCTTCTCGAAGATGTACTTGATCGGATCCATTTTAGAAATCAGCAGAGTTGTATGTGTCAACATATACTGCCTTAGCCGGCGATCAGCCCATACCAAAGCGCATCAAGTTTTCTCGAGCAGTGAGTAGCGAGTCTCATAGTCGGTAAACTTTTTGCTGAGGTAATAAATGGCATGCTCTTTTCGGACAGACTCGTCATGTTGGCCCAGTGTGCACCCCATTGAATTCTCCAAGACAATCAAATACATGATTAATGGTCTTCCTTCGACGGGTGGCATCAAGATAGGAGGTTCTAGAAAATACTCCTTGATTTTATCGAAAGCAACTTGACAGTCATCGTTCCATTCAACCACCTGATCTTTCTTCAACAGCTTGAAGATTGGTTCACAGGTAGAAGTTAGGTGAGAAATGAACCTTGCATTATAGTTTAGGCATCCCAAGAAACCTCTGACCTCCTTCTCAGTGCGAGGGGCAGGCATTTCTTGTATAGCTTTGATTTTGGTAGGGTCAACCTCGATGCCTTTGTTACTGACGATGAATCCCAAAAGTTTACCGGACCTGACTCCGAAAGTTCACTTGTTAGGGTTCAGTCTGAGCTTGTACTCTTTCAATCTGACAAACAGCTTTTGCAAATGGTCGAGGTGTTCTTCTTCTGTCTGTGAACGGGCTATCATGTCGTCTATGTAGACTTCAATCTCATGATGTATCATGTCATGAAACAAAGCTACCATGGCTCGCTGATAGGTTTCCCCGACATTCTTCAGTCCGAATGGCATCACTTTATAGCAGAAGGTACCCTACTGCGTAACAAAAGTAGTCTTTTCCTTGTCTTCGGGGGCCATTTTGATCTGGTTGTACCCTGAAAATCCATCCATGAAAGAAAATACCTTGTGTTGAGCTATGTTGTCAACCAAGATGTCAATGTGCGGTAGTGGAAAGTCATCTTTAGGGCTAGCCCTGTTTAAGTCTCGGTAAATCCACGCACATTCTGACTTTGCCGTCCTTCTTAGGCACGGGCACAATGTTAGAAACCCATTGTGGATAAAAAGTAACAACAAGAAATCCGGCATTGAACTGCTTCATCACTTCACCTTTGATCTTTTCAGACATGTCGGGCCTCATTCGGCGGACTTTCTGTTTAATTGGTGGACAGTCTTCTCTTGTAGGGAGACGGTGAACCACAATATCTGTATCAAGTCTCGGCATGTCTTCATATGACCAGGCGAAGATCTCAACATATTCATTCAACAACTGAACTAAGCGCTCTTTGACATTTGGCTTTAGGTTGGCACCCACTTTAACCTCTTTTCTGTCTTCCTCTGTTCCCAAGTTGATAGTCTCTAACAACTCCTCGTGAGGTAGAATAGCCCTCTCTTCCTATTGCAAAAGTCTATCCAACTCTCCAGGCACTTCACAGTCTTCATCACCTTCGTATTCAGCATGATTGACCAGATCTTCAGAGTCATTGAAGGCCATAGCAGAATTGTTACCCATGGAATCCGGAGTGGATGGGTACCTGCATTTTGTGAGTGTGGGTGTGTGTAAGGGATAGCCATCTTTAAACAAATAAAATGTAAAAAGAAATAAAATGGACACAAAAGTTTATATATGAAAACATCCATGATTCATTAAAAATGACATATGAAAATGAAGAATCAAAACCCTTACAAATGGACCTATATGCCCCGGGTAAGGCATAAGGCAAAAAGAGTGTACAAATTGTTTAATAATTATTACAGACCAACATAAAATGTTCAAAAGATAAATTACTGATTGATGAAAGTAATGGGAACGAAGTCTTTCGCCTCCCAGTTGTGCAGACCTCCTTCAATAGTTGGAAAGATCCAGTCTTCAAAAATTGCTTTCTTCTTCATTATCCTCTAAGGCATGAACTCCACAATGAGTGATTTTCAAAGGCAGTCCTCCAGCCCGGGAGCGACGCACAACCTTCTGACTAGCAGCAGTGAAACCCAAGCCGAACTTATCTATCTTGTAAGGAAAATATGGCGGTTGACCCCATACTGTGCTTCCTCCTTCCTCGATCACAGCCTTCACATCTTTAAGGGATGACATCCGGGACACAGGTTTGGTAAAGATGGGCACAAAAGTCATTGTCTTGGCTACCGTAACTTTAGGAGAAACCTCTTCAAAGTGCTGAAAGGGGGTCTCGATGAATTCACCATCTAATTCAACATAGCGGAATGAATTCAGATGGCTTATCATATACTCCTCCTCGCCACGAACTGTCACAATTTCCCCCTGGACAGGGTATTTAAGCTTCTGATGCAGGGTAGATGTAACAGCTCCAGCATAATGAATCCAGGGCCTTCCTAACAAGAAAGAGTAGGAGGGACGAATGTCCATGACATAAAATGTGGAGTTGAAAGTTTCCGTGCCCAATTTAATTGGGATGTCCACCTCCCCGTGGACCATCCTCTTAGAACCATCAAAGGCTCTTACGATGATGTTGTTGGGCTTCAAAATTAGACCTTCACAATCTAGTCTGTCCAATGCTTTCTTTGGTAGGACATCTAAAGACGACCCGGTATCAACCAGAACATGAGCAAGAGTGGTCCCTCTGCACTCCACCGAGACATGCAGCGCATCATTATGCTTTCTTCCCTTAGATGTTAGATCGGCATCAGAGAAGCCAAGACCATTGTCGGCTGTAAGGATAGCTACACACTCTTGAAACTAATCCGCAGAAGTTTCTTGAGGCACGTGCGCCGTCTTCAGGAATTTGATCAAGGCTTTGGCATGAGCCTCGGAACAAAGCAATAGGGCCAGCATGGAGATTTTTGAAGGGGTTTGCCCCAGTTGTTCTATGACATCATAGTCGCTTTTCTTAATTATTTTTAAAATCTCCTCCATTTCCTTTTGGGTGGTCTCAGGGATGACCAAAGGATGAGCCCTCGTCCTGACGTGCGCTTCTTGGATCCCCTTACCTTTATAAGCAGTAACAGCAGAGGGTACAACTTCGGGAGTAACAATTTCTTCAATCACTGGACTTCGTACAAATATCTTGACTGGCACAGGAGCATTTGAGGGTCCGAAGATTTCCCTTGGAGGAGCAATCTCGGAAGAGAAGATTCTTCCGCTACGAGTGATCTTACTTGTCCCTGCAATATTTCCTATGTCAGAAGTTTCTTCATCGGAATTCTCTTCCACTGATTCAATCTGCTTAACACCGTGATATAAGATCTCTCCTCCATAATTCCATGGTATTGTCTTATTGGACTTGTATGGGATAGGCCCCGGCATAGTAATCTTCAGCGGTACACACTTTGGATCGGGTGTAATCTTAACAGGTATTTTGGAGACCTTGGAAAGATTATCGGTGTTGTACCCCAAAATCTGCCCTCTCATTTCTCAATGATTTCTCATCACATAATCTTTGAAGCCCAAGATCCAGTTAGGGATTTCATCTGCTCAAGACTTCTCCTTGCACTGCTGACCCAAATTAGGGTTTGTGTTTGCACCAAGATGTTTTGACCTAAAATGCCTAAGATGACTTTCATGCTTCATATTGGACTCCCAAGATTATCCATGTCAAGTTTCAAGTCTTGATTCCAAGTTTTGCCCAGCCAATTGGACAGTTGACCTAGAAATCAGCTGTATTAGGGAAAAAGTCAACTGTGGCCAATTGACAGTCAAACCTCATGAAAATTGACCCACATCAACATTATGAACTCATATGGACCATTTGATCAAGTTTGGATCACAATTCCACAAGAAATTTGATCAGATCACCAAAAGGGCAAAATGGTCATTTTTAGGGTTTTGACTGCACAAAGGTAATTTTTGACTGTTTGACCCAACCAATGGCAAACCAAGCTCACACATGGACTCAAGGACCCCATGGAATTATCTTGACAGGCTCAACAAACTCAAAAGATCCCAAGTACACAAGATTGACAGTTGAATTTCCCAGTCAATTGATCAATTTTGACTATATACTGAAAAGTCAAACTTTGACTTTTTGGTCAAAATCAAGAGTCAAGATTCATTTTTCATCAAAACATGCCAAATCATGAAACTTGTTCACCAAGAAATCACAAAATGCAAATTAGGGTTAGAAATTAGAATTTTTCATAACTTAGAATTTTTCTAAGTTATAAAAAACCCTAATTTTTTCCCAACTTTGCCCCACTTTTTCACCAAGATCCATTTGGATTCAAACAAAAGTCAAAACATGAAAGTTGTAGCTTGTTGCATAATCTACAACTTTTATTCACAAAGTTTTCCCATTTGAGGCTTTTATCTCAAGTTATAAATTTTTGAATAAGGACATTAAACCATTCTTAACTTCGTGAATTTTTGACCTATTTTGACAAGGTTTTCTACCCCACTTCAAGGCCATTTTCCATACACTTCCACTTGGAATTTCAATTTGCATTTCAAAGATGGATTGTATTACACATTCCAAGCTTTCCAAAATGTCCAAGAACTTCTCAAACAACCTCATAACTTGAGAGAATCGAATTTCACAATTGGGCAAAAACTCACTTTTGATTTGAGCATGAACATGTTCATAACTTAAGCCATTTTCAAGTCAGCATAGTTTATGCTAAATTACAGGTCCTAAAACCCTTTGACACTCAATAATTCAATGCAAAACCTTTGTGCCAAGACCTTGTTTCATGAGCTAAAGCATTGTATGATGGATTAATCCCAAATTAGATAAAGCATTCTTTCTATTTTTGCAAAAGTTTCACTTTATGTCCAATTACAAATCCAAGAAGTACAGTCCATATCTAATTGGCACAAGTTTATGTGTTAATCACACTGATCAAGGAGGGATTATGCAGCATAGTATGAGGGCCTGTACAGGCTAGAAGCACAAAGGAACCATTGTTTGCTTAAAGTGTAAGAAACACATCATAACTTACAACAACTTTCGTATCAGCTTACAAACCCTTAAGTGAACTCATCAAACACATTCCAAAGATCTCAACCAAGCTATTGCACGAGCCTTTTACCTCCAATCCCTCCCACAACTCAGAATCACCTTGAAACTGCTCAAACAGAGCCACCTCTGCAGATTGAGTTCCAACTCTCAATCCTTTCAAGCATTCTTGCCCAAACCAGTTCACATACATTCCCTAACATTTATGCAAGCTAACCAAAAGCAAAAACACGACCTGTAATCCCTCTAACCACTTCCACCATTTTCAGTTTCTTGTTTTGAAGGTGGAGTGCTCTAGCATGATTCAGAAGCTTTCAAGACAAAGTAAACATTGGAATAGCATCCCTGGACCTCAAGGAAGCTTTTCCAATCATCACCTTGCACTGAAATCTCCATCATTGCCAGATAGAACTTCAGCTGAACAGGTATCTTGGTGAACTCGTATCTCTCTTATTAGACATCATTAGCTTTAAGTTTGTGAATAAACAATGTTCTACTCATGCCACTGAACATGTACATGTTTTTACTTTTCATTTCTTTTGCTTGAGCTGTGAGAATTTGAGGTTTAAAAATGGCAAAAAATCTAGGTTAGAATTTGGGGGAGAAGAAATTCTCCCTCATCTTAGAGAGTTAGGACAAGTTCTGCATATGGTTGGATTCGTCTCTTGATGCTGAACATTTTTTATGTTATGAGTTTTTATTAATAAGCCAGGAATCAGGAGTTAGAAGATCCAGAACAGGGCGCGCGTTTTTGAATGTTTTTGGCTGAAGGTTGAAGACAATGTCTTCTTGGGCTGGGCCTGAGCTATTTTCCTTTTCACACCGCCTTTTTTGATTTTACACCCCTGAGCCCATTTGCTTCATTTCTAATGATTTTTGACTTTTTCTTTTTTTAGTTGACTCATTTATTTTTTCTCAGCATATTAAAAATTTAAAAATATTTTTTTCTCATCATTTTGATTTTATTAGGTATTTGTTTGATTTTTCTTTTGGTTTGTACATAAATAATAAATATACACTCTTTTGCTTAAAATAATAAAATAGTACAAATATACTTTTACACATTTTTATTTTATTTTTACCTCCTGAAAATGTTTTATAGAAAATTACTTTTTGTATCTAAATATTAAATATTATTAATTAATACATATAATACATATTTTGTAAATAATATAAATATATAGGTATATATTAATATACTTAGGATAAAAATACCAAAAAAATGTACATATTTTATTTTTTAATATTTAATACTAAAAAATACCTTTTTTACAAATATACTATATTTTATTTTATTTTTGTATGTAAATAATAATTATTATATGAATTAATTGATTAATTAATCCCCCTTTGATTAAAAATTAGGGTTTTTACCCTAAATTTGAAAATACTTCAAAAATAATACCTTTTTATTTTTTTTTTTATTTTACATAAATAATACTTTCTTCATACATATAAAAATTCTTTTTTGCATTCTTGCATATTTGTCTTATTTCTATTTTATTTATGCTTTTAATCATATTATAAATATTCAAAGCAAATGATGTAATAGCTTAGATTCAATTTCTTGTCTAAATATCTCCCCATTTGAACATTTGTACCCCCCCTCCCCATATTATTGTGTTGTAATAGCGTAGGAATTTAAATTTCGCACTTTAAATGCTTTCTAAACATACTATGCTAGAATTAGGGTTTGTATGCGAATAAAACGAACAAAATAGTTGGACCTAATCTCAAGATAAATAAGCATGAAAATGGACAACACATTTCACACTTGCACCCCTAGGGTATTCCACTTTGTTGCCTTCAAATAATAGGTCCATATTGTATGTTGATTTTCTTTGGGTAAAACAAACAATCAAATGATCATAGTCCCTCAAAATGTTGCCTAAATGAATGATCAAGTCCCTTTTAAAGAAAAATTGCCCAAAGACATTTAACACTATTGCAATTATGGTCTAAACGATGACCCACGCCTGTCCCTTCAACCTCCTAAGACAAGATTGTCCACCAAATGCAATGGTGGAACAAAATTGTCAAAAGGTTTAAAACATAACAAAAATCTTTGAGAAAACCTTAGGGTAGATAACTCTTAAGTACTTGCCAATTTGCAAAGAAAACACTTGCCTAATTTCAAAACCCACTTCACAAACACTTTCAAAACCAACTTTCAAAAAAACCTTGAAACATCTTTTTAAAAGACAAAACACCTTTTGTAAAACATTCGAGTAAAGAATTGTTACAAGGGTAGCCTATACAAGGCATCTTTTCAAAACATTTTCAAAACCACACATCAAGCACCATTTCAAACAATTGAAAACCAAGGCAAGTTGATCTAAGCAAGTACCTAAGAGCCCATGGATAACCATGGATAGAAAGGGTGCTAATACCTTCCCTTTCTATAATCTACTCCCCGAACCCAAGAAAAATCTCAAAGGTTTTTACTGTGCTTTTTAAACCTTTCCTTAGGATGAAATAAAAAGTCGGTGGCGACTCTTGCTCAACCGAAACATTTGCGAAAACAAACGCAAAACCCTAGTCAGTTCTCCCACCGTATCACAATCGGAAATGGTGATTATAGCAACATCATTGATTGGAGTAACAGGAGTAACAAGAGTTTTCTTAAAGAGGATCTCTTGATTATCCATCAGGCATTGGATGCCTGACTTCAATAGCGGACAGTCGGATTGTAAGGTCGAACAAAGGTAACAATCTTTTTCATAGCCCGGGAAAATCCCGGCTTTCAACAGATTCATCTTGATCATTGGCAATGGATTCATTAAGTCATCAACGACAGCAACATAAAGATCTTCTACAACAGCATGGACATTATGACCATGTTTTGGCATTGGAGCGGATATCACATTAGGCTTTTCGGGGGCATCAAACTCCACCTCCTTGGCGTCTATTAAATCCTGGATCTTGTTTTTGAGGGCCCAACAGTTGTTGGTGTCATGCCCCACGCTGTCTGAATGATAGGCACACTTTGCATTTGAATGGTAATAGGGAGAAGAGGTATTTGGGTTCTTCGGCGCCTCTTTCAAGTTTGTAAGGTTTATCTTTAACAGATGAGGGAGAACCTGAGCAGGTGTCATATTGATCTGGATGAATTACCATGCAGGCCTTTCCACCCTTGTCTGGTTAGCTCTGGGTTGACTGCTTCGAGGTTGATCGGCTGCGAAATTCTGAATCATTACAGCCCCTACCACTGGTCGGCACTCCATTCTTCCTTGATTTCTCTGGGAGTAAACAGATGAGACCTCTTTCTTGGCTGGAAAGGTCTTCTTGACGGCAGCGGAAGCAGATGTGTCCTTCCGAATTTTACCGCTCTTAATACCAGCTTCGACCCTTTCACCAGTCAGAATTAACTCGGTGAACCCTGCAGATGAGCTCCCGATCAAGTGATTAAAGAATGGACCTGACAGGGTCCCCAAAAACATATCCACCAACTCTCTCTCAGACAAAGGTGGCTGCACCCTTCCAGCCAAGTCCCGCCAATTCTGGGCATACTCCTTAAAGCCTTCATTAGAGACCATACCCATACTCTATAATTGAGTACGAGTAGGTGCTAAATCTGCGTTATATTGATATTGTCGGTAGAAGGCAGCAGCCAAATCCTCCCAATTATGTTCATCAGATCTCTCAAGCTGATAGAACCAATCCAATTGCGTACCCGACAAACTATCTTGAAAAAAGTGGACCCACATATCCTTATCCGAAGAATGAGGTTGGGTTTTTTTGACGTAAGACCGCAGATGCATCTTCGGACAAGACAAACCATCGTATTTAGCAAATGTAGGCACCTTGAATTTAAGGGGAATCACAATCCCAACAACCAACCCTAGCTCCTCGAAATCCATCCCAGGCACTCTTTGTACCTCCATGGCTGCCAGCCGATCTTCCAGATTCTTATACTTGTCGTCTGTAGGAGGGTACTGTTGCTCAGAGTAATCTTCCTCCTCTTCTTATTCTTCTTCTTCAGCTTCAAACTCGGAGGGCACTGCAACTCCCTTTCCTTTACCAACCCCTTCCTTAGACGTCGAAGGGAAATCTAGGACCCTTCTAGCCTGGTTCTCAAGCCTTCTCCCCAAAGTAGCTACACCCGCTCTTTTCTTTTTCTTCTTTTCTTTTTCCTTTTCTTTCTCTAACAGTGCTTTAAGATCCTCTTGACCCTTTGCCAAGGTCATGAGAAGCTGTTGGAACTGTGAATTATGCGCCTGTAGATCTTTGACTGTCTGCTCTATATCCATCTTACTGAAATAAACAACAGAAAGATAAGGAAACCTGGTGTGAAGACCTGCTTATGCATATGATGAATGATATGTTATTCATGTAATGCATTCAAGGATTCAGAAATTCAAATTTGTTGTAAACAAAAAAGAACGCACTTCATATTAATAAGATAGAATTGTTAGTACATAAATGCCCCATGGGCAAAATAATACAAAATTCTAGGGTAATAAGATGTTGCGCATACTCTTAGGTGCGATGTAGGTGTTGAGAGTCTACTCTTCATGGAGTCGACGAGTAAGTTCCAAAACCTTCTTCTCACTGGCGTAGAAGCTGGCTTCAAAAGTATTTCGTTCTTCCTTGAGCTGTATCCAACTCTTTTGCAAATCTTCCAATGATGTTGGCATGTCAGGATGTAGGAGGGTGTATGGAACCTCTCCTTCCATAACAGGCTCTTTGATCATGGGAAGAATGTAGGGGTAAGGCATCATAAGACTCTGGGCGCGGGTTCGTACCCACTTGAGGTAAGGCTCAAGGGGGATGGAATTCTTGTGTCCCAGTGTCTTACTATCCACTTTGTGGGGCATCCTCCAAGCTCGGATAAACCTTTTTCAAAGTCCTTGAGCGTCGTTGTCGAAGTTAAAAACCAAGTCTGGAATCAGCATATCATGAGGGCCATCCCTTCGGGCATACCCAAATTGTCTCAGAGCCAAGCAGGGGTTGTAGGTAATGCCTCCCCTAATGCCAAGTAGTGGGTCATTAGGGAATTCCACACAATAATCAATGATGATGACATTTTCTATGGACCGAGAACACCAATGAACATCAGAATGTGTAAGAGTCATCAATCATTGTGACCACCTTAAACCTTGTTCATTCTTCAAGACTGATTGGTGAAGGTGAGAAATAAACCACCTTGCTAGAAGAGGAGTACAAAACATGAGAACACCTCTTTTTCTCATTGTTCGTGTGTGAAATGAGTGGAGGATGTCCCCAAGAAATGTAGGCACAGGATTCCGAGATATGAAAATTTTGATAGCATTCACATCTATAAGCTGATCAGGGTTTGGGAACAAGACCAACCCATAGATGAGAAGTGATACAATCTCCTCAAAAGCTTGCAGATCTAGAGAGTTCCAGCAGTCTTGTGCCTTCTCAAACAGAAACTTTGCCAAGAAACCTTTGACACCACTTCTGGTTTCCCAATGATCTTTGATATCAGATGGTTGCAAGTGTAAGGCTTGAGAAACATCTTCAGGCTTTGGTTCTCTTTCCGTACCGTTGTAAGGTAGTTGATGGAGAATAGGAATCCTCAGGAGTTGAGAAAATTCCTCCAAAATAGGCACTAGTTGGTAATCCGAAAATGTAAAGCAATGGTGTAGGGGGTCAAAGAATTGGAAGAGAACTTTCACCATGTCTTCTTCAATGTTGTAGTTGACCAAGTTGAGAAGTCTACCATGTCTTTCACTGAAGTGAGAATTCTCTGGAATCTTGGAAACAAGCTCCTTGAGTTGAGGAGGGATTCTCACAAGTTTGACCTGGATTGTTTTTCTACGGAGTGATTCCATGACCTACAAAACAGGAACAAAGATGAAGATCCAAACCCTTGAAATGGTTAGTGGATGCATATGATGCTTCATGATGTTCATGATGTATGCACAAGTATATGTACAAGCAAATCATACAAGATCCTAGTTTCAGGCTTTCATGGGGTTTCATAGGTAAGCACCCTCTTGAAGTTTAGTTGGCTCAACCTGTCCTATAAAATAGTAACCGGGTTCTAAGGAGCTCAATATCACTGGATTGTTTTCTGTGTTCATTGTTTCAGTTTGGCCACTTAACTGGCAACCGAAATATTCCAAGAAAATAACCCTCAATGAGTGTATTATCGAGTATCTACCAACTTCGGACTGTACCAAAGCCGGTCATCTCACTACCCCTAAAAAGGCCAAGATAGTCAAGTAAAGGTTCTAAAAGTTCATTAGTGCTTCATGACATCACTCAGCGGCCCCGTATTCTCTTTGATTGACTCAAAGGCTACCGGTACCCACAAATATGTCGCACTAATATAGCTATTGCTTCAACCATGTCGGTATACCCCACACAGTTTCCACAATGTATTGCTATTTACCTATGAATGTTTCCCAAATCCGGGTAGAGGATTTCAAACCCAAACAATAGAACCAAGTTTAAAGCAATCAAAGCAAACAAGGTAAGCATGTAAAGGTGATCTAAACCCTAAGGTAACCCCACTTTTAGATTGTCCCCAACAAAGTCGCCAGTTCTGTGATACGATGGGAGAACTGACTTGAGATTTTGCGTTTGTGTTCGCAAATGTTTCGGTTTAGCAAGAGTCGCCACCGACTTTTTATTTTATCCAAAGGAAAGGTCAAAAAGCATAGGAAAGACCTTTTAGATGTTTTCTTGGGTTCGGGGGGTAGATTATGAAAAGGGAAGGTGCAAGCACCCTTTTCATCCATGGTTATCCATGGGCTCTTAGTTACTTGTTTAGATCACTTGCTTTTGCTTTTCAATTGTTTGAAATGGTGCTTTGTGTGTGGTTTTTTGAAAATGCTTTGAAAAGAGGCCATCGTTGTGGCAACCTTTGTAATGATTCTTGTTTGAATGTACACAAAGGTGTATTGTCTTTTGAAAAGATGTTTCAATGTTTTGAAAGTTTTGAAAGTTTATTTTGGGAAATGTTTTAAAATTGTGTTGTGAGGTGTGTTTGAAAATAGCAAGGATGTTTTTGCAAGTTTTGATCAAGTAACTAAGAGTTGTCTACCTTATCTACTCAAGAGTCTTTCCTACATATTTTTAACCCTTTTGACAGTGTTGTTTTACCATTGCATTTGGTAAACAACCTTGTATTAGGATGTTAAACGGGACAGGCGCGGGTCATCGTATAGACCATGATAGCAATTGTGCTAAGTATCTTTAGAAAATTTTTGAGGGACTAGATCATTTTGTATAGGCAACCAAGATAGCGTCATCGATGGACTATGATATTTTATTTTGTTTTTGTTTTTGTTTTGCCAAGATACTCAACATGCATAACATGGCCATTTTAAAGGCAACAAGTGGATGAAACCCTAGGGGTGCATGTGTGCATTGTGTTGTCATTTTTCATGCTTTTTTGTCTTTGTATTAGTCAAGCTATTTGTTTTGATTTTGGACTTTTGCATACAAACCCTAATCTCTAAGATGGCATATTTGAAAGCATAAAGTGCGCAAAATAAACCTAAGCTATTACAACATTGATATCGGGAGGGGGATACAATTTTTGAATAGGGGAGTATTTGCAAGAAAATAAAACCCTAATATTTACTATTACATCCAAACTGAATAAATGGTACAAATAAATAAATAGACAAATATTTAAATGGTCAATTAAATAAATATGCAAAAAATGTTTTTGTTTATTTTTGTGTATGTAAAAATAAAATATTTAATGTATTAAAAAAAGAAATAAAAGATTATTATTTTTTATTAAGGGTAAAAACCATAATTTTCTTTAAGAAAGTATATATATTATTTATGTACAATAAAATAAAATTAAAATATATACAAAATAAAAATATATTAGAAAAAATATTATTTAAGTATAAATAATAAAAATAAAAGTATAATATTTTTATGTATTATTTTTAAGTTTTTATTAAATAAAACAAAAGTATGTTATCTAATAGTTATTTTTATATTAGAAAAAATAATAAAATAATAAAAAATGAAATAAAAATGTGAAAATTAAATAAAATATTTTTGGTGATTTTAATGTTTATAAAAATAAATAAAAGTCAGAAAATAAAATAGAAATACAAAAATATGTAAAATAATAGAAATGGGCCAAGGGAGGTGCAATCAGTAAAGCTGGAGGTGCAAAAAGCATGGAATGGCCAGGCCCAGCCCAGACTTCATCTTCAACCTTTGTCAAACACAAAAACGCGCGCCCTGTAACTCCAGTTCTGTTCTCTCTATTCTTTGCATGAAATCAAAAACTCATAACATGAAACTTGTAGAGCATTAAACCACGATTTCAACCATATAAAAAACTCAATCTAACTCTCAAAGACCAGAGAGAATTTCTCTGGCCCTAATTTCTAACCTAATTTTTTCAGGAAGTTCATGAATCAAATTCTCTTAACACAATTAACTTCAATGAAAACTGAGCATATGTACAGCTTCAGGGCTATGAGTACTACATTTTTTATTCACAAACTTAAGCCTAATGATTCCTGAATAGAGAGATAGAAAGTTGACAAATACCTGTTTCAGATGAACTCGTGTATGGCAATGTGGAGCTTTTCAGTGAGGCCTGAGATGCTTGGGAGCTTGCTTGAACTTCCTCTGACCTTCCCCAATGCCTAGTTTGCCTTGGATGTGCTTGAACAAGCTTGTAGAACTCAACATGCACAAGCTGAAAACAGAAATGGTGAAGCTTTCAAATGGAGTTACAGTCACTATCCAATGGTTGGGATAGCTTGGATAGGTTATATGGAATGTGTTTGAACAGGTTTGGGGCAAAACGCACGAGTGGTTTGTGTGATGGAAGTGAATCTGCAAGGAGTGCCCTGTTTTGCAAGAAGAGTGTGATTTGTTGTTTTGGAAGGCTTGAGGGTTCAACAACTCGTGTTTCTGGCTCAAGGAAATGTACAAAACTTTTCTCCAATGCTTGCAAGAGTTGGTTATCACAGATATGCCAGTTGTGGCCCTTTGGCATGTTTTCTTGTATTTTAAGCAAAAGTAACAAGTGATGCAAGACAGGCCTGTATAGGCTATCTACCAGCTTGCACTCTATGATCTTGGCCCCCCCAGTTTGTGGATATTGTTTGTTGTACAAGATTTTGTTCAAGTCTCAAGAATGCAATTTGACATAAAGCAAATTTGACAAAAATGGCAACGTTGCCTTTTTGCTATTTTTGGATTAATCTCTTAAGTAATCCTCCCATGATCAGAACAAAACCTCAAACCAATGGATTTGAATTTAATTATTTAATATGAAAGGGTTTAGGGACCTGTAATCAAGTACAAACAATGCTGGATGGAAGTTGCAACTTGTATCAACAAGAAAATGTCGTGGATCAAAAGTGATTTTTCTCCAAATTCAAACCTTCGATTCTCCCTAACCACAAATGATTTTGGAGAGTTCTTGGACATTTTGGAAAGATTGTAACATGCTCTACAATCCATCTTTGAAATGAATTTTGAGATTCCAAGTGGAACTATGTGAAAAATGGTCATGAAGATAGGTCAAAATCCTGCCTAAACTAGGGCAAAATTTCACTAAGTTAAAAGTTTCATGGACCCTTGTTCCAAAATTCATAACTTGAGATCCAAGCTTATTTTGGGAAAACTTTGTGAATCAAAGTTGTAGACTTTGTGGAGGACTACAACTTTCATGTTGGAAGTTTTGTTTGAATCCAATTGCATAATGGTGAAAATGTTGGGCAAAGTTGGGAAAAATTAAGGAAATTTCATAACTTAGAAAAATTTGAAGTTATGAAATTTTCAATCTTAAACCCTAATTTGCAAAATTAGGTTTCTTGATGAACAAGTTTCATGTTTTGACATATCTTGATGAAAAATGACCCTTGGCACTTGATTTTGACCAAAAAGTCAAAGTTTGACTTTTCAGTGTATAGTCAAATTTTGATAAGTTGACTGAAAAATTCATCTGTCAATCTAATGCATTTGAGATCTTTTGAACCTTGTGAATAGGTCAAGATGATTCCATTGAGTCCTTGAATCCATGCTTAAACCCAATTTTCCATTGGCTAGGTGAAAAATCAGAAATTGCCCTTCTGCAGTCAAAACCCTAAAAATGATTATTTTACCCTTTTGATGATCTGATCAAATTTCTTGAGGAGTTGTGGTCCAATCTTGATCAAATGGTTCATATGAGTCTATAACATTGATGTGGATCAAAGTTTATGAGGTTTGACTGTGAATTGGCCACAATTGACTTTTTCCCCAATATAGCTGATTTCTAGGTCAACTGTCCAATTGACTAGGCAAAAATTTGATTCAAAGCTTGAAACTTGGTAGAGGCAATATTATAAGTCCAACATGAAGTATGAAAGTCACTTTGAGCATTGAAAGTCCAAAAATCCTTGTGCAAACTCAAACCCTAATTTAGGTCATCAGTGCAAGGAGATGTCTTGAGCAGAGCAAACCCTAACCCTGTCTGGAGTTCAAGGAGTCTTGTGAGGGGAAATCTTGATAAAATGAGAGGGTAAATTTTGGGGTACAACAGTGACCGTGTAGACCGCTATGTTGGTTTTTACGCAGAATGATGAAGATGAAATGCTTAGAGGCTGCTGTTTGGTCTGTAACAGTAGGACTAATAATAATAACGATGTAAGATTATAGAATAACAGTATGTAGAGGTTTGGCCCCTTAGAAGTAAGCCTTAGTTGATTATCTAATTATAGGCAATATTTGGTATAGGCCTATGGCCAACATTATGAAATTGATGAGTTACTGTCGTATTAATGTACAACTGAGTTATTGATGAGATGTTATTAATGAAGTTGTGTTTGATAATTTATGATGAATAAATGATGTTTGACGAATAAATGGTGTTTGATGAATAAATGATGTTTGATGAATTATTATGAATGATATGAGATGTTGATGAAGAGATGTTGAGATGCTTTTGAGATGTAGGCCTTTGGCCAAAGATGGTGTTGTATTGAGATGTTGTCAATTATGGTGTTGTTACTACATTCATGATTGTGTCGCATACATTGCATTTTGAGATGGAGCTTATGCTCGTTGAGATGGCCTTTATTGGCGAATATTGAGATGAAGGCTTATGCCTTGTTGATGCCTCTATTAATTGGCAAATTTTTGAGATGGGAGTTCTGCTCCAAATGGTACCACATGCATTTGCATAGTATTGAGTCGCATTATATGATTGCATAAAGAAGTGTGTATTGATGTTATGAATGTTTATTATTATTGTGATTATTGTTGATTATGAGATGAGAAGTGGTGATGTTATGTGATCTAATTTAAATATATTAGTTATCATGCGCTTTATTATATTGTTAGATATCTCACCCCTTCTGTTTGAATGTTGCCCTTATGTTGGTAACGTGCAGGTAATCGAGAGTGAAGGTTGTATACCTTCAATAGTTCAATTCGGTATCATTGCTATGATATGTAACACTCGAGGGGATGAACGCTTGTTGATTTTTATTGTTGATTATTCAGTTGTTGAACTTTAAGTTGATTATTATTAAGTATGTGTTGTTTGAAGTTGTTGTAATGATGATAAAGATGTTATTAAGAATTCCACTGCGTAGATGTTGAATTGTTAAACTATTTAATTAAAGTACTTATGTTGATGGTTCATCCGATGTTTTATAGTGTTATATATCTACGGTGAATGCAATGAGTTTTGAATGAAGAATTTGTGGCGTCCCGATTCGTTTACATGAATGATTTTATAACTCTGATTTACTTATATAATTGCCGGGTAGAATTGGGGTGTTACAAAGTTGGTATCAGAGAAAAAGGTTGGTCCGACCTTGTTGTCGAGTCGTAGTTGTCTAACAATCGAGCATTGTTAATTTGAGTTCTAATTGTTGTTTATGTTATGGTGATAAGTTGAGATGGCTGGAAGGAATGATGTTGCACTTGCTGCTGCTCTAGAAGCAATGGCTCATGCGATGGAAAATCAGCCGAATGCTGACGGGAATGCTGGATCTCATAGCTTGGTGACTTTCCAGAGAGAGAATCCGCCTACGTTCAAGGGAAAGTATTATCCTGATGGAGCATTGAAGTGGTTGAAAGAGATTGAGAGAATCTTCTGTGGGATGGACTGCACTCCAGTGCAGAAGGTTCGTTATGGTACTCATATGCTGACAATCGAGGCTGATGACTGGTGGCTAGAGACCTGTCAGAGATTGGAAGCTGCAGGTGAGAATGTCACTTGGGCTGTATTCCATAGGGAGTTTTTGAAGAAGTACTTTCCTGAAGATGTCCGTGGTAAGAAGGAGATTGAGTTTCTTGAGTTGAAGCAAGGAAGTATGTCAGTGGTTGAGTATGCTGCTAAGTTTGCTGAGTTGGCTAAGTTTTATCCGCACTACGCTGATGCAGATGCTGAGTTTTCGAAGTGTATCAAGTTTGAGAGCGGGTTGCGCTTGGAGATCAAGAAGGCAGTTGGATACCAGAAGATCCGTGTCTTTGCTGATTTGGTTGATAGTTGTAGGATTTATGAGGAGGATAATAATGCTCATTACAAGATTATCAGTGAGAAGAGGGGTAAGCAACAATAGAATCATGGTAAGCCTTATGATGCCCCAACTGGTAGAGGTAAACAGAAAGTTGCTCAGGGTTAAAGGACTAGTGGGGGAGATGCTCCTACTGGTGTGGTTTCTTTTAAGTGTGGAAAATCTGGGCACAAGAGTAATGTGTGCATTATTGAAGTGATGAGGTGTTTCCGTTGTGGTAAGAACATACATGTTGTATCTGAGTGTGAACACAAGGATGTGATTTGTTTCAATTGTAGAGAAGAAGGGCACATTGTTAGTCAGTGTCCGAAACCGAAGAGGGCGCAGACAAGTGGTAAAGTGTTCGCTTTAGTTAAGGATCAGACAGCTACTGAGGATAGACTTATCAGAGGTATATGTTTCATTAATAGAACTCCTTTAATTACTATTATTGATACCGGTGCTACGCATCGTTTTATTGCCGCTGATTATGTTGAAAGATTGGGTCTTATGTTGTCTTCTTAAAATGGTCGTCGATACTCCAGCCAAGGGGTCGGTGACTACTTCTTTTGTGTGTTTAAAGTGTCCCTTGTCGATCTTCGACAGATACTTTGCTGTTGATTTGGGTTGTTACCGTTAAGAGGTTTGGATGTGAATTTGGGTATGAACTGGTTAGAGCATAACTGTGTTCATATTAACTGTTATGACAAGTCTGTGAGGTTTTCTACTCCTGAAGAAGAGGAAGATAGTTTGTTGTCTGCTAGACAGTTGAGGAAGTTGATGCAAGAGGAAGCACAGATGTTCTCGTTGATGGCGTCGCTATCTGTAGAGACTCAATCTATAATTGAGGAATTGCAAGTGGTGTGTGAATTTCCTGAAGTTTTCCCTGATGAGATTCCTGATGTACCACTGGAGAGGGAAGTTAAATTTGCTATTGATCTTGTACCTGGTACTAGACCTGTGTCTATGGCACCATACAGGATGTCTGCATCTGAATTATTAGAGTTGAAGAAGCAATTGGAAGAGTTGCTTGAGAAGAAGTTTGTAAGACCAAGTGTATCGCCATGGGGAGGTCCAGTGTTGTTAGTAAAGAATAAAGATGGAAGTATGAGGCTTTGTGTTGATTATAGACAGTTGAATAAAGTGAAGATTAAGAACAAGTATCCTCTTCCAAGAATAAATGACTTGATGGACCAATTGGTGGATGCTTGTGTGTTTAGCAAGATTGATTTGAGGTCGGGTTACCATCAGATTAAAGTGAAGGATGAAGATATCCAGAAGATGGCTTTCAGAACACGTTATGGACATTATGAGTATTCGGTGATGCCTTTCAGTGTTACTAATGCGCCGGGAGTATTCATGGAATATGTGAATCGTATCTTTCATACTTACTTGGATCGGTTTATGGTGGTGTTCATTGATGATATTTTGATTTACTCTAAGTCAGAAGAAGAACATGATGGACATTTAAGAGTAGTATTACAAGTTTTGAAAGAGAAGAAGTTGTATGCAAAGTTGTCCAAGTGTGAGTTCTGGTTAAAGGAGGTTAGTTTTCTTGGTCATGTGATCTCAGGTAGTGGCATTGTTGTAGATCCATCAAAGGTTGATGTTGTGTTGCAATGGGAAACTCCGAGGTCAGCTACTAAGATTAGAAGGTTTTTGGGACTAGCTGGTTATTATAGAAGGTTTATCGAGGGTTTTTCTAAGTTGGCACTTCTGTTGACTAAGTTGACTTGTAAAGGTAGAGCTTTTGTATGGGATGTTCAGTGCGAAGAAAGTTTTACAGAATTAAAGAAGAGGTTAACATCGGCCCTGATTTTGACGTTGCCTAATCTAGGAGAGTCTTTTGTGGTGTATTGTGATGCTTCTAAGATGGGTTTAGGAGGTGTTCTTATGTAGAATGGTAAGGTAGTTGCTTATGCGTCAAGGCAGTTAAGGACTCATGAGAAGAACTACCCTACGCATGATTTAGAGCTTGCTGCAGTTGTTTTTGTGCTGAAGATTTAGAGGCATTATCTTTATGGTTCTAGATTTGAAGTGTTTAGTGACCATAAGAGTTTGAAGTATTTATTTGATCAGAAGGAGTTGAATATGAGGCAACGGAGATGGCTGGAATTGTTAAAGGATTATGATTTCGGTTTGAATTATCATCCAGGAAAAGCGAATGTGGTAGCTGATGCATTGAGTCGAAAGACTTTACATATGTCGGCAATGATGGTTAAAGAGTTGGAATTAATTGAGCAGTTCAGGGATATGAGCTTAGTTTGCGAGGTTACACCGCGGAGTGTTATGTTGGGTATGTTGAAGATTCATAATGATTTTAAGTTAGATGCGCAAGGTGTGTTGAGGTTTCGTAACCGAATTTGTATTCCTGATGATGTTGAGATGAAGAAAGTGATACTTGAAGAGAGTCATAGAAGTAAGTTGAGTATTCATCCAGGAGCTACTAAGATGTATCAAGATTTGAAAGGTTTATTTTGGTGGCCTGGAATGAAGAGTGATGTGGCTTTATTTCTGTACGCATGTTTAACTTGTCAGAAGTCGAAAGTTGAACATCAGAAGCCTGCAGGATTTATGTAACCTTTAGAAGTTCCAGAATGGAAATGGGATAGCATTTCAATGGAATTTGTGACAGGGTTGACTAATACTTTAAGAGGACATGATTCTATTTGGGTGATTGTTGATAGGCTTTCGAAGTCAGCTCATTTTATTCCTATTAACATCAGTTTTCCAGTGTCGAAGTTGGATGAGATTTACACGAGTGTGATTGTGAAGCTGCATGGTGTTCCTTTGTGCATTGTGTCAGACAGAGATCCAAGATTTAATTCTGATTTTTGGAAGAGTTTTCAAGAAGCGTTGGGTTCTAAGTTGAGGTTGAGTTCAGCGTATCATCCCTAGACAGATGGTCAGACTGAACGGACTATTCAATCGTTGGAAGACTTGCTGAGGGCATGTGTCCTTGATCAGGGAGGTTCGTGGTATACTTATCTTTCATTAATAGAGTTCACTTATAATAACAATTACTAGTCTAGTATTGGGATGGCACCTTTTGAAGTGTTGTATGGTCGGAGATGTAGAACTCCTTTATGTTGGCATGAATCTGGTGAAAGTGTAGTACTTGGACCTAAACTTGTTTGTGAGACTACCGAGAAGGTGAAGTTGATTCGAGAAAAGATGAAAGCTTCCCAAAGTAGACATAATAGTTATCATGACAAGCGAAGGAAAGATTTAGAATTTCAAGCTGGTGATCATGTGTTCTTGAGAGTTACACCTTTGACTGGTGTTGTGCGAGCATTGAAGTCTAAGAAGCTCACTTCTCATTTTATTGGACCGTATCAGATTTCGGAGAGAGTGGGGAATGTTGCTTACAGAGTGGCTTTACCGCCTAATATTTCGAATTTGCATGATGTGGTTCATGTGTTGCAACTCCGGAAGTATATTTCAGATCCATCTCATGTGATTCATATGGACGATGTGCAAGTACGGGATAATCTTACGGTGAAGATGATGCCTGTACGGATCGCAGATCGTGAGACTAAGACTCTGAGGGGCAAAGAGATTGCTTTTGTTAAAGTGGTTTGGCTAGGAGCTGTCGGGGAAAGCATGACTTGGGAGTTGGAGAGCAAGATGCGAGACTCCTACCCTGAGTTGTTTGATTGAGGTAAATTTTCGAGGACGAAAATATTCTAAGTGGGGGAGAGTTGTAACGCCCATAATTTAATTATTTAATTAAATTATTATTAGAATATTTGTGAAGTTGTGTTGTGACTAATTGGATTTAATTATTTTATTAAATGGTGAAATAATATTAGAAGCATAATATTATTTGATGTGGGCTTGTTTAAAAGAATAGAAATAATAAGGGGGTGTATTAGTTTTGAGTCCATTAAGGAGTAAAGAGAATAATAGGTTATTTTATTGTTGTTAGAAAGAATAGAAAAAAAATGCAGTAGAAGAATAAGGATTGAGAAGAAGAACGTGAAGCTGCTGGAAAAAGAGGAAAATGGCAGAATGAGGATTCGACCGGAAGTTATAGAGTGACCTTCAATCCAAGGTAAGGGTGGGGTTCTGACTCTATAATTGGGTTCATGATGATTGGTATGTGGGGTTAGGGATGATTGTTGTCTTGTTCATGAATTGAATGTATGTGATGTTGTATGATGAAAAATTAATGAATTATAGATGAATAATGATGTCCCGATGCAGTTTAATTGATGTAGAATTATAGGGTAATTGTAAGTGATGATTATCTATGATTAGATTAAGTTTTTAGGGCTTAAAGTATGGAACCCGTAGTGAAAACACAGAGAAAATCATAGAAATTATGCAGGATAGAGCAGTATGCGTCGACCTCAAACATGATGTGTCGATACAAGAAGGTTGAGAGACTCGGGATGAGTCGACATGAAGAGGTTTTGTGTCGACCCATGAGAACTTTTAGACTCAGGATGAGTCGATACGTAGGATACATGTGTCGATACATGTTGTGTGTTAGACTCAGAATGAGTCGATACATGAGAGAATGCGTTGACTCATGTTGCGTGTCAAGTGTAGTACGCGTCGATCCAAGGAGTTATGCGTCGACCCGTGTTGTCTGGTTTTTGGCCGAATCGTTAGAGAATGTTGTAACTTGTGTTTTAAGATGTCGTTTGAGCTGTTGTTCGAAGCGTTGAATAGCTAATGCGATGAGCTTTATTCCTAAGGATTAAAAATGAGGAATAGGAAGGATAACCATAAGATTTGAATTAGTGACCGTGTAGACCGCTATGTTGGTTTTTATGCAGAATGATGAAGATGAGATGCTTAGAGGCTGATGTTTGGTCTGTAACAGTAGGACTAATAATAATAACAATGTAAGATTACAGAATAGCAGTATGTAGAGGTTTGGTGACTTAGAAGTAAGCCTTAGTTTATTATCTAATTATAGGCAATATCTGGTATAGCCCTATGGCCAATGTTGTGAAATTGATGAGTTATTGTCGTATTAATGTACAACTGAGTTGCTGATGAGATGTTATTAATGAAGTTGTGTTTGATAATTTATGATGAATAAATGATGTTTGAAGAATAAATGATGTTTGATGAATAAATGATGTTTGATGAATTATTATGAATGATATGAGATGTTGATGAAGAGATGTTGAGATGCTTTTGAGATGTAGGCCTTTGGCCAACGATGGTGTTGTATTGAGATGTTGTCAATTTTGGTGTTGTTACTACATTCATGATTGTGTCGCATACATTGCATTTTGATATGGAGCTTATGCTCGTTGAGATGGCCTTTATTGGTGAATATTGAGATGAAGGCTTATGCCTTATTGATGCCTCTATTAATTGGCAAATTTTTGAGATGGGAGTTCTGCTCCAAATGGTACCACATGCATTTGCATAGTATAAAGTCACATTATATGATTGCATAAAGAAGTGTGTAATGATGTTGTGAATGTGTATTATTGTTGTGATTATTGTTGATATGAGATGAGAAGTGGTGATGTTATGTGATCTAATTTAATATATTAATTATCATGTGCTTTATTATATTGTTACTCACCCCTTCTGTTTGAATGTTGCCCTTATGTTGGTAACGTGCAGGTAATCGAGAGTGAAGGTTGTATACCTTCAATACTTCAATTCAGTATCATTGCTATGATATGTAACACTCGAGGGGATGAATGCTTGTTGCTTTTGATTGTTGATTATTCAGTTGTTGAACTTTAAGTTGATTATTATTAAGTATGTGTTGTTTGAAGTTGCTGTAATGATGATAAAGATGTTATTAAGATTTCCGCTGCATAGATGTTGAATTTTTGAATTATTTAATTAAAGTTATTATGTTGATGGTTCATCTGATGTTTTATAGTGTTATATATCCACGATGAATGCAATGAGTTTTGAATGAAGAATTTGTGGCGTCCCGATTCATTTGCATGAATGATTATATAACTCTGATTTATTTATATAATTTCTGGGTAAAATTGTGGTGTTACAGAAGACGCTGACAATAATTGTGACCTGGACAATTGGATCTTCCCTACTACCAACGATGGACTCGACAATTGGACTGCTAGAGACTTTGTTCCCATTACTTTCATCCAGGAGTAATTGTCTTTTTGTTTTTTGGGATATATAATATTTGAACAATTTAAACTTTAAAGCCTTGTGTCTTACCCGAGGCACAATGGTTTATTTGTGAGGGTTATCATTTCACTTCTGTATGTCATAAATAAACCATTGGATGTTTGCATACAAATTTTGCGCTCTTTGTCTTTCTTTTCTTCTTTTACTTTATCAAAATAACTATGCTCTCTTACTCACACCCACATCCACTCTGGATCCCATCGATAAGGGTTCTGCTATTGCCAGTTATGACTTTGAAAATCCGATCTACCAAGCTGAGGATGAAGGTGAGGAAGATTGTGAAGTACCAGGAGAACTTGCTACACTATTACATCAGGAGGAAAGAGCAATGCAGCCTCATGAAGAATCATTCGAGACGATAAACTTGGGTACTAAAAAGGATAAATAGGAAGTCAAGGTATGTGCCAACTTGTAGCATAGTGTCAAAGAGCGGTTAATCTAGATGTTACATGACTACATTGAGATCTTTGCCTGGTCATACGAAGACATGTCGGGGATGGACACTGATATTGTGGTTCATCGTCTAACAACGAAAGAGGATTGTCCTCTAGTGAAGCAAAAGGTTCATCGTATGTGTCTTGAGATGTTAGAAAATATCAAGGCTAAAGTTATGAAACAATTTAATGTCGAGTTCTTAGTTGTTACTTCTTATCCACAATGGGCTACAAATGTGGTACTGATACCTAAAAAGGACGATAAGGTGCGTATGTGTGTGGATTACAGAGATTTGAATAGGGAGAGCCCCAAGGATGACTTTCTACTTCCCCATATTGATGTTCTGGTTGACAACACTGCACAACATAAGATATTCTCCTTCATGGACGGTTTCTCCGGGTATAATCAGATTAAAATGGCACCTGAAGATATGGAGAAAATGACTTTCGTCACGCAGTAGGGCACCTTCTGCTACAAAGTTATGCCATTTGGGTTGAAGAATGTTGGGGAAACCTATCAGCATGCTATGGTAGCCTTGTTCCATGATATGATCCATCACGAGATAGAGGTCTACATCATGATATGATAGCCAGGTCTCAGACTGAAGAAGAGCACTTGGATCACTTGCAGAAACTGTTTGAAAGACTTAGGAAGTACAAGTTAAGACTGAATCTGAACAAGTTCACCTTTGGAGTAAGTCTGGTAAGCTCTTAGGTTTCGTTGTCGATGGCAAAGGTATCAAAGTAGATCCTGTGAAGGTTAAAGCTATTCAAGAGATGTCAAATCCCTGCACCGAGAAGGAGGTTAGGGTATTCTTGGGATGTCTAAACTACATTTCCAGATTCATTTCCCACCTAACCGCTACTTGTGAGTCAATCTTCAAATTGCTAAAGAAAGATCAAGTAGTGAAGTGGAATGATGACTACCCGACTTCCTTTGATAGAATCAAGGAGTATCTTCAAGGACCTCCAATTTGATGTCGTAGGTGGAAGGAAGACCTCTGATCATGTACTTAACAGTATTAGAAAATTCATTGGGGTGTGTGTTGTGGCAACATGACGAGTCTGGTCGAAAAGAGCATGCAATATACTACCTTAGCAAAAAGTTTACCGACTGTGAAACAAGATACTCACTGCTCGAGAAAACTTTCTGCACTTTGGCATGGGCTGCTCACCGACTAAGACAATATATGTTTACCCACACCACTTTATTGATATCTAAAATGGGTCCTATCAAATACATATTCGAGAAGCCCGCTCTCTCTGGAAGAATAACAAGATGGAAAATGGTCCTGACCGAATATGACATTCAATACACTACCCATAAATCAATAAAAGGAAGTATACTAGATGATCATTTGACTCATCAGGCTGTGGATGACTATCAATCCATGAATTTCGAGTTCCCGGACGAGAACATGATGTTAGTGACTGATTGTGAAGAACCTGGACTGGATAAAGGACCTAAAAATAGTTCCCGATGGACTATGGTTTTTGACGGATCTTCCAACGCACTTGGCAATGGCATCGGTGTTGTGATCATATCTCCTGAAGGTTGTCATACTCCTTTCACTACAAGGCCATTTTTCAATTGTACCAACAATATGGTTGAATATGAAGCATGCATTATGGGCCTCAAAGCTGCTATCGACTTGAGAATCAAATTCTTGAGTGTATTTTAAGACTCGGCCCTGGTAATCAGTTAAATCATAGGAGAATGGGACATGAAGCATCCTAATCTCATCCCTTACCGAGAGCATGTGTTGACACTGATTCCACACTTTGAAGAAGTTACCTTTGAGCATTTTCCACGAGAAGAAAATTAATTAGCGGACACGCTAGCTACTATGTCATCCATGTTTAAAGTCCGATGGGATAATGAAGCTCCTCATATCACTATTGAGAGATTGGACGAACCAGCATACTGTTATGAAGTTGATATTAAAGAAGTAGTGTACAAACCTTGGTTCCACGAAGTGAAAAGATACCTCGAAGCCCAAGAGTATCCTGAGGGAGCTTCCATTAATGATAAGAAGTTCCTAAGAAGGTTTTGTGCCAAGTTTTTCCTTTGTAACAGAATCCTCTACAAGCGCAACCACGATTCTATTTTGCTTCTGTGTAGACAAGAGTGAATTAGAGAATATTATGGTAGATATGCATGAAGGTACCTTTAACACCCATTCTAGTGGGCACACAATGGCTAAGAAGACTCTGAGGGTATGGTACTACTGGTCCATTATGGAAGCAGACTGTTATCAGCATTATCGAACTTGTCACAAATGCCAGATCTATACCGATAAAGTACATGCGCCTCCGGTTCCCTTGAATGTCTTGACTGCTCCCTGGCCTTTCGCAATGTGGAGCATTGATATGATCAGAGAGATTAGACCTATCGCTTCTATTGGGTACCGCTTCATCCTGGTTTCCATTGATTACTTTATAAAGTGGGTCGAGGCAACCTCATTTTCTTTTGTTACCAAGAATATCGTGGCCCGGTTCATCAGACATAACCTTATCTGTCAGTATGGTATTCCAGAAAGAATCATCACAGATAATGGTAGTAATCTCAATAATACTATGATCACCGAGCTCTGCACACAATTCAAGATTCATCATCATAACTCTTCTCCTTATCGGCCGAAGATGAATGACATTGTAGAGGCTGCTAATAAAAACATCAAGAAGATCATACAGAAGATGACAGCGACATGCAAATACTGGCACGAGATGTTACCATTCGCTCTTCATGGTTAACGTACCTCGGTACACACGTAAATAGGGGAAACTCCTTTCTCTCTGGTATACGATATAGAAGTTGTGCTACCCATCAAAGTCCAGATCCCTTCCTTGAGAATCATGAAGGATACGGGTTTGAATGAAGACGAATGGATTCAGACTCGACTTAGCCAATTGAACTTGGTTGACGAGAAAAGGCTTGTGGTTGTTTGTCATGGTCAAATGTACCAGAAACGTATAATTAAAGATTTTAACAAGAAGGTCAGACGTCAGGAATATAAAGTTGGCGACCTAGTAATCAAGCGCATTATCCTGCCACAAGGTGATCCCAAGGGCAAATGGACTCCCACATACGAGGGACCATTTGTGATCAAGAACATATTTTCTAGTGGATCCATGATATTAACCACTATGGACGGTTACGACCTTCCGCATCCTGTAAAGGTGGACATAGTTAAAAGATACTAGGCATAAACAGAGACCTGCTAGGTTGACTGGCCTAGGCAAAAATAAGGGCATCCCGGCGAACCAAAAGAGTTCGGGCAAAAGTTAGGGATATATATATATATATATATATATATATATATATATATATATATATATATATATATATATATATATATATATATATATATATATATATATATATATATATATATATATATATATATATATATATATATATATATATATATATATATATATATATATATGAAAAATCTGTACGCCCGACAAGTCGAAAACCTGAAAAAGGAGGCTTGGGCAAAAAAGGGTATCCCGGTGGACTAAAAACCCGAAAGGGCGGTCCAGGCAATAGTTAGGGATTAAAAGCGTACAACTATGTCCCATTGGATCACCTCACAGGAAGACTTCAGTATCAAGTGTCAAATTCAGATGGTACTAATCATTCCAGTCAGCTTCGGTCAAGCAGCAAAGTGATGAGGCACTCAAATATATAAAGGTAATAGCGGAATGGGAACCCAATGGGATCATTTCACATAGTTTTTTTTCTTTGTATACTAATTTTTATAGTTTCATTCTTACGAAGACATTTTCTTATTTGGATGTTTGTCTCCTTGTACAAAAACACCTGTTATAGGCAGACTTCTTCAGATTAATACAAAAGCTATTTTTTAAGGTGCATAAACTATTTACTTTTATTTTTCTGTTTTGTTTTGAAAAAACGTCCAGTGATTATTTTTAACATATGCATTTGAATATAATCACCATTTACAAAACACACATAAAAAACAGAAAGACAGTTATTAATGGCTTTAAGAAACGGGACAATGTCTAAAAAGCCAAATGTAAATCCCCGTAGATACATCCCACAATAGATACAGAGACAGAGGCGTCCTCCTGAAAAGTCACTGCCATATCTTTAGCATACAGCCTATTGATGTCAGAGGTTCTGATATCCCCTGTAGAGAAAGAGTCTTCAATCATCTCCCCAACATCTTGAAGAATTCCACAACATGGTTCATAAACTTCTTGGGTTCCCCAACAGGGCTTCATAAAAATCCCCAAGTAGTTTACGGAGTTTTCTTTCCCCAATAGAGTTTATTTCTCTAGCCATGGAAGTCCATCTCCCAGCAATTCAACTTCAACAAATAATGAAGAATCACATTCTTCATCCCCAACAACAGTCAGGGATTTATTTTCCCTCAATTCAACGATGAATAACTGATCAGTTTGTATATTGCATTCATACATTACTTTACAAACATCATAACATATGCGCACAAAATACATATAGCACAATATCATTTATTTTGGGAACATCATTACACAATGTATGTCATGCATCATGACATTGCATATAACTAATTCTTTACCTTTTCAAGAAAGATCAATGAATAAATATCATTCATCAATTTTCAACAAGTTCCAAATTAATACTTTAAACAAGACAGGACAACTATTTGTGAACAACTGATTATAGATTAATATCTGAAACAAGAGAGGACAACTATTTACATGAGAAGATTTAATATTAAGTCCCGAAACAAGACGTGGAAACTATCTTTCTTTCTTTAAGGTCATAGATTAATTCCTGAAACAATCCAGGGCAACTATCTCTACGGCCAACAAAAAAACAGGTTCAAATTAATACCTGAAACAAGACAGGACAACTATTTGCGGACAACCAATTGTAGATTAATACCTGAAACAAGACAGGACAACTATATGCATGAGCAGATTAAAGATTAACTCCCGAAACAGGACGAGGAAACTATCTCTCTTTCTCTTTGGTTAGGTAAAGATCAATTCCCGAAACAGAATGAGGCGACTATCTTTATCACCAATGGCATGAACTCTCGAAACAAGACGGGTTTACCAACAAATTGATTATAGATCAATTCTAGAAACAAGACAAGGCGACTATCTACATGACAAACACTTCCTTCAAGATATCTATTGTTTTAGTATAAATCGACAAAAGATTTACCATGATACTTCTTCCAAACTCTATCAACAATCCTTTAGATGGAATCTATAAGCCCATCTCTGACGACTCCCTGTCACTTCTGGATGGCATCTATAAACTCATCTCCGAAAATATACCGCCACTCTCCAGATAGCATCTATAAGCCCATTCCCGATGCAATCAACCAACCTACCATCGAGTGGAAATTTCTGGGAACTCTAGTGTTCAATCATCTTCCACCTTCAAGTCACGAACGACGGACCCTCCAATCTAACTCTTCAGGTTTAAGAAGATTGAACAGAGGCATTTACCATGTCATCCATGTTCAACATCATATGAGACAATGAGGCTCCCAGAATTACCATCGAAAGATTAGACAAACTGGCACACTGCTATGAAATTGACACTGATAGAGTAGAAATAAAGCCTTGATTTCATGAAGTGAAAAGATACCTTGAGGCTCAAGAGTACCCTGAAGGGGCATCTATCAATGACAAGAAATTCCTACAGAGTTTCTCAGCTAAGTTCTTCCTAAGAAATAAAGTTTTATATAAGTGCAATCATGATTAGAATCTGCTTCGTTGTATGGACAAGAAAGAAGCAGAAAAGATTATGGAAGATATGCACGAAGGTATCTTTGGTACTCATTCTAGTGGATATACTATGGCTAAGAAGATATTGAGAGCAGGTTACTATTGTTCGACTATGAAAATCGATTATCACCACCACTCAAGAACCTGTCACAAGTGCCAGATCTATGCTGTTAAAGTACATGTGCCTCCAGTACCTCTGAACATTTTGAATGCTCCTTGGCCGTTCACAATGTGGGGCATTGACATGATTAGAGAGATCAAACCTACTACCTCTAATGGACATCGCTTTATCCTCATCACCATTGATTAATTTACAAAGTGGATTGAAGCAGCCTCGTTCGCCTCTATTACCAAGAGTGTCGTGGCCTGGTTCATCAAGCATAACCTTATATGTCGGTATGGAATCCCTGAGAGAATCATTAAAGATAATGGTACTAATCTCAACAACACCATGATCACTGAAATCTGCACGCAGTTCAAGATCAAGCACCACAACTCTTCTCCGTATCGACCAAAGATGAATGGCACAGTGGAAGCCGCCAATAAGAATATTAAGAAGATTGTACAGAAGATGGTTGTGACCTAAAAATACTGGCACAAGATGTTATTGTTTTCTCTTCATGGATATCGCACTTCAGCACGAACTTCAACTGGGGAAACTCCGTTCTCTCTGGTCTATGGTATGGAAGTTGTTCTACCTGTCAAAGTTTAGATTCCTTCTCTTAAAATCATGAAGGATGCATATTTGGATGAAGACAAGTGGATTCAAACTAGGCTGGATCAACTGAAATTCATTGACGAGAAAAGGCTTGCGGCTGTTTTTCACGGTCAGATGTATCAGAGGCGTATGATCAAAGCCTTCAATAAGAGGATCAAGCATCGAGCATATCAGGTTGGTGACTTGGTAATAAAGCGTACCATTCTGAGTGCATTTATTTATTTTTGTTGAATAAAGGGAGTCTTGCTTTGATATGTAATATCGGGGTTGGGGTCGAATGATTAGAACTTATGTTCTTTGTTTTGTTTAACATGTTGAGTCACCCTACGTGGTACTCAAGATGTTTGATTTGTGAGTATGAACTATGAAGCATGGATAGACTTTATGAAGTATTATGATGAGGTGTTTTTGAACTATGATTTCCGATGCGAACTTTTTGAGTATTAAATTGATGCTACTAAGGACATATTTATCTTAAACGATTTTGAAAACCCGTGTTACAGAGCAGGGTGTATTGTTATGATGTTTTCATGAAGATGTGACACCCTGTTTGGTAATATACTTTGATTTATTTATTAAAGTAATTGAGAATATTCTTTAGGGATTATAAGGGTGTTACAATGAATGGTAATTCTATTTTAGTCATTTGTGCTAGAGGTATTATTCGTATTAAAATGAAAGTACATGTTATACTACTTGAATATGAGTTTTGTTTTTGATATCAGTTTTGTTCCATTTGTGTTAAATATGAAGGGATGCGGTTTTGGCGGTGTTATCAAGCTAGTTAAATTTGAATGATGGTCTTGATGATAATTATGTTTTCATGTTGTGTTGAATTTGGACAGCGGTTGTGTCGACATTTTAGTGTGAGTTTATTCCACCTATGTTCGCATTTTACATTCTATTTTCGACTTTCATTTGTGAGCATTCACTTTAGTTTCGTATTCTTGTGCACATTCTATTTCAAATTGGATTGTATTTTTGTTTGTTACATTGTTGCTTGTCCATTAGAATTTAGTTTTAGTTGATTTAACTTTGAATTTGAATTTGATTATTGTGATAAACTCTGAAAAGTGTTTTTGATGCATTACAAACATTGTTGCCCGTGTGTTAACTTCTGGTTTTGGTAAACAATGCTGGTATCTTAACGGAAATTTTAATGGCGAGATTGACTAGGGAATCTCAGTACAGTGCCTCAGTTCTTGAGTGTTTTCACAAAGTGTGTTCAAAAGGGTCCGTTCGACTAAGGAGAAACAGACCTAAAAACAATAACGCATGAAATAAAAAATAAAACAAAGACGTTTTAAACTGTAAAAATAGATGACATAACATAAAAAAATTGAAAATAGGTTGATTCAAACATACATCACATGTGCTTGAATCATTTCATTCGTTCGCTTGGGTACTCTGAGTGACTAGCGTGTAGGAACGTGAAGTTTTGAACCCCCTACACTATGCACTAAGTGCTTTATTTATAATACATGAAAATAACTACTTTTTTGGAGGGCTTTGTTTCCTTATGAGCCACGTGTCCCTTGTAACTTCCCTTTATTTTGTCATTTAATATTTCAAGGGACTTAAAGATTTATAGACACATTGCAAATATTAAAGTAATAACACATTTGAAAAACTGAAAAATTTTATTATAACAACTTCAAAATGGATTACAAGTTTCAATGATCATAAGTACAAGATGAAAATAAAATCTAAAACCCTGAGAAGTAAAGCTTGATGGAGATCACTCTACACGTTGGCGCTTCCCTGTGAGCCTGGTGTGATACGGTGGGAAGAACTGACTATTTTTTGGAATACTGGTTTGTGTTTTGGGTTTGTTTTTGCAAAATTTCGCGGTAAGCAAGAGTCGCCACCGACTTTTATTTTATCCAACAAGGAAAGGAAAAAAGCACAGAAAAATTCCTTTTTCGAGATATTTCTCGGGTTCGGGGGGTAGATTATAGAAAGGGAAGGTGTTAGCACCCTTTCTATCCGTGGTTATCCACGGGCTCTTAGGTACTTGCTCATATTGTTTTCAAAATATTGCTTTCTTTATGCTTGTGGGTTTGAAAAAGTTTTTGTTTGAAACTTCGATTTAACTCTTGCTTCTATCCTCAAGAGCGTATGAAGTGTTTTTGAAAACTTTGTTCGAAAAGTGTAAGTGTGAAAAAGATTTTTTTTTTAAAGAGTAAGTATCTAAGAACCATCTACCTACTCAAAAAAGGAATCGTTCTAGGCTAATGTCCTTTAGGCAATGCTATCCCACTATTGATGAGTAGGTAGCATCGTCGTTGGAGTTTAAGGGTCAATTCGAATGAGGGACATACGGTCACCAAAGCAATGTTATGACCTTTTTTATTTTTTTATCGCTTTATTTATTTTTAAAGGGTTTGTCTTTGGCGATGTAAATACCCGACGCCTTGTAATTTAATATCCATACTTTTATTTTCCGCAAATTATAACTGTTAGATGTTTGATAATAGGAATGCATGACAAGACTGAATGGTTTAACCTAAAATCAACTTAGATCACCCTTAACATGTACAAAGATAAAATTAACCGAAAACAACAAACTCGCACATGCGCACTCTTAGGGTACACCCCACTTGGTTGCCTTCATACACGGTCATTGAGTATAGGTCACTTTAGAGGTCGTCATCTTGTCTAAAGATCATAGTCGCCTCGAAATGGTTGCCTCGGATATTGTTGCCTCAAACAAATGATCTATGACATTAGGGTTACCGCAAAATTCTAGGGTTTTGACCCTTTTTTGTTAAAGAAAAGATTTTTTTGTGGTTTTTATTTTAAGAAAGAAAATGAACTTTAACCTAAATTAATTACTAAATTAAATTAATTAAATTAATAAAAATAAATTATTTTTGGGTTTTTGGTATTTAAAGAAAGAAAATAAAATAATTAAGTTTGTAATTAAAACCTAATTATGTCTAGTTAATTTTAATTATTTACAAAAATGTTAAAGTTATTCTAATTAAAACTCTAAATCAATTTAATTAGTATTTATTAATAAAATAAAAAATTGAAATTTGATTAAATATAAAAATATTTTCGTGGTTTATTTTATGAAAAAAAGAAAATCTTAATTGGTTAGTTAATTAAGCAAAAATAATAAAACAAATAAAATAAATAGGAGAGAGTAAGGGGGTTTGGGTCTGTTTTAGTGGTGTGATTAGCAATCCTGTGGCCCATTAAGCGCTAGCCCTGTTGACTTTGGAGATCATATGTGTGAGCGCTGACTTTGCCTATAGTGGTCCTTCAGATCTTGGCCACCAGATCTGGCCAATGGCCATATGGAAATTGATTGAATGATGGTGTATGGTGGGCTATACGCTTGGATCTGCACTTGATCACCTGAAGAGAAAAAAACAAATGGAAATTGGGGGGACCTGGTATTCGAACCCAGGTCCTAAACGTGATTGGTTGCTTCCCTTGCCACGCTGCTTTACTTCAATTGTTAATAATATACAAGGAAAATATAATAAGATAAAACAAGTCAATGTGCCAGCAAAACAAAAATATGCGTGCCATGGTTTGAATGGAGCAATTTTTGAGTGCCACGTATTATCTTCAACCTTCGTCCGTGGCTAAAAACCTGTAAAACCTATAGCCACGGACACAACCCGTCACTAAAAGTCATGCATACTCCAAAATCTGCTGTGAGCCATGAAAATGAAATCTAAGGACATGGTTGTGCTCATCTCATCATCCCGGTCACAACCATACCCTTCTTGATAGCCAATTTTTCCTGAAACGAAAACACCCAAAAATATCCACGAAACCCTAGCTATGAAATTTTGCAGTATAGGTCAGATAAACAAAATTGAATAATGCCAATAGTTTGGAAATGTTATGAGGATTTCAAATATACTAATAATTTACTCAAATGATGCAAGAGTAATGATTTACGAATTCAAGAAAGAAGCGGATTATCATGGTACTTACAACGTGTTGTGGTGTCTGAGAATGATTGATTTTGATCTAGGAAGGTTGAGTGAACACCTAGGAATCGATTGGGACCGGTCTCAGCTTCTGAAAACGCCTCTAAGTATGATTTTGATTTCACACTTTTTTAGTGAATTTTGCAACTTTTGTCTTGCCTTTTTCTACAGCCTCCAACCTTGGTTTCGATTTGTTTAGCTTCCTTATGTATCATACAATGTGCTAGGGTAACAAAATTGGGTTGAATCTCTATAAATCAATGCACCCATATTTGATTTGATCTCCTTTTGAAAGTTTGCCAAATTTGTCAAAAATCAATCCTTTTGCACATGGTATGGTGAGATACAAATTTGATGAGATTAATGATGATGATCTCAACCTGAAATAGCCAAAAAATCTTGGTTAATCAATGTTTGGGATTTTATACGATTTAATTTGATTAAAAATGAAATAATTCAATAAAAAATCAAATAAAAAAATAAGATATGGGCTCATGGCTGAAGCTAGGACACGTGGACAATGATGCAATCTCAAATCAAGTGGAAAAGAATGGGCCCATTTGACAAAATTTTAAGTTTTGGGGATAGTTGACTTTTGGCAATTTTGCAAAAATGTCCAACTTCAACAATGCATAACTTCTTCAATTTTGAACTTTTGGAAGTGTTCTGGAACTTTTTAGAAAGCTTGAGATGTCCCCTAACCAACCCTTTTGGTCTCATATCATTTTGATGTTCCATGATCACGTTATAAGCTTTGGCAAAAAAGGTGTTTTTGTTGACTTTCAAAAATGACCTATAATGTCCAACTTTATAACTTCTTGTGAGTGAATTTTTTGATCTTGGGGTATGAAGATGGATTGTAGGAAATTGCATCCTCTTAAAAATTTGCTTAGTATGGGTCTTTTCTCATAAAGTATGAGAAAGTTATGCCTGGTCAAAGTTGAGTTGACTTTTCCTACAAAACCCTAATTTAGCAACTTTTTGAGTCTTTATGAATTTTGAGCAATCCTTGATGAATCATGATCAACCCTTGATAAAATGATGAAATAACCTTCAAAATGATAATGTTGGAAAAAAACTTGAAGTTTGACTGTATTTGGGTCACAGTTGACTTTTGCCCTAGCATAGTCGATTTTTGGACCCTTGAGCAATTGACTGAGCAAACTTCCTCTACAAGGCTTGAAACTTGACATGGATGATCTTGAGAACATATTAGGACATTGGGGAGCACTTGAGGTCATTTGGACTCAAGGATCTTAGTGCAACACAAAACCCTAATTTGGGTTGACTGCCTTAGGAGATAACTTGTCTGTCCAACTCTTGAGCAAACTTGAGCCACTTGGAGATTTTTCTTGAAATGTCTTGAGAAATATGAGAGGGAAAATTTTGGGGTACAATAGCTGCCCTTGTTTAATCTTCTTAAACCTGAGGATGTAGATTGGCTTTCGTGCCTTTCGTGATCCGAAGGTGGAAGATGATTGAACACTAGAGTGCCCAGAAATTTGCACTCGTATGAAGTGGTATCATCCTTGTGGTGTCGGGAATGGGCTTACAGATGCCATTTGGAGGAGCGTCGATCGCATAAGTGATTCCTTAGCGAGAACTTGCATACCTGTTGTTGTGGAAGATTCCGCTGGGGAAGCCTGCTTTTTGTTGAGATTTAGGAACTTGCTTGTGCTTCAACTGAGAGAATGCCTCTGCTGAGTTTTAAGAACTTGTTCGTAATTCAACTAGGAGGAAACATCTTCATCAAGATCTAGGACTGTCTGGTCTTCAACAGAGTATAATTCTGTTGAGATTTTAGAACTTGTTCACACTACGACGGAGGAAATTGTCGAGATTGAGAACCTTATATGTAATTCAACCGAGGATAATTCAGTTGAGATTAAGAACCGGTCAGGTCTTCGACTTTCTGGTCTTCGACGGAGTATAATTCTGTTGAGATTTTAGAACTTGTCCACACTACGACGGAGGAAATTGTCGAGATTGAGAACCTTATCTGTAATTCAACCGAGGATAATTCAGTTGAGATTAAGAATCGGTCAGGTCTTCGACTGAGGGAACATATTCATCAAGATCTAGGAGCTGTCTAGTCTTCAACGGAGTATAATTCTGTTGAGATTGTAGAACTCGTCCACACTTCGACAGAGGAAAATTGTCGAGATTGAGAACCTTATCTGAAATTCAACCTAGGATAATTCAGTTGAGATTAAGAATCGGTCAGGTCTTCGACTGAGGGAAACATCTTCATCAAGATCTAGGACTGTCTGGTCTTCAACGGAGTATAATTTTGTTGAGATTTTAGAACTTGTCCACACTACGACGGAGGAAATTGTCGAGATTGAGAACCTTATCTGTAATTCAACCGAGGATAATTCAGTTGAGATTAAGAACCGGTCAGGTCTTCGACTGAGGGAAACATCTTCATCAAGATCTAGGACTGTCTGGTCTTCAACGGAGTATAATTCTGTTGAGATTTTAGAACTTGTCCACACTACGACAGAGGAACTTGTCGAGATTAAGAACCTTATCTGTAATTCAACCGAGGATAATTCAGTTGAGATTTACGAACCGGTCAGGTCTTCGACTGAGGGAAACATCTTCATCAAGATCTAGGAACTGTCTGGTCTTCAATGGAGTATAACTCTGTTGAGATTGTAGAACTCGTCCACACTTTGACGGAGGAAAATTGTCGAGATTGAGAACCTTATCTGAAATTCAACTGAGGATAATTCAGTTGAGATTTAAGAACCGGTCAGGTCTTCGACTGAGCTGAGAACTTAACTACCTCCTTCCTGAAAGGTAAAGGTCAGTCATATGCAATGCATGATATAGATCAAGCAATGATGTTCTCAAAATAAATGAGATTGTGTGGTATGATGCGTATATGCATGTATCATGATGTATGGAAATGTAATGTTTTTAGCTGGGGAAAATAAATCCCGGATAGCTGCTGGAGAATAGAGTTGGATTCTTCATTTCCGCTGGGGATGGTGAACGAAGATGATTGTAAGAATAAACCTGCGGGAGAGAATAACTCCGTTGGGGAATAAACTGAAGAGGAGATTACTCTGTGGAGAGGAGATGTTCTGCTGAGGATTCCACCGATAAATTCTGCTGGGGATGAATTACCGTTGTTGGTGATACTGAATCCTGTTGGGGATTGAATTCCTGTTTGTGAAAGGAAAGAACTCTGCTGTGGATGATCTTTCAATTGCGACTTCACTGGGGATAACCCTTTTAGACTCTAATGGGAATAATCCTTTGAGCTTTGCTGGGGACAATCTTCCTTTGAACTCGGCTGGGGATATTTATTTTTATACTCTACCGGGGACGAACTTCCAGAGTCTACTGGGGATGATTCTTCAACTCTACTGGGGAAGCTTTTTCAGACTGCGCTGGGAAAATTTTAACTCCACTGGGGATATCTTGTATTCTGTCGGGGAATATTCTTAGACTCCGTTGAGGAATATTAAGACTGTCGGGGATATTAAGCCTTTTCAGTGTTGATGGTAGATAAACTCTGCTTGGGGGAGAATATTACCGATTTATTCACAGTTGCAAGTCTCAGCTGGGGAGAGCTATCATTACTGTCTTATTATGCGGGGAGTGAAAGTATCTTAGCCATATTCTTCTGTTGAATTTACCGTCGTACCTGGTGGATAGAGCAATTGTACAGTTTGGATAATTCTTATTTGCCCCTATTTATGATATTACCAGTAATCATCTTTTGTTTCGCATGTAAATATTCATGAGCAGCAATTAATGTCAAATGCATATATCAAAAATGAATATTGGACGTTCTTTGCAAAACAAAACAGAAAAAGGAAAAACAAGTTTGAAATTTCTTTGAAAGTGAATTTGTATTGATTTTGAAGTTTGGCCTGTAAATAGGCATTTTTGTAGAAGAGGTCGACGTCCTAGTAAGAGAACGCCGCCGAATAATAGAATTTACACAATTTGTGAAAAACTAAACAAAATAGCTATGTGAATAATCCCACTGGGTTCCAACTCTACTATTGCCTTTATATCCTCGAGCATCTCATCACTTTGCTACTTGGTTGAAGATGAATCAGATTGATTAGCGCCATCCGAGCTTGATAGTTGATATCGAAGTCTGGTTGCAAGGTGATCCAATGAGACATAGCGTTACGCTTTGATCCCTAATTTTTTCCTGGACCGCCCTTTCGGGTTTTTAGTCCACCTAGATACCCTTTTTTGCCCAAGCCGCCTTTTCAGGTTTTCGACTTGCCGGGTGTACAATTTTTTTATATTTTCATCCCTTATTTTTCCCGAACCCTTTTGGTTCGCCTGGAAGCCCTTATTTTTGCCTAGGCCTGTCAACCTAGTGGGTCTTTGATTATGCGTAGTATCTTTTCACTATGTCTGCATTGACAGGGTGAGGAAGGTCGTCACCATCCATGGTGGTTAGAATCATAGCTCCTCCTGAGAAAATGTTCTTAACCACAAATGGCCCTTCGTAAGTAGGGGTCCATTTTCCCCTGGGATCACCTTGAGGTAAGATAGTGCGCTTGATTACCAAATCCCCAACTTGATACTCTTGTCATCTGACTTTCTTGTTAAATGCCTTGATCATCCACTTTTGATACGTCTAACCATGACAGATAGCAGTAAGTCTCTTTTCATCGATTTGGTTCAACTGATCAAGCCGGGTCTGAATCCAGTCATCTTCGCTCAAACCTGCATCCTTCATGATCCGGAGAGAGGATATCTGAACTTCAATGGGCAAGACTGCTTCCATGCCATATACCAAGGAATAGGGTGTTTCCCCTGTTGACGTCCGCGCTGAGGTACGGTACCCATGAAGAGAAAATGGTAATATCTCGTGCCAATCTTTGTACGTCACCGTCATCTTCTGCACAATCTTCTTAATGTTCTTATTAGCCGCTTCTACATCCCCATTCATCTTCGACCGGTAAGGAGAAGAGTTGTGATGTTGTATCTTGAACTGCTTGCAGAGCTCAGTGATCATTTTATTGTTGAGATTGGTACCATTATCTGTAATGATCCTCTCTGGTACACCGTATTGACAGATCAGATTATGCCGAATGAACCGTGCCACGATGTTCTTGGTTACGGTAGCAAAGGAAGCTGCTTCAACCCACTTTGTAAATTAATCAATAGCTACCAGGATGAAATGATGTTCGTTAGATGTTGTAGGTCTGATCTCGCCGATCATATCAATGCCCCACATTGCAAAAGGTCAAGGTGCCGTCAAGACGTTCAGAGGAACTGGAGGTATGTGCACCTTATCAGTATAGACTTGGCACTTGTGACAGGTCCGGGAATACTGATAACAGTCGGTTCCATTGTGGACCAGAAATATCCTGCCCGAAGGATTTTCTTTGCCATGGTGTGTCCACTGGAATGAGTTCCGAAAGTACCTTCATGTAACTCTATCATGATCCTTTCTGCTTCGTTCTTATCCACACATCGTAGTAAGGTTGAATCATGGTTACGCTTGTAAAGGATACCATTGCTGATGAAGAACTTCTCCGTGAACCTCCTTAGAAACTTCTTATCATTAACAGATGCACCCTCGGGGTATTCCTGAGCCTCCAGGTACCTCTTTACCTCATGGAACCAGGGTTTTTCTGTTACCTCTTCAGTCTCAATGTCACAGCAATGTGCAGGTTTGTCCAATCTCTCAATGATAATCTTGGGAGCCTCATTGTCCCAATTGACTTTGAACATAGAAGACATCGTAGCCAGCGCGTCCGCCAACTGATTCTCCTCTCTAGGGAAGTGTTCAAAGGTTATCTCTTCGAAGTGTGGAAGCAACGTTAATACATACTCCTTGTAGGGAATAAGATTTGGGTGTTTCATATCCCACTCGCCTTTGATCTGACTGATCACGAGAGTGGAATCTCCGAAAACACTTAGAAACTTAATCCTTAGGTCAATTGTTGCTCGGAGTCCCATAATGCACGCTTCATACTCCGCCATATTATTGGTGCAGTTGAAACATAGTTGGGAGGTGAACGGAGTATGAGAGCCTTTAGGAGATATGATCACGACACCAATGCCATTACCCAAAGTGTTCGAAGCTCCATCAAAGTACTTAGACCATCGGGATCCTTCCTCAGGTCCTTCATCCGGTCCAGGTGTCTCATAGTCAGTTACTATCATAATACTCTCGTTCGGGAATTCAAAGTGCATAGACTGATAATCATCCACTGCTTGATGTGCCAAATGGTCATCGAACACACTTCCTTTGATTGCCTTTTGAGTTGTGTATTGGATGTCATACACAGTCAAGATCATTTGCCATCTTGCTATTCTTTCGGACAAGGCAGGCTTCTCGAAGATATACTTGATTGGATCCATTTTTGATATCAATAGAGTAGTGTGAGTCAGCATATATTGTCTCAGCCGGCGAGCAGCCCATGCCAAAGCGTAGCAAGTTTTCTCAAGCAACGAGTATCGGGTCTCGCACTCGGTAAACTTTTTGCTAAGGTAATAAATAGCATGCTCTTTTCGGCCAGACTCGTCATGCTGCCCCAACACGCACCCCTTTGAATTATCGAGTACTGTCAAGTATAAGATCAAAGGTCTCCCTTCAAATGGAGGCATCAGAATGGGTGGCTCTTAGAGATACTCTTTGATCCTTTCGAAAGCGGCCTGACATTCATCATTCCATCTTACCACTTGATCTTTCTTCAGTAGCTTGAAGGTTGGCTCACAAGTAGCCGTCAGGTGCGAGATGAATCGAGCAATATAGTTCAAGCGTCCCAGAAAACCTCTGACTTCTTTTTCTGTTCGGGGAGCTGGAATTTCCTGTATAGCCTTTACCTTTGCAGGATCCACCTGAATACCTTTATTGCTTAGGACGAAACCCAACAGCTTACCAGATCTCACCCCGAAGGTGCACTTGTTCGGGTTTAACCTCAACTTGTACAACTTCAACCTATCAAATAACTTCTGAAGGTGGTCAAGGTGTTCTTCCTCAGTCTGGGATCTTGCAATCATGTCGTCGACTTGTACCTCAATCTCGTGATGGATCATGTCATGAAACAAAGCAACCATGGCGCACTGATACGTTGCCCCAACATTCTTCAATCTGAAGGGCATGACCTTGTAGCAAAAGGTACCCGATTGAGTAACAAAGGTTGTCTTCTCCATGTCTTCGGGAGCCATTTTAATCTGATTATAACCGGAGAAACCATCCATAAAGGAGAAGACCTTATGCTGAGCGGTGTTGTCAACCAGAACGTCGATATGAGGCAGAGGGAAATCATCATTGGGACTTTCCCTGTTCAGATCCCTATAGTCAACACACATTCGAACTTTACCATCCTTCTTCGACACAGGAACCACGTTGGCAACCCATTGAGGGTAAGAAGTAACTGCTAGAAAACCGGCATCAAACTGTTTCATAACTTCAGCCTTGATTTTCTCAGACATTTCCGGGCGCATTCGGAGAACTTTCTGTTTCACTGGAGGACAGTCTTCCTTGGTAGGCAATCGGTGAACCACAATATTGGTATCCAACCCAGGCATATCTTCGTAAGACCAGGTAAAGATCTCAACGTAGTCACGCAGCATCTGAATCAACCGTTATTTCACACTAAGCTCCAGGTTTGCACCAACCTTGACCTCTTTCTTGTCTTCCTCCGTACCCATATTTATTGATTCCACGGGCTCTTCGTGCGGCTGAATAGCCCTCTCTTCCTGGAGTAGTAGTCTAGCAAGTTCGCCAGGCACTTCACAGTCATCTTCACCTTCGTCTTCGGCTAAGTTGATCGGACTTTCGAAGTCATAACTGGCAGTAGAAGAGTCGTTACCAGTGAGATCCAGAGTGGATGTAGACCTGTATATGTGAGTGTGTGTAAAATAGCTGTTTTGCAATATATGATAAAAGAAAAACAAGGAGCACAAAATTTGAAATGCAAGAAACGTCCAATGCTTTTATTAATGATATATGTAGATGACACACATAAAGCCCTCACAAACGATGCCACGGTGCCCCGGGTAAGACACCGGGCCATAAAATTTAAAACATTGTCTGTTACAAATTCAAAATAAAAGTCTCATTACTGGGTGATAACTGAAACAAGCATAGAATTCTTCGTTGTCCAGTTGCTTAATCCACCATCGGCAGTTGGGTATATCCAGCTGTCAATATCAAACTCTTCATCACCGTCATCCCCGATAGCATTCACCACGGCGTCTTGTTTAGGCTTTTCTAGTGCTCCAAACTCGATCTCCTTCGCATCAATCAAGTCTTGTACCTTATTCTTCAAAACCCAGCAATCATTTGTATCATGCCCCGGGCTGTCAGAGTGAAAAGCACAGCGGGCATTCGGATCGTACTTCGGCGATGTTGTATTTGGATTCTTCGGGGCTTCCCTTGGAATCACTAGATTGGTCTTTAATAACTGCGGAAGAATCTGGGATAAAGTCATGTTGAGCTGAGTGAACTGTCTTCGTGGCCTTTCGGTTCTTGACTGATTGTTGTGTTGAGGAGCACCAGCAGGTCTTGAAATAACAACCGCATTAACAGCTTGGCGGTGTTCAGGTCTATCCTGGCCTTTTGAACTGTAAACATCACTAGATTCTTTCTCAAAAGGCTTCTTCTCGGTGCTTGATGAAGCACCCTTCTGTATTTTACCGGATTTGATACCGGCCTCAATCCTTTCCCCGGTCATAATCAGCTCTGTAAACCCAGATGAAGAACTTCCAATCAGATGGTTGTAATACGGACCAGACAAGGTCCCCAGAAACATATCCACTAGCTCCCTATCAGCCAAGGGTGGTTGCACTCTTCCAGCGAGGTCCCTCCACTTCTGAGCATAATCTTTGAAACCTTCGCTCGCACCCATTGACATACCCTGGAGTTGGGTACGCGTGGAAGCGAGGTCGGTATTGTATTGGTACTGCTTGTAGAAAGCAGTAGCCAAGTCCTCCCAATTACGGATACTAGCTCCTTCTAACTGATAAAACCATTCAAGCAGAGTCCCTGAAAGACTGTCTTGAAAGAAGTGGATCCATAGGTTCTTCTCAGCGGTGTATGGCTGAATCTTCCTAACATACGAACGGAGGTGCAGCTTTGGACAAGAAACCCCGTCGTACTTAGCAAAGGCTGGTGCTTTGAACTTGTGGGGAATCACCACCCCAGATGACAGACCTAGATCTCTAAAGTCCAACCCAAGGACCTTCTGAATCTCCATTGCACTTAAGCGATCTTCCAGTTGTTTGTATCTATGCTCAGCCGGAGGATATTGGTCCTCATCGAAGTTAGTCTCGTTGTCTGAAACCACAGGGCTAGGAGCCCTCCTTTCTTCCTGATTGTCTTTCCCTCCATATGAGGGGGTCAAATCAACCTCTTCTCACAAATCATTTCGGAATCTACGACCCATATTAAACATGATTGTCTTCTTCTTCTTCTTCTTCTTCTTCTCTTTCAGGATAAGGAACTTCAGATCTTGCTGACCCTTAGCCAGATTCATGAACAATTCCTGGAACTGGGCGTTTTGAGCCTGTAGAGCCTTGATTGCTTGTTCATTTGAAGTTTCAGAAGACATGATGCTGAAATAAACAGCGAAGAAGATGAGAAAAACCTATAAGATTACCTGTTATGAGGTGCATGAGAATGATATGCGCATGATATGATTTCAAAGACTTTTAGGGATTCAAATTCATAAACAAAACGAAACACACTTTTATTAGATAAACTTCAAAATCAATTGTTCAACAGATGCCCTTAAGGCGTTACAAGAAAGAAAAACTGAAAAGTAAATCAAAGACTAGAAATAATCAAAAGACAATCAGTGCTCCCATGGTCGTTTCTTGTCGGTGCGGACATAGTCATTGAGGATCTGCTCATTCTCCAGTTGCCTTGTCAACTTCAAGGTCTTCCGTTCTTGTTCGTGATACTTTTCTCGGTAAGTATCTCGCTCTTCTCTCAGCTGCATCCATGATCTCTTTAATGCCCCAATGTCCGTAGGCATGTATGGATGTAGGATGGTAGGAGGAACCCCTTCTTCATCAGCAACTTCAAAAATTATAGGCAAGACGGCTTCGTAGGGAATTCCCAGCTTTTGGGCACGGATACGAACCCATCAGAGATAAGGCTCCATCGGAAGAGAAGTCTTTGCACCTAACTCGTGCGGATCAGACCTGTGTACTCTATCCCAAGCTCTTATGAATCTGCGGCGTTGCTCGTCACTATCCCCTTAGAAGTCAAAGACGATACTAGGCATTAGCAACTCGTGAGGTCCTTTCCTTCTAGCTCGCCCAAACTGACGTAAGGCCAAGCACAGATTATAAGTGATTCCTCCATTGGTTCCTATCAGCGGAACATTGGGGTATTCCCCACAATGATCAATAATAGCCACCTCGTCCATACCCTTAATAGTCCAAATGATGTCATTATGAGAGAGATACATAATCCTATAGGCCCAGCCCATGCCTTCCTTGTTCTTCAAAACTGATTTGGGGAGGTGAGAAATAAACCACCTCGCCAGTAATGGAGCACAGCACATAAGGGTTCCCCGCCTCTGAGCAGTACGGGCATAAAGAGAATGAAGGATGTCACCCAAGAGAGTGGGCACAGGATTACCGGATATGAAGATCTTTACCGCATTTACGTCGACGAAGGAATCCGAGTTAGGAAACAACTCCAAACCATATATGAGCAGAGACAGAATGTCTTCGAATGCCTGGAAGTCTAGACTGTCCCAGAAGTGATTAGCCTTACCAACCAAGAACTTAGTCAAAAAGCCCTTTGCTCCACTACGAGTCTCCCAATTAGCCATTACTTCAGCCTTTGTCGGATGGAGGGCTGAAGAAATCTCTTCTGGCCTAAGGATCTTCTCCCAACCTGTGAATGGGGTCTGCTCCAAAATAGAGATACCAAGAAGATCAGAGAACTCTTCCAAGGTAGGGACCAACTGGTAGTCCGGAAAAGTAAAACAATGGTATAGTGGATCAAAGAACTGGACTAAGACTCTCATCATCTGCTCGTCCAATTTGGAAGTGACCAAACCCAAGAGGTGACCATGTCTTTTGATGAAGGAGGTAGTATCTGGAATCTTTGCAACTAATTCTTTAAGTATAGTGGGAACCTGGACAAAGTTGATCCGGATGATGTTTCTACGCATGGGTGCCATGACCTACAAAATAGAACAAAGATGAATCCCTCCTGTCTTTAAAATAGGTTAGTCCAATGCAAGATTCATGCAATGTCATTATGTCATGATGTCATGATAGAAAACACACCACAAGTATCCATAAATAGCAAACATGGTAAAGGCACACAAGTCACACAGAGAGCCCTTAGATTTCAGGCTGGAAAGGGGTCTAGGTACTACCCTCTTTCAGTTCAGTTGGTTCAAACCTGTCCTAAAAATAGTAACCAGGTTCTAGAGGATCTCAATATCACTGACTACCCTCGATTGGTCATAATTCCAGCTTAGTAACCTTTTCTTGTGGCCGGAATCATCGCAAGAGTTTAGTCTCAATGACTGTAGCATACTGCTACTGTTCTATGGCCAAGTTGGTCAATTTAAAGGTTCTAAGGTCAGTTGGTGCTTAATGACCCCTTAGAAGACCCATATTCTCCTCGTTGCGCCACAAGGGATATCGGTACATACTAAAGGGCCACACCAATGTAGCTACTGCTTCAACCGTATCGGTCTACGACGTACAAATCCCTCACAGTTTATTGCTACTAACCTAAAGGGTATCCCCCAGATCCGGGTTAGGATCTATAGTAACTCTGATACAAGCCCACAAATATAAAGCATATAAGTCAAGCAATTGAAAACATTATGAACTATTCCTAAGGTACACCCCACTTCGTCCCCAGCAGAGTCGTCAGTTCTGTGATACCGTGGGAAAAACTGACTATTTTTTGGAATGTTGGTTTGCGTTTTGCGTTTGTTTTCGCAAAATGTCGCGGTAAGCAAGAGTCGCCACCGACTTATATTTTATCCAACAAGGAAAGGAAAAAAGCACAGAAAAATTCCTATTTCGAGATATTTCTCGGGTTCGGGGGGTAGATTATAGAAAGGGAAGGTGTTATCACCCTTTCTATATGTGGTTATCCACGGGCTCTTAGGTACTTGCTCATATTGTTTTCAAAATATTGCTTTATTTATGCTTGTGGGTTTGAAAAAGTTTTGGTTTGAAACTTCGATTTAACTCTTACTTCTGTCCTCAAGAGCGTATGAAGTGTTTTTGAAAACTTTGTTCGAAAAGTGTAAGTGTGAAAAAGATATTGTTTTTTAAAGAGCAAGTATCTAAGAACCATCTACCTACTCGAAAAAGGAATCGTTCTAGGCTAATGTCCTTTAGGCAATGATATCCCACTATTGATGAGTAGGTAGCATCGTCGTTGGAGTTTAAGGGTCAATTCGAATGAGGGACATACGGTCACCAAAGCAATATTAGGATGCCTTAGCGGTAACCCTAATGTCTTAGATCTTTTGTTTGAGGCAACAATATCCAAGGCAACCATTTCGAGGCGACTATGATCTTTAGACAAGAGGACGGCCTCTAAAGTGACCTATACTCAATGACCGTGTATGAAGGCAACCAAGTGGGGTGTACCCTAAGAGTGCGCATGTGCGAGTATGTTGTTTTCGGTTAATTTTATCTTTGTACATGTTAAGGTTGATCTAAGTTGATTTTAGGTTAAAACATTCAGTCTTGTCATGCATTCCTATTATCAAACATCTAACTGTTATAATTTGCGGAAAATAAAAGTGCGAAAATTAAATTACAAGGCGTCGGGTATTTACATCACCAAAAACAAACCCTTTAAAAATAAATAAAGCGATAAAAAAAATAAAAAGGTCCTATTAAGTTATTACAAACCGGAATCAGATACATAATTGGTAAAAGAAAGTAAATTGTATGCGGGAAATTAAATCGAGCGCAAAATTCTAGGGTTTTGACCCTTTTTTGTTAAAGAAAAGATTTTTTTGTGGTTTTTATTTTAAGAAAGAAAACGAACTTTAACCTAAATTAATTACTAAATTAAATTAATAAAAATAAATTATTTTTGGGTTTTTGGTATTTAAAGAAAGAAAATAAAATAATTAAGTTAGTAATTAAAACCTAATTATGTCTAGTTAATTTTAATTATTTACAAAAATGTTATTGTTATTCTAATTAAAACTCTAAATCAATTTAATTAGTATTTATTAATAAAATAAAAAATTGAAACTTGATTAAATATAAAAATATTTTGGTGGTTTATTTTATGAAAAAATAAAATTTTAATTGGTTAGTTAATTAAGCAAAAATAATAAAACAAATAAAATAAACAAAAAAATAAATAGGAGAGAGTAAGGGGGTTTGGGCCTGTTTTAGTGGTGTGATTAGAAATCCTGTGGCCCATTAAGCGCTGGCCCTGTTGACTTTGGAGATCATATGTGTGAGCACTGACTTTGCCTATGGTGGTCCTTCAGATCTTGGCCACCAGATCTGGCCAATGGCCATATGGAAATTGATTGAATGATGGTGTATGGTGGGCTATACGCTTGGATCTGCACTTGATGACCTGAAGAGAAAAAAACAAATGGAAATTGGGGGGACCTGGGATTCGAACCCAGGTCCTGAACGTGATTGGTTGCTTCCCTTGCCACTACGCTGCATTACTTCAATTGTTAATAATATACAAGGAAAATATAATAAGATAAAACAAGTTAATGTGCCAGCAAAACAAAAATATGCGCGCCAAGGTTTGAATAGAGCAATGGTTGAGTGCCACGTATTATCTTCAACCTTCGTCTGTGGCTAAAAACCTGTAAAACCTATAGCCACGGACACAACCCGTCACTAAAAGTCGTGCGTACCCCAAAATCTGTTGTGAGCCATGAAAATGAAATCTAAGGGCATGGTTGTACTCGTCTCATCATCTCGGTCACAACCATACCCTTCTTGATAGCCAATTTTTCCTGAAACGAAAACACCGAAAAATAGCCATGAAACCCTAGCTATGGAATTTTGCAGTATAGGTCAGATAAACAAAATTGAATAATGCCAATAGTTTAGAAATGTTATGAGGATTTCAAATATACCAATAATTTACTCAAATGATGCAAGAGTGATGATTTACGAATTCAAGAAAGAAGCGGATTATCGTGGTACTTACAACGCGTTGTGGTGTCTGAGAATGATTGCTTTTGATCCAGGAAGGTTGAGTGAACACATAGGAATCGATTGGGACCGGTCTCAGCTTCTGAAAACGCCTCTAAGTATGATTTTGATTTCACACTTTTTTAGTGAATTTTTCAACTTTTGTCTTGCCTTTTTCTACAGCTTCCAACCTTGGTTTCGATTTTTTTAGCTTCTTTATGTATCATACAATGTGCTAGGGTAACAAAATTGGAATGAATCTCTCTAAATAAATGCACCCATATTTGATTTGATCTCCTTTTGAAAGATTTCCAAATTTCTCAAAAATCAATCCTTTTGAACATGGTATGGTGAGATACGAATTTGATGAGATTAATGATGATGATCTCAACCTGAAATAGCCAAAAAATCTTGGTTAATCAATGTTTGGGATTTTATATTATTTAATTTGATTAAAAATGAAATAATTCAATAAAAAATCAAATAAAATAAAAGCAAATAAGATATGGGCACATGGCTGAAGCTAGGACGCGTGGACAATGATGCAATCTCAAATCAAGTGGAAAAGAATGGGCCCATTTGACAAAATTTTAAGTTTTGGGGATAGTTGACTTTTGGCAATTTTGCAAAAATGTCCAACTTCAACAATGCATAACTTAAATTTTGAACTTTTGGAAGTGTTATTGGACTTTTTAGAAAGATTGAAATGTCCTATAACCAACCCTTTTGGTCTCATATCTTTTTGATGTTCCATGCTCAAGTTATAAGCTTTGGAAAAAAAGGTGTTTTTGTTAACTTTCAAAAATGACCTATAATGTCCAACTTTATAACTTCTTGTGAGTGCATTTTTTGATCTTGGGGTATGAAGATGGATTGTAGGAAATTTCATCCTGTTTAAAATGAGCTTTGGATGGGTCATTTATCATAAATTATGAGAAAGTTATGCTTGGTCAAAGTTGAGTTGACTTTTCCTACAAAACCCTAATTTAGCAACTTTTTGAGTCTTGATGAATTTTGAGCAATCCTTGATGAATCATGATCAACCCTTGATAAAATGATGAAATAACCTTCAAAATGAGAATGTTGGCAAAAAAACTTGAAGTTTGATTGTATTTGGGTCACAGTTGACTTTTGCCCTAGCACAGTCGATTTTTGGACCCTTGAGCAATTGACTGAGCAAACTTCCTCTGCAAGGCTTGAAACTTGACATGGATGATCTTGAGAACATATTAGGACATTGGGGAGCACTTGAGGTCATTTGGACTCAAGGATCTTAGTGCAACACAAAACCCTAATTTGGGTTGACTGCCTTAGGAGATAGCTTGTTTGTCCAACTCTTGAGCAAACTTGAGCCACTTGGAGATTTTTCTTGCAATGTCTTGAGAAATATGAGAGGGGAAATTTTGGGGTACAACACGTGGAAATCTAAGCCTTCAATCTCTGATTTTCTTCCGCATATCTGGTGGCAACCTCCTTCCAATCACACGAATCAGGAAGTGAGCAACCTCCTCCCATTGCCTCTCCATAGTCTCTACAACCTGTCTCTCAAGGATTTCAATCAAGTAGTCTTTTTCCTTCAAGTCCGCTCTATAGGAAATCTCTAAATTTTTTCACTTATTCTTCCAAGCGACCTTTTCCTGTTGCATCCTGACCAAAGCAAGTTACAGCTCTTATAGATCATCTAATAGGGGAGGAGTAGTTTTCACAAACAAATCAGGCATAGGTGTTTCCTGGGAATACGGCATCTTCAACTGAATGGCTCTCGTCTGGACCCACTGCAGATATGGCTCCAAAGAAATAGCACCCCTAGGTCTCAAGTCTTTACTACTCTTCTTATGAATGTGACGCTAGGCCTTCGCAATCTGCTCCCTAGCTTCCCTATGGTCTTCTCCCTCCTTCAGAAAGAAACTATTCAAATGAATACTATTTGGTTTATCCCTCATCAAATAACCAAGTTGTCGTCGTGCAAGAACAGGGTTATAGTTAATTCCTCCCTTTGTACCAAGAAGAGGTACATTGGGGAAACTACCACAACTATCAATAATCTCTATATCCTGGTAATCTTGATGATACCAATCAATATCCGAGTGAGTAAGTGCCATGATCTTAGGAGCCCAACGGGGTTCCTTCTTGACATCCCAAAAAGCATCAGACTGAGGCATATGAGAGATAAACCACTAGTACAACAAAGGCGCGCAACAGATAATCATCCCCCCATAATAAGAATTCTGAAGATGAATAGAGTAATAAGCATCACCCAACAATATAGGAACTGGGTTTCCAATCATGAAGATCCTGATAGCATTAATGTCAACAAACTTGTCCATATTAGGAAATAAGAATAACCCGTAAGCAAGTGGAGGAAAGATGGCCTTAAAAGCGACTGTACTCTTCATCCTGGAAAAGTAGCAAGCTTTCTCCAATAAGAACTGAGTTGGTAATCCTCTAATCCCTCCTTTAGTAGTCATATGGGCTTTAACCTCAGACTTCCCCAGATGGATCAAAGCAGCAATCTCATGTGATTTTGGCTCATCCTCCAAGCCAGTAAAAGGAACATGATTGGTAACAGGTAAATCCAATAGATAAGAATACTCTTCTAGTGTAGGCATCAACTGATAGTCGGGAAAAGTAAAGAAATGATACATCGGATCATAGAACTGGACCAAGGTCGAGAGAATACCTTCCTTCATCTTCAGCTTCATGAGAGGAATTATGGATCCATACTTCTTCCAAAAATCTGCAGAACACTCAATCTCGGGAATTAGAATGATCAACTCATCTATCTTGGGATCCTTGAAACTGTACTTCCCGGTCTTTCTTTTTCCAGAATCCATGGTTAAAAAGTACTTGAGATATTCACAAATGGTCAACTTTTAAATCCCTTGAAATAAGATTTCTTCAAAAGATGCTTATGAGTGAATGGATGCATGATGCAGCAATCATACACAAGATCACAGATATAGGGTTCATAGGTTTAACGTCACGAGCATGAGGTCAAAGGTACTACCCATAAGGTATGGTCTAAAAGTTATCACCTATCGTACAAGGTTCTAGAGGTTCCTAGAGTCTACATCCTTCCTTCGGATATTACCAACTTCTCGATTAACTCAGTAATTAGTAATATTCTCATGAAAAACTCGTCCGAGCGTAGTATCACGTGACAACTATTTCTGGATTACTCCGTCATAGCTTCCGCACTACACCTAAAAGGCCAAAATGGGTTAGGTATTCTATGGTCCTCAGCTTCAGCAGGCTCCCAGGTCGAAAGAAATACGTCCTCCCGATTACTCGGTAAACGACACTACAGTCAAAGGGGCCTCCACTGAGTGAGGGATCTCATGCCTCCTTTTTTGGGATTACTCCCTCAAATTTAACATGACTATACCTCCCGTCCTATCTTAAAGTTTGCCCAAGTCTGGGTATAGGACTTATGAGTAATCACCAAGCATGCTGAAAACCAGGAAAGTCCAGACAAACATATATACAACATATAATATATAACAACAATAGCACATATACAGATATAAACAAAGATAGGTTTAACCCACTTAGGGATGGACTAGAAAGAGGTCAATCTTTCCCCAGTGAAGTCGTCATTTTTCTGTAGTGGTAGAAATGTTTAAGACTAAGCCATGGTATTGACTAGACTTTTACAAATCAAAATAGAAATCTCCACCGCGCTTTATTGTTTCCCAAGGAATGGGAAAAGAGCGAATAACCCAAAAAGAGGGGGAAAGATTCTAGATAAGAGGGTTGGTTATGCAAAGGGAAGGTATTAGAACCTTATAAATCTATGGTACTCCGCGTGAACCTCTTTGTAAAATCTGTATATTTTGGCTATGAAATGTTGTGTAAAAAGTGGATGGTGGAGGTGAGAAAAGAAATATATTTTTATGATTTTTTGCACCCTCCGTGGTTGCGAACCTTTAGTGCCTACGTACCACCTTTTCTTGCAATAGGGGATCAGGGTACACGTAGTTCCTCTTTAAAAAGTTTTTAAAAAAACACAAGTTGTTAGAACATAGTTTGATTCTACAACCCTTGGTTAGAGTTTTGATGATAACAAATACAAAGAATAAATAAATACAAAGAACAAATATGCTCCTCGAAATTCATGTTTTATGTATGCAAAAGTTCTGATCAAATCAGCATCAGAAGATAAGCCATAAGTGTTATACGCTGAAGCAATCAGAACATACGCTGAAGATTGATGACCAGAACATGCGCTTAATCAAAGTAAACTCTGACTCTGAACAAGAACATATCAAACCAAGTCATCAATATTCTGAAGCGTCATCAGCAGTAAGGAGAAAAAGGTTCTGAAGCGTTACTGAACATTCAAGACAACATCAATTCCAACGGCTTCCTTCAGACAGGATCTTCTCCAAAAGGAAAGTGTGTTAATGACATTAAACATGCTTTATGATCAACGTCATTACATTGCCTATATAAACGAGTCTGCTTTCAAAATGATGTGCCAACGTAGATACAACGATTTTGCTAGATCACCACTCACGCATATTCAAGCTGCAAGCAATTTCATTCTACCTTTCTAAGCTATAAACCTGTGTAATTTGTCATAGTTGTGATAAACCGTTTTTGTTAGAAAAACAACAACACATATTCTATAATCATATTGAAAAAGATATCCTTGAGATTAACCGGATTGTGGTTGTACTCAAGAAGACTTTAACATTTGTTAAAGTAGCTTTTGTAATCTTGTTGAGATTAGTGGATTAAGACCTCGTTGGAGAGAGGCGAAATCATTAAGACCTCGTTGGAGAGAGGCGAAATCACCTTGACGGGTGGACTGGAGTAGTTTGAGATCAAACGAACCAGGATAAAAATACTGTGTCATTAAGCTTTTTAGATTCAAGTTTTCAATTCAACCCCCTCTTCTTGTGTTTTTCACATCTTCAATTGGTATCAGAGCGCCTAGTTCTGAGCTTAAACACTTAACCGTGTCAGTACAAGATCCAAGCATCAGAAAAACACTATGGTGGGTCCAAGCCAAAACATCAGCAATGACAACAATGAAGACAAGGAAAGATTCAGTGGTAAACCTCCAGTCTTTGATGGAGAAAACTTTGACTACTGGAAAGACAGAATTGAGAGTTTCTTTCTGGCCCATGATGCTGATCTGTGGGACATGGTTAATGATGGATACACGCATCCTGTGGATGGACGTGGTCGGAAGATAGACAGGAAAATGATGTCTGATCAGCAAAAGCGTGAATTCAGAAACTACCACAAGGCCAGAACAATTCTCCTCAGCGCCATCTCATATTCAGAATATGAGAAAATATCAAACAGAGAAACTGCCAAGAATATGTTTGACTCTCTGAGAATGACGCATGAAGGCAACATTAAAGTCAAAGAAACCAAGGCCCTTGCGCTCATTCATAAGTATGAGGCATTCAAGATGGAAGATAGTGAATCAATAGAAACTATGTTTTCAAGATTTCAAATTCTTGTTGCTGGACTAAAACTTCTTGACAAAGGGTATTCTACTGCTGATTACGTTAAGAAGATCATCAGAAGCTTGCCCAAACAATGGAGGCCAATGGTCATAGCACTTAAGCTAGCTAAAGGTCTCAACAAAATCTCTCTGGAGGAACTTGTTAGCTCCCTCAGAAGTCACGAGATAGAGCTGGAAGAAGATGAACCTCAAAAGCAAGGTAAGCCATTAGCTTTAAAATCTAACAGAAAATATGACTCCAAAGTTTTGCAGGTTGTGGAAGAAATTTATGATGGATCCTCATCAGAAGAACATGAAATGTCTCTCCTCTCTAGAAGGGTGAACCAACTGTGGAAGCAGAGACAAAGGAAGATCAGAGAATCAGAATGAATCCTACTCCAGATACAGAAAGTCTGAGTCCTCCTCTGGACGCCAAAGATCTGAAGGTTCCTCAGGATACAGAAAGCCAAACAACAAGGACATCATTTGCTATGAATGTAATGAGAAAGGACACTACAAAATTGACTACCCAAAGCTTCAGAAAGAAAAGCCCAAAAAGAAGTTTCTCGAGGAAAAGAAGAAAAGCCTTATGGCTACATGGGATGATTCTGACACATCTGAAGCTGACTCAGAATCAAATGATGAAAGAGCAAACATAGCTCTCATGAAAAACGTATCAGAAGACAATGAAGCTTCTGGTTTAGACTCAGAATCAGACACTGAAGAGGTATTCCCTGACTTTACCATAAACTTTACTAAGGCTGAGCTTGCTGAAAGTCTAAATGAAATTCTGGAAAGGCATCAGCAGATCAGAGTCAAATTCAGAAACCTGAAAAGGAATCTTGCCTCTGACTCTGAAAAGACCGAGAGTCTCAGATTGGAGAATTCTGAGTTAAGAGAAAAAATTTCAAAATTAGAAAATCATTTGCAAAACTCTCTGAAGGAAACAATCTCTGAAACTCCCAGCAATGCTGATGAGATCATCAAAGAGTATGATCACATATTTCAGAAGTTTCTTGCTAAAAACATAGACAGAAGCAAGATGGCTTCAATGATCTATGGAGTTAGCAGAAATGGCAGAAAAGGGATAGGATATCAAGGTAAGGTACCTACACCAAAAAATGCCATGGACCTAGTTATAAAATGCACACTACTCAATTCACATTTTATATATGGGCACACACATGACATAAAATACACAAGTAGTGATTATTCTATCAAACCAAAATTCAATCAGAATTTTGGTAAAACTAACAAATCAGGACCCAAGAAAATGTGGGTACCTAAGGATAAAATCATACATATGGCAGATATCTTTAGTAGCAAGGCTAAGACACCAATCATGGCACCTGGACTCTAGTTGCTCACGATACATGACGGGAAGAAGGCATATGTTCCAAAGCCTGGAACTTAAGCCTGGAGGCCACGTAGGCTTTGGAGGCAATCAAAGAGGAAAGATCATTGGCTCTGGAACAGTAGGTAATGGAAATCTTCCCTCTATAAGTAATGTTTTATTAGTTGATGGATTAATGCATAACCTGTTATCCATAAGTCAATTAAGTTATAATGGTTATGATATAATCTTCAATCAAAATTCATGCAAAGCTGTTAGTCAGAAAGATGGGACTATCCTATTTAATGGAAAGAGGAAAAACAACATTTATAAAATAAAACTTTCTGAACTAAAGAGTCAGAATGTAAAATGTCTACTGTCTATTAACAACGAGCAATGGATCTGGCACAGAAGATTGGGACATGTTAGTATGAGAAGAATATCTCAGATTAACAAACTCAATCTGGTCAGAGGACTTCCTAACTTGAAGTTCAACTCAGATGCTCTGTGTGAAGCGTGTCAGAAAGGTAAATTTGAAAAACCTGCTTTCAAATCCAAAAATGTTGTTTCCACCTCTAAGCCATTAGAACTTCTCCATGTTGACTTATTTGGACCAGTAAAAACTGCTTCAATCAGTGGCAAGAAGTATGGGTTAGTAATCGAAGATGACTATAGCAGATGGACATGGGTAAAGTTCTTAAGACACAAGGACGAGTCACACTCTGTGTTTGTTACCTTCTGCAACCAAGTTCAGAATGAAAAGGATCTTGGAATTGTCAAAGTCAGAAGTGATCATGGTGGAGAATTTGAAAATAAAGATTTTGAATTATTCTTTAATGAAAAAGGCATTCTGCATGATTTCTCTTGTCCTAGAACTCCTCAACAAAATGGAGTTGTAGAATGAAATAACAGAACATTACAAGAAATGGCCAGAACCATGATCAACGAGACTAACGTTGCTAAGATTTTATGGGCAGAGGCAATTAACACAGCGTGTTACATTCAGAATAGAATCTCCATAAGACCTATTCTGGAAAAGACTCCATATGAATTGTGGAAGAACAGAAAGCCCAACATTTATTATTTTCACCCATTTGGATGCACATGTTTTATTCTGAATACAAAAAATTATTTGAACAAGTTTGACTCTGAAGCACAAAAGTGTATTATGTTAGGATACTTTGAATGCTCAAGAGGGTACAGAGTATACAATACAGAAACACAGATTGTTGAAGAGTCAATCAGTGTTAGGTTTGATGATAAGCTTGACTCTCAAAAGTCAAAGCAGAATGAACTCCTTGGAGGTATGGAAGTTGAACTCACAGGTACTGAAGACAACTCATCAGAGGTTCTCAACAGAGACACTCCCTCAACAACAGAAAGAGTCACTGCAAGCAATCCAGCACCTTCTGTTATTCAACTCCAGAAAAGACTATCCAGAAGCAGCATTGATCATCCAGAAGATATAATACTGGGAAAGAAGGAAGATCCAATCAGAACAAGATCAATGTTCAGAAACTCTGAAGAATCCCTCATGGGACTGGTTTCTCTGATTGAACCAACAACAATTGATGAAGCACTTCTGGACAATGACTGGATTCTGGAAATGCAAGAGGAACTAAATTAATTCACCAGAAATGACGTATGGGATCTGGTTCCCAAACCAAAAGAATTCAACGTCATTGGTACAAAATGGGTGTTTAGAAACAAACTGAACGAGCAAGGTGAAGTCATCAGAAATAAATCACGACTGGTAGCACAAGGTTATATTCAGCAAGAGGGGATAGACTATACAGAAACCTTTGCTCCAGTCGCCCGGTTAGAATCTACCAGACTTTTAATATCATTTGTTATTAATAAAGGCATCACTCTACATCAGATGGATGTCAAAATTGCATTCTTAAATGGCTATATAGATGAAGAGGTATATGTGCACCAACCTCCTAGTTTTGAGAGTTCCAAAAATCCAGAATATGTTTTCAAACTAAAGAAGTCACTCTATTTTCTGAAACAAGCTCCCAGAGCTTGGTATGAAAGACTAAGTAACTTCCTGTTAGAAAAGGAATTCACCAGAGGGAAAGTGGACACAACCTTGTTCTGTAATACAGTTAAGAATGACATGTTAGTTTGTCAGATTTATGTTGATGACATCATATTTGGATCTACTAAACCCTCTCTGGGAAGAGAGTTTTCTAAATGTATACAGGCAAAGTTTGAGATGAGCCTAATGGGGGAACTCAAATTCTTTCTGGGCATTCAGATAAATCAAACTCCATAAGGAACTTACATTCATCAGAGAAAATATGTTATAGAACTTCTGAAGAAATTTGATCTCTCAGAATGTAAGCCCTCATAGATTCCAATGCATCCCACGTGCATTCTCGAAAAGGAAGAGGTAAGTAAAAAGGTAGAACAGAAAGTCTACAGAGGTATGATTGGTTCTCTTCTCTATCTAACGGCTTCAAGACCTGACATTCTATTTAGTGTTTGCATTTGTGCTAGATTCCAATCAGATCCTAGAGAATCTCACTTAACAGCAGTTAAGCGAATTTTCAAGTATCTGAAAGGTACTGCTAATATGGGTTTGTTTTATAGAAAATCAAGTGATTACAGCTTAGTAGGATATTGTGATGCTGACTTTGCTGGAGACAGAGTAGAACGCAAAAGCACTTCTGGAAGCTGCCAGTTTCTGGGAGAAAATCTGATCTCATGGTCCAACAAAAGACAATTCACAATAGCACTATCAACAGCAGAAGCTGAATACATAGCAGCTGCTGGATGTAGTACGCAAATTCTCTGGATGAAAAGTCAACTTGAAGACTTCAATATATTTGAGAGTAACATTCCTATCCTCTGTGACAATACTTCTGCTATTTGTCTTAGTAAAAATCCTATTTTGCATTCTAGGGCTAAGCATATAGAAATAAAACATCATTTTATTAGGGACTATATTCAGAAAGGGATTCTTAACTTAAAATTCATTGACACAGACCATCAATGGGCTGATGTCTTTGCAAAACCTCTTTTTGAAGATAGGTTTAACTTCATTCTGAAACATCTCAGCGTGAAGCTTTGCCCAGAATAAATTGTTTTATTTACATATCTTAATCTTCAGAACTTAGTTATTTTCTGTGAACTACTGATCAACCTGCCTTCAGAGTTTTAGAAGTACAGATTGCATCAGAATCTATCGATGAAGATCTGAACGTTTCATTTCAAGGATAGAAGTGTGTTGTTCACTTAAGCAAACAGTTGTCATCCATTCATCAGCTACCTTCTGAGGCTGAACACGCGTTCACTTTTCTGAAAGGTCAAAAGCGCTGATTGGGTGCATTGAGACACACGTCATGGGTAACCGTTCCAGTATCTTTCTGAATCCCCTAAAATCAGCTATCATTAATGCTTATAATCATGACTAATAATTTCTCTCTCTTACTGTTTATGCTTTCAAGAAAATCTATTTAAACTCAAAATTTCACCCTTTACAATTCTTTCACTTTTACTCTCTCAAATACCTTCTATTGTTTCCAGTTCGTACTTTCAAAAACCTTTCATCTTTCTCAAAAATTCTTGTGTGAACATGGCTTCCTCAAGCGTACAAAACATCAATACTCAGGAAACTGCTTCTATGGAACAGTACGAAGAACCTTACAGAACGCTACTCACTCCCATTGATAATCTGGAAGTTCTTTCATAACTAATTGTTGACTTTGAAAGCTTACAAGAGAACGGCTTCAATCTGTATGAAGACGTCAATGCTCAAGGTTGGAACAGATATTTTTACCGTCTTCTAGGGCCAACATTTCCAATTCTTGTCAAAGAATTCTGGATACATGCTTCCTCCTCAAATCATCAAGTTACCTCTTATGTCATGGGGAAGAAGATTGTCATTACAGAAGACCTAATTTCAAGGCTTATTGGTTACAATGGTGGAGGTGTCAGATGTATTGACATGGCTGAAAGATGTTCTGATGTAGCTTCTATTGCAAGGGAAATATTTACTCTTGGTCTTCCCTCCAGCAAGATTAGGGATCTGAAGGATCATCACAGAATTTGGGCTAAAATAATTCTGGGATGCATCAACCACAGGAAGCCAACTAGCTCTCCTGATTACATAAGCATTGATCAGCAGTTTCTGATCTATTTTATCTCAAAGAAGACTAAGGTAATACTCTCCCTCACTTGTTATTTAATCATATGAGGACCAGTGTAAAGGAAACAAGAGAAGATGAGCGTACCAAAAGGGACTGGATACCCCTAGGAAGACTCATATCGGACATTCTGACAGAGAATAGGCTGATAGAGCATTTGACTGAAGCACATGAAATCAGCTCACTAGAAGCAACTGTTGGGAAGCCTCTGAACGCAAAAAATCTGAAGAAAATGAAAATCATTGAGAACATCAAGAAGGAACCCAACGTTACTTCTTTTGCAACCATCACTTCAAGAAAAATTCCTCTGGATGATTTTCCTCTTTTCTTTGAGATTGACTTCAAGCCAGAGATAACTGTCAGATATATGGATGCGTGTAAGGCAGATGGCACTGCACCAGAAATAAACATCCAGGACTTGCATCAAGCTTCTCCAGAAGTTATTCTGAAGAAGACCAAGAAGAGGAAAGCTGCAGCAGAAGGACCATCTCAGAAGACTCCAAAAGCTGCAAGAAAGAAAGGTAATCCTTCCTCTGTTACTGTTTTAGAATCAATAACTATATCAACATCTGAAACCATAACTACCCAATCAGAACATCCAACTCCACAAACTTTTTATGACTTTGACATAGGGTTTGATCCATCAGAAACTCTAAGTCTAAATGAAACTCACTCCTTTCCTATTAATCCAAATCCTGAACAAACTCAACCAGAACTTGCCAAAGTTATGTCTAATATTGACTCTTTTGACCAAGACATTTTAGCTCCCACACTACAAAATCCAAATCCTCAAATCCCTGATAATCCAAACTCCAAAACTACAACAGATGTTCCACAACAAGATACTCCACTACCTCTCTCTCCACAACAAGATATTCCTCATCCACCATCACCTCAACCTGAACAACCATAACCAGAAGCTCAAACTTCTGAGAATCAACCATCTGAGACCCATGAACCAGAACCTCACAATGTTTCAACCAGCCAATCTTAAGAACCTACTTCAGATTCTGATACAATCCCAATCCCAGGAATCACTGAACCACTTTCTATTCGCATTCCTCTCACCATCCTGGACATCCCACAAATTCCTTCTTCTCTGGAATCCACACCACCAAATTCCCCTACCAGTCCAATCATCATACCTGACTCTCCCACTCCTTCACCCAATAGCAATCTAGCTGACAACGTAAGACTTGTCATTGATCCAATTGTGTTGGAAAGATTAGCTACTATATCTCACAAAACTGCCATTCCCAAACCAAAGCCAACTGAAACCACACCAGATGTTGGTACAAGTTTGTTGATGTTTGAAACAGGAATACAGGAATGGATAACCTCCTTGAAGCATGCTAGTCTAGAGATGACTAATCCTGCTGCCTCTGATTATCTATGGACAAGATTTAGAAACTGGTTAAAGTCTGAAACACTAAAGCTAAAAGAACAGAGCTATGAACAGGTTCAACGGAATTTTAGTGCTAAGCTAAATGTTTTTAAAGACCAAGTTCTGAGCCATCTGCTCAAGAAGGATATTCTCCCTCTAGATAATGCTCCCTGGTTAGAACATCGTCCCTCAGATGAAGTTCAACCAGAATCAGAAGGTCTCTCCCTGACTGCTGTTCTAGAAGAGAAGATCTCAGTAGAGGAAATGGTTCAATGTGATCAAGCTTCAGAATGCTCTAAGAAGCGTCCAGATACTGAAGAATCTCCAGCATCTTCCTCAGTCATGCAAACTCTGGAAGAGTTGAAAAGAGCAAATGTTATTATCCAGGAGAGGTTGGATAAGCAGGAGGACACAAACAAAGAAATCAAGAGCATCTTGGGAAAACAAGAAGAATCTAACACCCAGATCAAGGGCTTGCTGGAAGCTTTGTTCACACGCCTTCCTCATCCCTCTTAGATTCTTTTCTGTTTTAAATTTGTTTATCTGTAACGTTTGTTTTACCACTTCTGTTCTGGACTACTTATCATTGCTTCTTGTTTTTTAATATAAATCAAATATTTTGGCTCTGATTATATTTCCTTTTTGATAACTGAAGAAAAGGGGAGAAAGTAAGATATTTTCAATAATAGTTTACTGAGATAGAAGTCTCAAACATTCTGGACTACTTAACCTCTATCTTCTGAAAAGCTTGAACAGGTACAAACTCTGATGAAAGACACAGTTAAACTCTGATGCTCAAGGAACTTAAGGGAAGTAATCAACTCAGGGGGAGTTTTTCTTCTTTATTCTAAACTTTTTATTCTTTATTTTTTAATTGAAAAATATGGTTTTTGTCATCATCAAAAAGGGGAAGATTGTTAGAACATAGTTTGATTCTACAACCCTTGGTTAGAGTTTTGATGATAACAAATACAAAGAATAAATAAATACAAAGAACAAATATTCTCCTCGAAATTCATGTTTTATGTATGCAGAAGTTCTGATTAAATCAGCATCAGAAGATAAGCCATAAGTGTTACACGCTGAAGCAATCAGAACATACGCTGAAGATTGATGACTAGAACCTGCGCTTAATCAAAGTAAACTCTGACTTTGAACAAGAACATATCAAACCAAGTCATCAATATTCTGAAGCGTCATCAGCAGTAAGGAGAAAAAGATTCTGAAGCATTACTGAACATTCAAGACATCATCAATTCCAACGGCTTCCTTCAGACAGGATCTTCTCCAAAAGGAAAGTGTGTTAATGACATTAAACATGCTTTATGATCAACGTCATTACACTGCCTATATAAACGAGTTTGCTTTCAAAATGATGTGCCAACGTAGATACAACGATTTTGCTAGATCACCACTCACGCATATTCAAGCTGTAAGCAATTTCATTCTACCTTTCTAAGCTATAAACCTGTGTAATTTGTGACAGTTGTGATAAACTGTTTTTGTTAGAAAAACAACAACGCATATTGTATAATCATATTGAAAAAGAGATCCTTGAGATTAACCGGATTGTGGTTGTACTCAAGAAGACTTTAACAGTTGTTAAAGTAGCTTTTGTAATCTTGTTCAGATTAGTGGATTAAGACCTCGTTGGAGAGAGGCGAAATCACCTTGACGGATGGACTGGAGTAGTTTGAGATCAAACGAACCAGGATAAAAATACAGTGTCATTGAGATTTTTAGATTCAAGTTTTCAATTCAACCCCCCCTTCTTGTGTTTTTCACATCTTCACAAGTGTGTTGGTTAATTTTATGAGATAAGACATAATTGTCATTGTCCGTGTGGAAAACATACTTACTACCCACAATCATGAGAAAGGAGAATTTGTATCATCTTAAAGTGGAGGATATGGCTTGGATTTTAAAATCAATAATGCCTCACTCAACACCTAAGTGGAAAATATCTCTCTTCACTACATTTTTGTATAAGTTTAGTTGTTTGCATCACTACAAGGAATGACAAGAGTCTAGTCTTTTGAGAAAAGTTTTAAAGATAAGAGCCAAAATGGCAAAATGGTTTGAAATGAGATTGAATGACTTTTAGTCTTCTCAAAAAAATGTCAAGGTATTGTTAAGTTGATTGAAGTTTACTTGTGAAAAGGTTTTTGAAAATGCATGGACCTAAGTCCAAGTTTATTATGAAAGTGGTTCAGGTTTAAAAGGAAGAAGAGTTTTCAAAAAGATGGAGAAGATTTTTGAAATTAAAGAAGATGGAAGGAGAAGAAGAGACTATCCTAAAGCATAAGGTAAAATCTAGGGATAAGGATCATCTAACCAATAAGAAGTCAATACTTGACACTATGAGCCAAGATAGAATTCCTATTATTTGGATTAAAACCAAGCAAGCAAAGATATTAGACCTCTTGTGAGAACCAAACTTCAAGTGTATTAAGTCTTCACAAAAATTGGGCAGAGTAACGGTTGTATACGGGTGAATTCCAGACTACAAACAAGGAATGTAATCACAGCAACCTGCACACAAAACAAACAAACAACCCAATGTCTTGAGGTAAACCCCAAGAATTCCAGACAAAATATCAATTAAGGTCACAGGGTCTCCAACATAGGCAAAGGTTTCTAACCCTAAGTCCAAGAAGTCCAATACTCCATAATGCCAAGGATAATAACTAAATAGTCCAAGTATCATTTAAAGATTTTTATGGTTCATGTTGATTATTAGGTGTCTTAAAAGAGAAAAGAAAAGCTCAAGTGAGCAAAATAAAAATAACAAGAATATAAATGCTCAAGTGAGCAAAATAACATATAAAAAAATGGCATGAAATGTAATGCTTAAAGTAAATGGGGCATAAAGCATAAAAATAAAAGCGCATAAAGAAAAAACAAAAGGTAAAATCAATTATTAGTGATTAGTGGTTAGTTGGATGATCATATTGAAACTTGCATTTGGAACTCATTAGAGGATTGGTAGAACCAAAGCCTCCACACAACAAGTTGCATTTGCTTTTTTTCAAGTATATCATCTATTTGGAATCCTCAAAAGTACCATTTAATGATCAACGATGTTTAAGTGATCCACGTTGATCAAAAGTGTTGTAGATCCATTAGAGGATTGGTATAACCAAATCCTCCACACAATAAATCTCAAGGTTAGCGGATCAAAGGGATCAAATTAACATACTTGGGCTTGCAAACATAGGTTTGGGCCACGAATGGTCATTTGTTTGAATCGGGACAAAATTTAGCGCTATCTTAAGCAATCGTAAGTGGACTTATATAGAATTCGCACCTATTTTGAGGCCGGTCAATAGCAATCTATGCACCATTTGTCTTGAGACATGATATAGAGATCATTCTCCAATGACACTTAGTGCAATAAGAAAGGGATGAGATGAAGAGGGGTGCGAAAGAATATACAAACCACATTTGAATTAAAATTTAATCAAACTATTATTAAAATGATTCATCCATTTTTGTGGAGTTAAACTTAACACCATAGATCCAATGATGTTAATAAAGTTCATGATCAAAAATTCAACCCAAGATTAGCCAGAAAATAATCACAAAATAATATTGCATTTTAATATATACATTAAAAAAGGTTTTAAAAATATTTAAAATAGAAATAAGGGATAAAAATATCAACTATGTTCAAATTAATCAAGAAATAAAAAGTGAGATCATAGAAAAATCAGAAATGTACTCAAATATTTTTATAAATTTTTTGGTAATTTTTTAAAGTCAGGAACTATTTTTAAAATTAAAAAAAAATGAGTAAAATAAACCAAAAATGATTAAAAAAATACCAAAGTCAGAAATAAAAAATAAGTGAGGTCACCAATATTTGTCACAATATCATTGGATCATTCCATATTTTTTTCAGAATTTAAAAATGCATGAAAGTATTTTTAAACATTTAAAACAAATCAAATAAAGTGAAAATTTATGAAAAATACGAAAACACAATAAAATTGTGAAAAATTAAAAATCAGAAAGAGAAAAATCAAAAATATTTTTCATAATTTTTTCAGATTTTTTGGAACAAAAATGAATTTTCTATGATTTTTTTGAAATTTAAAACAATTAAATATAAAAATCAGAAGAAAAAAAACCAAAAAAATATGGGTCATCTGATCAATGTCAAACGCGTTAGTAAACAGATCAAGTGGACCTGGCGTGCTGTGTATGTTATGGACTTTAGTGGATAATGCATTGAATCGTTAATTAAATCAGATTTCAAAAAATACAAGTGGCGTGCCATCATTGGTTGGAAGATGACACGTTGGTCATATTCAACCTCCAGCCAACGTGAATTGCAGGTCTCTCAAACTGTAAATCAGAAGCTCAGACCTATGTCATTCGCTTCGTCTCTTCAAGACGAAGACAACCACACCTTCGCGACAAATTTATATAAACTGTAAGCTCAAGCAAATTGGAAGGAAAGTTTTGAAAAGGGATTTTAAATTTCGTGGTCAAAACAAGTTTCCAGATGAAAATAAGTGTTGCGACTAGAACCAGGGTAATGAGAGCATCACAATGATATCAAAGTTTTTAAGAATTGATGAAGAAATCTACCTATTGAAGTTAACTTGTAGAGCTCTAAAACTGAACTTCTATGGAGCAATCTAAGGCACGATTATTGAATGTAATTATATGGTTAGCTTCAGGGAAGATCAAGGAAGGTGAATGATGGAAAATTGGATTGAAAATGGCTTGAAAGAAGATTTCGAAGTAGCTGAATTTTGAGTTATGGAACAAGTTTGGCAGGGTGATTCTGGCTATCCAAGCTTAAGGAAATGAATGGTGGATGACCCTCTATTTATAGGGAATCAAATGGAATGTCCAAGCGTGTGAAATGATGAAGTTTGGAGGGAAATCGTGTGAAGTTGCAAACAAGAAAAAGTGTGACTTCCAATTTGATCAAAACTGATCCAAAACGCGCGTTTTGTTATGCTAATCAATTTTGGAACTTCACTAAACATGTTTAGAGGCAAAAACGCATGGGAAACTTGTGATTAGAAGCCAAAACAAAGATTTCAAATTCTGACTTATGGAGAAACTTTAGTTCCAAGTTACCAAGTTCAATCCAATGGCATTCTCAGCTCAAGGGGTCTTAGGGCATGATTCTTGATGCTTTATAAAGATAAGGTTACAAGCTTTGCAATGGAAAAAGAATGGAATCAAATGGATGCTTGAGCTGAAAGTTGCATTGAGTCAAAGTTGAGGAAAAAGGTTGACTTTCTATACTTAGAAATATTTCAAGTTTTTCTTCAAAAGTGACCTATAATGTTTTACATCCAAACATGGCCTTCCACTTGGAATTTTCTATTGACCAAAACAGATGGCCTGAAATAGACCTCTTGAATGACATTTTGAAACTTGAACCATTAAAAATCTCCAAGAATTGAGAGAGTTATGAACTGTTGAAGCTGGCAAAAAATCATGAAATGACCTATAATCTTTTGTATCCTTAAGGCATCTTTCATCCATTTTCTCACTTTGAACATAAAAGAAGGAATAAAGTTCACATCCTCAAGATCATTTTGGAAAAGAGTAGGCTCAGGGTGATAAAAATTGACCAATTTATGATCATTTGAAGTCACACATAGGAAAATGAGGGTTCATCTGGAGGAATTGTAATCTTTCTTCATCATCAAGTTTCTTCCACATGAAAACTCCTTGAAACTTTTGAAGTGATTTGTTAATAACCATTTTAAGATAAGGATGTATTTGGAATCACTCAAAAATACCAAAATATGAGCATGATATGCTTCTTTGAAGTTCAAAACCCTAGCTCCTAGATCAAGAAAATACTTTGACGAACTTTGACAATTTTGAACAACCTTCTTGTACCAACACTCTTTCTTTGTAAATAGAAGTTGTTGAGGATGATAATTAGGATTCATATCCACCAAAACCACTTCCATATTTTGATGATTGAGATAAATATGCACTGGTGATCAATGGGAACAAGACCTTGTCCAACCATGACAACTTCTTCCATCAACCCCTTGTTCTTTTGAATCAATTTGATAACTTGGAAATGTGGTGAACCAAAATAACCTTGCCATTCCATTTCCTCCAAAACAAATCCAATGGTGAGGTTTGAACTTCTCAAGCTTTATTGACTAGGGCATGGAAATAAACTCATGAACCCATGGAGCAACTTGTTGAATCTCATTGCCTTTACCTACATGAGTTACAAGCAAGTCAAACCAACATTGCATTTTATTAATTAAAAGAATAAATCAAGACAAAAAATATTCATGATCACAAAAGAACACAAATCAATGTGCTTGGTGATTCCTCAAAGAGCAAATCTAAAGGTAGGGAGAGAAAACCAAAAGCCCTAATGTGATCTTGTTGTGATTGAATCAATATGGTATGATGAAGGGATCTTAGGGGGAAAAATTGGGGTACAACACACATCACGGATAAGGTTTCATTGAATGTTCTTATGATAAGAGTCTGCATCTAGTTTCCTGAGTTACAAGACATTGGTCAACATATGAGACATGAATTCAAGGATACTTTCTCCAATCAAACGTTTCTTGAGATACAAGGATTTGAGAACAATTGCTTATGGTATAAGTTATGCTTTTTAACTTCACGCAAGAGGTTGAATTCAAGTTTGACAACTAATGTTTATTTGAGTCGAGCGCGACATACAAGTTTGTTTTGAGTACAAGTTCTTATGAAACCGTGAGATGATACACAAATGTTGAATTCAAACCTTGGAAACCTAAAACAAATTGGAAATTGAAGGAAACATGGAACTCTTGAATTTTGAAAGTCTCATCAAGCTCCACCAAACTACACTCATTGACTTTATTCAAGTATTAAGTAAATAACATTCAAACTTCATGCTCATTATAAGATTCACTCAATTCCATTAAAGCTTATTACAAAAGATTTAATACAAGGATTTCAAGGCATGTAAACATTAAACAAGGTTCATCAACCACCATTCATGATTCAAGAAAATCATATCCAATTTCCTTTAATTTTATTCAAAGAAAACACAAGTACATCAAATGAACATTACAAACTATGTTACAACATGTTTAGCCTAAATTACTAGGACCTAAAAATCCATGTTGCCAAGTTGATATATACCCAAAACTGTGACCCTGCACTAGTTGCAGTCCAGCCCAGCTACAAACCACCAATACAGTTCGAAAATTTTGCCCTGTAGCTATGATGTCCCAAACCTGCACATGTTGTCCAAAGACCTGCTACGAAACTATTAAAACAATCCACAAAACCAAGTTGTTGTCCAAAACTGTCAACATAACTTTCTCATCACATCACGCCCTACAAATAATGCCCAAAATAGCCTGCTGCCCCTTGTAATACTGTCCAAAATCTGCTGTAACAATAAACCAGGAAAGAAACAAAGTTTTGTACCAATCTAAACCTATTGTATGTTACACCAACTTGCATAAAAATAACCAGAAAACAAACCTGCATCAAGAAAGAAAATAAACAGATGCCAAAAAATAATTTGCCAGACCTCCTCTATAAAAAAACAACAGGAAAACACCAAAATATCAATTTGTAGAATAACCCAAAAGGTTGAAATAGAACATACCTCTTTGATCTCAAGATATGGCTATTTAATAGGGCCTCTCTTCATTTGTTAGACAGGGATTAACACCACAAAAATCACTCAAAAATCGTAACTCTTCAAAACCCTTTTCTGAACTTCATAATTCCCTCGAAACTGTGACACTCACCCCCAGCTCAAACCTTCATTCCATACAACATTCAACTTGATTCATCACCTCAGAAGCTCCTCCAACCTGCCATGTTGAACTGAACTTGACCCATACAAACTCACCATAATTGAACAATCATACACCATAGCCACTACAAACCTACAAGTTTGGATTTCACTAAAAAACAAGCTCCAATCATGTTTAGTTATTAGATAAGTTTTGTTATTTATATTAGTTTAACTTAGAATTAATTTAGTGATTTTAGAATTATTTTTGGTTAGTTTAGAATTATTTTGATAAACTTAGATTTTTTATTTAGTTTAGATTTTAAATTCAAGTTTTTCTTAACTAAATGATTTCTTATTTTTCTTAATTTTAAAAATTTGTTTAAAGAATTTGGTGAATAAATCAATTTTGTTAGTTAACATTTTATTTTGTTTTTAATATTTTTTTAGTTTATTTCTTCTAATTATTTTATTTTCTTCATGATAAACAAAAATTCCAAAAAAATAATAGAATAGGTTTTTATTTTCTTTTCAAATTTTCTCACAAATAAAAATACCACAAATGTTATTTAGAACTTTAATTCTTGAATCATCGTTCATAGCTTTTATTTTATTTTATTTCCTTAGTTGATAAAATCACAAAACAAATTCCCTTTTGTTTTTTATTTTCGCGTAGTTTACTATTTTCACATTTTTTCGATTATTGTAACTAGTTACGGTTTGTAATAGTTTAGTTAGGCTTTTAATTTTCCCCTGATTTTGTGGTTTTGTACCCCATTCCCCGAAGCTTTGTAATAGCGTAGGACCCTTTTATTTTTGTCTTTACCTATTTTACTTATTACTGAATAGTAATTAGGCATGTATGGCAAGATTATAAAATCGACCGTTAGATAACCTTAATTAAGACAAATTGACTAAAAACAAGGCACTTTTTACACTTGCACCTCTAGGATAACCTCACTTGTTGCCTTCGGAAAACAGTCATGTCCTTCGAACGTGGGACGCTTTAGCAAAGACCCTATGTTCAAAGATCATACTCCATCAATGACCCTTTGATGTTGCCTCGGTAAACGATCTTAGTCCCTTATGATGAAATTGCTAAAGCGCCCCTACAAGTTGCCTTTATGACTGTATGATGCCCCGCGCCTGTCTCTCAAACATCCAACGATAGGGCTTCCTACTAACTAATGATGGGGTAGCACTTTCTAAAGAAGGAGGAAAAGAAAAAAGACTTTTTGAGTAGGTAGATCGCTCGTAAACGTTTGCTCACAAACTAAAATAATCTCCACACCTCACACTTTCAAAACAACTACTTTCAAAATGCTTTATAAACACTCTTGAGGACTGATACAAGGTGTTGTACCCCATAATTTTCCCTCCCATTTTTCATACAAGATACTATCTTAGGGTTTCTCGAATACTCAATTTGGCTCAGAATTTGATCAAACAGATTCTCTCCCTAAGTAGTAAATCAGCAATTAGGGTTTTGCACTCCTCAAAGAAAATTGAGTCTTCAAGGTCTCAATTGGTCTTCATGAGTTTTTATATCTCTTCCAGGTTATTTAAGCCAGTTTTCAAACCTCGTATTGCAAGTTTTCTCAATCAATGGTCCAGATAACTGAAAACAACTACAGCAACCACAAAATCAACCCTTTTGCGAGAATAAGGTCAAGTGCTTGTAAACTTCTTCATTATTCAATATTTTTGAGCGGTTTTTCTTGCGTACGATTCTCCTTGATGCCATCTCCAATTTCTCTTCACAAATCAAGAATTGATTACGCGTAGAAGATCACCAAAAATTTGAATGTGTTAGAAGTCGCATCATGGAATTCGACCTAATTTTAAATAACAGTCGTCTGATTTCTAAGAATTGTGATTTCTTCAAATTACAGGACCTTGAGACGATTATTTTTGTTCAAGGTCATATTTGATGTCGCTCACAGGTTTATTTTCAAAGAATCGAAGGAAAATTGTGTTTGGAAGACTTTTAAATTATCGAATCGTCACAAGGCATTTGTTGATTTTGAATTTTCTTAACCACAGTTTACTGAAAGATTGACGATTGTTCTCGGAGTATGTTTGTTTGGACAAGATGTGAAGATTAAGACTATCATTTAAAACAATCATGATTTTGGATTCAAGTTGACCAAATGAATTACATTCTTAAACATTTATTTTGTTTATAAATTAGATTACAAGGTGCATGTTTGTTTGAAATATAGTTACAAAGTCAGTTGTGATTATTTGGAATTCAAGTTACCAGATTGAAGTATTTCATTTCAAATGTTCTGATTGGGAATTTCAAAAATTCAATTAGAATACAAAATTTGTATAGAATCCTATCATACCAAAGTTGTTCAACTCTTTGTATTATTGCACTGCAAATAAAATTATAAATTTTTGTTTGTTTACAAAGAATCACAAGTTTCTTGTTTACAAAGAGAAATTAAAAAAAAAAATTTACAAAGAATTTCAAGTTTACAAAGAGAAGTTTCTTCTTCAAGTCTTCATCTTCATCTTCAAGTAAGCCATCCAACCTTCGTTTGCACCCAAGCCTCGCTTGCCATTCATGAAACAAGAAGAGGAAAAGTTAGCAAGCATGTGAGAAAATTCAAGAACTATTTGTTTAGAACAAATTTTATCTCATCATTAGGGTTTGCGTTTTAGAATTAGAAATCAACAGGTTTATCGTTTTAATCACAATCCACCTCTTCCTATTTTGCAAATTGCAAAACCTGGATTTTGGTTCACGAAAAAGGAAGAAAGAAGTTTACAAATGCACAAGCCAACAAGCTATTCCAACAGTCCAAACAAGCAGCAGAACAAACCTAAATAGCAGACAGCAAGCAAGCTGTCCAATACAACATAAACCTGCAAAAAATGCACAAGCCAACAAGCTATTGCAACAGTCCAAACAATCCGCAGAACAAAATCAAATAGCAGACAACAAGCAAGATGTCCAATACAACATAAACCTGCAACAAATGCACAAAACAACAAAGCTACTGCAGCAGTCCAATTAACAGCTGCAAGAAAAATATAGAACAGCAGCAAACTGCTAAATGGCCTTGACCAAATAAAGCAGCAAGTTATAAAAAACAGTGCAAACTAGCAATGGCCACAAAACCCTAATTGCATTATCATTTTCCTAAATTTGCAAACCCTTTAGAAATTTTAGCAAAGCAAAATTACTTTACATTATAGAAAGAGGAAAAGGGAAAGAGACAAAGTTTTGGAAAATATCACCTGGGCCATAAACAGTCCCAGAAATTTCCAAGCCAACATGCTATCATAAAACAAACTGACTACAAAAAACAGCCCTGCTGCCCCTGTCAAAACCTGCTATAATAGTCCAAGAATTACACTAAAATAGAAAAAACATCAAACTGCAACCAAAAAGCCACAGTTCAGTCACTCGGAATTTCATCATTTTAACTCTTTAAAATCAAAGTTTTAAAAAGGAACAAAGGGGAGGATATCAAAAATCGTGTTAAGCCCAATACAGAGGAGGAGAATACACCAGAAAAATACCAACCAAACAGCAAAACTAGCAAATACCAACCAAACAACCAGCAAGAGAGTATACAAAACCAAACTGAACCAGCAAATATATAAAGAACCAACACAGAACTAAGCAGCAAAGAGAACAAGGGGACAGCACAATCAACACACAGAAACAAAAACCTCAAACACCTTCTCCTTCAAAAATTTCCTTCATTTCACCACCTAACCCTTGTTACAACCTCACTGTAAACCAACAAAAAAGGCCAAAACAGAACCAACAAAAATACCATAAACCAAATCCAATAACCAATAAACCAGGACTAGTCAAATCTCTTCACCATTCGACCGGTTCCATGCTTCATCAACCTGTAAGAAGGAATTTTCTGGCAACGATTTTAATCACATTTCCAGAACATCAGTATAGAAGATAAGGGACTCACATCACCTCCGGTTTTCTCCTTGATACGTCATCATAATCGAAACCCTCGGACTAACTCCGAGCTTGTAAGTTTTCCTTTCATCTTCTAGAATTTGTTGTTGTGATTACCATTATTGTTATTGTTTCTTGCATTCTGAAATGTGAGCTCCATGTTGATGTTGTCTTGAAACCAAGTTTTGTTGATATATCGAGACGAAGCTAGGAAGTAGATTAAATTGTTGTAGCTCTTACACCTTGGAACTGAGCGATAATAGAAGGGAACAGAATCACGATATTGAAGGAGAGTTGTTGTTGTTGAATGAAGAAGTAGGGTTTTTTATGTGTGTTATCGTGAAAAAGCAGAGGGAGTAATGAAATTAGGGATTGCGTTTGGGACAGAGAAGGAGGTGATAACCTCATTTTTCTTAGGGTTTTCTAAACCCGGATGGCGTAATAAGCTGGGTCCGGACTCTCTGACCCGGTCCGGCCCAACTGATGTTTTTTATTTATTTTTTTAAATCTCTTGTTACAAACATGTGGGCCTCTGCCCTAATTTCATCCTTAGGCCCAGCGAATTACTTACCTCATCTCCCTTAATTCTACTTCAAACCCCCCATTTTTATCTTATTTTGTTTTTTTTATAATTTTCTTAATCTTTAGTATAGGTTTTAAAAAATGAAATTAAATAAAAATATAGTATCTAAACTAGTTAATTTTCTTAATTAGTTAGTTTAGGACTTTGTGAATATTTTTTATTAATTAAAATTTATTGTTTAGTTAACTTTTCTTTTGAATAGTTTAGTTTTCTTCATGTTAAAAATTCAAAATAATAAAATATAGAATAGATCTTTATTTTCTTTTCAAATTCTCACAATCAAAAATAAAGATTTTTTATACTTTGTCAATTAATTTTATTTCATAGACTGTTATAGTTTTAATTAATTGTTAAATTCGATTTGGTTATATTGTTTGCTATGTGAACTTTTTAATCGCATTCGACTCATCCCCATTTGTAAAAATTGTACCCCCATTCCCGAAAGCTTTGTAATAGCGTAGAATTTTATTTTTCGCACTTTACTACATTTTCTTATACTGTATAGTAATTAGGCGTGTATGGAAAGATTCAAAAATCAATCGCTAGATAACCTAATTTCAAAGACAAAATTAATTTGAATCAAACACACTTTTCACACGCGCACCTTTAGGGTAACCTCGCTTGTTACCTCAGAAACAAAGTCATGTCCCTCGAATATGGGACGCTTTAGCAAAGACCCTTCGATGAAAGATCGTAGTCCCTCAATGACCCGCGATGTTGCCTTCGATAAAACGATCTAGTCCCTTACGAAAAATTGCTAAAGTGTCTCATAAGTTTCTTTTGACGATGTAGGATTGACCCGCGCCTGTCCCTTCACATCCAACGATGTGGCTTCTTACCAAAGCAATGGTAAGATAGCAATATCTAAAGGAGGAATAAAAGAACAGTTAAGACCTTTCGAGTAGGTTGATTCGCTCCTAGTTGCTCGCTTGCTCACGCAAAAAACCTTTTTTACACCGACACTTTCATCTCAAAACATTTTCAAAAAGACAAAACATTTTGTATACGTTCTTATAGAGACGAGAACCATTGCAAAACATCTTTTCAAAACCACTTTCAAAAACACATTCCACAAACACATCTTTGAAAACAAAACTTTGTACGCGTTCTTATAGAAACGAGAAACATTATAAAGATGTTTTCAAAATACTTTCAAAGCCCACACCACAAGCACATTGTCAAAGCAAAAGTAAGTGATCTAGCGAATAACTAAGAGCCTGTAGATAACTACAGATGAAAAGGATGCTAAAACATTCCCTTTTCAAAATCTACCCCTCGAACCGGAGAAATAATCTCGAAAGGTCTTTCCTGTGTTTTTTTATCTTTCCTTTTGGATAAAAGAAAAGTCGGTGACGACTCTTGCTATCCGCACAAATGCGATCAAAACGCAAAATGACCCGAGTCAGTTCTCCCACCGTATCATAGAACTGGCAACTCTGCTGGGGAATTTAATCTAAAAGTGGGGTTACTTTAGGGTTAGATCACCTTTACTTGTTTCTTTGCTTGTTTTATATTTTGTTCTTTTGTATTGTGCTTGCTTTGATCCTCCACCCGGATCTGGGACACCTTTTTAGGTAAGTAGCAATAGATTATGGAAACTGTATGGCGTAGACCGATATGGTTGAAGCAATGGCTATGTTAGTGTGACGTATTTGTAGGTACCGATATCCCTCGTGGTGAATCGAGGAGAATATGGGGCCGCTGAGTGGCGTCATAAAGCACTAATTGACTTTAGAACCCTAATTGAACAAACTTGGCCATTAGGACATAGTGAGATAATCGGTTTCGGTGTAGAGCTGCAAATTGGTTGATACTCGATACTACACTCATTGAGGCTGGACTTTTGGGATATCTCGGCCGCAAGAAAAGATTGATTATGCTAAGACAATGCCTAAGACAAAGGTCGGTGATATTGAGATCCTTTAGAACCCGATCACTATTACTATGACAGGTTGAGCGAACTAAACTTCAAGAGGGTACTTACCTATAAAACCCCATGCAAGCCTAAAACATAGGGACTTGTTTACTGTGTGTATATATTTACTTGTACATAACATCATAAACATCATAAGCATCATACGCATTTAGAAATTTATCTTTGTTTTTATTTTGTAGGTCATGAATTTCGTCCGAAGAAACACCATCTGAATCAGCTTTGTAAAAGCACACCCTCAACTTCAAGAGCTAGCCTCAAGAGTGCCCGGGGATTCTCCTTTTACCAAGAAATACAGTCGACTCCTCAGTTTGGATACATCCATTTTCCAAGAAGAGATGATGTGTGTGTTATTCCAATTCTTTGATCCCATACATCATTGTTTCACTTTCCCGGACTATTAGTTGGTACCTACACTGGAAGAGTTCTCTCTACTCTTAGGGGTTCCCATACTTGATCAGATACAGTTCACCGGTCTAGAGGGGATTCCAAAACCTGAAGTCATTGCCGAAACTTTGCATATGAAGAGAGCCGACATCATAGCCAATTGGGAGACAAGAAGCGGGATTAAAGGCTTCCTAGCAAAGTTTCTATTGGAGAAGGCTCGTTCCTTCTGGGACGACATGGATTTCCAAGCTTTTGAAGACATCCTGGCTCTTCTCATTTATGGTTTGGTTCTGTTCCCCAACTCGGACCAATTCATAGATGTTAACGCCATCAAAGTCTTTCTCTCTCACAATCTCGTACCTACCTTACTGGGAGACATCTTGCATTGCCTTCATACCCGCACCATGAAGAAAAGAGGTACTCTCTTGTGTTGTATTCCCCTACTCGCTAAGTGGTTCACTTCACACCTACCTCAATCAGCATTAAAGAACGAGCAAAGACTGACATGGTCTCAAAGGATGATGTCCTTCACCCATTCTGACATCCATTGGTGTTCGAGATCCTTGGAAGATGTCTCTATCATTGACCGTTGTGGAGAATTCCCTAACGTCCCTCTACTTGTTATTATAGGGGGTATCACCGACAACCCCTGCTTAGCTCTTCGATAGTTTGGGTATGCCCGAAGAGACGACCCTCATGAGATGCTCATTCAAGGTTTGGTGTTTGACTACAACAAAGAAGACCAAGGTTATCGCCAGAGGTTTACACGAGCTTGGATAATGGCGAACAAGGTAGACAGTAGAACTTTGGGACACAAAAACTCTAACCCTCTCGAGCCTTACCTTAGGCGGGTATGGGCTCGTGCTCAGAGTCTCGTGATGCCTTACCCTTCCATCCTCCCTGTTATCATAGAGCTTGTTGTTGAAGGAGACGTCCCTTACATTTTCCTTCATCCTGACATGCCTACCTCTCTCGGAGACTTGCAGAAAGATTGGGTTCAGTTGAAGAAAGAGCGAGACACCTTTGAAGCCCAATTTTACGCCAGTGAGAAGAAGGTTCTGGAACTCACCAAGCAGCTTCATGAAGAGTAGAATTTGAACGCCTACCTCGCGCCAAAGAGGATGTGTTCAACATTTTGTCTTAGGAGTTCTTGTTGTATTTTGTTTCTTTCATTGTAAGCCCAAAGAGGCATGATGTACTCAAATATGGATTCATTAATATAACATGTGTTCTTTTTTGGTTTGAACAAATTTAAATCTCTAATTTCCTTGAAATCATTTTCATATCGCATCTTCATTCATCATAACATCACACAGGTTTCTTACAACAGGTCTCCTTATCCTTCTACTGTTTATTTCAGTGAGATAGATATTGAACAAACAGTGAAAGATCTTCAGGTGCAGAACGTCCAGTTTCAACAAATGCTCTTGACTCTGACAAAAGGACAAGAGGAGTTGAAGACTCTACTGGCCAAAGAAAAGAACAAGAAAGCAAAGAAACCACCCGGTATTGTGATCATGGGAAGAAGGTTCAAAGGACAAGCCAGACAAACTTTAGACTTTGCAACATCATCGGGTGAAGGAGATAATCAAGAAGACAGGACCAAGGAAGTGAACAACAACCCAACATCCGAAGAAGAGGAAGAACATGACTACTCTGTGGAAGAGTATCCTCCTGCTGATAATAAATACAAAGAGCTAGAGGATCGTTTGAATGCTATGGAGGTCCAGAGGGTACCCGAATTGGATTTTGAAGAGTTAGGTCTTGTCTCAGGGGTTGTCAGCCCGCAGAAATTCAAGGTCCCCACTTTCTCTAAATATGAAGGTGTCTCTTGCCCGAAGCTGCATTTAAGGTCATACATCAGAAAGATTCAACCCCATACGGCTGATAAGAATCTATGGGTGCATTTTTTCCAAGAGAGCTTGTCAGGGACGCGGTTGGATTGGTTATATCATTTCTAAGGGACCAATATTCGCAATTGGGAAGATTTGGCTACCGCCTTTTACAAACAATACCGGTATAATGCTGACTTAGCTCCAACTCGGACGCAATTGCAAGGCATGTATATGGGTGCGGGTGAAGGTTTCAAAACCTATACTAAAAAATGGAGGGATCTCTCAGGAAGAGTCCAGCCCCCTCTACCTGACAGAGAATTAGTGGATATGTTCCTAGGCACCTTATCAGGTCCATTCTTCAACCACCTGATCAGAAGTTCCTCAGCTGGATTTACTGAACTAATCATGACTGGTGAGTGGGTCGAAGCCGGTATAAAAAGTGGCAAAATTCAAAGAGATGCATCCTTGAGCACGATGAAGAAACCCTTTGTTAGAAAGAAGGAGGTAAGTGCTGCATATGACCATAGGAATCAAAGTAAAACTGAACGTCGCCTGGCGGTAGGGGCTATTATGATTTCTAATCCTGTGCCAAATCAACAGCGAAATTATCAGCGCAAGCCAGAAGCGCCCATGAGACGATTTACCTGGATCAACATGGCCATGTCTCAAGTTTTTTCACACCTTTTGAAGACCAATCTGGTAACTTTAAAAGAAGCTCCCAAGAACCCCAACACTGCTTTTCCTCGCTACAACCCGAACACTCGATGTGCCTATCATTCTGAAAGCCCGGGGTATGATACAAATGACTGTTGGGCTTTGAAGAATAAGGTACAAGACCTTATCGATGCGAAAGAGATTAAGTTTGATCCCCCATAAATGCCTAATGTAATAACAGCGCCAATGCCCAGACATGGTCAAGGTGTAAACGCCCTTGATGATGATCATTTTGTCTCCTCCTTGAATGACTTAACTACTCCTCTGTTGACCATTAAACAGAATTTGTTGCAGGTCGGTCTGTTCCTGGGCTGTGATAAGAATTGTCACTTATGCAAGTCTCTACCAAATGATTGTTTCTTACTGAAGATAGGTGTTCAGCGCCTGATGATTAGCAAAGAAATCTTATTTTAAAAGATTCCTCTTACCATAACTTCTTATCAAGACGTCTCAATAATCACCATTTCCAACAATCCTCCCGGGGTCTCCGCCAAAAGACCCGTCATGATTACATCTGTTCCAAGGTCTGCACCTCTAATCATCACTATGTCAGGACCAATATCATACTCTTCAGATAAAGATGTTCCCTGGAACTATGGGGCTGACGTATATTATTATGGCGTCAAGCAAGATCATTTGGCTGTCAAAGACGAAGTTGTGAGAGATACTGATCCTGACATCAGTAATATCACTGGGACCAGTAAGATAACAAGAAGTGGAAGAGTCTTCTCACCCGAGATTTCTCCAAAGATTGTTGCTACTCCTGTGATCATTCCCACTGCCGCTCCGACCAACACTCCCAGTGATACTCCTACTGTTATCCCTACTACCGAGACAAGGGGCAAAGAGGTCTTGAATGAGCCTGTCCAAACGAAAGAGCGTCCTGAGATTATCCAAGAAGCTTCTAGAAAAGAGATAGAAGAAATACTGAAGATAATCAAGAAAAGTGACTACAACATTGTAGAACAGTTGGGGCAGACCCCCTCGAGGATATCATTGTTGTCCTTACTTTTATATTCTGAAGCCCATGCCAAAGCCTTGGTAAAATTTCTCAAGACCGCCCACGTGCCCCAAGAGACCTCCATCGACCAATTTGAGAATTGTGTGGCCAGTCTAACTGCTGATAACGGATTGGGCTTTTCCGACGTTGATTTAACTTCCAAGGGAAGGAAGCGCAATGATGCCTTGCATGTTTCCATGGAATACAGGGGCACCACACTTGCCCATGTTCTGGTGGATACCGGCTCATCATTGAATTTATTTCCTAAAAACGCTCTCGACCGAATGGATTGCAAGGGACTCACTTTAAAGCTTAGAAACATCATAGTGAGGGCCTTTGATGGTTCTAAGAGGACAGTGCACAGAGAAGTTAATATCCCCATAAAAGTTGGAACTCGGACTTTTGATTCAACTTTATATGTGATGGATATCCGCCTTCCTACTCTTGTATATTGGGTCAACCCTGGATCTATGGCACTGGTGCCGTCACTTCTAACCTACATCAGATGCTGAAATACCCGATCAAAGGAAAGATCGTTACAGTTCACGGGGAAGAGGAGTAAATGGTTATCCACCTGAACTCTTTCAGGTATGTTGGAATGGATGGTTAATTCAATGAGACTCCGTGTCAGAATTTTGAGGAGGTTCCACAAACAGTTGCGGCAACCAAGTCTACTCCCAAAGTTCCGAAGGTTACCATACCTCCACTGAAGATGGCCTCTTTAAAAGATGCTAGAGCAGTAGTTGAAGAAGGCAGGTGTACCATCTGGGGTCAACTTCCAGATATTCCCTACAAGTCCAACAAATTTGGTCTGGGATTCACTACAGAGGCCCAAAGAGCTGTTCGAAGTTCTCGCACTGGGGGACCACCTTTGCGTATCAGCAATCAGGGAGTCAATGCAGTAGAAGACAATGATGGCAGCTTTGATATGGACGAGTGGATTTTTCCAACCATTAGCGGATGACTCAATGATCTGGAGGCCGAAGATTTCATTCCTATTACTTTTATTCAAGAGTAATTGTCTTTTAATGTTTTCAGGCTTGTAATATTTAAACAATTCAGACTTTTTAAAACCTTGTGTCTTACCCGAGGCACAACGGTCCATTTGTGAGGGTTGTTACTTCATTCTCATATGTCATCAATGAATCATGGACGTTTTTGCATGCAAATTTTGTGCTCTTTGTCTTTCTTTTCTTACATTTTATTTCTTTCAGAGATAGCTATGCTCTTACACACTCTCACATATTAAAATGCAGATCTACATCCACTCAGGATCCCATGGGTAACGGTTCTGCTATGGCCTATTGTGACTTTGAAAATCCGATCTACCAAGCCGAAGACGAAGGTGAGGAAGATTGTGAGGTACCAGGGGAATTGTCCAGGTTATTGCAACAGGAAGAAAGGACCATTCAGCCTCACGAAGAGCCGGTTGAAATAGTTAACTTAGGTACTGAGGAGGACAAGAAAGAAATCAAGATATGTGCTAGTCTGGAACCTAGTGTCAAGTAACGCCTAACTCTGTTACTACATGACTATGTTGAGGTTTTCGCCTGGTCATACGAAGACATGCCAGGGCTCGACACTGATATTGTGGTCCATCGTCTGCCGACAAGAGAAGACTGCCCTCCGATAAAACAGAAAGTACGTCGCATGCGGCCAGACATGTCAGAGAAGATCAAGACTGAGGTCATGAAGTAGTTCAATTCTGGATTCTTAGCCGTCACCTCCTATCCGCAATGGGTCCCCAATGTTTTTCCCGTCCCCAAAAAGGACGGCAAAGTACGAATGTGCATGGACTACAGAGATTTGAATAGGGCAAGCCCTAAGGATGAATTTCCACTCCCCCACATTGATATTCTGGTTGACAATACGGCACAACACAAAGTGTTTTCCTTCATGGACGGTTTCTCAGGCTACAACCAAATCAAAATGGCGCCTGAGGATATGGAGAAAACAACCTTTGTTACACAGTGGGGCATATTCTGCTATAAGGTCATGCCATTTGGACTGAAGAATGTTGGGGAAACCTATCAGCGTGCCATGGTAGCTCTATTTCACGACATGATACATCACGAAATAGAGGTCTACATGGACGATATGATAGCCAGATCTCAAACAGAAGAAGAGCATCTCGATCATTTACAGAAGCTGTTTGAGAGGCTAAAGAAATACAAGTTGAGGTTGAACCTAAATAAATGCACGTTCAGGGTACGGTCTGGTGAACTCCTAGGCTTTGTCGTCAGCAACAAAGGTATTGAGGTTGATTCTGCCAAAGTTAAAGCGATACAAGAGATGCCTTCTCCTCGTACTGAGAAGGAAGTCAGAGGATTTTTGGGACGTTTGAATTACATTTCTAGATTCATTTCTCACCTGACAGCTACTTGTGAACCGATCTTCAAATTGTTGAAGAAAGATCAAGTAGTCAAATGGAATGACGAATGCCAAGTTGCTTTTGACAAAATCAAAGAATACCTGCAAGAGCCTCCTATTTTGATGCCGCCAGTTGAGAGAAGACCTTTGATCATGTATCTGACTGTTTTAGAAAACTCAATGGGGTGTGTGCTGGGGCAGCATGACGAGTCTGGCCGAAAGAGCATGCTATTTATTACCTGAGCAAAAAGTTTACCGACTGTGAAATAAGATATTCACTGCTCGAGAAAACTTGCTGCGCTCTGGCATGGGCTGCTCGCTGGCTAAGACAGTATATGCTGACCCATACTACCTTGTTGATATCTAAGATGGATCCAATAAAATATATCTTCGAGAAACCTGCTCTCTCTGGGAGGATATCGAGATGGCAGATGATCCTGACAGAATATGACATACAGTATACTACCCAAAAATCAATAAAGGGCAGTGTACTAGCTAATCACCTTGCTCACCAAGCTGTGGAAGACTATCAGTCCATGAAGTTCGAATTCCCAGATGAGGATATCATGATGGTAAACAACTGTGAAGAATTCAGGCCATATGACGGACCTGAACAAGGATCCCGATGGACCCTAGTTTTTTATGGGGCATCTAATGCTCTCGGCAATGGTATTGGTTTTGTACTCGTATCTCCTGAAGGGTTTCATACTCCCTTTACCGCAAGACTCTGCTTCAATTGTACAAACAACATGGCAGAATATGAAGCGTGCATCTTTGGTCTCAGAGCTGCCATAGATTTGGGGGTCAAATCTTTGAGTGTGTTCAGAGATTCAGCTTTGGTCATCAGTCAGATCAAAGGGGAATTGGACACCAAACACCCTAACCTTATCCCTTACAAAGAACATGTTTTTACATTGCTGCCACATTTTGAGAAGATTACCTTTGAGCATTTCCCGCGAGAAGAAAATCAGCTAGCAGACGCACTAGCTACAATGTCATCTATGTTTAAAATTAATTCGGATAACGAGGCTCCCCAGATTACCATTGAACGGATGGATGAACCAGCTTACTGTCATGAGATCACTACTGAAGAAGTAGTGGACCAGCCTTGGTTTCATGAAGTTAAGAGGCATCTTGAGGGCCAAGAATACCTGGAAGGAGCTTCAGTCAATGATAAGAAGTTCTTAAGGATATTCTCTGCTAAGTTCTTCCCCAATAATGGCATTCTCTACAAACGCAACCACGACTCTGTTTTGCTTCGTTGCATAGACAAGGCTGAGGCAGAAAGAATCATGGCTGATTTACATGAAGGCACTTTTGGCACCCATTCTAGTGGGAATACAATGGCTAAAAAGATCCTACGGGCGGGGTTCTACTGGTCTACCATGGAAGCAGATTGTTATCAGTATTCACGAACTTGTCACAAATGTCAGATCTATGCTGACAAAGTACATGTGCCTCTGGTTCCTCTAAACATCCTGACTGCTCCTTGGTCATTCACGATGTGGGGCATTGACATGATCGGAGAGATCAAACCTACAACTTCCAATGGACACCGCTTCATCTTGGTTACCATTGATTACTTCACGAAGTGGGTTGAGGCAGCTTCCTTCGCTTCTGTTACCAAGAACGTCGTGGCCCGATTCATCAAACAGAATCTCATCTGTCGGTACGGAATCCCAGAGGGAATCATCACAGATAATGGTACGAATCTCAACAATACTATGATCACCGCCCTATGTGCGCAGTACAAGATACAACATCATAACTCTTTCCCTTATCGGCCGAAGATGAATGGAGCTGTAGAAGCCGCTAACAAAAACATCAAGAAGATCATACGAAAAATGACATTGACCTACAAGGACTGGCATGAGATGTTACCATTCTCTCTTCACGGTTACTGTACCACGGCACGCACATCAACAGGGGCAACTCCTTTCTCTTTGGTGTACGGCATGGAAGTTGTCCTACCAGTTGAAGTTCAGATACATTCTCTGAGAATCATACAGGATGTAGGGCTGAATGAAGATGATTGGATCCAAACTCGGCTTGACCAGTTAAACTTGATTGATGAGAAGAGGCTTGCAGCTATCTGTCATGGTCAGATGTACCAAAAACGCATGATCAAAGCTTTTAACAAAAAGTTCAAACGTCAGGTATATTGGGTCGGTGACTTGGTAATCAAGCGCATCATACTGCCGCAAGGTGATCCCAGGGGAAAATGGACTCCTACATACGAAGGACCATTTGTGATCAAAAACATATTCTCTGGTGGAGCAATGATCTTGACCACTATGGATGGTGACGACCTTCCACATCCTGTAAACGCGGACATAGTTAAAAGATACTACGCATGAACAAGGACCCGCTAGGTCGACTGACCTAGGCAAAAATTAGGGCATCCCGGCGAACCAAAAGGTTCGGGCAAAAATTAGGGATAAAATACAAAAAACAATTGTACACCCGGCAAGCTGAAAACCTGAAAGGGCGGCTTGGGCAAAAAAGGGTATCCCGGTGGATCGAAAACCCGAAAGGGCGGTCCAGGAAAAAGTTAGGGAATTAAAGCGTATGACTATGTCCCATTGGATCATCTTGTAGACAATCTTCAGCATCGACCAACCAGCTCAAACGGTTCTAATCAATCCAATCAGCTTCGCCAGGCGACAAGTAGACAAGACACTCAGAGACACGAAGACTATAGCAGAATGGGAACCCTGTGGGATTATTTCACATAGCTGTCTTTTCTTTGTATCAAATTTCATTTTTTACGATGATATTTTCTTACTAGAATTCTCGTCTCGTTGTACAAAAAAGACTTATTCAAGTTAACACAAAGATATCCTTTTTGAAAGTGCAAAACTATTTGTTTTTATTTATTTCTGTGTTATGTTTACAAAAATGTCCAATGATTTATTTTTGAACATATGCATTTGAACGTAATTACTATTTACAAATGAACATAAAATAGAAAGCAATCACTAATGGCTTTAAGAAACAGCATAATATCTTTAGGCTATTCCATAAAATCCCCGCAGGTATTTTCCCCAGCAAGAGCGGAAACAAAGACATCCCACTACAGGATCACTAACGTGTCCCCAGTATGCAGCCTATTAGTATCAAGCGCTCTCACATCCCTGACAGAGCAAAACCTCCAACTACCGCTCCAGAGGTTCCCCAGTGAAATTCGTCAGGCTTCTCAGGATTCCCCAGCAGGATCTCATGAAATCCACAAGCAATGCACAGCATTCCCCTTCCACAACAGAGATCATTTCTCTAACAAAAGGGAAACTTATCCATCAACGCTTCAACCTCAACCAATTATAGAGACTTACACTCCTCTTTCCCAGCAGTACTCAGGGATTTAGTTTCCCTGACTCCGGCAACACTGTGGCAGAACAATTAATATGTCCATACATTACATTCATACGTCATAGCATTGACAACACAAGTACATACAGTGCAATCTCATTTATTTTGAGAAAACAACATTATACCATGCATTTCATACATTGTAGAATTGCATACAATTAACTCTATACCTTTTCAAGAAAGAATCAATCGACAGGAAATCATCATCAACAAATTTCCGACAGGAAAATATTTTCAACAAGTCATTTACAGATCAATTCTCGAGAAAGGACCGGTCGGCCGTCTACATAACAAATATTTCCTTTAAACTTCTGATGGTTCAGTTTAAATCTCTCAACGGTTTATCCTGATTATTTCCTCGCAGACGTATTCTCTAGTTCAGACAAATCTCTCAACAATTTGTTTTGATTCTTCTCCAGACTCCTGTTGGTTCAGTTTAAATCTCTCACCGGTTTATCCTGATTCTTTCCCTGCTGACGTATTCTCTGGTTCGAATAAATCTCTCAACAATTTGTTCCGATTCTTCTCCAGATTCTCTAGTTCAGATAAATCTCTCAACGATTTATTCTGATTCTTCTCCAAGTTCTTGCTGGTTTGGATAAATATCTCAACGATTTGTTCTAATTCTTCTCCAGACTCCTGCTGGTTCAATTTAAATCTCTCAACAGTTTATTCTGATTATTTCTCGCAGATATCTTCTCTGGTTCAGATAAATCTATCAATGATTTGTTCTGATTCTTCTCCAGACCCCTGCCGGTTCAGTTTAAATCCCTCAACAGTTTATCCTGATTCTTTCCCGCAGACATTTTCAGTTTAAACCTTTCAACGGTTTACCCTGATACTTTCCAAATAGACATTTTCTCTGGTTCAGATAAATCTCTCAACAATTTGTTCTGATTCTTCTCCAGATTCTCTGGTTCAGATAAATCTCTCAACTATTTATTCTGATTGTTCTCCATATTCTTGTTGGTTCAGATAAATCACTCCATGATTTGTTCTGATTCTTCTCCAGATCCCCTCCAATTCAGTTTAAATCTCTCAACATTTTATTCTGATTCCTTCCCAGCGGATAATTTTCTCTGGTTCAGATAAATTGCACCAAGATTTATTCTGATGCTTTCCAGTCAAAGTTAATCCAAGGCCTTTATTGGTTCAGTTTAAATCACTCCAAGATTTATTCTGATTCTTTCCAATCAAACAACATTCAAGACTTCCGCTAGTTCCAGTTTAAATCAACCAAAGGTTTATTCTAATTTCTTTTCCGTTTGAATTCAAGTTCAGACTTAGTCTAATTTCTGTCAACAATCACCTTTGGATGGAATCTATAAGCCCATCTCCGACAACTCTCCATCATTTTTCCAAATGGCATCTTTAAGCCCATTCCCTACACAATCAACCAATACATCATCGAGTGAAAATTTCTGGGCACTCTAGTGTTCAATCATCTTCTACTTTCAAGCTACGAACGACGAACATGTCGATCTCACTTTTCAAGTTTAAGAAGATTGAACAGGGGCAACTGTTATACCCCAAAATTTTCCCTCCCATTTTTTATATAAGATACTATCTTAGGGTTTCTCGAATACTCAATTTGGCTCAGAATTTGATCAGACAGATTCTCTCCCTAAGCAGTAAATTAGCAATTAGGGTTTTGTATTCCTCAAAGAAAATTGAGTCTTCAAGGTCTCAATTGGTCTTCATGAGTTTTTAGATCTCTTCCAGGTTGTTTAAGACAGTTTTCAAACCTCGTATTGTAAGTTTGCTCAATCAATGGTTCAGATAACTGAAAACAACTACAACAACCCAAAAATCAACCCTTTTGCGAGAACAAGGTCAAGTGCTTGTAAACATCTTCATTATTCGATATTTTTGAGCGGTTTTTCTTGCGTACGATTCTCCTTGATTCCATCTCCAATTCTCTTCACAAATCAAGAACTGATTACGCGTAGAAGATCACCAAAAATTTGAATGCGTTAGAAGTCACATCATGGAATTTGACCTAATTTTAAATAACAGTCGTCTGATTTCTAAGAATTGTGATTTCTTCAAATTACAGGACCTTGAGACGATTATTTTTGTTCATGGTCATATGTGATGTCGCTCACGGGTTTATTTTCAAAGAATCGAAGGAAAATTGTGTTTGGAAGACTTTTAAATTATCAAATCGTCGCAAGGCATTTGTTGATTTTGAATTTTCTTAACCACAGTTTACTGAAAGATTGAAGATTATTCTCAGAGCATGTTTGTTTGGAAAAGATGTGAAGATTAAGACTATCATTTAAAACAATCATGATTTTGGATTCAAGTTGACCAAATGAATTACTTTCTTAAACATTTATTTTGTTTAGAAATTAGAGTACAAGGTGCATGTTTGTTTGAAATATAGTTACAAAGTCAATTGTGATTATTTGGAATTCAAGTTACCAGATTGAAGTATTTCATTTCAAATGTTCTGATTGGGAATTTAAAAAATTCAATTAGAATATAAAATTTTTATAGAATCTTATCATACCAAAGTTGTTCAACTCTTTGTATTATTGCATTGCAAATAAAATTATAAATTTTTGTTTGTTAACAAAGAATCACAAGTTTCTTGTTTACAAATAGAAATTACAAATTTTTGTTTACAAATAATATCAAGTTTACAAAGAGATGTTTCTTCTTTAAGTCTTCATATTCATCTTCAAGTAAGCCATCCAACCTTCGTTTGCACCCAAGCCTCGCTTGCCATTCATGAAATAAGAAGAGGAAAAGTTAGCAAGCATGTGAGAAAATTCAAGAACTGTTTGTTTAGAACAAATTTTTATCTCATCATTAGGGTTTGTGTTTTGGAATCAGAAATCAACATGTTTATTGTTTTAATCACAATCCACCTCTTCCTATTTTGCAAATCGCAAAACTTGGATTTTGGTTCACAAAAAAGGAAAAAAGAAGTTTACAAATGCACAAGCCAACAAGCTATTCCAACAGTCCAAACAAGCAGCAGAACAAACCCAAATAGCAGACAGCGAGCTAGCTGTCCAATACAGCATAAACCTGCAATAAATGCACAAGCCAACAAGCTATTTCAATAGTCCAAACAAGCAGCAGAAAAAACCCAAATAGCAGATAGCAAGCAAGCTATCCAATACAGCATAAACCTGCAACAAATGCACAAAACAACAAAGCTACTACAGCAGTCCAAAAAATAGTTGCAAGCAAAATATAGAACAGCAGTAAACTGCTAAATGGCCTTGACCAAATAAAGCAGCAAGTTATAAAAAACAGTGCAAACTAGAAATGGCCATAAAACCCTAATTGCATCATCATTTTCCTAAATTAGCAAACCCTTCAGAAATTTTAGCAAAGCAAAATTGCTTTACATTATAGAAAGATGAAGAGGGAAAGAGACAAAGTTTTAGAAAATATCACTTGGGCCACAAACAGTCCCAGAATTTCCAAACCAGCATGATATCATAAAACAAATTTGCTGCAAAAAACAGCCCTGCTGCCCCTGTCAAAACCTGCCATAACAGTCCAAGAATTACACTAAAATGGAAAAAACATCAAACTGCAACCAATAAGCCACAGTTCAGTCACTCGGAATTTCATCATTTTAACTCTTTAAAATCAAAGTTTTAAAAAGGAACAAAGGGGAGGATATCAAAAATCGTGTTAAGCCCAATACAGAGGAGGAGAATACACCAGAAAAATACCAACCAAACAGCAAAACTAGCAAATACCAACCAAACAGCCAGCAAGAGAGTATACAAAACCAAACAGAACCAGCAAATATACAAAGAACCAACACAGAACTAAGCAGCAAAGAGAACAAGGGGACAGCACAATCATAACACAGAAACAAAAACCTTAAACACCTTCTCCTTCAAAAATTTCCTTCATTTCACCACCAAACCCTTGTTACAACCTCATTGTAAACCAACAAAAAAGGCAAAAACAGAACCAACAAAAATACCATAAACCAAATCCAATAACCAATAAACCAAGACTAGTCAAATCTCCTCACCATCCACCATTCGACCGGTTTCATGCTTCATCAACCTGTAAGAAGGAATTTTCAGGCAACGATTTTAATCACATTTCCAGAACATCAGTATAGAAGATAAGGGACTCACATCACCTCTGGTTTTCTCCTTGATACGTCATCAGAATCGAAACCCTCGGACTAACTCCGAGCTTGTAAGTTTCCCTTTCATCTTCTAGAATATGTTGTTATGATTACCATTATTGTTGTTTTTTCTTGCGTTTTGAATTGTGAGCTCAATGTTGATGTTGTCTTGAAACCAAGTTTTGTTGATATATCGAGACAAAGCTAGGAAGTAGATTAAATTGGTGTAGCTCTTACACCTTGGAATTGAGCGATAATAGAAGGGAACATAATCACAATATTGAAGGAGAGTTGTTGTTGTTGAATGAAGAAGTAGGGTTGTTTATGTGTGTTATTGTGAAAAAGCAGAGGGAGTAATGAAATTAGGGATTGCGTTTGGGACAGAGAAGGAGGTGATAACCTCGTTTTTCTTAGGGTTTTCTAAACTCGGATGGCGTAATAAGCTGGGTCCGGATCCTCTAACCCGGTCCGGCCCAACTGATGTTTTTTTATTTATTTTTTTAAATCTCTTGTTACAAACATTTGGGCCTCTGCCCTAATTCCATCCTCAGGCCCAACGAATTACTTGCCTCATCTCCCTTAATTCTGCTTCAAACCCCCCATTTTTATCTTCTTTTTTTTTTTAATTTTCTTAATCTTTAGTTTAGGTTTTAAAAAATGAAATTAAATAAAAATATAGTATCTAAACTAGTTAATTTTCTTAATTAGTTAGTTTAGGACTTTGTGAATAATTTTTATTAATTAACATTTATTGTTTACTTAACTTTTCTTTTGAATAGTTTAGTTTTCTTCGTGTTAAAAATTCAAAATAATAAAATATAGAATAGCTCTTTATTTTCTTTTCAAATTCTCACAAACAAAAATCAAGAATTTTAATACTTTGTCAATTAATTTTATTTCATAGACTGTTATAATTTTAATTAATTGTTAAATTCGATTTGGTTGTTTTGTTTGCTATTTGAACTTTTTAATCGCATTCGACTCATCCCCATTTGTAAAAATTGTACCCCCATTCCGGAAAGCTCTGTAATAGCGTATAATTTTATTTTTCGCACTTTACTGCATTTTCTTATACTGTATAGTAATTAGGCGTGTATGGCAAGATTCAAAAATCAATCGCTAGATAACCTAATTTCAAAGACAAAATTAATTTGAATCAAACACACTTTTCACACGCGCACCTTTAGAGTAACCTCGCTTGTTGCCTCGGAAACACAGTCATGTCCCTCGAATATGGGACGCTTTAGCAAAGACCCTTCGATGAAAGATCGCAGTCCCTCAATGACCCACAACGTTGCCTTCAATAAAATGATCTAGTCCCTTACGATAAATTGCTAAAGCGTCTCATAAGTTTCTTTCGATGATTGTACGATTGACCCGTTCCTGTCCCTTCACATTCAACGATGTGGCTTCTTACCAAATAAATTTTAAGATAGCAACATCTAAAGGAGGAAGAAAAGAACAGTTAATACCTTTCGAGTAGGTAGATTTGCTCCTAGTTGCTCGCTTGCTCACGACAAAAACCTTTTTTACACCGACACTTTCATCTCAAAACATTTTCAAAAAGACAAAACATTTTGTATACGTTCTTATATAGACGAGAACCATTGCAAAACATCTTTTCAAAACCACTTTCAAAAACACATTCCACAAACACATCTTTGAAAACAAAACTTTGTACACGTTCTTATAGAAATGAGAACCATTACAAAGATATTTTCAAAATACTTTCAAATCCCACACCACAAGCAAATTGTCAAAGCAAAAGTAAGTGATCTAGCGAGTAACTAAGAGCCCGTAGATAACTACAGATGAAAAGGGTGCTAACACCTTCCCTTTTCATAATCTACCCCCCGAACCCGAGAAATAATCTTGAAAGGTCTTTCCTGTACTTTTTTACCTTTCCTTTTGGATAAAATAAAAGTCGGTGGCGACTCTTGCTATCCGCACAAATGCGATCAAAACGCAAAACGACCCGAGTCAGTTCTCCCGCCGTATCACACAAGGGTTATTATAAAGAAGACTACCTTACATTGGCATCTTCAAAACACTTTTCACAAAACAACACTTTTCCGAAAAATATTTTCAAAATAAACATTTTGTATACATTCTCAATGATACGAGAATCATTACAAAATTGCCTCACTTAGGCATTTTCAAAATATTTTCAAACACACAAAGCATTTTTCAAAAGTGAGCTAGCGATTAAGATCCCGTAGATAAATACGGATGAAAAGGGTGCTAACACCTTCCCTTTTCATAACCTACCCCCCTTACTCAAAATATTCTCAAAGGTCTTTCCTGTTCTTTTCACCCTTTCCTTTATTGGATAAAAGAAAAGTCGATGGCGACTCTTGCTATCCACAAGATTTTACAATAAAACGCAAAACAAAAAGTCAGTTCTCCCACCGTATTATAGAACCCTTTTTTCTTTTGGTTGGATTTTGACCCCTTTGTAAAAATCCTAGCTAACAAATTTCCCCCTAAAATGTCCTTTTCGACTGAAAGAACAGAAACAGACATTTTAATCCTTTTTTCTTAGTGTGAAATGATGTCATCGTAATCATGACCTTTTCAATCAAACATTACATCAACGATCATACAACCACTTCCCTATTTTCTAGTTTCAACTTCCTAGGATAATCGTGGCCCCAAACTCACCAACTTCTTCAACTCTATTGCCACCTGTTTGACACGTCTCGGTCGTGTAGCCACTTTTCCCCAATGTTTGGTCTCTTTGGTAGTATAAACACCCATTTCATTTCTCCGATTTCCTCTTTACATTTATTTGCATACTCAATCTCTTTAACTTCGTACACCACAGAACTTTTCATCTTCCTTTTTTTATCCAAAAAAAACTTCCATCGTATTCATGGCCGCTTCAAGCCAAATCTATGAACACATTCAAACTCCTCAGGAAATTGAACTGGTTTCCAACATGAATGAGTTTTTTCTTCATGATCAAAACACTTTTGTCTTAGAACCAACGCCAACACGCAATCTCAAAACTTTTCGCTCCCAATTGTTGCTTCCTTTCATCTGCAATGACACTGCTTACGCTCTATTGGGGCCTATTTCTAATGAGGTTAGGGTACCTAAACACTTGGAAGGCTGCTTCCCTACTCACAAAACTACCAAAGCCCCTGTCAACAGAGATTTCCCAATCAATTTTTCGCACATCTACCATACGTCTAAAGTCTTTCGTTTGGCCCCTACTGTCAACCAAGATCACATTGCATGGTTTAATAAAGTAGAAAAAGTGAAGGGTGACGTTTGGAAGGCTCGAGGATTTTTTGACTTGATTCAGCTTTCTAAGGTTGGCCCTAGTTATTGCAATCACATGCCGATTTCCATACTTTACCTCTGGGAAGGCTCTACAAACACCTTCCATTTTGGAGTTGAGATGCTTAATCCCACCCTGTTTGACATTGTGGCCATCACTAGTCTCTGCCCTATAGGTGAAGCGTTTCTTCCCACTGAAGTAGACGAAAATGTTATTCCTTTTGAAAAGGACATTGTTGGCTTTACCAAATATATGGAGTGTTTTCACGCCAAAGGTGTCGACGCTGTGTCTGATGAAGAACACATTTCCTTCTTCGCCTTGTGGCTCTCCAAGTATGTCTTATATAGTCGATCTCTGAAGGTAGCTAAACGATTCATTACATTAGCTCATCGTCTCCATCCGGGTCGACACATATGCCTGAGTGAACTTATTTTGGGATCACTCTATGAATTACTCGGTGTGGGGTAGATCATATGACCTCAATTTCATCTACTATAAGCTATTTTCTTGCTAGGCCTTTATGGCTGCTTCAATTATGGTTAAATTCCACTTTTGCAAGCCAGCTCAAATTGCGCCTCTCTAAATCACAAAAGACTGCATTCGCTCAACGTGCTAATGAAAGCCTTCATCTTGCTGCAATGACGCCTTCCAATAATGACATGACTCGAGAGGAGTTTCTTGAGAAATAATTGAACTTTTTCTTTAGGTTCACTTCTTTTCATCCAAGCATGGAACCCTTTGCCTCTAGACCACGTGGTTTTGAATGGTTTACTTGACCCTTTCCTTTTGTTGATCCTGTGTTGGTCCCTGAATCCAAAACCATCTGGAAATATTTCTTAACCCATAGGCTCATAGAATCTAGGGTAAGGGCTAATTATGGTGTGACACTCCTGTGTTATCAGCATAATCTGGTGGCTAGATGGTTTGGCTTGTGCCAACCTTTGCCTCGCAGCTTTTATAAGCCACCAGACGAACTATGTCTTTCATCCACCAGCTACAGTGAGGGAGCATATGCTCAACGACTTCAACATTTTGCTACTGATGTGCCCAAGTTAACTCTTGTCGCCTTCGGGCCCCTGTTCTACACCACTAAGGAGTTTTATGACTGGTGGATTATGCACTTTGTGCAAAGTAATGGGACTCTCAAGTCCTTCAAATCTCGACTGAACCATCCTTTTGAAGCCATGCATCAAAAGTTTAGGAAAGTTATGGCTTACTATTGTAACCTTAGGTCGCCTTCTTGTTTATATTTTGACTTCTAATGCTTCATCTTATGTTATTGCCCTTATTCAACGGTCGAGCATAAGAAACACGCCAGGGAAGTTATCAGTGGTGAGACTGTTTCTCCCTTAACTAATGAGGCCTTTGGAACTTCTTCTCAAGTAATCTACTACCTTGATAGTTCACAAGTTGTTTGTGTTCTTTTCTAACCCACTGATTATGTTGACATGTTCGTAGGCTTCTGAAGCTAACATCGTCTTCCATCCCGAGTCGTCTCCAAAGAAATGGAAACACTCTTCTAATCAAGAGAAACGAGCTAACGGCGCGTCTTATCCTGCCATCTCAGAAATATCCAAAAATCCCCCGTCGAATCGATTCGAGGTCGCCTTAAAAAGGCCACTTCCTCCACTGTGTCTGCTCTGGTGGTGGCAAGAGAACGAGTTTTCCAGCATGTGCCAACTCAAATAGAGAGCATTAACTCTAGTCCTGAAGGAGACCATCAGGTACCTTCTTCTTCAAAAATATTTATCTCAGATATCGTTTGTCCTTTTGATGATTCTATTCTCACTTGCCTTTATTATTTCAGCGACTGACAGTTAAAACTAAAAAATGCCCCACTAAGATTGTCTTGAAATCTCCTAAGACCAAAAGGAAACTAATTGTGCTCTTGACTGATAGTAAGCCTTCTGGGAGAAACCTCAATTATCCGGTCACCCAAGGTACTTCTGAGTATTCTCCTATCAGTGAGGGATTAGAGGATGACGCCAACAATAACAACCTAGGGAGGGGTATTGGAGGCGATGGCTTAAAGGATCCAGAACATACTGTCGTTGTTGATGCCACCATAACTACTAACCAAATTCCCTTACAAATGGAAGAAGTGACTCTCCAGGCACCTTCCTTTTTTGGTACCATCTCGACTCCTCCCAGCGTGATTTCTGCGACCAACACCATGCCGCCCAAACAAGTTGCTGCTTTGACGCAAACCAGCCTTTTTGAGTACTTAAAATTTTTGGTGAACGCTAGGAACGGTTCGACTAACAGAGGATCCAGTACTTCTACTGAATTTGTATGTATCTCTTCTCTTGGGACTCAATAAGTTCTTAATCATCTCAAAACCATGCTCTTTCATGTTAATTTGATCACCATTTGGAGGTGTATACCTTTGATGCTATTAAGATTAAGGAAATGCTGAAGAAAGTTGACGTTCAAGGTGCTTCTCCTTTAGTCCTAAAATTCGTGGCTGAAGCTTCTACCTTCCTTGATCAGCTTTTGATTGACTTGGCTGAAAAGAAAGATATCCAGAAAAGACGTCTTCCCAAGGAGAAAGAGCGCGCTATTGAATTGGCTTTCGTGAGTTCTTCCACGGCTGCTAGTGAAGAACTAAAGGAAACTCTTGACAAAGAGAGAGCAGACTTTAACACTAGAGCCACAAAAATTTCCCAATGGCAACAACAGATTGTAGTGTTGAAGCAACAAACTGAAGGGTCGGAGAAACAAATTGACGAGGTAAAGACTTTGCAAGCTGTTGGGTTTCATGCAGCTGAACAGGCGTGAATAATTAAGCTATGGTTGGGGTCGCTCATCTGGAGCGTGTTGGCGTGTTGGATATTGAGCTATCTGACCTTGACACCTTTATCTCATTAACCAATGCGCGTATGGAGCTCTCTCTAGAATGCTATATAACCCTCAAGAATAATGTGCCTTTTTAGCCTTTTGATTTTACATGTAAGCTGAATTTGTTCTTTCCATACTTCTTTGTAATGCTTAATTCACATTTCAGGCCCTTTGTTGTCTTTCTTATTATGCAATGAATTTTATACTTTGTTTATCATAATTTCTTGCAACATAGGCCTATACATCTTTAAGTATTTTCCATTTACTCGTAGTATTCAACCTTCTGGTGTAAGCTCCTCCATCTCATAAGCATTGTTGGAAAAAACTTGCACTACTCGAAATGGTCCTTCCTAGTTTGGTGACCATTTCCCAAGGACTCTATCCCTCCTATCCATAGGAAAGATCACTTTCCAAACCATATCTCCAAAGACGAATGCGTTTGGATTCACCTTTTTATTATAGGCCCTTGATACTTGTTCCTTCTGTCTGAGCAAAGTATTTAACATTGCTAGCTTGTGTTCTTCAACATCTACCAATGTATCATACATCATTCCCCGGTAATATTAAGTAGGAATATCTGATTGCATTTGCACTCTGACTGATTGCATATGAATCTCTAGAGGCAACACTACCTCATGTCCATAAACTAAGTTGAAAGGTGTTGTGTTAGTCGACTCTTTTGGTGAGTTTCTACATGCCCACAATGCTTGGCCCAGAGACGCATGCCAGCTTCTAGGTTTTTGGCCGATATATTTTTTGATAAAACTTATAATGACTTTGTTTGTCGCTTCAACTTTCCCATTCAACTGGGTGTAATACGACGTTGATGTTAATAGTTTAAACCTCATCTCTATAGCAAACTCAGTCACCTTTCGACCTACAAACACAATCCCTTGGTCTATTGTTATAGTTTCTCGTATTCCAAACCTGTGTATGATTTGGTTTTGAATGAATGCCATTACTTCCTCTTGATCCACTTTAACCAAAGCGATGACCTCTACCCATTTTGAAAATAATCAATACCCCACTAAGATATACTTATGGCCTTTCGACGAGGCAGGTTTGATTTCTCCTACAATATCCAAAGCCCATCCCCTAAAAGGCCATGGTTTGACAACATAATGTAATTCGCTAGCTGGTACATGTTGAATTGCCGAATGTTTTTGGCATTCTTGGAAGCTTTTATCGAACTCAATGCAATTTTTTAACACGGTCGACCAATATACTCCTATTTTACATAACAACCATTTCAGTTTTTGTCCTGCCTGATGTGTACCACAAGCTCCACTATGTACTTCATATGTCGCTACATATTCTTTGTTTTCCCCTAATCATTTTAATAACACTCCTTCATACATTTTCTTGAACAATTCGTTTCCCATCAATCTGTAACTTAACGCCTTATACTTAATTTTGCGCTTTGTCATCCCAATTGTATTTTTTAAGTAGTCGACTATAGGTTTTCTCCAATCATTCCCAGCTAACGCATCAATGGAAAAAACTTCCTCTACCACTTCGAAATTTCCAAATTAATCATAATTCAGGAGATCATGGATCACTTCAGGCTCTCCCCCCTAGTTTTTGTCATTTGCAGGTTCTCACACACCAATTTATCTCTAACCTAAATGAATTTGTCTGCTCTCTTTAGGTACTTTATATCCAGACGCTAATTGGGCCATGTCGTCCTCCTCTTGATTGTAAATACGCTTCACATGACTAATCGACACGTTATCAAATTTCTGAAGTAATGACAATGATTTGGCCACATACATCACTAGACGGTCCTTAACACATTTGTATTATTTGGTCAATTGTTTCACCACTAACTTTGAATCTCCTTTGATGTCAACGTCCTTGATTCTAACGTCTAACATAATCTGAAGACCAATTATTCAAGGCTTCGAATTCAGCCTCATTATTAGAGCATTCGCCTTTAATCTTATAACGGAATCTAGTTGGAACTCCATCTGGTGATAAAATAAAGATCCCCACTCCCGTTTCTTGTTTATTTTTAGAACCATTAAAATAAAATTGCCAAGACTTAGTGCTTATATAGGCTTCATTGATGTCGACTACAGAATGGTCAACTATAAAGTCTGCAATAATTTTCCCTCTGACTGCTTTTAAAAGAACATATGTTAAAGAGTATTCAGTTAACACTAGCACCCATTTCCCAATTCAACCGTGTAAGATAGGTTTAGATAACATATGCTTAATGACATTATAATGAGAATAAACAAAAATTTCAACTGGTTTATATAATGCTTGAGTTTAGTACATGAAAAATATAAACATAAACACATTTTTTCAATTGCATTATATCCAATTTTAACGTCATTTAACACTCGAATGAGGTAATAAATGGCTCTTTAGACTCCATTCTCATCTTCCTGGGCTAGCATACTTCCCAGTATCGAATCTGACGTTGCAATGTAAAGTTTCATGCCTTTGTTTCTGTTTGGGGTGCCAATATTGGAGGCTACACCAAGTAGTCTTTTAATCGGTCAAATGCCTCTTGGAGTTCTCTTTCCCACGTGAACCCGAAGTCTTTGATTATTTTTAACAAAGAAGAGAACTCCAAAGTTCTCCCACTCGTATTTGATACGAATCATCTCAAGAAATTTATCTTTCCCAACAACGATTGGAGCTCTTTCTTCGTCATTGGAGGTTTTGTACTTAAAATCGCCTTGTTTTTGTTCTGGTTAATCTCTATATCCTTCTTGTGTACTATAAAACCTAGAAAGTATCTTGCACGAACACAAAAAGCACATTTTAATGGATTCATTTTTAATCCATATTCCCTCGTTCTAATAAAAGACTGTCGAAGGTGGTCTAAATGACCAACTCCCGAGGATGATTTGACTACAATGTCATTAATGTACACCTGCATGAAGGTGTCTATGAAATCATGAAATATCGAGTTCATTGATCTTTGATAAGTAGCCCCATCATTTTTCAAACCAAAAGGCATGACTACCCATTCGTATGTGCCTAGTGCCCCGGGGCATTAAAATGCAGTTTTGTGGGTGTCCTCTTCAGCGATAAAAATTTGATTATAGCTTGAATATCCATCCAAAAGACTTAAATATTCATATTATGCGGCTGAATCGACCAGCATTTCTGCCACAGGCATTGGATATTCGTCCTTTAGAGTGGCTTTATTTAAATCCCTAAAATTTATGCAAATTCTTAAAGTTCAATTCTTTTTTCACCATAGGGACTATATTAGCTAACTATTCAACGTAGTTGGCTATCCTAATGAATCATCTCTTTAACAACCGTTCGATATCTACTTTGATTTTGGATAACACTTCTGGCATGAACCTCCTTGGTATTTTTTTGACTGGTCGCTTTCCTGGATTTATAGGTAGTTTAATTTCCACCATCTCCCTGCTCAAACCAGGCATCTCATTGTAATATCATGCAAAACAATCTTTGAATTCTTTAAGCAACCCAATTACTTGATCCTTCATCTTGCTATCAATCTTAGTGTGATGTATGTAATTTACCTAATCGCACCATCACCCAGGTCGACTTCCTCCAATAGATCTTCTGCTTGCATCTTCAAAATGTGATCTCTTGGGTCTTTTTCAAGCCCCAAAGTCCCTTCTTCATGTATGCAGTCAAGCCTCTGGCTTTTTGATGCTATTGTTAGGCTTGGTTCTCCAAGATTTCCACCATAATGGCTTCAGGCGCCATTTTTGCAATATTTCCACCCTCTGAGGCTGAATTTAGCCTGCTTTCGGCCATGTAGGCCAAAATCCTTGCCAAAGCATTTGACTCAGGCATCATTATGAGTCTGTTCTTCCCACCATGTGGGTTCAAACTCCCCTTCTGTAATTGGATATGTATCCAGCTTTTCTTGGTCCCAAATGAAACCATGGGTAGGGTGTAAGGTTAGAAACTTGATTGCATCAGGATGTGACTTGAACACTGCATCTTTAGGGTCATACGGAGGTATGGTAGCTAAGGATTTATCAAAATTCTTCATGTTGACCATACCCACATCAGCAGTAAAGTAAATATGATCTGCCTCAATGGTCTGAACAATCCCATCTTGGCGCCATATGGATAAGCGTTGATGCAAAGTCGATGGTACTGCCTCAATGCCACGTATCCACTCACGTCCTAGCAACAAATTATAGTTCGCTTTGGACGCAATCACCATAAACAATGTTGGCCTCGAAGTCGAGCCAACTGATGAATTTACTTGAATCACACCTAGTATGTGACTTGTTTTTCCCTCATAGTTAGACAAAACCATGTTATATGGTTTAAGGCCAGTGTCGAACTTACCAATCCTCTTTAGCAATGATTGTGGCATCAGGTTCACAGCAACGCCACCATTAACAAACACTTTGTTCACATGGAAACCACCAACTTTAGCCCTTATAAACAAAGTCTTGAGATGGTACATCATATCCTATGTAGGCTTCTCAAACATCGTGTGTTGTTCTTCGACCACCTCGTTATTCATGACATAGTAGCATAGAGGTTTATGCCTGCTAATTCTTCGCATATAGTCTCCTCTTCATCCCCAGATGCCTCTTACGCGAAACCATACTCATTAGGAAGGACCAACACAATATTACAATGTATAATCAAACCATCATCTGAACTATCTTCAAAGTTGTCAGACAGTTCATCGTCCATGTTATCATCTAGGATTTTTGACTTTTCCTGGCAACGCACACACAACCGACATTGATAACCTTTCTTTTGTTGGTTAACAATGCACTCCCTTCAGGATGCTCTCACCCTTTGATAGAGCATCTTTCATTGCCGCCTCTCTTGCAGCTTTCTTGTTTCTGTGAAACCTTCTCTACTGAGTCTTTGTCATAGGATTTTTCCCTTTGTATGTGGAAGGAGCGTGATACTTCTTTGAAGTGATCCTAACTTCAGTGAATTGGGAAGAACTATATCCCTTCTCCATCATTTCCCATTTATGGATCAAACCCGAACCCTTTTTTACCACCTTCGAATTCCGGTTTGCCCCCATTGGATAGAAAGGACGAACCCAGTTGTTGTTAGGAACATCAGTTAGTGGTACAAAAGTCCTTTCATACAAAAAACCAGGCTTTCCTTGAGGCACTTGGATATTGTATGCCCCTTTCACATGGTCGAACACCACCTTTGGATTCTTCTCTTGATGGCGTTTCTTCTTCAACGCCTCAATTTTCTTCGCAGCATTTTCATCATAGACTATGTTGCAATTTGGGCATAACATGGGAATTACCCAGCTTGCACCTGTTCAGAAAATCCACCAACTCCTATTTAGGTTTGGGAAAAAAAAACTTCATTAACTCAGTGACTGCTTCTTCAGAAAATTCTTCATTTTTAGTTTCACAATCCATTTTCTCCTTGTCGTCTTGGTTAACTTCAGGCTCTTCAGCAAAATCGACTACCATCACTTCTTGTGGCTTAGACAAAGTTCCATTGCTACTTTTGAGACCCTCATTAGTGTCGACTGTTGCAGCTATCATTGGATCAGCGGTCGCAGCCTGTTCATTCTTAAAACCATGAGTGGTCTTGATTGTAAATGCTTCAAGTGAAGTGATAATGTTGGCCTCTTCACTTTTGAGACCATCATTAGTCTCGATCATTAGTACTTCTAATGGTTTGACAAAGTGCGCGTCAGCAACATGCAAAGGGCCTGAGTCGACCTTCATGGAGCTTTTTGGTTTCTCACCAAATTTCAATTGACCATCTTTCATAGCTTTTTGAATCAAATCCCTAAAAAGAAAACATTGAGAAGTGTTATGACCCAAAAAATTATGATACTTGCAAAAACCTATTTTTTGTTTCTGCTCTAATGGTGGATTTTCACTGCCAGGAGGCACTATAATCTGACCATATAAAACTAAAACATCAAATATTTCATCGCATTTTGACACATCAAGAGTATATGTTTTAGTACTAAACGCATCATTTTTTGGTTCTTCGGTCGTCTTCCCTTTTGACAGTCTTATAGGTTTGCATGCATACGGAGGTCCGACTTTTAATTCAGCCACATTAACTTCTCCTTCTTCCACATATTCATCTTTAGACTCTATGGAATAATCTTCTGTGTCTAGATAGTCAATTTTGCCTTTTCTATGGTCCTTTGACACTCTAGATGTCTCTTTTTTCAAACGTTCGACATATCGAACTTTGTCAGCTAGTTGGGACATATCTGTAATAGATTAAGGATCAAACTTTTTCCTAATACAATAAACTAACCCCCCCAGTGGCCATTTCGACCAGTTCATGTTCAGGAACTCTAGTAAATAGTCTAGACTTTAGGACACTAAACCTATTTAGATAATCTTCCATGGACTCAGATTACCTCCTCTTTATTGAGGATAACTCTTTCAAACTTATCTTAGGCTGGCCAGCATAAAATTTCTCATGAAATATACCCTCAAATTGATCCCAAGTGCGTATGGAGTTTGGAGTCAGCGTCGTAAACCAAGCAAAAGCATTTTTTGTCAATGAATAAGGGAAATATCTTAATTTTAAACCCTCATCGTTGGTGATATCTCCAACTTCTATTTCATACCTAGCAATGTGTTTTATGGTCGACTTATTGGCATCACCAGCAAACTTGGAAATTTAGGTACCTTACATCCTCTAGGTAATTATTCTTGACGAATGTAATCAGGCAAGGTCGAAGAGTAATTAGGCATTCGGAGGCTAACATTTACTCCCAATCGAGTCAATACTTATTATACCATATTCACTATGTTGTTACGCTCAACAGTGGCATTTCTTAACACTCGATCAGCATCCTGGTTTCTCCTAACTACGATTGGCCTAAGTTCTTATTTCTCAATGAATACTTCCTCTTCATAAGTGGCTACTTCCACTCTTTGAGGTCTAAAAGGACGCTCATTGTTTTCCCCCTAGTTCTTTAAAAAATCTCAATGGCCTGTGGCGCGTCTGAGACGGTTGGACCCTTAATGAATTAATCAATCTACTTATTTGATCAACCATAGGATTGAGGGCGACTCCCATTTGTTAGGTTAAAACATTCACTAACTCTAAATTACTCTCACTCATATGTTGCCTTAAATCCATAACGGAATTAGTATTCAAAGATGGTTTCAACTATGGAATGTAACTAACACCACCTGATCAACTACTTGGGACATAATTGCCTTAGTTTCTAGTGGCCATTATGTTTTGTGTATATGTGGTCGGGTTCGACTGTAACTCATCCATCATGGAATAAGTAATACCATACTAGTAAGGGATAAATGATTAATATGAACCCCCTGGAAAGAGTGTTCTATTTGGGTCAAATGGCGATATCATATGCCTAGGTTCTGTCACTATGATTGTTGTCCCTGAACCATGAACAACGATTGATCTTACGGGAGATAAAATCGTCGCGCTTTGAGTTGTGGTATTTATTGGTATGACATCCACATTTTGCATAAAAATTTGCATGTGTGTCGTGTTTGTGTCAGAGCATGGCATTTTAGACTTGGACAAAAGTTTACCACTCCTAAAATTCATACACACATTAACTATAAGACACATTGTAAAACTACACACAAAAATATGAAATTATTAGCACCATCCCACCGGGCGTGCGAATTTGTTTACCTCTGGTTTTGGTAAACAACGGTGGTATCTTAACAAAAAGTTTAATGGCGAGATCGACTAGAGAATCTCAGTATAATGCCTCAGTTCTCTAGTGTTTTCACAAAGTATGTTTAAAAGGGTCCGTTCGACTAACGCGAAACGGACCTAAAAGCAATAAAGAAGGAAATGCAAAATAAAATAAAGATGTTTTAAAGTGTAAAAATAGATGACATAACATCAAAACAATTGAAAATAGGTTGATTCAAACATACATCTCACGTGCTTGACTCATTTCGCTCGTTCGCTTGGGTACTCTGAGTGACTAGCGTGTAGGAATATGAAAGTTTGAACCCTTACACTATGAACTAAGTGCTTTATTTATAATACATGAAAATAACTAATTTTTTGGCGGACTTCGCTTCCTTATGAGCCACGTGTCCCTTGTAACTTGTCTTTATGAACCCGTGTTATCCATTCTTGCTATTGAACCCATATTCTCTATTCACAAAGCTTTGCTTTGCTAGTTATTCCCTATTTTGGGCTTTTTAACACTCTTAGGCCCAATCCGTTCCTCATGAGGCCTCTCTTGTGGTCGACCGCGTCTACAAGCCCAAATTGGCCTTTTATGAAACCTCTTACGGTCGACAGCTTCTATGGTCGACTTCCTATAATCAAAAATCTTCAAAGCCATTTTTGCTTTTGGTTGGATTTGACCCCTTTGTAAAAATCCTAGCCAACACCGTGTTTGACATTGTCTAAATAAGGTTGAAAATTTTTGTCTCGTGTTAATCTTGTATTGATAATTCTGGTTCATACGTGTGAGATCATGTTGAGTTTTGATGGATTTTGTGTTATGATTGTGAATGATAAGTGTTGCTAGCATTACCCGTTTTTGGTGTTAGTTGAATATAGAAGTTATCATTTTGGCATTTCATTTTGTTATTGAAACTAGATATTGAATTTCTTGTTGATGTTGTTTTGTAAGTGATAAATCAGCAAGGTTCTCAGTTGTAACTTGTAATGACAATTCTATTCTCGATTTTAATATGGAGTGAAGTTTATTCTTATGGCATGCTTGTTTGATTCAATTTGAAGAAGATATTAATGTTGTGTGGATACGATTCAATTTTGAATTTGAAAGATTAATTCGCTTATGGCATTATTTGTTGTTTCCTTGAGTTGTTGAACATGTTTGAGATGAACTTTATTATGCGATAATAGGTTGGTGTAATGGCTGCCTAGAATTTAGTTTAGGGAATTATAGCTTATTTTGATTCCGATTTTTCAGATTACAACATGAGCTTTTTCTTCTTGTTTCATTGGTGGATTGAAAATCATGGTCGTCTTGAATTTACTTGATGTTGAATATGCTTGGAATCATGTATGAATGCTGTTTTTTTTTTGTATTTCAATTGAGTAATAACACAATTTCTTGATCCTCGTTTCATTTGTGATTAGAAAACAATGTTTACCGTTGTGTTTACTTGACTTTGAGTGTGTTTAGCATGATGAATACAATGCTGATTTTTGGCATTTACCTTGAATAAACACTTGTTTTCTTGGTTGAAAAATATTCATTTGTTCATACAATTTGATTCAAGTTTCATTTGGTTTTCAATTCACTTGTGATTACTAACTTGTTTGTTTATTTGTGCAAGTTTCTCAAGATGGACTAAGTAGCCATTTCCTCTTCACACATTTTATTCGCTTTTGATTAATTAACCAAGTTTTGATTTATTTACTTGATTTTGTTATTAAAAATGAATTAGTTTACTAATCTATTTTTCTTAACTCGATTAATTAAGTTAATCAAATCTTGATTAATCGATTAAAATTTCATTTTCATCTTAATGTTACTTTGTTGCTTTTAGTTAAATAACTAAAAGTTGATTTAGTTATTTAATTTCGTTATTAAAAATTAATTAGTTTCGGCTAATTAACTTTTCTTAACTTAATTAATTAACTTAATCAACTTTTAAGTTAATTAATTAAGCATCCATTTCCATATTTCATTTTGTTTCATTTTAGCTTTGATACATGTTTCTAGTCCTCATGGGCTCGATTCTTATTTCACATGAGATGTTCAGATTATTTCTTTGCTATACTGGTTTCGTTTATCTGTTGGAATTTTATCTGATACAGTGATTTTTATTCGACACGGTGAGCTTATCTGATGCTTTGAGCTTACTTGGTTCACTTTCCTGACTTGTGATTTATTTTCACTTGATGCGCTTTATCCGATGCTTTGAGTTTTATCTGATGCCTTGGGTTTCTTTAATGTTGTCTTCTTGTGATTTATTTTCACCTGAGGTTTGGTATACTCTTGACTTATTTTATCTATTTGTGGCTTTTAAATCCAAAGGGATGGGAATGCTATATTGATTTTTTTTATATCAAGTATGAGCTTCTGTTTGACATTGTCTTAGCCTTTACCTTTTACTTTCTGTATGAGCTTCATGTACATATGATACTCTCTCCATCTCCTTCCATTCTTCAATTTTCAAAACTTTTTTCTTTTTCAAAACTTCTTTAGTTTAAAACTTTAACCGCTTTTATAATAAACCTTGACTTTGTCAAGCAACCTTTCTTTTCAAACTTATTTTTATTTATCAAAACTCAAAACACTTAATAAATAAAGATGTGAATCGTATGCAGTTGAGTCTTTTGGGGTAGGATGAGGCGATATAGACTGAACCTTGTACTTTCTTCCATTTCTGGACTTTATTATGATTCAATTTGCAAACCTTTTCACAAATAAGCAGAGAAGTAGTAAGTATCCCTCCAGTGGGATCCATTTTCTATTTATCCCAATGAAAACATTCAATCTCATTCAAACATTTTTGTGCGCTCAAGCACCTTTTATCCTTTAAAACCTTTTCCAATATTATACATGATTCATTTATAGTTGAGATATCATCCTCCTATCCCCATGGTTATAAAGGTGTTGACTTTTCCACTTGAGTGTCAGAGGCATTTCCAAACCCTCCTCATATTGACGTACGGTCCATCTTTCTCACACCTTGTGGATGATTAGTTGATATTTCTCTCTTAAAAATGATGACTTGTATCTTCATTTAAAAAACAACCAACACACAGTTTTGTTCTTTTTAAGAAGAACTACGAGTGCCCTGATCCCTTATTGCACGAAGGGGGTACGTAGGCGCAAAGGTTCGCAACCGCGGAAGGCACAATAATAAAACAACATTTCTTTTATTTGTAAATATTCTTTCATTAATTTAACTTTAGCATGTTTAAGCCTTAGATAACATACTCTCTAATTAAAACAAACAAAGTGGATCCTACGGAGTACCGTAGATTCTTAAGGTGCTAATACCTTCCCTTTGCATAATCGACCCCTGTACCCTAATCTCTGATAATTTATTTCATTTTGAGTTTTATTCGCTCTTTTCCCATTTTCCTTTTGGAAACAATAAAGTGTGGTGGCAATTTTTTCTGATATGAGTTAAGTCAATTAATGGCTTAGTCTCAAATTTTTACCGCTACATTTTCGCATACCGTGCGACAGCTTTGTCGACTTCATTGGGGACTCTTTCCTAAGTGGGTCAATCCTAGCTTTGTTTGTTTATTTTTCTTTGAGTGTTTATCTATGTGCTTTACTTGATTTCCAGTATTTTGTATATATGATGTGTTCTGCTAGATTTTCTGGTTTTTTAGATTGGGTGGGTGTTACATTGAAGTAAAAGGCGCAGTACCCAGGCCAGAGAAAAACATATAGGAACACATAGGTGTTACGATGGTAGTACTAGTGAGGTCATGTGTTCCACGCTCAGACGAGATTCAAATGGGGTACTATCGTTATCACGTAGGTGTTATGATGGTATTACTTTCACGTGAAGTCATGACTCTGTGTTACCTTTTGACCTTACCCTGACCTAGACTTCACTCGCGAGTGGGGAAGGTTGTTCTTACAAGTATAAATGTTGATTCTCAGGTACTTGGTTCCTTTGGTTTTGGTGCCGAACCTTTAAACCTGTGATCCTATTGCAGTGTATTACATAAAATTGTATATCATTTGCATCATTTGCATCATGCAAACATCCAGGTTGTCTAAAATCTCATTTCCAATTGTTTCTTTCTTCCAATTGTTCGTCTACCGTCAAAATGATTCCTTTACATAAATACAAAACTAGAGCTACTGTTAGATTGAGAATGGAAAACCAAGAACAACACAATATGGAAGTCAGAATGGAAATTGATGAGTTGAAGTCAGTCATGACCAAGCTCATAGAGATGATGCAAGTTTTGATTTCCAGAGGAGAGCCATCTCAAAGGATTTTAATCTCAGAGGTTACTGTTGTTGTTGACCGTCAACCAATCCAGCATCCAGTCACTACCTGGCCAGAGTTTGGGTTACCTAAAAATTACGCTCCACCTGTTGCAACTACTCCAATGGTTGGATAGTCTTCCCAACCATTTTTTCAGTCTCTAGTTTTCATTGAACCTCAGTCAATCATTCACACTACTTCTCATCAACCTGTTTCCCAAGTTTCTTATGGGAACCCTCTCTTTGAATACCATGCTGCCAGTTCCCGAAGTGTGAGTAAGGGAGATTTTGGTGAGATTGAAGAAGTCTAAGAGCAATACCAGACTTTAGAAAGAAGGTTGAGAGCTATGGAAGGCAATGATGTCTTTGGTATTACTGCCAAGAACATGTGCTTAGTGTCCAATCTGGTTATGCCTGCTAAGTTCAAAACTCATGCATTTGAAAAGTATAAGGGGCATACCTGTACAAGAAGCCATTTGGTGACGTACTATCAAAAGATGCATGCTTACACAAAGAATGACAAGCTGCTTATCCACTATTTCCAGGACAGCCTGAGTGGAGCTTCCTTGAAGTGGTATATGGGGCTTGAGAAACGATGCATCCAGTGCTTTCAGGACTTGACTGATGCTTTTATGAAACAATAAAAGTACAATCTAGATATTTCACCTGATCACCGTCAATTGCAGAACATGTCTCATAAAGAGAAGGAGTCTTTCTAAGAATATGCTCAGCGTTAGAGAGAGTTGGATTCTCTTGTAGAACCACCTTTGGAAGATAAAGAGCTGACTAGTTTATTCATGGATACTTTTACTCCTTTCTTCTGGGAAAATATGATTGGAAGTGTATCTTCGAGTTTTACTGATTTGGTGAATATCTTCCAGAGATTGGAAGAAGGAATCAAGAAAGGTAAAGTGTTTGTTGCTGGTGAATCCTCTAATGGTGCAAGGAAATCCTTTGGGAACTTCCATAAGAAGAAAGAGGGTGAAACAAATTTTGTTTCAACTAAGAGAGGAAGACCTCGCCATAAGCCTCAATACTATGATCAACCACAAGTAGATGTTGTTGCTCCTGTGCTCAATGCTCAACTAGTTCAGGTACCCCAACGTCAGGATGTTGTGCAGAATCAGAACCACAATGCAAGGGATAGGACTCAGTTTGACCATATTCCAATGACTTACACTGAATTTTATCCTCAATTGTTTAAATTAGGTTTGATCACAACAAGGTCTTTGACTCCTCCCGATCCTCTTCCAGCCGGATTTAGGTCTGACCTTCACTGTGAGTTCCATCAGGGAGCTGCTGGTCATGATTTTAGAACACTGTTATCCACTGAAGGCTAAAGTGAAAGACTTGGTCAGAGGATAAATAATAAATTTCGAAGCTCTTATTTCAAATATTGTCAACAATTCTTTGCCATGACAAGTGAAGCTTCAGTCAGATCCATCTTATCCTCCTAAAGCCAGTGTTCAGACATGATAACTCATCCTTGTTGCTGATTAGTCACTAGGCCATGTTTCATTCTGTTTGCATTTTCCTTTATTTGTATTAAATGGTTGCTTTCAACTTTGTTTGTACTTTCATGTTAATTTTAATGAAATGAGCATTTCATTATTTTAATTCAATTTATTTTCATTTACTGCTTTCAAATTTATATCTCTTGTTTGCTTTCTTTATCAAACTCTTTTTTATGCAAATATTGGAGGGAGGATGATGAAAACGAAATACCCATAATTGTTGTTAGTATGCTTTCAAATAAAACTTTGCTGATGATGTAAGGAATTGCTTCAACTCCCAAACACCGGAGAAATAAGGAAGTTAATCCCTTGACAACCCCTTTGAGCCTAGAAGTTGTAGTTTCTTTCTATACAAAAAAACCCACAATCTTAACCTGGGGCAGGATAGTTCTCAGTTAATTTGGTTGTGCATTCAAATACAAGAGAAATCATTCAAGACACCTTTCAATAAAGGTTGTAATCAAGCTTTCCTTCACACACATCAAAGAAGTGTCGAAGATGTCTCTCAAATTAACAGTGACGATAATGGTTCTTTGTAATCATTAAGCCAGACAGTCAATATCTTCCGAAAAATAGGAAAAAAATCAAAATAAAAATCCCGCTAAGTCAAAACCTATGAAGGGTACTTAGCCAAAATTAGGGCATCCCGCTGACTATAATCTTAAATGAAACATTTCAGGCAAAAGTTAGGGATAACAAAAATCAAAATAGGTCTTTTAATCCTAAAAGTTATCCACCAGAGTTGATCGAAGTCCTTAAGAAAAACAACAAAGTGTTGTAAAAGAGAAGTGACTGCCATCTCAAAAAAAAACCTTGGTTTTTGAGCCATCATCATTACTATCATCAGTGCAATTCCAAAATCTCTTGGAACCTGAATGCATAGTCTGAGTTAATTGAACATAGGATTGAAGAACATCATGAAGATTGGGATGGGTACAAATAAAATTTGAGTCTTTATCCTTTGTTTCTTAAACTGTGAACCAAACCATGTTACAACCCTTAAAAGACCTAATTGAAGCCAGGTTTCTTTTGAAAGCATACTACAACAAGGTTACGTAAACTGACTCCTAAGATTTTCTTTCTCTTTCACTTTAATTGTCTAAACCACCGTGTTTTTACCAGTGATTCATTTACTATACATCAATAACATCATTCCAAAAAGGATTTTTTATTTCAAAACTTTTGTACGAACTTTGCATTAAAACTACCATGTTTGAATAAACAATTATGCTTGCAAACAAGCTTTTCTCATCAAGGAAGTCCAAGCAGTTGAGAAACTTGGTCAGTGATCTTATCAGGGGCAAGTATATTCCAAAGCCAGTTGTGACTCGGTTCAAGATTTGTTGCTCAATGCAAGTTTATTCTCAAAATTTATTAACCCAAAGACCGCTTTCAAGACTTATACTGAGGAAAGCCTTTCCCTCAGTTATTTCAAGAAGTGAATCCATGATCAATTTATTTCCAGCAATTATTGACTGAAGCCGTGATTGTTTATCCTCAACAGTCAGTTAATCTAGGGTAATCTCCAAGCAGCTCTTTATGTCCTTCCTCCAAGGATCACCAGTTCGATACAGTTTACAAGCGTGACATAAGTGTTTCTCAAGACATTTTCTTTTCGAGCAGAGTTGACGATGTTCCATGTGTTGAGGAATCATAATTCCAATCTTACCTCCATACAAGAGTCAAGCTCCATTATCGTAAATGTTTTCATTACATTCATATATCATTCACATATCATGCATAGACAAATTTCATTCGATGTCATGTATAGCTCGAAGTTTGTTTCACGCTCATTTGCATCTCCCGAGGTCCCTAGTGTTACCAACATCTTACCTTGTGGTCAAAGTCCAACTTACTTGGAACCTACCAAAACAAATATTATTTGCCTTGTGTTTCATTTGAATATGTTTTCCTTGATGTTCTTCCGGATATGTCTTCCATTTTGATGTTCTTCCAGAACCATATCTTTTCTCTCTGATGATCTTTCGGATATGTCTGTCGTTCTGACGTTTTTCCAGAACTTTTCTTTGTCTATCTAATGTTGATCCAGATTTTACTGTGTTTATCCGACATTTTTCCCGATATATCTTGTTGTTTTGATGTTCTTCCAGATTTGATTGTGTTTATCTTATGTTCTCTCGGATATGTCTTTTTTGTTTTTATGCTCTTCCAAAACTTGTTCCCGCACATTCAATGTTTTGCTGGATGTTTCAGACGTATCTTTGAGCTTGGATAAGTTTCCTCTCATCCAATATTTTTCTGGATGCTCTCGGGTTTGTCTTCCTTTCCATTCAATACTTTTTTGGATGGCTACTCAGATTTCCAAATGAATTTCCACTCCGTCCTATATTTTTTTGGATGCCTCTATCATATTTCCAGGGCTTAGGTCTCCTTATGTATTCAATGCTTTCCTGAATGTCTCTATAGGTTTCCCTTTCATCTAATACTTTTCTAGGTGTCTCCGACGTTTCCTTAGAGTTTGGATTCCTTTCTATCCAATGTCTTTCTGATGTGATTTCCAAAGTTCATTCAATGCTTTTCTTAGTGTCTTTGATGATGTGATTTCCAAAGTTCATTCAATGCTTTTCTAAGTGTCTTTGATGATGCAATTTCCAAGGTTCATTAATGCTCTTCTGAATGTCTTTGATGATGTGTTCCCGAGTTTTATTCAATGTGTTTATGAATTTCTCTGATGATTATTTCTCGCTTGTTCAATGATTTTCTAGATGTGCCAAATTCTTTTTCCGAAGACCATTCAATGTTCTTCTGAATGTCTTCTATAACTGCCTTTGTGATTTCCAAAGTTTATTCAATGCTTTTACGAATGTCTTTGATGATTTTCCAGAGTTTCATTCAACACTCTTCTGAATGTCTCTGATAATTTATCCCTTGTACGTTCAATGCTTTTCTAAATATACCTGATGTTCTTCCGAAGATTATTCAACGCTCTTTTGAATATCTTTGACGTTTTCTCCTGCGTAGTTCATTCAATGCTATTCTGAATGTCTTCAATGTATTTCCTTGTTTTATCCCTAGTAGAGTTCAATATTTTCCTGTATGTCTCTCACGTATCTTCAGATTTGGTCTTATTTCGCATCTAATTATTTTCTAGATGTGTCTAATTTATTTTCCAGAGTGTGGTTACCTTTTATGTCTGATACTTTTCCAAATGTCTGATGTCTTTCATAGGTTTCATCTCTCTTCGCAAGTATTATTGGTTACTTCTTGTCGTCCTGACGAATATCCAGAAATACATTGTGTTTCCCAACGTGTCTTTCCACGTCATCTTAGTCAATCTACCATAAAATTACAATTTCTAGTCTTTCTAATAAGTCCCACAGAGTCTATATATATATATATATATATATATATATATATATATATATATATATATATATATATATATATATATATATATATATATATATATATATATATATATATATATATATATATATATATATATATATATATATATATATATATATATATATATATATATATATAAAGAGTCGTTCATTTATCATAGTCTCGTCACATTTCATTCACCTCATATTCATTGCATGTCAGAGCAAAATTTCAGTTTCTTTAATATTTAACTATCTCCCACTATGATCATATGAAGTCTGGTCATCTTCATATCATCTAGTTGAAGATATTTAAATAGGGACAGCTGTTGCACTCCAAATTTTACCCTGAGTTTTCTCATTCGCATTGTTTATATCCAAGTTAATTTTTATCTGTATATGTTTCATTTTTCGCGCATTTGCATTTATTTTTGATTTAAAAATTTCATCAAGATACATTTTCCTTTTAGACAAATAATAATTAATTTTTTTTGCTTTTTATATTATTTTCATTCAATAAAAATATTTAAAAAAATTATGTTTGATAACCGGAAAAAGTGCGACAAATGCCAGCGGCATAGGGACATGCACGTGGCTCCCCCAAATGAGCTCAGGTCCCTCTCTTCTTCCTGGCCCTTTGCCTGGTGGGGATTAGACCTCCTTGGGCTGTTCGTGGTAGGTACGAATCAAAACAAATATTTAATAGTAGCCTTCAACTACTTCACCAAATGGATAGAGGCAGAAGCATTAGCCAAAATTACCGCCCAAAACGTCCTTCGTTTCTACAAAAGAAACATTCTTGCTCGGTTCGGCATCCCTGAAGCAATAGTCACCGACAATGGGACCTAGTTCACAGATAAGACCTTTCAAGAATTTGTCGCCAAGTTGGGCATCACCCAACACTTCGCCTTTGTTGAACATCCCTAGACGAACGGCCATGACGAGTCTGTGAACAGGGTGATACTCAGGGGTCTCAAATGAAGGTTACATGAAACTAAGAAAAGATGGGTCGAGGAGCTACACGGCGTACTATGGGGGTACCGACCAACAACACACTCGTCAACCAGGGAGACTTATTTCCTACTAAATTACAAAATGGAGGTCGTCATTCCCTTAGATATCGAAGAACCCTCCAGACGAACCGAAGCTCCCCTAGACGAGGAGATGAACAATGTCGCCCTATAGGAAGAACTAAATAAGGTCGAAGAGATCTGAACAGGAGCGACCCGGCAAGAGGCCTCTCTCAAACAAAAAATATCCATGTGTTATGGAACCAAAGTCTTGCGACGATAGTTTGAGGTTGACAGACTTGTCTTAAAGAGAAATCGCAAAGAATCTCACAAAGGTAAGCTCACAGCGAACTAGGAAGGCCCCTATCGCGTCTATACAAAAATAGGGACCGAAGAGTACTAAGAAAATCTACAAGGGGAACAACTTGCTCAACCATGGAATATTTAAAAGCTAAAACAATATTACAGTTAAAACACTAAGCATTCAGCGATCTTCGTCAATAAGACAGACTCATCCAGGCCCGACCACGCGTGCATGCCTAGGTACAAGCATAACACCCAAAACATTTTGAAGGGGCGAGACTCCACTCTTTTAACGAGCGTGACCTCAACCCGATATGGATAACTTGACCAAGCTCTATCGTTCTCGTACATCAACGGTATAACACCTGACTCGCGACGGGAAGTTAACACCTCCAAGCTCAGGTCCTCGAAATAAGACATGAGTTCTAGCCCATGCCCGTTATTCACCCTGGTCGTTGTCCAGTTTCCCTATACCATAGAACATACAAATCAAACGAGTAAATCCCTGCTATAAACTCTTAACAAAATAAAATATGTCTCAAACAGACGAGCATAACAATAAACATGCAAACACAAGTCAAACATTTGGAACAAACGACCACCACGACCAAAAATTAAAACATATGACCGCCAGAGCCGTTATTGTATAAATATTACAATAAGGGAGGCCTTTAGCACCCCATCCAAAAGAATAATTTGTGACCACGATGTCCACACTTGTTCAGAACTTACATAAACAGGCAAAAGCCTGGAAAAACAAGATTACAATGTTACAACACGTAGGCCGGAGAGGAATAAAAAGCTATCGATCATCATTCTTCAGTCTCTTCCTTGACAACGGGAAACAGTTGAGAGGGTCCCCCCGCGGGCTGGATAACGATCTCCTTGAGATAGTTGGGAACCAAGATCTTTCCGGCAGCCACATAGTAATTAACCCTCATCCCAGAGGTATTAAACTCGACCCGAAGGTTCAAAACATAGAGCTGCTTTAGCATATTCTCAAAGCTCCCCTCGGAGGCGGCCTGAGCATCATCCATTTCCAGTTGAAAACGAGCAACCAGCTCAGCTCGGGTCTTCAAGTCCTTCGTATCCTATGGAACATATTCAACGGGCGCAAATTCCATAGCCAAAGCCGCCACCCTCTCCACTAGAGCCTTCTTCTCAAGCAGCCATACCTTACGCTCTTCGGATAGCTTCGCCAGATCTTCCTCGGCCAGCTTCTAACTTTCTCCCCGTTGCTTTGCCCCTTCTCAACCGCGGCCAATTTGGCCCGTAGCTTCTTCAGCTCGACTTCTTGAGAAGAGCTCCCCTCGGTGTAGGCGACCTTCATCTCCAGTATCCTCATCAGGCCACCAGTATCCTGCGCCAACACTGCCCTTTTCTCCGGGCGATCTAGCCCTTCGAAGGGAGTTATAGAGCGGCACCCTCAAAGAAATCCATTTCCAGCTAACAGGGGGAAGATCATACTTCCCTTTCCCCTTTAACCCAGTCAAATCAACACTCCCATTGATGTGTGGTCTCTTCGCCTTCATAGACATAGGAGCAGGAGAGATGGCAACAGTAGCTTGACCCGAAGACGAGTTGCCTGACCCTGGCATATGAGCAGTCTTTGAACTAGCCTGAGCATCTTTCAACGCCTTCTTCTCCTTCATGACAAGGTTCTTGGCTATGTGTTCCTGAGCAGGACTCATGATATTTGTAAAACAAACAACAAATCAGAGTTATCAAATGAGGACTTTAAAATGTCGACCATATATAATTATTCAAAACATAAAGCTAAATACCCAAGTATTTAAAAGGGTCTTCACTCTCGAGGAGATCCTTAATGGCTATCAGACCGGGCTCATACACGATCCCCCATTTCTTATCTGTGACCAGCTTTTCCTACCCAGCCCGTGCACTGGACGTGAGGAATCCGCGCTACAAAAGCGGTTAAAACGGTGAAGCTCTTTTGGTCCTCGTCACCAAGCTCCCCCTCCTTCGACACGAAGGAACCCAACTTGTTGTCAAATGCTTCCTTATCCACTGAAAAGGGAACTTGTAGACCAACTTACTTACTTAATCCCCCAGCTCGTTCAAGATAGGGGCCCCATTCTCATCATATTCTGGAGTAGCCTGAAAATGTTCAGCATTGCCCTGCTCGAAAGAGGCTGCACGAGAATATATGTGTCCTTGAAGTGTCGAACAAATTCTAGGTAAGCTTTAAAAATCTTCCCATTGCCATGCTTCAAGGCGACCCATCCCCACTTGCCGTCAACCTTGCTCTTCTAGAGATAGAAGCAGTAGAAGAACAAAGGAATGGTGGCCCCTATCTTCAAATAATCACATACAATCTCGAACACTCGCATAAAAGCGACCCCGTTCAGATGCAGCTGAGAAGGAGCCAATTGAAGATGTCTGAAAACGGACACATGAAAATCCGAGAAGGGAAGTCGAAAGCCCATCTCCTGGAACACAATGTCATACATGGAGATTCTCCGCTTATCATATTTCGAGCAGATCTGACTATCTTTCCCGGGAATCCCAAGTGACCACTCCCCCGGGCTCCCATAGTCGTACGCACACACTTCAGTAAAAACCTTATCTCGATGCTCGAAGAAGGAAGAAACCCAATCCCAAGGATCCTCCACGACCCAGGTCTGCGGGTCCTCGTCATCCTCATGCGCGAACAGGCCACCCTGATTAGCGAACAACATCTCGACATCCTCTCCCCTTAATTGTTGATCAGACTGGTTCAACTTGTCCCCAGATATCTCCAAGATGCTCGAAATGCTACAAGTCTCGTATGTAGAACTCTAGGAAGATCCAGTATGTCCGTCTGAAAGATCCTCTTTGACATTGTCGGTCATAGTACCTGAAAAGCAGAGGATAGAGGTGAGTTCAACATTAATGCCAAAACCACCCTTCCACCACTAATCAAGTGAAATGGCGCTGATAAACGAGGACCATGTCTCCGACCAAAACTCTCACTAAGGCGTATGAACGAACAACTACTTTCCCCAACTAGGCGAACTCTAGTAAGCAAAACAACCTAAATCCTCAAGGATCATCTACAACACGTCGCAAAAATCCGGGGAGGATCCACAGCGGCTCCAACGATTCTAAACTTCAGAACCATCATCTACAACCAACACTCCCAAAGAACGCCCTAACAGACAGGATCCTAAGCCTAACTGCATGCATTTCTAAGAGGAAAATCGTGAAAATCTAGGCTATAACAGCTAAATAACAATGAAAATCTTCAATCTTACCAATTAAAGAAGGAAGGAAGTTGAAAGGAACAGTGGTGAATAATTAGTCTTCAGGAAACAACGGCGGTTGACAGGCGAGCAATGCAAAAGAAGAACAAAAAATGCAAAATGCCCTACTCCTCTCGTATTTGTAGCTAAACTCGCCCGCGCGTGAGATACACACGCCTACGGAACCGTAGGATCGTCATCATTGCACCTTAGCCCCAAGGCCATCATTGCACCACAACGTCAGCACACTACCCAAAACACACAACCTCTTCAATTTTCAAAGCTCAAACGACCAACTAATCAACTTCCCGCAAGAAAGGCACAATGGGCAACGCTCATGCTCCCCCTAAGAAGCACCTCATTCCACGAGCAGACGTTAAAGTCATCACTCATGTTCCCAGAAGCAACGACTTAGGGGGCTATTGTTCTGGACTGGCTCGACGGCTAGAGTGGGCCCAGTCTGACCTCCTCCTTCGACATGACCCGTTCGACCATAGACTGGGCTCCCCCGCCCTCCTTTGGGTACCATCAATCGTTTTCCCTCCTGGACCAGTATTGGCCTACGATAATCGATGAGCGCCTCTCAGTCTATCCGACCTCAAGTCGGCCAGACAACCAGGAAGCAACCAGACCGTTGCTTGTAACCTATCTCCTCCTCAGAACTAATGCCTAGTTACGGGCACACCTACCCAATTTGACCAAGTCCTGGAAGTTACCTATTTTTGCGAACCCACATATCTAGGCATAAAAATAAGGACCAATGGCCAAGCGCCAGAGGCACTATATAAACCCTCACTCATGTGAGTGCCATGTATTGAATATTAACTATTCATCACTAAAACCCTAATACTTTGCTTGTATCTCTTTTTTCTCTCACACTTACTTGATCTTCGGAGTGCCTTGCAAGTACAACCCTCCTTTTTCCTCCTCGACTTTCTAGACTGTCTGAAGATCATCATCCGGACACCTTGCAGATTCTGATTAACCAGTAAGATCAATATCATGTTGAGTTTTTGATGGATTTTGTGTTATGATTGTGAATGATAAGCGTTGTTAGCATTACCCTTTTTGGTGTTAATTGAATATAGAAGTTATCATGTTGGAATTTTGTTTTGGTATTGTAACTGGATATTGAAGTTCTTATTGATGTTGTTTTGTTTGTGATAAATCCACAAAGTTCTCAATTTTAAATTGTAATGACAATTATATTCTCGATTTTAATATGGAGTGAAGTTTATTGTTATGTCTGTTAGACAGTGTGGCAAGTGATCGAGAGGGGGTGAATAGATCACCTCTTACTTTTTCAAGGATTTAAAATTATTTAATCAAAGCGAGTTTAAAGCAGCGAAAATCAATGTCCTTAATCAATTCCGTCTACTTTGAACCGACTACTAGAAAACTTAACATGTGAAAAACTTGCTATATTTTTATTAAATGAAATAGATGAATATACAACTCAGATATCTTAACGTTTCAATGCACTTATCATAAAAACAGTATTTCCAATGAATTTAGAAATTTGTTAGGAATTTTATCAAACACTTGGCATATGCTTGTATAATGATTTAGTAGTGGTGGTTTGGTGAAAATGTTTGAACCACTATGTTTATCATTAGACAGAAAAGATTAGCAAGCCAATTAAATTACAAAATTATGGAATATGTAAAACTATAAAGAGAAAGAAAGAAATAACAATACACAGGCAGTTTGGTAAGGAATTTCCCCAATGTCGTCCTCGCGTGTGGGTACGTCTCCCTCTCAATTTCACAATTGAAACTGAGAACTTTTATAACAATTTGCTGAATGTTTGATAACAAGGTTACACTACACAGAAAGATAGAAATCCCTATGATCTTCTTCTTCTTGTAAGAACCACCACTTGATATAAGTTGTATCAAGATTTCCTGCAAGGTCCAAAAATGATCCTCCTCTTCCACGACCTGTTTGAGAATTATGAAGGATGCAGGTTTGAATAAGGACGATTGGATCCAGACTCGACTTGATCAACTAAACTTAATTGATGAAAAGAGACTTACTGTTGTTTTCCATGGTCAGATATATCAAAAACGAATGATCAAGGCTTTCAACAAGAAAGTCAGACGCCAAGTATATCAAGTTGGAGATCTAGTGATCAAACGTATTATCTTGCCACAAAGTGATCCCAGGGGCAAATGGACTCCTACCTATGAAGGACCATTTGTAATCAAGAGCATCTTCTCCGGTGGGGCAATGATCTTAACCACCATGGACGATGATGACTTGCCACACCCTGTGAACGCGGACATAGTCAAAAGATACTACGCATAAGAGACCCGCTAGGTTGACACACCTAGGCAAAAAATGGCATCCTGGCGAACCAAAAGGTTCGGGGGAAAATTAGGGATAAAATATAATAAAAAATTTATACACCCGGCAAGTTGAAAACCCGAAAGGGAGACTTGGGCAAAAAAGGGTTTCCCGGTGGACTGAAAACCCAAAAGGGCGGTCCAGGCAAAAGTTAGGGAATTAAAGCGTATGACTATGTCCCGTCGGATAACTTTGAGGACAATCTCTTAACTGACAAACTCAGAGTTTCTGATCAATTCAATCATCTTCGGACGAAGCAACAAATAGACAAGATATTTGGAGATACGGAGGCTATAGCAGAATGGGAACCCCATGGGATTATAACACATAGCTATCTTTCTTTGTATAAACTTTTCTTATTTTTATGGCACCATCCTCTTACTAGGATGTTTGTCTCCTTTGTACAAAATACGTATTCAAAGTAAATACAAAGATATCTCTTTAGAGTACAAAAAACTATTTGTCCCTTTCTTTACACTTGTGTTTTATTTGCAAAAACGTCCAATGATTCATTAATGAACATATGCATTTGAACATAATTACTGTTTACAAATAAACAAAATGAAAGAAGACAATTACTGACAGGTTGAAAGAATAGGAAAACGTCTTTAGGCTATTCCATGAGTGTGATGCGGTGGGAGAACTGACTTGAGGTTTTGCGTTTATGTTCACAAATGTTTCGGTTTAGCAAGAGTTGCCACCGACTTTTTATTTATCCAAAGGAAAGGTAAAAAATCACAGGAAAGACCTTTGAGATGTTTTCTTGGGTTCGGGGGGTAGATTATGAAAAGGGAAGGTGCTAGCACCCTTTTCATCCATGGTTTTCCATGGGCTCTTAGTTACTTGTTTTAGATCACTTTCTTTTACTTTTCAATTGTTTTAAATGGTGCTTTTGTGTGTGGTTTTGAAAGTATTTTGAAAAGAGGCCTTTGTCTAGGCAACCTTTGTAATGATTCTTGTTTGAATGTATACAAAGGTGTTTGTCTTTTGAAAAGTGTTTCAATTGTTTGAAAGTTTGTTTTGGGAAATGTTTTGAAATTGTATTGTGTGTTTGAAAATAGCAAGGATGTTTGCAAGTTTGATCAAGTAACTAAGAGCATCTACCTACCTACTCAAAGATCTTTCCTACACATTTTTAACCCTTTGACATTGTTGTTTTACCATTGCTTTTGGTAAACAACCTTGTGTTTGGATGTTAAACGGGACAGGCGCGAGTCATCGTATGACCATGATAGCAATTGTGTCAAGTATCTTAGCAAGTTTTTGAGGGACTAGATCATTTTTGTATAGGCAACCAAGATAGCGTCATCGAGGGACTATGATCTTTGTTTTGATTTTGTCTTGCCAAGATACCTAGCATGCATACCATGGCCATTTTAAAGGAAACAAGTGTGTGAAACCCTAGGGGTGCTTGTGTGCATTGTGTTGTCATTTTCATGCATTTTTGTCTTGAATTAGTCAAGCTATTTGTTTGATTTTGGATTTTTGCATACAAACCCTAATCTTTCTATCATGCATATTTGAAAGCAATAAATGCGTAAAAGTAAATCTACGACTATTACAACATGATTATGGGGAAGGGGATACAAGTTTGAATAGGGAATATTTTGCGCAACATAAAAACCCTAAAATTATTACAACCATATTGAATTCATTGTACAAATAATAAATTGACAAATATTTAAATATGCAATATATTATAAATATGCAAAAAAAATGTTTCTTTGTATTATTTTTATGTATGTAAAAATAAGTTATTTAATGTATCAAAAATAAGAAAATAAAAGATTATTTTTATTAAGGGTGGAAACCCTAATTTGTTTTAAGAAAATATATATATATATATATATATATATATATATATATATATATATATATATATATATATATATATATATATATATATATATATATATATATATATATATATTATAATTATTTATTTATGTACAAGAAAATAGATAAAATATTTACAAAAATATTAAAAAATGAAATATGTGAGAAAATATTATTTTATATGTATAAATAATAAAAATTAAAAATATGTAAGTATTTGAATTTTATTTACAAGCTTATAAAAGTATATATTATTTTTTAACTATTCTTATGCAAAAATAATAAAAAAAATAATAAAATAAAATGTGAAAATTTAAGAAAATCTTTTTAGTAATTTTTTTATATTTAGAAAAAATAATAAAAGTCAGAAACTAAAAAAGAAATGAAAAAATATGGAAAAATAAGCAAATGGGCCAAGGGGGTGTAAACAGCAAGTTGGGGGGTGCAAAAAGTATGAACAAGCCAAGCCCAGCCCAGATGGTCTTCATCCCTGTCCTCCAGAAACAACAAACACGCGCGCCATAGTTCAAACTGCTAACTCCTGCATTTGTGCTTAAAAACAAAAACTTGCAACATAAAAGTTATAGAGCATGATCATACGATTCTAACCATATAAAAAACTTAATCTAACTCTCAAAGACCAGAGAGAATTTCTCTGGCCCTAATTTCTAACCTAGTTTTTTCAGAAAGTTCATCATTCAAATTCTCCCAGCTCAGTTAACTTAAATGAATTCTATGCATATGTACAGCTCAAGGGCAATGAGGACTACAATTTTTATTCACGAACCTAAGCCTAATGATTCCTAAATAGAGAGATAAAAGTTTGAACTTTACCTGTTTCAGTCAAGCTCGAGTATGGCAATGTAGGGGTTGTGAGTGAGGCCTGAGATACTTGTGAGCTTACTTGAAGTTCCTTTGAGCTTTCCCAATGCTTAGCTAGCTTTGAACTTGCTTGAATCTCTCTATAGAACTCAACCTGCAAACTCAGAATTCAAAAATGGCGAAGTGTGTAAATGGAGTTACAGTGACTTGGGAATGGTTCGGATAGCTTAGGTGAGTTGTATGGAGTGTGTTGGAACTGGTTGCAAGCAAAACGCACGAGTGGATTGTGATTTGGAAATCAAAATGTAGAACCTACCTTGTTTTGACAAGAACTTGGGTTTTGGTGTTTTGGAAGGTTTGAGGACTTGCTAGCTCGTGTTTCTGGCTTAGTGTGATGTGTAAAAGTTGTTTCAAATGTTTACAAATTTTGGTTTTAACAGATACAAGAGTTGTTGAGATTTTGCAAGTTGACTTGCTTTTGAAGAAAAGGTGATTTTTACAATGATATGGCCTGTACAAGCTAGCTCCAAGCATGCTGATAGTTGGTGTACCTTTGCCTAAGTTTGTGGAGTTGATTTGCTGCAAATGATTGGGTTCACAGCTCAAGAGGAATAACTTGACATAAAGCCAACTTTATCAAAGTGGCAATGTTGCCTTTTTGCCATTTTTAGATTAATTCAATGTGTAAACTTCTAAAGCTCAGAACAATGCCTTAATCCATTGTTTTTGCATTAAATTTTTGAGTGTGGAAGGGTTTAAGGACCTTTAAACAAGTACAAGCAAGTTTGGGCAGAATTTGCAACTTGTAGCATAGTGAAAAATGCCATGGACCAAAGTGATATTTTGCCAAATTCAAACCTTCGATTATCCCTAACCATAAATGATTTTGGAGAGTTCTTGGACATTTTGTAAAGCTTGTAAAATGCTCTAAAATCCATATTTGAAATTCATTTTGAGATTCCAATTGGAACTATGTGAAAAATTTCCATGAAAATAGGTCAAAATCCTGCCTAAACTAGGGCAAAATTTCACTAAGTTAAAAGTTTCATGGACCCTTGTTCACAAAATCATAACTTGAGATCCAAGCTTCTTTTGGGAAAACATTATGTATCAAAGTTGTAGATTTTGTGGAGGACTACAACTTTCATGTTGGAGGTTTCCTTTGAATTCAATTGCATCATGGTGAAAAAGTTGAGAAAAGTTGTGGAAAAATAAGAAATTTTCATAACTTAGAAAATTTCTGAGTTATGAAATTTTTCAATCTTAAACCCTAATTTCCAAAATTAGGTTTCTTGATGAAAAAGTTTCATGTTTTGACACATCTTGATGAAAAATGACCCTTGGCACTTGATTTTGACCAAAAAAGTCAAAGTTTGACTTTTCAGTGTATAGTTGATTTTTGATCAATTGACTGGAAAATTCATCTGTCAATCAATGCATTTGAGATCTTATGAACCTTGTGATTAGGTCAAGATGATGCCATTGAGTTCTTGAATCCATGCTTGAACCCAATTTGCCATTGGCTAGGTGAAAAATCAGATATTGCCCTTCTGCAGTCAAAACCCTAAAAATGACCATTTTGCCCTTTTGATGATCTGACCAAATTTCTTGAGGAGTTGTGGTCCAAACTTGATCAAAAGGTTCATATGAGTTTATAATGTTGATGTGGATCAAAAATTATGAGCTTTGACTGTAAATTGGCCACATTTGACTTTTTCCCCAATATAGTTGATTTTTAGGTCAATTGTCCAATTGACTGGGCAAAAATTTGATTCAAGGCTTGAAACTTGGTATGGGAAATATTATAAGTCAAACATGAAGTATGAAAGTCATATTTATCATTGGAAGTCCAAAATTCCCTGTGCAAACTCAAACCCTAATTTTAGGTCATCAGTGCAAGGAGAAGTCTTGAGCAAAGTAAACCCTAATCCTGTCTGGAGTCCAAAGAGTATGGTGAGGGGAAATCTTGATAAAATGAGAGGGAAAATTTTTGGGTACAACAGTTGCCCCTGTTCAATCTTCTTGAACCTGAAGAGTTAGATTGGCGAGTTTGCCTTTCGTGACTCGAAGGTAAAAGAGGATTGGACACTAGAGTTCCCGTAAATTTGCACTCGTCAAAATGTTAAGGGAATGGGCTTAAAGATGCCATTTAGAGATGGTAGAATCTTGCTGGATATAGGCTTAAAGATGCCATCCAATAATGTTTGTTGAAAATCAGGAGAATAAACATCAGAATGGTATCCGTATCTGGAACGTATCTGAGTTGTATCTGGAGATTGGATCTGTATGAGCAAGGGAATGGCGTCCGTGTCTAGAGCGTATCCGAGCTGTAACTGTATTTGAATTTGAATGAACAACAGAATGACTGCTGCATCTGGAGTGTATATGTATTATATCTGATTCTGAAATCTGAATAAGCGAGAGAATAACATCCGTGTCTGGAGCATCTCTAGGCTGGGGAATAGGTTTGAATGAGTGACAGAATGGAAACCGTGTCTGGAGCGTATCTGGACTGTATCTTGAAGTTGAGATCTGTATGAGTAGCAGAATGACTTTCGTGTCTGGAGTGTATTTGTACTGTAATTGGGATCTGAAGAAACGGACAGAATGACTTCCTTTTCTGGAGTGTATCTGAACTTGAATTTGATAGTTGGATCTGAATGAGAAATAGAATGGCTTCCTCGTCTGGAGCGTATCTAATCTGTATATGATTGTTGACGTCTGAATGAGTGACAGAATGGCATCCGTGTCTGGAGTGTATCCGTACTGTATCTTGACTTGAAATTCTGAATGAGTAGTAGAATGACCTCCGTGTATGGGGTGTATCCATACTATATCTGAATAAGAGATTTGAATGAGTAACAGAATGACTTCCATGTCTTGGAGCGTATCCGTACTGTAACTGAAATCTTTGAATATTCGCTAAAGATAGATTTTAATCTTATCCTGAAAAGGGTAAAATGTTAGTTGAAACACAAAGTTATATTGCATGAAATGTATGATGCAATGAGATGTGTAATGTATGCGCATGTAAGCTGATTAGTTGTCTTGCTGGGGAAAGTAAATCCTTGATAGCTGGAGATAATAAAATCTTGACTGCTGTCGGGGAAAATAAATCCTGGACCGCTGTTGGAGATTCAAAATCTTTGATTGCTGAGGATGAGAAATCCTTAGACCACTGTTGGGGATAGAAAATCCTCGACAACTTGCGGGGATTATCAAAAATTTTGACAATTTCTGTGGGGAATAGTTGTACTGCTGGGGAGTAGCTATCCTTCTGGAGGGTATCAGGACTCTGGGGAAAAGGCTTGTTCCTGTTTGGAAGATGTTCAGGAGTTTGGGTTGTATGCCACTCTACTGGGGAATTATCCTGGTTGGGGATAAAAGTTAACTGCTATCTGGTTAATTCTCAGATTTTAAGACAACTTGTTGGGGAATCTGGGTAAAACTAAATGGTTTCCGCTATGGGTTGATAGTTGGAAATTGGACTCCGTTGGGGAAGCAGGTTTCATCTTTGCTGGGGATTTATGATCCAAGATTTTTCTCCGTTGAGGATTGGGAGTTTGAAAACTTAACTCTGATGAGAATTAAAGGTTTGAAATATAACTCCACCGGGGATTGGAAGTTTGAAGTCTACCTCTGACGGGGATTTTGAAATTTAATTCCGTTGGGGATATGTATTTCAAGGTTGTAGCTCCGCTGGGGATCTAGATGATGTGTTGTAGGGGATTTATCTCGGAATAGCCTAAAGACATTTTCCTATCCCTTCAACCTGTCAGTAATTGTTCTTTCACATTTCGTTTATTTGTAAACAGTGATTATATTCAAATGCATATGCTCATTTAATAAACCATTGGACATTTTCAAATAAAACACAAGTGTAAAATGAAAAAGACAAATAGTTTTCTGCACTTTGAAGTATCTTTGTGTTAAATTTGTGTAAGTATTTTGTACAAAGGAGACAGACATCCTAGTAAGAGAATGTTGTCATAAAAATTGAGAAAAATTTATACAAAGAAAGATGGCTATGTGTAAAAATTCCATGGGGTTCCCATTATGCTATAGCCTTCGTAACTCTGAGTATCTTGTCCATTTGTTGCTTCGTTCGAATATGATTAAACTGATCAGAAGCCTGGAGCTTGTCTGTGAAGAGATTGTCCTTAAGTGGTCCGACGAGACATAGTCATACGCTTTAATTCCCTAACTTTTGCCTGGACCTCCCTTTCGGGTTTTCAGTCCACCGGGAAACCCTTTTTTGCCCAAGTCGCCCTTTCGGGTTTTCAACTTGTCGGGTGTACAGATTTTTTTATTTATCCCTAATATTTGCCAGAACCACCCTTTCGGGTTTTCAACTTGTCGGGTGTACAAATTTTTTTATTTATCCCTAATATTTGCCTGAACCACCCTTTTGGGTTTTCGATTCACCGGGATGCCCATTTTTGCCCAAGTCTCCCTTTCGGGTTTTCAACTTGCCGGGTCGTTTTATGCGTAGTATCTTTTGACTATGTCTGCGTTCGCAGGGTGCAGTAGGTCGTCGCCATCCATGGTGGTCAGGATCATTGCCCCACCAGAAAAGATGTTTTTGATCACAAATGGTCCTTCGTAGGTAGGAGTCCATTTTCCCCTGGGATCACTTTGTGACAAGATGATCCGCTTAATTACAAGATCCCCGACTTGATATACCTGGCGCCTGACTTTCTTGTTGAATGCCTTGATCATCCGTTTCTGATACGCCTGACCAAGGCAAACAGCAGTAAGTCGCTTTTCGTCAATCAAGTTAAGTTAATCAAGCCGGGTCTGAATCCAATCTTCTTCATTCAAACCAGCATCTTTCATGATTCTCAAGGAGGGAATCTGAACCTCGATAGGTAAGACAGCTTCCATTCCGTATACCAAAGAATAGGGTGTTGCCCCAGTTGAAGTGTGTGTCGTGGTACGGTACCCGTGCAGAGCAAACGGTAGCATTTCATGCCAGTCCTTGTAGGTGACTGTCATCTTTTGAATAATCTTCTTGATATTTTTGTTCGTAGCTTCGACAGCACCGTTCATCTTTGGCCGATAGGGAGATGAATTATGATGTTGAATCTGGAACTGCTCGTACAAGGCGGTAATCATAGTGTTGTTCAGGTTTGTACTATTGTCGGTGATGATCCTTTCGGGGATGCCGTACCGAAAAATGAGGTTCTGCTTAATGAAGCGGGCCACCACATTCTTTGTAACGGATGCGAAGGATGCTGCTTCGACCCACTTGGTAAAGTAGTCAATGGCCACCAGGATAAAGCGGTGTCCATTGGATAATGTAGGCTTGATCTCTCCAATCATGTCGATTCCCCACATAGCGAATGGCCAAGGAGCTGTTAAGACATTGAGAGGAACTGGAGGTATATGTACCTTGTCAGCGTAGATTTGACATTTATGGCATGTTCGGGAATGTTGATGACAGTCAGCTTCCATAGTAAACCAGTAATAGCCTGCCCGTAGAATGGGTGCCAAAGGTACCATTGTGCAGTTCAGCCATAATTTGCTCAGCTTCAACTTTGTCCACACAACGGAGCAGAATGCAATCATGATTGCGCTTGTATAGGATACCATTGTTCAAGAAGAACTTGGCAGAGAATCTCCTCAAGAAATTTTTGTCGTTGACTGAAGCTCCTTCAGGGTATTCTTGTGTCTCGAGATACCTTTTGACATCATGAAACCATGGTCGGTCCACTACTTCCTCGGTATTAATCTCGTGACAATGTGCAGGTTCATCCATCCGTTCAACGGTGATTTGGGGAGCCTCATTATCCCAGTTAAGTTTAAACATGGATGACATTGTAGCTAGAGCATCCGCTAGCTGATTTTCTTCTCGTGGGAAGTGCTCGAAGGTAATCTGCTCGAAATGTGGTAACAATGTCAAGACATGTTCTTTGTAAGGGATGAGGTTTGGATGTTTAGTATCCAACTCTCCTTTGATCTGACTGATGACCAAAGCTGAGTCCCCAAACACAATCAAAGATTTGATTCCCAAGTCAATAGCGGCCTTGAGACCAAAGATACAAGCTTCATACTCGGCCATGTTGTTGGTATAGTTGAAGCAGAGTCTGGCGGTGAAAGGTGTATGGAAACCTTCTGGAGAGATAAGTACCACGCCGATACTGTTGCCAAGTGCGTTGGAGGCACCATCAAAGTACAGGGTCCATCGGGATCCTTGTTCAGGTCTGTCATACGGTCTGTTTTCTTCAATGTTGCTCAAAGTCATGATATCCTCGTCGGGGAAGTCGAACCTCATGGATTGGTAATCTTCGACAGCTTGATGGGCCAGATGATCGGCTAGCACACTCCACTTTATAGCTTTTTGGGTCGTGTACTATATGTCGTACTCTGTGAGGATCATCTGCCACCTAGCGATTCTTCCAGATAAAGCAGGCTTTTCAAAGATGTACTTGATCGGATCCATCTTAGAGATCAGTAAAGTGGTATGAGTCAACATGTACTGCCTTAGCCGGCGAGCAGCCCATACCAAAGCGCAGCAAGTTTTCTCGAGCAGTGAGTATCGGGTCTCACAGTCGGTAAACTTTTTGCTAAGGTAATAAATGGCATGCTCTTTTCGGTAAGACTCGTCATGTTGGCCCAGTACGCACCCCATTGAATTCTCTAGGACAGTCAGATACATGATTAGTGGTCTTCCTTCGATGGGAGGCATCAAGATAGGAGGTTCTAGCAAATATTCCTTGATTTTATCGAAAGCAACTTGACAGTCATCATTCCATTTAACCACCTAATCTTTCTTCAACAGCTTGAAGATTGGTTCACAGGTAGATATTAGGTGAGAAATGAACCTTGCAATGTAGTTTAGGCGTCCCAAGAAACCTCTGACCTCCTTCTCAGTGCGAGGGGCAAGCATTTGTTGTATAGCTTTGACTTTGGCAGGATCAACCTCGATGCCTTTGTTGCTGACTATGAAACCCAAGAGTTTACCGGACCTGACTCCTAAAGTGCACTTATTAGGGTTCAGTCTGAGCTTGTACTCTTTCAACCTGAAAAACAGCTTTTGCAGATGGTCGAGGTGTTCTTCTTCTGTCTGTGATCGGGCTATCATGTCGTCTACGTAAACCTCTATCTCATGATCTATCATATCATGAAACAAAGCTACCATGGCACATTGATAGGTTGCCCCGGCATTCTTCAGTCCGAATGGCATTACTTTATAGAAAAACGAACCCCACTGTGTAACAAAAGTAGTTTTCTCCATGTCTTCAGGTGCCATTTTGATCTGGTTGTACCCTGAAAATCCGTCCATGAAAGAAAATACCTTGTGTTGAGCTGTATTGGCAACCAAGATGTCAATGTGCGGTAGTGGAAAGTCATATTTAGGGATAGCCCTGTTTAAGTCTATGTAATGCATGCACATTCTGACTTTGCCGTCCTTCTTAGGCACGGGCACAATGTTAGCAACCCATTGTGGATAGGAAGTAACAGTAAGAAAGCCAGCATTGAACTACTTCATCACTTCAGCTTTGATCTTTTCAGACATGTCGGGCCTCATGCGGCGAACTTTATGTTTAATTGGTGGACAGTCTTCTCTGGTGAGGAGACGGTGAACCACAATATCTGTATCAAGTCCCAGCATGTCTTCGTAGGACCAAGCGAAGATCTCAACATATTCATTCAACAGCTGAACTAAGCGTTCCTTGACACTTGGCTCTAGGATGGCACCCACTCTAACTTTTTTTCGGTCTTCCTCAGTTCCCAAGTTGATTGTCTCTAACAACTCCTCTTGTGGTAGAATAGCCCTTTCTTCCTGTTGTAGCAGTCTAGCCAACTCTCTAGGCACTTCACAGTCTTCATCACCTTCATATTCGGCATGATTGACCAGATCTTCAGAGTCACTGAAGACCATAGCAGAATTGTTACCCATGGAATCTGGAATGGATGGGTACCTGCATTGGTGAGTGTGTGTGTGTGTAAGGGATAGCCACCTTTAAACAAATAAAATGTAAAAAGAAAAAAAATGAACACAAAAGTTTATATATGAAAATGTCCATGATTCATTAAAATGGCATATGAAGATGAAAAATCAAACCCTTACAAATGGACCTATATGCCTCGGGTAAGGCACAAGGTTAAAAGTGTACGAATTGTTTAAGAATTATTACAAACCAACAGAAATGTTTGAAAGTTAAATTACTGATTGATGAAAGTAATGGGAACAAAATCCTTTGCCTCCCAATTGCATAGTCCTCCTTCAACGGTAGGGAAAATCCAGTCTTCTAGGTTGCTCCCCTCTTCACCATCCTCCAAAGCATTGACTCCATGATGAGTGATCTTCACTGGTGGCCCTCCAGCCCGGGAGCGACGCACAGCCTTTTGAGCAGAAGCAGTGAAACCTAAGCCGAATTTATCTGACTTGAAAGGAAAATCGGGAAGCTGCCCCCATATTGTGCTTCCTCCTTCTTCAATCACAGCCTTTGCATCTTTGAGTGAAGACATCTGAGGCGGAGGTCGGGTAATCACAGGTGCAGAGGACACTGTCTTGGTTGTCGCAATCTCCTGAGCTACCTCCTCAAAATGCTGAAAGGGGGTTTTGATGAATTCACCATCCCATTCTACATAGCGGAAAGAATTAAGATGGCTTATCATGTATTCCTCTTCATCGTGAACTATCACAATTTTCCCCTGGACAGGGTACTTGAGCTTCTGATACAGGGTTGAAGTAACGGCTCCAGCATGATGAATCCAGGGTCTTCCCAGCAAGCAAGAATAGGAGGGACGGATTTCCATGACATAGAATATGGAGTTGAAGGTTTCAGTTCCCACTTTAATCGGGATGTCCACCTCCCCGTGGATCATCCTTTTAGAACCATCAAAGGCTCTGACAATGATGTTGCTGGGCTTCAAAGTTAGACCTTCACAATCTAGCCTATCCAATGCCTTCTTTGGTAAGACGTTCAGCAATGAACCAGTGTCTACCAGAACGTGTGCCAGAGTAGTCCCTCTGCATTCTACTGAGACATCCAAAGCGTCATTATGTTTTCTCCCTTTGATTGTTAGATCGGCATCAGTGAATCCTAGACCGTTGTCCGCTGTTAGGCTAGCTACACATTCCTAGAACTGATCCGCGGAGGTTTCATGGGGCACATGGGCCGTCTTCAAGAATCTGATCAAAGCTTTGGCATGAGCTTCTGAACAAAGCAGCAAGGCCAGCATAGAGATTTTTGAGGGGGTTTGCCCCAGTTGCTCCACAACATTATAATCACTTTTCTTGATTATTTTCAAAATCTCTTCCATTTCTTTCTGAGTGGTTTCAGGGATGATCAACGGCTGAGCCCTCGTTCCGAAGGGCTCTTCTTGGATCCCTTTCCCTCTATCATCAGCAACAGCAGAGGGGACAACCACAAGAGTCAAAACTTCTTCAATAACTGGAGTTCTTGCAGATATGTTGACCGGTACAGGAGTGACCTTAGGAGCAGCTGAGGGTCCGAAGATTACCTTTGGAGGCGCAATCTCCGGAGAGAAAATTCTTCCACTGCGGGTGATTTTACTCGTTCCGGCAATGTTTCCAATGTCGGCAGTCTCTTCATCAGAACTTTCTTCAGTTGATTCAATTTTTTTAACACCGTGGTAGAATATCTCTCCCACATAGTTCCACGATATTGATTTGTTGGACTTGTACTGGATAGGCCCCGGCATAGTTATCTTCAAAGGTACAATCTTCGGATCGGATGTAATCTTAAAAGGTCTTTTTGAGACCTTGGAAAGATTGACGGATATGGTAATTATCGAAACATCATTGACAAGAGTCGGTGTAACAGGAGTCTTTTCAAAGAGGATTTCTTAATTATCCATTAGGCGCTGGATGCCTAACTTCAACAACGGACAGTCGGTTGACAAGGAGGGACAGAGGTAGAAATCTTCTTCACAACCTGGGAAAATCCCAGCCTTCAGCAAATTTAACTTGATTATCGGTAGCGGAGTCATCAAATCATTAACATTAGCAACAAAAGATCTTCTTCAACAGCATGGACATTGTGACCATGTTTTGGCATTGGAGCAGAGATCACATTAGGTTTTTCGGGGGCGTCAAATTCAACTTCTTTAGCATCTATTAAATCCTTAATCTTATTTTTGAGGGCCCTACAATTGTTGGTGTCATGCCCCAGGTTGTCCGAATGATAAGCACACTTTGCATTTGAATGGTAGTAAGGAGAAGATGTATTTGGATTCTTTGGTGCCTCTTTCAAACTTGCAAGGTTTAACTTCAAAAGATGAGGGAGAACCTGAGCAGGTGTCATGTTGATCTGGGTGAATTGTCGTGCAGGCCTTTCCACCCTTGCTTGGTTGGTTTTGGGTTGATTGTTTCTAGGCTGATCAGCTACAGTCTTCTGAATCATTACAGCCCCCACCGTTGGCTAGCGCTCAACTCTTCCTTAACTTCTCTAGGAGTAGACAATTGAGACTTCTTTCTTTGCTGGAAAGGTCTTTTTGATGGCAGCGGAAGCAGATGCATCCTTTTGAATTTTACCGCTCTTGATTCCGGCTTCAACTCTTTCACCAGTCAGAATCAACTCGGTGAAACCCACAGACGAACTTTCGATCAAGTGATTAAAGAATGGGCCTGACAAGGTCCCTAAGAACATGTCAAAAAGTTCTCTTTCAGATAGAGGTGGCTGCACCCTTCCAGCCAAGTCCCTCCATTTTTGGGCATACTCTTTGAAACCTTCATTTGAGACCATGCCCATACTCTGTAATTGAGTACGGGTTGGTGCTAGGTCCGTATTATATTGATATTGTCTATAGAAGGCAGCATCCAAATCCTCCCAATTGTGCACATCAGACCTCTCTAGCTGGTAGAACCAATCTAATTGTGTACCCGAGAGACTGTCCTGGAAGAAATGAACCCACAGATCCTTATCAGAAGAATGAGGTTGGATTTTTCTAACGTAAGATCGCAGATGCATCTTTGGACAAGACAAACCGTCGTATTTAGAAAATATAGGCACCTTAAACTTGGGGGAATGACAATTCCAGCAACCAACCCTAGCTCTTCAAAGTACAGCCCAGGCACTCTTTGCACCTCCATAGCTTCCAGACGTTCCTCCATATTCTTGTATTTTTCGTCTGTAGGAGGGTACTGCTGTTCTGAATAGTCTTCATCCTCTTCATCTTCTTCTTCCTCAGACTCAGATTGCACTGTTGTTCCTTTACCTTTTCCTACCCCTTCATCAAATGTTGAGGGGAAATCCAGGACCCTTCTAGCTTGACCTTCGAATCTTCTACCCATGGTAGCCATACCAACCCTCTTCTTTTTCTTCTTCTCTTTTTCCTTTTCCAGTAGACCTTTGAGCTCCTCCTGACCCTTTGCCAAGGTCATGAGTAGCTGTTGGAACTGTGAATTTTACGCTTGTAAGTCTTTGACCGTCTGCTATATATCCATCTTGCTGAAATAAACAGCAGAGAGATAAGGAAACCTGGTGTGAAGACCTGTTTATGCATATGATGAATGATGTGTATTCATGTAATGCATTCAAGGATTCATAAATTCAAATTTGTTGCAAACAAAAAAGAACACACGTCATATTAATAAGATAGAATTTGTTAGTACATAAATTCCCCATGGGAAAAATAATACAAAATTCTAATGTAAAAAGACGTTGCGCATCCTCTTTGGTTTAATGTAAGTGTTGAGAGTCTGCTCTTTGTGAAGTTGGCGAGTAAGTTCCAAAACCTTCTTCTCACTGGCGTAGAATTGGGCTTCAAAAGTATCGCGTTCTCCCTTGAGTTGTATCCAACTCCTTTTCAAATCTTCTAGTGATGTTGGCATGTCAGGATGTAGGAGGGTGTATGGAACCTCTCCTTCCATAACAGGCTCTTTGATCACAGGAAGAATTCAGGGGTAAGGCATCATAAGACTTTGGGCGCGAATTCGTACCCACTTGAGGTAAGGCTCAAAGGGGATGGAATTCTTGTGTCCCAAGGTCTTACTATCCAATTTGTTGGGCATTCTCCAAGCTCGGATAAACCTTTGTCGAAGTCCTTGATCGTCATTGTCGAAGTCAAAAACCAAGTCTGGAATCAGCATGTCATGTGGGCCATCCCTCCGGGCATACCCAAACTGTCTCAGAGCCAAGCAGGGGTTATAGATGATGCCTCCCCTAATGCCTAGTAGAGGGACATTAGGGAATTCCCCATAACGATCAATGATGATAACATTTTCTCGGGATCGAGAACACCAATGAACATCTGAATGTTTAAGAGTCATCAATTGTTGTAACCACCTCAAGCCTTGCTCATTCTTCAAGACTGATTGGGGAAGGTGAGAAATAAACCACCTTGCTAGAAGAGGAGTACAGCACATGAGAACACCTCTTTTTCTCATTGTTCGAGTGTGAAATGAGTGGAGGATATCCCCTAGCAATATAGGCACCGGATTCTGGGACATGAAAATCTTGACAACATTGACATCTACAAGCTGGTCAGGGTTTGGGAACAAGACCAACCCGTAGATGAGAAGAGCCACAATCTCCTCAAAGGCTTGTAAGTCCAAGGAATTCCATCATTCTTGAGCTTTCTCAGACAGAAACTTTGCCAAGAAACCCTTGACACCACTTCTGGTTTCCCAATGTCCCTTGACATCATATGGTTGTAAGTGTAGGGCTTGAGCAACATCTTCAGGCTTTGGATCTCTTTCTGTACCGTTGTAGGGTAGTTGATGGAGAATAGGAATCCTCAGGAGTTGAGAAAATTCCTCCAAAGTAGGCACAAGCTAGTAATCAAGGAATGTGAAGCAGTGGTGTAGGGGGTCAAAGAACTGGAAGAGAACTTTCACCATATCTTCTTCAATGTTGGAGTTTACTAAGTTGAGAAGACGACCATGCCTCTCAGTGAATGGAGAATACTCTGGAATCTTAGAAGTAAGCTCCTTGAGTTGAGGAGGAATTCTCACAAGGTTGACTTGAATTGTTTTCCTGCGGAGTGAATCCATTACCTACAAAACAGGGACAAAGATGAAGATCCAAATCCTTGAAATGGTTAGTGGATGCATATGATGCTTCATGATGTCCATGATGTTATGCAAAAGTATATATGTACAAACAAATCACACAAGTTCCTAGTTTCAGGCTTGCATGGGGTTTTATAGGTAAGTACCCTCTTGAAGTTTAGTTGGCTCAACCTATCATATAAATAGTAACCAGGTTCTAAGGAGCTCAATATCACTGGATTATTTTCTGTGTTTATTGTTTCATTTTAGCCACTTTACTAGCGACCAAAATATTCCAAGAAAATAACCCTCAATGAGTGTAGTATCGAGTATCTACCAACTTCGGACTGCACCAAAGCCGGTCATCTCACTACCCCTAAAAAGGCCAAGATTGTCAAGTAAAGGTTCTAAAAGTCCATTAGTGCTTTGTGACATCACTCAGCGGCCCCGTATTCTCTTTGATTAACTCAAAGGCTACCGGTACCCACAAATATGTCGCACTAATATAGCTATTGCTTCAACTGTGTCGGTATACCCCGCACAGTTTCCATAGCGTATTGGTATTTACCTATGAATGTTTCCCAAATCCGGGTAGAGGATTCAAACCCAAACAATAGAACCCAATGTAAAGCAATCAAAGCAAACAAGATAAGCATGTAAAGGTGATCTAAACCCTAAGGTAACCCCACTTTTAAGTTAGAATCCCTAGCAGAGTCGCCAGTTCTGTGATGCGGTGGGAGAAATGACTTGAGGTTTTGCGTTTGTGTTCGCAAATGTTTCGGTTTAGCAAGAATCGCCACCGACTTTTTATTTATCCAAAGGAAAGGTAAAAAAGCACAGGAAAGACCTTTGAGATGTTTTCTTGGGTTCGGGGGGTAGATTATGAAAAGGGAAGGTGCTAGCACAGTTTTCATCCATGGTTTTCCATGGGCTCTTAGTTACTTGTTTTAGATCACTTGCTTTTGCATTTCAATTGTTTGAAATGGTGCTTTTGTGTGTGGTTTTGAAAGTATTTTGAAAAGAGGCCTTTGTCTAGGCAACCTTTGTAATGATTCTTGTTTGAATGTATACAAAGGTGTTTGTCTTTTGAAAAGTCTTTCAATTGTTTGAAAGTTTGTTTTGGGAAATGTTTTAAAATTGTATTGTGTGTTTGAAAAAAGCAAGGATGTTTGCAAGTTTGATCAAGTAACTAGGAGCATCTACCTACCTACTCAAAGATCTTTCCTACACATTTTTAACCCTTTGACATTGTTGTTTTACCATTGCATTTGGTAAACAACCTTGTCTTTGGATGTTAAACGGGACAGGCGCGGGTCATCGTATGACCATGATAGCAATTGTGTCAAGTATATTAGCAAGTTTTTGAGGGACTAGATCATTTTTGTATATGCAACCAAGATAGCGTCATCGAGGGACTATGATCTTTTGTTTTGATTTTGTTTTGCCAAGATACCTAGCATGCATACCATGGCCATTTTAAAGACAACAAGTGGGTGAAACCCTAGGGGTGCTTGTGTGCATTGTGTTATCATTTTCATGCATTTTTGTCTTGAATTAGTCAAGCTATTTGTTTGATTTTGGATTTTTGCATACAAACTCTAATCTTTCTATCATGCATATTTGAAAGCAATAAATGCGTAAAAGTAAATCTACGACTATTACAACATGATTATGGGGAAGGGGATACAAGTTTGAATAGGGGATATTTTGCAAAAAATAAAAACCCTAAAATTATTACAACCATATTGAATTCATTGTACAAATAATAAATTGACAAATATTTAAATATGCAATATATTATAAATATGCAAAAAATGTTTTTTTGTATTATTTTTATGTATGTAAAAATAAGTTATTTAATGTATCAAAAATAAGAAAATAAAAGATTATTTTTATTAAGGGTGGAAACCCTAATTTGTTTTAAGAAAAAAAAAAAAAAATATATATATATATATATATATATATATATATATATATATATATATATATATATATATATATATATATATATATATATATATATATATATATATATATATATATATATATATATATATATATATATATATATATATATATATATATATATATATATATATTATAATTATTTATTTATGTACAAGAAAATAGATAAAATATTTGCAAAAATATTAAAAAATGAAATATGTGAGAAAATATTATTTTATATGTATAAATAATTTAAAAAAAATATGTAAGTATTTTAAATTTATTTACAAACTTATAAAAGTATATATTATTTTTTAACTATTCTTATGCCAAAATAATAATAAAATAATAAAATAAAATGTGAAAATTTAAGAAAATATTTTTAGTGATTTTTTTTATATTTAGAAAAAATAATAAAAGTCAGAAACTAAAAAAGAAATGAAAAAATATGGAAAAATAAGCAAATGGGCCAAGGGGGTGTAAACAGCAAGCTGGGGGTGCAAAAAGTATGAACAAGCCAAGCCCAGCCCAGATGGCCTTCATCCATGTCCTCCAGAAACAACAAACACGCGCGCCATAGTTCAAACTGCTAACTCCTACATTTGTGCTTAAAAACAAAAAATTGCAACATGAAAGTTATAGAGCATGATCATACGATTCTAACCATATAAAAAACTTAATCTAACTCTCAAAGACCAGAGAGAATTTCTCTGGCCCTAATTTCTAACCTAGCTTTTTCAGAAATTTCATCATTCAAATTCTCCCAACTCAATTAACTTAAATGAATTCTATGCATATGTACAGCTCAAGGGCAATGAGGACTACATTTTTTATTCACAAACCTAAGCCTAATGATTCCTAAATAGAGAGATAAAAGTTTGAACTTTACCTGTTTCACTCAAGCTCGAGTATGGCAATGTAGGGGTTGTGAGTGAGGCCTGAGATACTTGTGAGCTTACTTGAAGTTCCTTTGAGCTTTCCCAATGCTTAGCTAGCTTTGAACTTGCTTGAATCTCTCTATAGAACTCAACCTGCAAACTCAAAATTCAAAAATGGTGAAGTGTGTAAATGGAGTTACAGTGACTTGGGAATGGTTGGGATAGCTTAGGTGAGTTGTATGGAGTGTGTTGGAACTGGTTGCAAGCAAAACACACGAGTGGATTGTGATTTGGAAATCAAAATGCAGAACCTGCCCTGTTTTGACAAGAACTTGTGTTTTGGTGTTTTGGAAGGTTTGAGGACTTGCTAGCTCGTGTTTCTGGCTTAGTGTGATGTGTAAAAGTTGTTTCAAATGTTTACAAATTTTGGTTTTAACAGATACAAGAGTTGTTGAGATTTTGCAAGTTAACTTACTTTTGAAGAAAAGGTGATTTTGACAATGTTATGGCCTGTACAAGCTAGCTCCAAGCATGCTGATAGTTGGTGTACCTTTGCCTAAGTTTGTGGAGTTTATTTGCTGCAAAGGATTGGGTTCACAACTCAAGAGGAACAACTTGACATAAAGCCAACTTTATCAAAGTGGCAATGTTGCCTTTTTGCCATTTTTAGATTAATTCAATGTGTAAACTTCTAAAGCTCAAAATAATGCCTTAATCCATTGTGTTTGCATTCAATTTTTGAGTGTGGAAGGGTTTAAGGACCTGTAAACAAGTACAAGCAAGGTTGGGCAGAATTTGCAACTTGTAGCATAGTGAAAAATGCCATGGACCAAAGTGATATTTTGCCAAATTCAAACCTTCGATTCTCCCTAACCATAAATGATTTTGGAGTTCTTGGACATTTTGGAAAGCTTTTAACATGCTCTACAATCCATCTTTGAAATTCATTTTGAGATTCCAATTGGAACTATGTGAAAAATTGTCATGAAGATAGGTCAAAATCCTGCCTAAACTAGGGCAAAATTTCACTAAGTTAAAAGTTTCATGGACCCTTGTTCACAAAATCATAAATTGAGATCCAAGCTTCTTTTGGGAAAACTTTGTGAATCAAAGTTGTAGATTTTGTGGAGGAATACAACTTTCATGTTGGAGGTTTCCTTTGAATCCAATTGCATCATGGTGAAAAAGTTGAGAAAAGTTGGGAAAAAATAAGAAATTTTCATAACTTAGAAAATTTCTAAGTTATGAAATTTTTCAATCTTAAACCCTAATTTCCAAAATTAGGTTTCTTGATGAACAAGTTTCATGTTTTGACACATCTTGATGAAAAATGACCCTTGGAACTTGATTTTGACCAAAAAAGTCAAAATTTGACTTTTCAGTGTACAGTTGATTTTTGATCAGTTGATTGGAAAATTCATCTGTCAATCAATGCATTTGAGATCTTTTGAACCTTGTGATTAGGTCAAGATGATGCCATTGAGTTCTTGAATCCATGCTTGAACCCAATTTTCCATTGGCTAGGTGAAAAATCAGAAATTGCCCTTCTGCAGTCAAAACCCTAAAAATGACCATTTTGCCATTTTGATGATCTGACCAAATTTCTTAAAGAGTTGTGGTCCAAGATTGATCAAAAGGTTCATATGAGTTTATAATGTTGATGTGGATAAAAAATTATGAGGTTTGACTGTAAATTGGCCACGGTTGACTTTTTCCCCAATACAGCTGATTTTAGGTCAATTGTCCAATTGACTGGGCAAAAATTTGATTCAAGGCTTGAAACTTGTTATGGGCAATCTTATAAGTCAAACATGAAGTATGAAAGTCATATTGAGCATTGGAAGTCCAAAAATCCCTGTGCAAACTCAAACCCTAATTTCAGGTCATTAGTGCAAGGAGAAGTCTTGAGCAGAGCAAACCCTAATCCTGTCTGGAGTCCAAAGATTCTTGTGAGGGGAAATCTTATAAAATGAGAGGAAAAATTTTGGGGTACAACATCTTCCCCTTTTCAATCTTCTTGAACCTGAAGAGTTAGATTGGCGAGTTTGCCTTTCGTGACTCGAAGGTAAAAGAGGATTGGACACTAGAGTGCCCGTAAATTTGCACTCGTCAAAATGTTGAGGGAATGGGCTTAAAGATGCCATTTGGAGATGGTAGAATCTTTCTGGAGATGGGCTTAAAGATGCCATCCAAGAATGTTTGTTGAAAATCAGGAGAATGAACATCAGAATGGTATCCGTATCTGGAACGTATCTGAGTTGTATCTGGAGATTGGATCTATATGAGCAAGGGAATGGCATCCGTGTCTGGAGCGTATCCTAGCTGTAACTGTATTTGAATTTGAATGAAAAACAGAATGACTTCCGCGTCTGGAGTGTATCTGTATTATATCTGATTCGGAAATCTGAATAAGCGACAGAATGGCATTCGTGTTTGGAGCATCTCTGGGCTGGGGAATAGGTTTGAATGAGTGACAGAATGGAAACTGTGTCTGGAGCGTATCTGGAATGTATCTTGAAGTTGAGATCTGTATGAGTAGCAGAATGACTTCCGTGTCTGGAGTGTATACGTACTGTAACTGGGATCTGAAGAAAGTGACAGAATGACTTCCGTGTCTGGAGTGTATCTGAACTTGAATTTGATAGTTGGATCTGAATGAGAAATAGAATGGCTTCCTTGTCTGGAGTGTATCTAATCTGTATCTGATTGTTGACGTCTGAATGAGTGACAGAATGGCATCCGTGTCTGGAGCGTATCCGTACTGTATCTTGACTTGAAATTCTGAATGAGTAGTAGAATGACCTCCGTGTCTGGGGTGTATCCATACTGTATCTGAATAAGAGATTTGAATGAGTAACATAATGACTTCCATGTCTTGGAGTGTATCCGTACTGTATCTGAAATATTTGAATATTCTTTAAAGATAGCTTTTAATCTTATCCTGAAAAGGGTAAAATGTTAGCTGAAACACAAAGTTATGTTGCATGAAATGTATGATGCAATGAGATGTGTAATGTATGCGCATGTAAGCTAATTAGTTGTCTTGTTGGGGAAAGTAAATCCTTGATAGCTAGGGATAATAAAATCTTGACTGCTACCGGATAAAATAAATCCTGGACCGTTGTTGGAGATTTAAAATCTTTGATTGCTGAGGATGAGAAATCCTTATACCACTGTTGGGGATAGAAAATCCTCGGCAACTTGCGGGGATTATCAAAAATTTTGACAATTTCTGTGGGGAATAGTTGTACTGCTGGGGAGTAGCTATCCTTCTGGAGGGTATCAGGACTCTGGGGAAAAGGCTTGTTCCTGTTTGGAAGAAGTTCAGGAGTTTGGGTTGTATGCCACTCTACTGGGGAATTATCCTGGTTGGGGATAAAAGTTAACTGCTATCTGGTTAATTCTCAGATTTTAAGACAACTTGTTGGGGAATCTGGAGAAAACTGAATGGTTTCCACTGTGGGTTGATAGTTGGAAATTGGACTCCGTTGGGAAAGCAGGTTTCATCTTTGTTGGGGATTTATGATCCAAGATTTTGCTCCGCTGAGGATTGGGAGTTTGAAAACTTAACTCTGATGAGAATTAAAGGTTTGAAATATAACTCCACCGAGGATTGGAAGTTTGAAGTCTACCTCTGACGGGGATTTTGAAATTTAATTCCGCTGGGGATATGTATTTCAAGGTTGTAGCTCCACTGGGGATCTAGATGATGTGCTGCAGGGGATTTCTCTTGGAATAGCCTAAAGACATTTTCCTATCCCTTCAACCTGACAGTAATTGTTCTTTCACATTTCGTTTATTTGTAAACAATGATTATATTCAAATGCATATGCTCATTTAATAAACCAGTGGACGTTTTCAAATAAAACACAAGTGTAAAGAGAAAAAGAAAAATATTTTTCTGCACTTTGAAGTATCTCTGCATTAACTTTATGTAAGTATTTTGTACAAAGGAGACAGACATCCTAGTAAGAGAATGTTGTCATAAAAATTGAGAAAAATTTATACAAAGAAAGATGGCTATATGTAAAAATTCCATGGGGTTCCCATTCTCCTATAGCCTTCGTAACTCTGAGTATCTTGTCCATTTGTTGCTTCGTTCGAAGATGATTGAACTGATCAGAAGCCTGGAGCTTGTCTGTGAAGAGATTGTCCTTAAAGTGGTCCGACTTTTTCTCATTTCTTATCCATTTCTTATTTTTTCTCAACTTTAGGCCACTTTTTCACCATGATGCATAATGATTCAAGGAAAGTTCCCAACATGAAAGTTGTATACCTCCATGAAATCTACAACTTTGCTTCACACACGTTTCCCTATAGATGCTTGGATCTCAAGATATAAATTTTTGAATACCTGGTCATGAACTAAATAACTTAGTGAAATTTTGCCCTAATTTAAGCAGGTTTTGGACCCAACTTCATGGCCATTTTTCACCTAGTTCCAAGAGGTATCTCAAAATGCATTTCAAATATGAGTTATCGAGCACATTGTAAGCTTTCCAAAATGTCCAAGAACTCCTCAAGATCATTTTTTAGTAGGGATATCGAAGAGATGAAGTTGGCAATTTCTCACTTTTTGTCCAAACCATTTCATGAAGAACAAAGTTGCAATCAGTACCTATGCTGCCTAATCCATGCTTTACAGGTCCCAAACTTGTTCCACACTCCTTAATTAAATGCTTACTCAGTTGAAAAAGCTTTGATCCATGCCTTAGAACCATTATCCAACTTGCAATTCCATTTTTGGTAAAAAGTGACCATTGCCATTTTGAAAAAGATCAACTTTTGCAAACTTTACAATCTTGAGCATTGGACCTGTCCCCTTGGCACATACAAGTACCACAGACCTAAGGCAACTTATAGAGAAGAGATACCAACCCTAAGTAAGCCAGTACAAGCATGTAAAGCTTTGTCTTATCACTTTACTTAAAATACAAGAAAAGTGGCAAAAAGGCTAGAACAGGCACAGCTGTTAGGGGGTTGACATCAAACCAATTCCATACTAATATACAAAGATTATACAACTTAGCACACGAGGAAAAAATTCCTGAAACACTCCCAACCAGAAAAACACCAAAAATCTGTCCAAACCTGCAGTTTTTGCATAAGCATATCCATCTTCCATTTGGCTCGTGCGTTTTGAGTTTTGATCATTCAAACATCTTACATACTTAATATCAAACCAATCCAGACCTTCATCCCTATTCTGTAATCACTTTTCCATCATTTGCCATTGTTGATTTCAGAGCTTGCGGTTTAACTTGGCCAAGGAGTTTCAGATACTTTCAGAGCAAGGCAAGGGTTGGAGTACATTCAGGGAAGTTCAAGGAAGCTCAAGCAAGCATCAGGCCTCCATCAAACTCATCCCAGTTTCATCCATGATTCCAACTGAAGGAGGTAAAATCCCAAACTCTATCTCTTTGTACAGGCAACCATATGCCACGATTTGTGAATAAAAAATGCAGTCCTCATCATAACGAACTATACTTATCTTTATCTTGCATTGATTTTACTTGAGTTTAGAGAATTTGGAACTTGAAATTTCTGAAAATATTAGGTTAAAATTTAGGGCTGTTAAAATTCTCTTTGATCTTTGAAAGTTAGCTTACATAACTTATATGGTTGGAATCGTGAGTTCAAGTACTACAACTTTCATGTTATGAGTTTTCATTTTTATGGAAGTATGAGAGAGTTACAGGATGTCTGGCCAAGCTTGAGGAAGAAGATGAAGTACAGGGCAAGGATTTGTTTTATGTTATCTTATTTTCGTTTCCCTTTAGATATTGTACGTATAGCCACCCCATTGGCAAAGTAGCGCGCTGGTGAGACACATGTCATGGGTTCGAACCTGGGCGCGCTACTTTTGTTTTTACATTTTACCATTTTTTCAGTTTTGACATTTTTTGCAGGTTTGGACTTTGTGCTTTGGGCCATAGTTTTTTACTAACACTCTACTGCCAATCTGCTACATCACCTCCTTGCAAGCTTTTTTTATATTTTTTTTTATTTATCTCATTTTCATTTATATATATATATATATATATATATATATATATATATATATATATATATATATATATATATATATATATATATATATATATATATATATATATATATATATATATATATATATATATATATATATATATATATATATATATATATATATATTAAATATTTCTTTAATACATAAAATCCCAAAAAAATAAATTAATAATATTGCACTTTTATTTTATTTTTAGTTTATTTCTCACATAAAAATATATTTTATTTTAATAAAGTATCATTTATTTTCTTAATAAACTTGTAAATATAATTAAAACATGTGTAGTTTAATTTATTTTTTATTTCATACCTAAACATTTATTTTTGCATATAGAAAAATTTTATATTTTTTATACAATATTATTTATTATTTTTATACATAGAATAATACATATAAAAACTTTATTTTCTTTTAAGATAATAATTAGGGTTAACTCCCTTTTAAAAATTAATTCTTTTTCCTTATATTTTTAGGCTTAGATTTAAATTTTCTTTTACATAAAAATAAAACAAAAATCTTTCTTACATATACATTGTATTGCATTTTTAATATTGTATTGTATTTATTCTAATTCTTACAAATTCGATTTGGTTGTAATAATTTATTTAGGTTTATATTTTTGCAAATCCCTATTCAAATTTATATTCCCCCCTCCCATAAATTGTTGTAATAGCTTAGAAATATTCACATTACGCAATTTATCGCTTTATATGCCATGATTAGTAATTAGGGTTTGTATGACAAGATCAAAACAAAGCAAAATAGAAAACTCTAAATACAAGACAAAATCAAAGCATGAAAATGATACACTTGCACACAAGCATCCTTAGGGTTTCTCCACTTGGTTGCCTAAAACAAAAATGGCCTTATTACGCATGCGAAGTATCTTGGCAAAACAAACAAATATAAAGATCATAGTCCCTCGATGACGCTATTCAAAAGGTTGCCTTACAAAATGATCTTGGTCCCTCAAAATGCTAAGATACTTTCAACATTGCTAATCATGGTTATATGATGACCCACGCCCGTCCCGTTTACATCCAAAGATAGGGTTTCTTACCAAATCAATGGTAAGACAACGATGTCAAAGGAATAGAAAATACATAAGAAAAACATTTGAGTAGGTAGATTACTTCTAGTTACTTGCTCCATTTCAAAACCAAACATCCTTGCTATTTTCAAAACAAACACACACATTTCAAAAACATCTTACAAATATTGAAAACATTTTCAAAAAAAGACAAACATCTTTGTATACATGCTTACGAACGAGAATCATTACAAAGATTTCCTAAACGAATGGCCTCTTTTAGAAAATACTTTCAAAACAACACAAAGCACAATTTCAAACAAACAAAAGCAAGTGATCTAAGCAAGTAACTAAGAGCCCATGGAAAACCATGGATGAAAAGGGTGCTAATACCTTCCCTTTTCATAATCTACCCCCTGAACTCAAGAAAACATCTCAAAGGTCTTTCCTGTGCTTTTTCACCTTTCCTTTTGGATAAAAGGAAAGTCGGTGGCGACTCTTTCTAACCGCAACATTTGCGAGAAAACACAAAACCCTCAAGTCAGTTCTCCCACTGTATCACAGAACTGGCGACTCTGCTGGGGAAATAAATAAGAAATGGGGTTACCTTAGGGTTTAGATCACATTTATTTGCTTACATTTGTTTGACTTGTTTGCTTTACATTATGGTTCTTTGTTTGGGTTTGAATCCTCCACCCGGATTTGGGAAACATTATAGGTAAATAGAAATACGTTGTGGAAACTGTGCGGGGTATACCGACATGGTCTAAGCAATAGCTATGTTAGTGTGACATATTTGTGGGTACTGGTAGCCTAATCAAAGAGAATATGGGGCCGCTGAGTGATGTCATGAAGCACTAATGAACTTATAGAACCATTTACTTGACCAACCTGGCCTTTAGGATGTAGTGAGATGACCGGCTTTGGTGCAGTCTGAAGTTGGTAGATACTCGATACTACACTCATTGAGGTTTGATTTCTTGGGATATTTCGGTCGCCATTAAAGAGGCTTGAGCTGAAACAATGACCAAGGAAACAATCCAGTGATATTGAGCTCCTTAGAACCCGGTTACTATTATTAGAACAGGTTGAGCCAACTAAACCTCAAAAGGGTACTTACCTATAAAACCCCGTGCAAGCCTAAACTAAGAACTTGTTTGATTTGCTTGTATATGCATACTTGTACATAACATCATGGACATCATGAACATCATATGCATCCACTAACCATTTCAAGGATTTTGGAGATTCATCTTTGTTCTTGTTTTGTAGGATATGGATTCACTCCGCGGGAAAACTATCCAAATCAACCTTGTAAGAATATGACATACAGTATACTACCGAGAAAGCTATAAAGGGCAGTGTGTTAGCTGATCATCTTGCTCATCAAGCTGTAGAAGATTATCAGTCCATGAAGCTTGAATTCCCAGATGAAGATATCATGACATTAGACAACTGTGAAGAAATCAGACCATATGACGGACCTGAACAAGGATCCCGATGGACCCTGTTCTTTGATGGGGAATCTAATGCACTTGGTAATGGTATCGACGCTGTACTTATATCTCCGGAAGGGTGTCATACTCCCTTTACTGCCAGACTTTGCTTCAACTGTACGAACAACATGGCGGAATACGAAGCATGCATCTTTGGTCTCAAGGCTGCCATAGACCTGGGAGTCAAATCTTTAGATGTGTTTGGAGATTCAGCTTTGGTCATCAATCAGATTAAAGGAGAATGGGACACTAAGCATCCAAACCTTATCCCTTACAAAGAACATGTTTTGACATTGCTACCACATTATGAGCAGATTACCTTCGAGCACTTCCCGCGAGAAGAAAATCAGCTAGCAGATGCTCTAGCCACAATGTCATCTATGTTTAAACTTAATTGGGATAACGAGGCTCCCCATATCACCATTGAACAAATGGACAAACCAGCACACTGTCACAAGATTAATACTGAAGAAGTAATGGACCAGCCTTGGTTTCATGAAGTCAAGAGGTATCTCGAGGCTCAGGAATATCTAGAAAGAGCTTCAATCAATGATAAAAAGTTCTTAAGAAGATTCTCTGCTAAGTTCTTCCTGAGTAATGGCATCCTATACAAACGCAATCATGACTCCATTCTGCTCTGGTGTGTGGATAAGATTGAAGCTGAAAAGATCATGGCTGAACTACATGAAGTTACCTTTGGAACTCACTCCAGTGGGCATACGATGGCGAAGAAAATCCTACGGGCAGGCTATTATTGGTCTACCATGGAAGCAGATTGCTATCAACACTCTCGAACCTGTCATAAGTGTCAAATTTATGCTGACAAGGTGCACGTACCTCCGGTTCCTCTAAATGTCTTAATGGCTCCTTGGCCCTTTGCTATGTGGGGAATCGACGTGATTGGAGAGATCAAGCCTACAGCCTCCAATGGACACTGCTTCATTCTAGTGGCCATTGACTATTTTACAAAATGGGTCGAAGCAGCTTCCTTCGCATCCGTTACTAAGAATTTTGTTGCCCGCTTCATCAAGCAGAATCTTATTTGTCAGCACGGTATCCCAGAAAGGATCATCACTAATAATGGTACAAACTTTAACAATACTATGATCACCGCCTTGTGCAAGCAGTTCAAGATTCAACATCACAATTCATCCCCCTATCGGCCAAAGATGAATGGTATCGTCGAAGCTGCTAATAAAAATATTAAAAAGATCATACAGAAAATGACAGTCACCTACAAGGACTGGCATGAGATATTTCCATTCGCTCTCCATGGGTTACATACCACGGCTCGCACATCAACTGGGGCAACACCCTATTCTTTGGTTTATGGCATGGAGGTTGTCTTGCCTATTGAGGTTCAGACCCCCTCTTTGAGAATTATGAAGGATGCAGGTTTGAATGAGGACGATGGATCCAGACTCGACTTGATCAACTAAACTTAATTGATGAAAAGAGACTTATTGTTGTTTTCCATGGTCAGTAATATCAAAAACGGATGATCAAGGCTTTCAACAAGAAAGTCAGACACCAAGTATATCAAGTTGGAGATCTAGTGATCAAACGCATTATCTTGCCACAAAGTGATCCCAAGGGCAAATAGACTCCTACCTATGAAGGATCATTTGTAATCAAGAGCATCTTCTCCGGTGGGGTAATGATCTTAACCATCATGGACGGTGATGACTTGCCACACCCTGTGAATGCGGACAAAGTCAAAAGATACTACGCATAAGAGACCCGCTAGGTTGACACACCTAGGCAAAAAAGGGCATCCTGGCGAACCAAAAGGTTCGGGCAAAAATTAAGGATAAAATATATAAAAAATTTGTACACCCGACAAGTTGAAAACCCAAAAGGGCTACTTGGGCAAAAAAAGGTTTCCCGTTGGACTGAAAACCCAAAAGGGCGGTCCAGGAAAAAGTTAGGGAATTAAAGCGTATGACTATGTCCCGTTGGATCACTTTGAGGACAATCTTTTCACTGACAAACTCGGAGTTTCTGATTAATTCAATCATCTTCGGACGAAGCAACAAATAGACAATATATTCGGAGATACGGAGGCTATAGTAGAATGGAAACCCCATGGGATTATCACACATAACTATCTTTCTTTGTATAAACTTTTCTTATTTTATGGCACCATCCTCTTACTAGGATGTTTGTCTCCTTTGTACAAAATTCTTATTCAAAGTAAATACAAAGATATCTCTTTAGAGTACAAAAAACTATTTGTCCCTTTCTTTAGACTTGTGTTTTATTTGCAAAAACGTCCAATGATTCATTAATGAACATGTGCATTTGAACATAATTACTGTTTACAAATAAACAAAATGAAAGAAGACAATTACTGACAGGTTGAAAGAATATGAAAACGTCTTTAGGCTGTTCCATGAGCAATCCCCACAGTACGTCATTTAGATCCCCAACGGAACTAAGAACTTCAAACTATTAATCCCCGGTGGAAACCATCCAGTTTCTCCAAATTCCCCAGCAAGTTGTTTTGAAGTCTGAAATCCAACCGGATAACAGCTGACTTCTGATACTCCCTAACAGAACCAAAACTTCAAACTATTAATCCCCAGTAGAAGTCATCAAAATTCTCTGGATTCCCCAAGCAGATTCCTCAAGCAGTATATGGCGTTACTCTCATAACAGAATTTTGTCAATACTTCAACTTCAAGATATGAAGAGTCCACATATCCTCCGCAGCAGTCAAGGATTTATTTTCCTCAATCAAACAGCAATACAGCAAATCAGCTTACATGCGCATGCATTACATCTATATATCATAAACATTGATAAAACACATATATTGCATCATACATTTCATGCAACATAATTTTGTGTTCCAACTAACATTTTACCCTTTTCAGGATAAGATTAACAAGCTACCATTAACAATATGCAATCATGATACAGTTCAGATACGCTTCATACACGGATGCCATTCTGATACTCATTCAGATTCAACCTTCAGATACAGTTCAGATACGCTCCAGACACGGATGCCATTCTGATACTCATTCAGATTTCAAGTTCAGATACAGTTCAGATGTGCTCCAGACATGGATGCCATTCTGTTACTCATTCAGATTCAACTTTTTGATACAGTTCAGATACGCTCCAGACACGGATGCCATTCTGATACTCATTTAGATTTCAAGTTCAGATACAGTTCAGATATGCTCTAGACACGGATGCCATTCTATTACTCATTCAGATTCAACTTTTTGATACAGTTCAGATACGCTCCAGACATGGATGACATTCTGATACTCATTCAGATTTCAAGTTCAGATACAGCTCAGATACGTTCCAGATGCGGACACCATTCTGATACTCATTCTTTCAGCTTACAACTTACAATTCAACAAACATTCTTGGATGGCATCTACAAGCCCATCTCCAACAAGATTCTATCACTTCTCCAAATGGCATCTCTAAGCCCATTCCCTCAACTACACCTAGTCGAGTGCAAATTTATGGGCACTCTAGTGTCCAATCATCTTTCACCTACGAATCACGAATGGCAAAGCTCGTCAATCTAACTCTTCAGGTCTAAGAAGATTGAACAGGGGCAGATGTTGTACCCCAAAATTTTCCCTCTCATTTATCAATATTTTTCTCACAGGATTCCTTTGACTCAAGGCTGGATTAGGGTTTGGTCAGCTCAAGACATCTCATCTTGCACTGATAACCCAAAATTAGGGTTTGAGTTTGCACAAGTATTTTTGGACTATCAATGCTTCATATGACTTTCAAGCATCATTATGTATCCTTAAGATCACTCATGACAAGTTTCAAGCCTTGAACCACATTTTTTATCAGTCAATTGGACAGTTGACCTAAAAATCAGCTGTATTGGGGAAAAAGTCAACCATGGCCAATTTCCAGTAAAACTTCATGATTTTTTATCAACATCAACATTTTAGACTCACATGTATCATTTGGTCAAGTTTGGATCATAATTCCTCAAGAAATTTGGTCAAATCACAAAAAAGGCAAAGTGGTCAAAATTAGAGTTTTGACTGAGGAAGGGCAATTTCTGATTTTTAACCTAGAAAATGACCAATTGAGTTAAAGCATGATTTCAAGGATTCAATGGCATCATCTTGACCTTATTACATGGCTCAAAACATCTCAAATTCATTGGATTGACAGATGAAGTTTGCAGTCAACTAATCAAAAGTCAATTGTACACTGAAAAGTCAAACTTTGACTTTTTGGTCAAAATCAAGTACCAAGGGTCATAATTCATCAAAACATGTCAAAATATGAAAAACTTTCATCAAGAAATCCAAGTTTGAAGATTAGGGTTTGAATTTGAAATTTTTCTTAACTTAGAAAATTTTTTAAGTATAGAAAATTTCTTTTTTTTTCTCAATTTTAGGCCACTTTTTCACCATGATGCATAATGATTCAAGGAAAGTTACCAACATGAAAGTTGTAGAACTCCATGAAATATACAACTTTGATTCACACACTTTTCCCTAAATATGCTTGGATCTCAAGATATAAATTTGTGAATACATGGTCATGAACTAAATAACTTAGTGAAATTTTGCCCTAATTTAGGAAGGTTTTGGACCCAACTTCATGGCCATTTTTCACATAGTTCCAAGAGGTATCTCAAAATTAATTTCAAATATTATTTATAGAGAACATTGTAATATTTCCAAAATGTCCAAGAACTCCTCAAGAGCATTTTTGTGTAGGGAGAATCGAAGAGATGAAGTTGGCAATTTCTCACTTTTTGTCCAAACTATTTCATGAAGAACAAAGTTGCAATCAGTACCTATGCTGCCTAATCCATCCTTTAAAGGTCCCAAACTTGTTCCACACTCCTTAATTAAATTCTTACTCAGTTGACAAATCTTTGATCCATGCCTTAGAACCATTATCCAACTTGCAATTCCATTTATGGCAAAAAGTGACCATTGCCATTTTGAAAAAGATCAACTTTTGCAAACTTTACAATCTTGAGTATTGGACCTGTCCCCTTGGCACATACAAGTACCACAGACCTAAGATAACTTGTAGAGAAGAGATACCAACCCTAAGTAAGCCAGTACAAGCATGTAAAGCTTTGTCTTATCACTTTACTTAAAATACAAGAAAAGTGGCAAAAAGGCTAGAACAGGCACAACTGTTAGGGGGTTGACATCAAACCAATTCCATACTAATATACAAAGATAATACAACTTAGCACACGAGGAAAAAAGTCCTGAAACACTCCCAACCAGAAAAACACCAAAAATCTGTCCAAACCTGCAGTTTTTGCATAAGCATATCCATCTTCCATTTGGCTCGTGCGTTTTGAGTTTTGATCATTCAAACATCTTACATACTTAATATCAAACCAATCCAGACCTTCATCCCTATTCTGTAATCACTTTTCCATCATCTGCCATTGTTGATTTCAGAGCTTGCAGTTTGACTTGGCCAAGGAGTTTCAGATACTTTCAGAGCAAGGCAAGGGTTGGAGTACATTCAGGGAAGTTCAAGGAAGCTCAAGCAAGCATCAGGCCACCATCAAACTCATCCCAGTTTCATCCACGATTCCAACTGAAGGAGGTAAAATCTCAAACTCTATCTCTTTGTACAGGCAACCATAGGCCACGATTTGTGAATAAAAAATGTAGTCCTCATCATAACGAAACTATACATATCTTTATCTTGCATTGATTTTACTTGAGCTGAGAGAATTTGGAACTTGAAATTTCTGAAAATATTAGGTTAAAATTTAGGGCTGTTAAAATTCTCTTTGATCTTTGAAAGTTAGCTTACATAACTTATATGGTTGGAATTGTGAGTTCAAGTACTACAACTTTCATGTTATGAGTTTTCATTTTCATTGAAGTATGAGAGAGTTACATGATGTATGGCCAAGCTTGAGGAAGAAGATGAAGTACAGGGCAAGGATTTGTTTTATGTTATCTTATTTTCGTTTCCCTTAAGACATTGAACGTAGAGCCACCCCAGTGGCAAAGTAGCGCGCTGGTGAAACCCATGTCCTGGGTTCGAACCTGGGCGCGCTACTTTTGTTTTTACATTTTGCCATTTTTTTAGTTTTGACATTTTTTGCAGGTTTGGGCTTTGTGCTTTGGGCCATAGTTTTTGACTAACACTCTACTGCCAATCTGCTACATCACCTCCTTGCAAGCTTTTTTTTTATTTTTTTTATTTTTTAATACATAAAATCCCAAAAAAATATAAATTAATAATATTGCACTTTTATTTTATTTTTAGTTTATTTCTCACATAAAAATATATTTTATTTTAATAAGGTATCATTTATTTTCTTAATAAACTTGTAAATATAATTAAAACATGTGTAGTTTAATTTATTTTTTATTTCATACCTAAACATTTATTTTTGCATATATAAAGTTTTTATATTTTTTATACAATATTATTTATTATTTTTATACATAGAATAATACATATAAAATTTTTATTTTCTTTTAAAATAATAATTAGGGTTAACCCCCCTTTTAAAAATTAATTCTTTTTCCTTATATTTTTAGGCTTAGATTTAAATTTTCTTTTACATAAAAACAAAACAAAAATCTTTCTTACATATACATTGTATTGCATTTTTAATATTGTATTGTATTTATTCTAATTCGTACAAATTTGATTTGGTTGTAATAATTTATTTAGGTTTATATTTTTGCAAATCCCTATTCAAATTTGTATTCCCCCCTCCCATAAATTGTTGTAATAACTTAGAAATATTCACATTATGCAATTTATCGCTTTATATGTCATGATTAGTAATTAGGGTTTGTATGACAAGATCAAAACAAAGCAAAATAGAAAACCCTAAATTCAAGACAAAATCAAAGCATGAAAATGATACACTTGCACACAAGCATCCTTAGGGTTTCTCCACTCGATTGCCTAAAACAAAAATGACCTTATTACGCATGCGAAGTATCTTGGCAAAACAAACAAATATAAAGATCATAGCCCCCCGATGACGCTATTCAAAAGGTTGCCTTACAAAATGATCTTGGTCCCTTAAAATGCTAAGATACTTTGCAACATTGCTAATCATGGTTATACGATGACCCACGCCCGTCCCGTTTACATCCAAAGATAGGGTTGCTTACCAAATCAATGGTAAGACAACGATGTCAAAGGAATAGAAAATACATAAGAAAGACATTTGAGTAGGTAGATTACTTCTAGTTACTTGCTCCATTTCAAAACCAAACATCCTTGCTATTTTCAAAACAAACACACACATTTCAAAAACTTCTTACAAACATTGAAAACATTTTCAAAAAAAGACAAACATCATTGTATACATTCTTACAAACGAGAATCATTACAAATATTTCCTAAACGAATGGCCTCTTTTACAAAATACATTCAAAACCACACAAAGCACAATTTCAAACAAACAAAAGCAAGTGATCTAAGCAAGTAACTAAGAGCCCATGGAAAACCATGGATGAAAAGGGTGCTAATACCTTCCCTTTTTCATAATCTACCCCCCCCCCCCCCCCCCCGAACTCAAGAAAACATCTCAAAGGTCTTTCCTGTGCTTTTTCACCGTTCCTTTTGGATAAAAGAAAAGTCGGTGGCGACTCTTGCTAACCGCAACATTTGCGATAAAACGCAAAACCCTCAAGTCAGTTCTCCCACCGTATCACAGTGCCCATCACAGGATTCGTCATAGTTGTAGGGTGGAGGAGGCGGTGGAGGTGGATTGATGTCAGGATTCTGAGTCATGAACTGATATCGTTGAAACCTATTCTGGATATCGATATTTCTGAAATTTTCCATGATTCCAGGATTTTGACAGCAGTCGTCCATGAAGCTTGTCATCTCATTGTAAAACACCTGGTGCCATTTGACCAAATCTAAGTGCTACGAATGTTGATTTTGGTACATCCGTGTGTGCTCATCATGCCATTGCTCATGTTCTTTGTGCCATTAATTTTGATGGTTGTGCCACTGTCTCGCTTCTTCATGGCGAGAATCATTTGTAACCTGCATTTGCTAAAACATGGCGGTGAGGTAAGAAGGAGATTCAGAGGAAGAACCTGCTGCAGCAGTGGGAGCACCCTGAGGTTGTGCTGTTTGATCAAATTAATAATTTGTTGGAGACCAACGGTTTGGAGCCCACTCACCCCAACCGGTTCCATCCTGATTTGCTTCAGGTTGGACATTTTCATTGATATCTGGCATGTCAGCATCAATAAAGTCCTCACCTTCATAGATCTGTTCAGAGGGGATATCAAAGTTATATACCCTTACATTTGACCCTTTCTCCTTAAAATTAAGGCATTGACGGTTTTTGTCCCATTTGTGTCCCATGTGAGATAAAGTAGCCTTATTAAACTCTTGGGCAGCAGTAGGAGAGATAAGAGGAACAGGTGGGATAACAAGGTTCCAGAACTTGATAATTCTCATAATTTGAGCCGAATCTCCAAGTGCAGTGTTCTTCTGGCTGTTTCGCATAAGGAACATGTGTTTGACAAAGTAGTTTGGCCAGTTTAGGGGAACCCTATCTAGCAAAATGTGCAAAAGATGGATATCTAGCCTGTCTAGCCTAGAGTGGCCACCGGATCTTGGACGAAATATATATGAAGTTATCCAGTGAAGCATTCTAGGAATGCTTTTGATAGTGCCAGTGGTTATCGGCTCAAACTCGCCTAGAGGTCGATCAAGTTTTAGGATTGAGTTTATGAAAGCTTCTTCATCATAGTCGGTATCAAAACTTTGGTCATGGAAGCTTTTCATTATTGACCTTCCAAAAGGAATGCCAAAAATGCTTTTCCAATCAATGGCTTCAAAAACATATCTTCTTGTCCCGATTTTGACTTTAAAGCACCAGCCCTTATTTGTTTCTAACCCAGCATAAAAAGCTCGTATAAAGTCTTCATGGTAGTCTTCTCTAATGTTAAGAAATGACCCTAGTTGTTGAGCATATAGGATATCACAAACATCTATGATATGGAGAGGTAGAACCTCAGCCTTATCAAAGACATGAGGTTTCATAACTAACCTTGTTTTAAAGGACTGCTCAAATTCATCTGTGACAGTGGGATGCATGATAGATAAGGCGCTTGGAGGGATATCTAGGACAGATCTGGATGGTCCAGCGGCTAATTTTCTCTTCCCTTTTGTTTTTGGAGGCATGCTTGGTTGTAGAAGAATGGTTGTTAAGAGTATGGGTATGAGGTTTTTTTTTTTTTGAAGATGAAAGAGTGATGAGAGTGGCGAAGAATTATTAGGGTTGGAGGCTTGTATGTGATGATACGGATAGTTGGAGGGATGGGTAGGTGGGTAGGCCCAATTCAAATTAATGGCATTTATTACTCTTATGTGTCGACACGAAATTCGTATGTGTCAACACATCCTGTGTGAAAGAACAATTTTTCTTTGTTTTAAACGTTTTGTATCGATACAAGATCTCTATGAGTCGACGGGAAGGAATATTGTCGATGCAAACCTTGATGCATCGATCTGAAACCAAGTCTTGCTTTCTATTTTTATAAGATTTTTTATATGAGTCGACTCATAACTGTATGTATCGACTCATAACACAGATTTTGACAGAAATTGCAGTTTTCACAGTTTCTTGTTAACAAAGGGATATGGTACCAAATTCCAATTTAAATGATTATGAAAAAATGAATCATCTGAAGAGTATTATGCATGCCTAATGATGTGATGTAAATTGCATATGTCAAATTCAAACAATTTATGTAAAAGAGATACACAAAGACATTATCAATGGAACATTTAGATCAACTTATAAGTGATTGAGAGAGTAGATAGGAAGGATATTACCTCGTTTGATTAGATAAGTAGACACGTGTACTATAGCTGAAAAACACATCTCAACAGTATGGTGAGACATAGATATATTTTAACTACATATATGCTTAAGACATCACGTAAGAGAGATCTAAAATCCCTAGCTCACGACGAATGTTGAAGAAGAGTTTTGTTGCTAGTGGTTTTGTAAAGATGTCAGCAAGTCGATTTTTAGTATCAACATGCTCAAACGTAACATCTTCCTTTTCAACATGATCGCGAAGAAAGTGATGTTTAATCTCTATGTGTTTAGTGCGTGAGTGTAAGACTGGATTCTTAGTGAGATTTATAGCACTTGTGTTGTCACATTTTATTGGAATACGTTTTAATTGAATATTGTTGTCTTGTAATTGTTGCTTCATCCATAAGATCTGAGCACAACAACTACCGGCTGCAACGTATTCAGCTTCGGTAGTTGACAAAGCAACAGAAACTTGCTTTTTGCTATGCCAACTTACTAGAGAGTTTGAAAACAAGTGACATGTTCCACTAGTGCTTTTCCTATCTGATTTGCAGCCAACAAAATCAGAATCAGAGTAACCTACTAAACGTCAATCGCTTCCCTTGGAATACCATAGCCCATACTTAGATGTATTATTGAGATACCTAAGTATACGCTTGACAGCTTTCAAGTGGGATTCCTTAGGATCTGATTGATATCGTGCACACATGCAAACACTAAACATGATGTCAGGCCTAGATGCTGTAAGATACAAGAGTGATCCGATCATACCTCTATATTTCTTGACATCCACACTCTTACCATGTTCATCCTTGTCTAAATTTCCGTTGGTAGGCATGGGGGTGTCAATTGGTTTTGAGTTGTTCATCCCAAATCGTTTAAGCAACTCTTGGAAATATTTTGTTTGACATATAATTGTGCCTTCATTGAGCTGCTTTATTTGGAGACCGAGAAAGTAGTTTAGCTCCCCCATGAGACTCATCTCAAATTCACCCTGCATGACTTTGGAAAATTCCTCGACCAAGTGTGGATTAGTTGAACCAAAAATAATGCCATCTACGTATATTTGAACTAAAAGGATGTGCTTTCCTTTACTTTTAATGAAAAGAGTGGTGTCCACTTTACCTCTTGAATAACCATGATCAAGTAGAAATTTACTAAGTCTCTCATACCAGATCCGAGGGGCCTGTTTAAGACCGTATAAAGCTCGTTTTAATTTAAAGACATGATCTGGATATTCTTTATTTTCAAAACTAGGAGGTTGTGACACATACACTTCTTTATTTATGACTCCGTTAAGAAAGGCACTTTTTACGTCCATTTGATAAAGCTTAAAATCTTTTGCACACGCATAAACGAGCAAGAGACGTATAGCCTCAAGGCGAGCAACTGGAGCATAAGTATCCTCATAATCAATGTCCTCCTCTTGGTTATACCCTTGTCCTACCAAGCCTGCTTTATTGTGGGTTATCATTCCATTTTCATCAAGTTTATTTCTAAACACCCATTTAGTGCCTATGATATGATGGTCTCGCGGACGAGGGACAAGTTCCCAAACGTCATTTCTTTTAAACTGATTTAGCTCTTCCTGCATGGCCATTAGCCAAAATTCATTAATCAAGGCCTCTTTAGCATTTTTAGGTTCTACTTGTGAAACGAAAGCAAAATGATAACAAAAATTACTTATCTTGGAGCGAGTCATTACTCATTTTGAGATGTCTCCCAATATGTTGTCAATGTGATGGCCTTTAGAGGACTTCCAAGCTAGTGGAAGATCATTTGCTTCCATTTGCTCTTCTTCTTAATCTTTTGAAAGGCTTGTATCTTTTTCTTCCTCATCATCAACTGTTTTGGATTGAACAATTTCCTCAACAGTTTCTTTGAGTATATTCTTAGTAGATACACCTGCACCATCAAGAGAAATACCCTTTCCGACATGTTTCGAATAAGATTCATCAAAAGAGACATGAACTGACTCCTCAACTGTAAGTAGACGTTTATTGTATATCTTATATGTTTGCTTGATTGTGAGTATCCGAGAAAGATACCTTCATCTGCTTTTGCATCAAGTTTTCCAAGATTTTCTTTTCCATTATTTAAAATAAAACATTTGCAACCGAATACATGAAGATGTGACAAGTTTGGCTTTCTTCCTTTTAAAATTTCATAAGATGTTTTATCCAAAATGGGACGAATTAATATTCTGTTTAAAACATAACAGGTTGTACTAATTGCATCAGCCCAAAAATATTTTGGTAATCCACCTTCATTGAGCATTGTTCTCGCTAACTCCTCTAAGACGCGATTTTTGTGCTCCACAACTCCATTTTTCTATGGAGTTCGAGGTGTTGAAAAATTATGCTCAATACCATGCTTGTCACAATACTTATCAAAGAAATGGTTTTGAAATTCACCTCCATGATGGCTTCGAATTGCAATTATTTTAAATTCCATTCTGTTTTGAGATGGTTTTGCAAAACTCTTAAAAGCATAAAAAGTTTCGTTTTTGCTATGAAGGAATATAGTCCAAGTAAATCTAGAGTAGTCGTCAACAATCACAAAACCATAATAATTTCTTCCTAGACTTTTTGTTCTAGAGGGTCCAAAGAGGTCCATGTGGAGAAGCTCAAGGGGTTGTGAAGTGGAAATCATATTTTTAGATTTGAAAGAGACCCTTGTTTGCTTTCCCATTTGGCACTCATCACATAGGTGATCCTTTGTAAATTTTATCTTTGGAAGACCTACTACTAGATCCTTGGATACAACCTTGTTAAGCAAATCAAAGTTAACATGCGCTAGACGTCTATGCCAAAGCCAAGAATCATCATTCAAGGTGACTAGACACTTAGTGCTTGTTAAGGATATATCAAAAAGGTCAAGCATATAGACATTGTTTACTCTAATTCCCTTAAATACAATATCCTTTTCACCATTCTCAATTATACAGCAGGTGTTTGTGAAAAAAACTTTATAACCCTTGTCATATAATTGACTAATACTCAGCAAATTATGTTTAAGCCCCTCTACTAAATGGACATCAGAAATAGTAGTGGTAGAGGGATTACCTACACTACCTTTACCGAGTATAGCTCCTTTGTTATTGTCTCCATAAGTAACAAATCCTTTCTTCTTTTCCTTGAAGTCAATGAAGAGCGATATGTCACTAGTCATATGCCTTTAACACCCGCTGTCTAGAAACCATCTTCTATCCATGGATGTAAGGCACTTTTCCTGCAATATCAAAAGAGAAAGGTAGGTACCCAATTTTTATTGGGTCCATGTGGGTAAGTGGTAACATGGTTGCCTTTAGGCCTCCATTGGTAAATTCCTTTAGGAACAAGAAACCTCCTAAACTTGCATTTTTCAATGGTATGACCAAAACGACAACAATAATGGCATAAACCATGATGATGATGTATTGTTTTACTCCTGCTCATTGAATCCTTTGGTATTTTTTCAACAAAAGAATACTTTGAATATAGTGGATTCAACGTTTTCTTAAAAATTCTAGGATCGACTGCAAAAGTAACTTTGGGCTGTAAAGCTTTTTCTAATTTGGCATTAAGAGTTCTAACCTCTTGTTGCCAAATATGGAAAACTTCACATTCCCTTCTGGGAATACATCCTGTAACATCCTTATCTTTTGAACTTTCTGCAATACTAGCTTTTAGACTTTTTAAGTCTTTTTCAGCTTTATAGACTTTACTCTCCAAAAATGAAAATATTTGTTTATCGAAGGATAATCTCTTAAAAGCATCTTCGGCTTTGTATTGCAGTTTTTCAAAATCTATTTTTAGTTCAGAAAAGGTCATAGAAGAAAAGTTGTTAGGATATGCTTGTCTTACTTGCTTGTTGTGGTTGTCTTTTTTGTGGTAGAATTGATTTTTGGTATGTGCCATCAGACATAAATTTGCACTTTCATCACTACCACTTGAACTATTATCATCTGATGAATCACTATCACTTTCCCACGCAATGTAAGCTCTTCTTTGTTTGTTGAACTTCTTTGGTGGAGCTTTTACCTTATCCTTTTTCATCTTTGGACAGTCTGGTTTGTAGTGTCCAACTTTACCACAATTGTAACAAGGTCCTTTACCTCTTTGCTTTTTATTTTCTTCTTGCCTTGGCTCTTTGGATTGTTTTCGAAATCTTATGAGATTCTTATCGGAGTGCTTGATTCCATTCTTTCAAATAAATCTATTGTATCTCTGAACAAAGAGTCTCATTTCTTCATCATCGGAATTTTCATCACTAGTTGAGTCATTATCATCTTGCTCTTTGGTTGAGGACTTAGAGCTAGAAGCCATTAGAGCTATTGAATTCTTCTCACCCTCCCTGTCTTTGTTCCTTTCCTTCTTACTCTTATTTTCGTATTTTTCAAGACTTTGCAATTCTTGTTGATATGCTTCCAACTTTCCAAACAGAGTTGTAATGGTAAGCATAGTGAGGTCATTTGCTTCCTTGATAGCTGTTACTTTAGGTTTCCATTCCCTGCTAAGACATCTCATAATCTTATTAGTAGAAATTTCATTGGAAACAGGTTTTCCAAGTGCATTTAAACGGCTCACAAGATGAACGAATCTCTTTTGCATGTCAGAGACAGGTTCTCCTTGTTTCATGCGAAAGAGCTCGAACTCTTGATTGAGTGTATTGATGCGGGACTGTTTAACTTTAGTAGTGCCTTCATGGGAAATTTCTAAAGCATCCCACATTTCTTTAGCTGATGTGCAGTTAGACACCCTATAATACTCATTAACACCAAGTGCTGAGATTATCATATTTCTGCCTCTCCAATCGCACGACCATTTCTTTTCATCCATTTCATTCCATTGATCCTCAGGTTTAGGTATTATTACACATGCATCATTCCTCATGGTGATTTGAAAGGGACCATTTTGAATGGCAGTCCATACATTCATGTCAATGGAATTTATGTGTACTCGCATGCAGTCTTTCCAATAGCCATAGTTTTCACCATTGAAAACAGGAGCTCTATTATACGCCCCCTTTGGTTCAAAGGCCATAGCATTACTAGTAGATACAAAGCACCATCTAACTGGTGCTCTGATACCACTTGTTAGACGGTGTGGCAAGTGATCGAGAGGGGGGTGAATAGATCACCTCTTACTTTTTCAAGGATTTAAAATTATTTTATCAAAGCGAGTTGAAAGCAGCGAAAATCAATGTCCTGAATCAATTCTGTCTACTTTGAACCGACTACTAGAAAACTTGACATGTGAAAAACTTGCTGGATTTTTATTAAATGAAATAGATGAATATACAACTCAGATATCTTAACTTTTCAATGCACTTATCATAAAAACAGTATTTCCAATGAATTTAGAAGTTTGTTAGGAATTTTGTCAAACACTTGGCATATGCTTGTATAATGATTTAGTAGTGGTGGTTTGGTGAAAATGTTTGAACCACTATGTTTATCATTAGACAGAAAAGCTTAGCAAGCCAATTGAATTACAAAATTATGGAATATGTAAAACTATAAAGAGAAAGAAATAAAGAGCGATACGCATGCAGTTTGGTAAGGAAGTTCCCCACTGTCGTCCTCGCGTGTGGGTACGTCTCCCTCTCAATTTCACAATTGAAACTGAGAACTTTTATAAAAATTTGTTGAATGTTTGATAACAAGGTTACACTACAAAGAAATATAGAAATCCATATGATCTTCTTATTCTTGTAAGAACCACCACTTGATATGAGTTGTATCAAGATTTCCTGCAAGGTCCACAAATGATCCTCCGCATCCACGACCTGTTTGTTAAAATCCTTCTGATTTCCAAACCCCTCGCTACGGATGAATCCTACTCGTGCGACCGTGGCTAACAAAACCCTCAAGAACACACTCGTTCTTGAAGGACAAACCCTCTGGTTTATTTCTCGAAGCCTCCTCTTCAACCTTCAACTCAGCTGAGATTCTTTCAATACACAGATGAACGTTATCTTTGACCGCTTGATTCACTTCAACAAGGATGTTTGATTTTATTTGTTGTTGTTGAATTGAAGATGGTTGAGAAGATGATGAAGATGAAGTTTCTTTAGGCTTCTGGTTGCTCACAATTGTTTGCACACAATTCAAATATGTTGTTGTGTCTTTGCTGAGAAAAATGCTTGCTTATATTTATAACAGAAAACAGTTAGCAAAAAAGAAAGTATTATGAGTCGATGCATGTTGGTCATGTGTCGAATCATGTTAGTTATGAGTGACAAGATGGGTCGACACATTGTGTTTTGAGTCGATGCAAAATCATATTATAACATTTTACAGAACCAACAATTTTATATCCGTCGACACATAACACGTATGTGTCGATACATATTGATTGTAATTTTAATTTTTGAACGTAAAACATGGTATGAGTCGACACATGATATTATGTATCGATGCATATAAATTCAAAAATGTTTTCCAGGGGCATCATAATGTCATGTGTTGATACATGAGGTTTTGTGTCGATGCATACAAGTTTAAGTTTGTATTACAGAGGCATCAAAGTGTTATGTGTCGATGCATGAGATTTTGTATTGATGCATGCAGATTTTAAGTTTGCATTACAGGGTCATCAAAGAGTTATGTGTCGATGCATAAGCTTTTGTATCGATGCATAATAGTTTTGAAATATTATTCCAGGGACTTCAGTAAGTTATGTATCAATACAAAACCTATTGTGTCGACTCATAATGATGCATTATGAGTAAAATACATTTTTAGCTTATTTAAACATGTTATATTATATTTTTGTAGTGCACACATGTATTTAGTATTTCACATATATTTGCAATCATTCAAAAATCAATTATGAAGGGGTTGCTCACAATTTCATGCTTGTTTGATTCAATTTGAAGAAGATATTATGTTGTTTGGATAGGATTCGAGTTTGAATTTGAAATATTAATTCGGTTATGGCATTGTTTGTTGTTTCCTTAAGTTGTTGAACATGTTTGAGATGGACTTTATTGTGCGATAATAGGTTGGTGTAGTGGATGCCCGAAATTTGGTTTGGGAATTATAGCTTATTTTGATTCTGATTTTTCATGTTGCAACACAAGCTTTTGCTTCTTGTTTCATTGGTGGATTGAAAATCATGGTCGTCTTGAATTTACTTGATTTTGAATATGTTTGGAATCATGTATGAATGCTGATTTTTTTGTATTTCAATTGAGTAATAACACAATTTCTTGATCCTCGTTTCATTTGTGATTTGAAAGCAATGTTTACCGTTGTGTTTACTTGACTTTGAATGTGTTTAGCACGGTGAAATACAATACTGATTTTTGGCATTTACCTTGAATAAACACTTGTTTTCTTGGTTCTTGATTGAAAAATATTCATTTGTTCATGCAATTTAATTCAAGTTTCATTTGGTTTTCAATTCATTTGTGATTACTAACTTGTTTGTTGGTTTGTATAAGTATCTCAAGACGGATCAAGTAGTCATTTCCTCTTCACACCTTTTATTCGATTTGGATTGATTAATCAAGTTTTGATTTGTTGACTTGATTTTGTTATTAAAAATAGATTAGTTTATTAATCTATTTTTCTTAATTCGATTAGTTAAGTTAATCACTCTTGACAGAGTATAAACAACAATAATTTAATGTATGCACTTTATACAGTTATAATATAATTATAAGCTATTTTCACAATTAAAAAGAAAATAGAATTTTTTTAGCAATAACAGTGTTTTGAAAAAAAAATACACAAACAACCATGTTTCGAAGAAATTTATGCAAATAACCGTGTTTCAGAAAACGTTATAATGCAGTAACCATCTCAGATGGTGCATGCATTGATTTTTTTAAAGGAGGCGCCAAGTGAGATGGCGCCTAGCTATCTCCTAAAAAAAATTAAATTTTTTCTATTTATCTGCAGATTTGACATTTTTTACGGATTTACTTGCGGACTAATTTATCGCAGGTAATTCCGTAGGAAAATCTCCAGGTAAGTCCGCAGGTAATGTCAAATTTGCAGGAAAATCCGCAGATAATTGAAAAAATTTAAAAAATATTAAGAGGCATCAATTCAAGTGTCGTCTCCTCTTTAATTCATTTTTTTTAAAACATGATTATTTACGTAAATTTCTCCGAAACATAATTATTTGTTTATTTTTTTTCAAAACATGGTTATTGCTAAAATAAATTCCAGAAAATATGGTAAAATCATTTTTATATTAATAGTAAGCAGTTTTTATATGATTTTTTTGAAAAAACTTATCATAATCATCTAAAACTTATAAGGGTTTAATATATGTTATCTTATGCAATATTAGTGACTTTCGCTTTATCTATCGTCGGTTCAAATTTTTTTAGAGGTTCAGGACAAATAATAAAAATGAATCTCTAATAAAAAACTGAGAAATTAACCTTGAATTTTGATTTTTCTTTTTTAGATTTTATTTTTATATTAAAGGTTAATGATTAAGAATGATTATATATAAATATAAAAGTGCATGCGTGCAACAAATTTTATTAACTTGGTTGATCAGGTAGAACTTGCATTTTCCAATTGCATTAGTTCAATTTCATTTGTCATTATTTATAAATTCTTCCATTATTTCTTCTTTTAGAAATTCTACTGACCGAAGCTTCTTCATCATCTTCATTGTTCGAAATTTAAATTTTCTTTGATGAAGCTTCTTCATTAGCAAACGATGATTCTTTAGAAGATCATTCATCTACCGAAATTGTTTTTCAAACAAAACCATGGAGTTGATTTCCCTATTTCTTCTAATCTTTTGACGAATTTGATGATGATTCTTCTAGAATTCTTAAAGTTAACATGTTTTTGTTTTTAGTCTCTAATATGTTTTTTTCTTGAAAATAGTCCCTTAATGTTAAATTTTTGTTTTGTTTTAGTTCTTAATTCAAATCCACAAGAAAATCTGTAGGTTTTTTTGCAGAGTTTCCTACGATTTTTTTTTGCGGATTTAAAATCTGTAGATTTCATGTGGATTTTTCTTCGAATTTTTGTGTGAATTTTAACTTCAGAGACTAAAACTCAAATGATTTTAACATTCAAAAACTATTTAAAAGAAAAATAGATTAGAGACTAAAAACAAAAACACGCATGGACCAATAAACTATTTAAATTATTTAAAAAAAAAAAAAAATTTTAAAAAGTATTATGTTTCAATTTTTTTATTATTACGACGTTAAATTTTATTATCTTTTTTAATTTAGACCGAAACAATTATTAAAATTTTAAAAACGCTAAAAAAAATTGCCGTAACAAAAATTCAAACCACAATTTCTAAGTTTACTGGGCGTGATTTTTAACAACTGATCTAATGTTGCTTTTGTTTTTATTATTTAGATGTTAAATATGTTAGTGCGTGAGACACTTTTAGTGAGGAGAGAAAGAGAGAATAATAAAAGAAATAAGAATTTATATTATTCAATTGTACAAATAATGATACACACTATGACTATTTATATATAACCCTAATTGGGCTTGGGCTAATACAACTTGAATTATATTAAATATTAAATCTAATCAAATCTAATCTAATCTAATATTTCAACACACCCCCATAATCCAAGTTGTCGAACATCCTCAAAAATAGTCAATCTGAACTATTCCTAATTTCTTTCTCAAATTCAGGAATCTGTCGATCTTCAATCCTTTGGTGAAAATGTCGGTCAACTGTGCTTCACTTGAGCAATGCCTAAATTCAAGTTCACCTTGATTTACTTTTTCCCTTAACAAGTGAAACCTTGCTTCAATATGTTTACTTCTTCCATGCAGAACTGGATTCTTCGCCAGATTTGTGGCTGACTTGTTGTCGATTTACAATACTAGAGGTTTCTTCACTTCGACAGTCATTTCTTCAAGTACAAATCTGATCCAAACTGCTTGACATGCAACATAAGATCCTGCTATATATTCAGCTTCACACGATGACAATACCACCACAGGTTGCTTCTTCGAACACCATGAGATTGGGGCACCAAATACTTGAAAGAAATATCCAGTTGTGCTTCTTCGATCTTCCTTATCTCCACACCAATCAACATTTGAAAAACAATTAACTATTGCTTCTTTGCCTTCAGAATCTCGTCGAAATAGTATTCTACAATTTATTGAACCCTTCAAATATCGAAGGACTCTTCTTGCAGCCTTCATATGTGACACTCTTGGTTCACCCATATATCTACTTACTAATCCGACTGCGAAACCTATATCAGGTCGACTGTTGCACACATACCTCAGAGATCCCACAATTTGCTTGAACAAAGTTGCATTGACTTTGTCTTCCTCTCCATTCTTCTCCAACTTCACATTTGGTTCGACAGGTGAAGATGCAGGATTCGAATCATCCATTATGAATCTCTTGAGTACCTCTTTGACATACTTTCTTTGATGTAGTACCATACCTTGCTTCGAAATTTGAAATTTCATGCCTAGAAAATAAGACAATTTTCCTAGATCCGACATTTCAAATTCCTTTGTCATCAGCTCTTTGAACTTCGACAAGTTCACCAAACTATTTCCAGTTACTAGCAAGTCATCAACATACAAACAGATGATTGTTATATCTTGTGCTACAACCTGAACATAGACACCATACTCTGATTTGCATTTGACAAATCCTAATTCGACTAAGTACGAGTCGATCTTCTTGTTCCATGCCCTAGGTGCCTGCTTGAAGCCATAGAGCGCTTTGTGCAATCTATATACTTTACTCGCTTCCTTCTGAATCACAAACCTAGGAGGTTGTGTGACATAAACTTCTTCGTCTAAAGGACCATTCAGAAATGTTGATTTCACATCTAGATGGAATGTTGACTAGCCTTGGTTGCATGCCAATGCTACTACTAGTCGATCAGTCTCTAATCATGCTACTGGAGCAAATACTTCAGAGTAGTCAAGTCCTGTTCTTTGAAGAAAACGTCTAGCTACTAATCTTGTTTTATGTCTTGCTATTGACCCATCTGCATTGTGTTTCAACTTGAACACTCACTTTAATTCGATAACTTTTGTATGTGCTGGAAATTTGACTAACTCCCATGTGTTGTTTCTTTCGATTGCATGTAACTCTTCGACCATAGCTAACTTCCACTTGTTAATCTTCAAAGCTTCACTATAGTTTATTGGTTCAGCACCTGCAAGTAAAGCAAAATGAACTAATTTTCCATCTGGTGTGATTTCATCATCACCCACCACTTCATAATCATGAAGTCTTGTTGGAAGAACTCTATTTCTTTGATGTCTTTGCCTTGTTTCAACCACAACCTCTTTGATTTCGACTGTGACAGTAGTGTCAGCAATCGCTTCTTCTTCGACTTCGACTGGATTCTCAACAATTCCTTCGACCTCTACTTCATTAGTTTCTTCGTCGAAATCAAAGTTTATTAATGATTTTTTAATTGAATTGTTAGAATTCCAATCCCAGGAAGAATTTTCATTAATCACAATATCTCGACTCAACACAATCTTCTCATTAACTGGATTGAATAGTATGTATGCACCAGTTTTATGATATCCTACCAGAATCATATGTTCACTCTTGTCATCAAGCTTCCTTCTCCTTGCATCAGGAACATGCTTGTAACACATAGAGCCAAACACCTTCAAGTGACTTACTGATGGTCGTTTGCCACTCCACACTTCTTCAGGAACCTTGTTCTTCAATATCTTAGTAGGACACCTATTCAAAATATAAACTGTAGTCGAAACAGCTTCTCCCCATAAAGATTTTGGCAAATTCTTTTGCTTCAGCATGCATCTCGCCATATCTAATATGGTTATATTTCTTCTTTCAGCAATTCCATTATGTTGAGGTGTGTAAGGAGCAGTTACCTCATGATTAACACCATGTTCTGCACAGAAATCTTCAAACATCTTGGATGTGTATTCACCACCTCCATCTGTTCGCAGAACTTTGATCTTCTTCTCACTCTGGTTTTCGACAAGTATCTTGAATCTCTTAAAGATTTCGAATACTTCGTCCTTTCGTTTGATCACATAGATTCACAACTTTCGACTAAACTCATCGACAAATGAAACAAAATATTTGTTTCCACCAATTGTATGTTCTTCGAATGGACCACATACATCTGAATGCACCACTTCGAGAATGCAGGATGATCTCATTGACATAGTCGAAACGAAAGAATTGCTGGATTTCTTTCCCAATAAACAACTTTCACCAAGTTTTTCAAGTATCTCAAGGCTTGGAATACCAGTAACCATGTCTTGAGTAATCAGTTGATTAAGTGATCGAAAATTCAAATGTCCAAACCTCAAGTGCCACAACCAACTATCCTTGTGGTCGACAACAGTTTTCAAGCATTGAACTTCTGTCGAACTGATCATAGTCTTAAATGTTCTTTTCTTCAACAATGGAGATTTTAAGACCAAATTGTTCTTTGTGTCGAACAATTTCAAAACTCCATCTTTCATGACAACTGAGAAACCTTTTTCGATTAGTTGTCCAACACTTAGCAAGTTGTATTTCATTCTAGGTATATAGAGCACATCTTTGATTATAGCTTTCCCTTCATTACTCATTTGAAAGACTATGTTGCCAGTACCATCTGCTTGTAACGAACTATTATCAGCAAGTTTTACCTTGCTCTTCTTCGACTCGTCAAAATCTGCCAACCACTCCTTTCGACCAGTCATGTGGTTCGAGCAGCCTGAGTCGAGAAACCAGATATTAGATTCAACATGGTTATCTACAACTGCACCCATAACCATCATACCACCTTCAGAATCATCTGAATCTTGGCGTGCAAGGTTCGCTCCTTCGTCCTTGCCTTTCGATCCCTTGTCTTTTCTGCACCAACAATTCTTGGCCAAGTGTCCCCAGTTTTCACAGTTATAACACTGCATACCTTTCTTATCTTCTTTGTCCTTACGATAGTTTCCTCCTCCCCTTTTCGAGGATTCAGAAGATCTATCTTCGACCTTATTCTTATAGGGATTCGACCAAGACTTCTTGCCATGAGTCTTGTCGAACTTGCCTTTAAATTTGTTGGAACCATCATCTTTTTTCCATGATTGAGCTTGCAGTGCCTGTATCGAGTCCTGAACTCTTTTCGTTTCGACAATCCTCATCTCATGCGCCTCCAACGAACCAACCAAATCTTCCACTTTAGTGGTTTCAAGATTGTTGGATTCTTGAATAGCTACGATAACGTGATCAAAGTGAGAGGTCAACTTTCTCATTACCTTATCAACTATTATCTTATCAGTAATGGTTTCACCACAACCCTTCATGAGATGGATGAGTTTCTGAACCTTCAACACATATTCTGCAACTTTTTAATCTTCTCCCATCGACAACAACTCATATTGTCGATGCAAAGTTTATAATTTGACAACCTTGACTTTCTCACCTCCTCCAAAATACTTTACCAGAATATCCCATGCCTCCTTCATCGTTTCAGCATGAGAGGTTCTGTCGAAGTTAGCAGCATCGACAGTCGTTTGAATGCAATAAGCAGCCTTGCAATCTTTCTTCTTGACTTCGTTGTGGGCTTTTTCCTGTTTTTTGGTTGCATTTGCAGCCAACGCAGGAACACCGTCGGTAACCACTTCTAGGATTTCATGGAAGCCAAACAAGGATTGCATCTGTTTTTTCAATCAGATCCAATTTTTACCGTCAAGCATTGGAAGAGAATCCAGAATGCCCTTATCACTAGCCATCTTCGCAGCGGTTGGTTTACTTGCCCTAGAAAATGACCTCTGACGTGAAATTCTTGAAAACTTGATCAAGAACAATAACCGGAAGCTCTGAATATCAATTTGTTAGTGTGTAAGGCACTTTTAGTGAGGAGAGAAAGAGAGAATAATAAAGGAAATAAGGATTTGTATTATTCAATTGTACAAATAATGATACACACTATGACTATTTATATACAATACTAATTGAGTTTGGACTAACACAACTTAGATTATATTAAATATTAAATCTAATCAAATCTAATCTAATCTAATTTAATATTTCAATAAAATATATATTACATACTAGTTTATATTTCAACATATTAATAATAAATCAATAGTTAAATGTGTGTAGATTTTATTTAAATGCATTTAAATAAAATGTATAAAAAATTATAAAAAATAAATTAAAAAATGCTACATGAGTTTTAAAACATAAATTAAAAAAAAAACACATAAACAACCATGGGAGATTTAAAAATAGATTCTAAATTAAAATAATCAACTAAGGAATTAGACACGGAATCTAAACATTATAAAAAAAAATTAAAAGAAAATCTTAAAAAGAAATAAATTGAAACTTACTAATATTAAAGAGATCATACCACAACCTACAAAGTATTGAAGAGACAAGTTTTAAAGAGGAAGGGAAAACTAAGCAATTTAGACCACAATTTGGAAACAAAAGTTATCTCACAATCCATTTACTTATAAGTAGAACCAAGAAGATTACTTTTGTAACAAAGCTTTGGCATACTCCAAGAGTTTATCAGTTTCTGGTAGAATTCCCTTCACAGCAGGATGAGCAGCAAATGCCTCAGCCCATTTCACCAATGCAGGAGTCTTGGCTTCATCAAACATCTTTCCTGTTACTTTCTCTTTTACCCTCATCCAACTCAAATAGCATCCCAAAGCAATATCAATAAATCCGATGTTATCTCCTCCAAAAAAGTGGTTTCCTTTACTGCATTTGTTGATCACATCTTCTAATGTCGCTAGAACTACTTCTAGTTGCTCGAAATATGCCTTCTTTGACTCTTCATCTTTGGCGAATAAACCATTACGCATGGAGTTGTAGAACTAGTCTCCCAATTGTATAAAAAAATGCATCAAAACATGGAGAAATAAAACAATATCATTCAAGGGGAATAGTGAAAAAGAATTAGTCCCTCATTTTTAAAATGATTTTCATTTTGAGAATCCTCAAACTCCACAGTCTCACACGATACCTCTTTTCTATTTTGTCTAAAACAGACCCTCCTATTGATTTTTTAATAGTAACCTTGCAGATGTTGACTTTATAGTTTAATAATGTAGAGTAAGACAACAACACAATCATGGCAAAATGCTTTTTTGCTGCTGCCTACGATGTATTTTTAAAATTCCTCAACTAAATATTATTTGTATCAAGTAGGGAAGAAACACAATTTTGCACTGTCCAATAATTTCTACTCAAATAGAAGATTTATATTGTCGATTTTGAGGGTTCCATTATTGTTATGTTGGTAAGGATGAGAGTAAGGGTGTTTCTCGTATGGTATCTCATCTTAAAATGCTACACATATGTAATGACAAACGGAAAAGTGCAATACCGAATGAAATTGAGAACGATCAGGTTTCATTTACACCATTGGATTGGATGAGTCTTTGAGGGTGGTTGAGTAATGGTTATATGAAAGGTGTATGAGCATTCATCCCATGAGTCAGACATGTCATCATCCTGATGGTCTGATTCTTGTTACTCAGGGGACATGGGAGGTCAGAAGTCACATTGTGGTTATTGTAAAAATATCTACAACAGATTCAGAGTAACCCCGAAAAGAACAAGGAGCATGTTTTGGATGCAAGGTTGTTGGAAAGAGTCCTTATAACACATATCTTCAACGTAAAGAGTATACATCTTAGATGGCATCTTGTTTTCTCCCAAACATTTAAAGATGCTCTTTATAAGGTGGTTGTTGATCTGGGATCAGTAGGTCCTTGGGTTCGGTTGTTACTTCTTTCTCGTTGTACTTTATAGATGGTTAAGCCTCAGAATAGACAAGATCGCAAGTCTGGAAATTAAAAGTCCTTGCAACAACAAGACATTTTGGAATGCTTAGCTACTTGAAGAGATGCAGATAGCCTTGGCAAGTTAGTTGATAGTGTGTTAGGCAGCTTTAAGAAAGATAAGTTGGGTCATGGGGAGTTCATATTGATGAGAAAGATAAAAATATGAGCTCTAACGTCAACCAATCTCTCCGCAAGGTTGTAAATGGCCATTTCACAACAGTTGTAAAAGTGTTGAGTCATCCGGAGTGGTCCTTATAATGGACATACAATAAAGACTTTGGAGGCTAAGCAACCGTAAAGACCACCTCCCTCTATGTCGACCACCTTGTTCTTCGAAACTTCCTTAGTGACTGAAGTTGTTACTATCTTCAAGTGCACTAAATCATTTTCCTAAGGGACGTCATGTGTTAGATGGTTTGCGAGCTCAACATATATTAGGCGCACTGTGTCGAAAAGGTTTTGTTGTGACAAGATATCGTGAGAGAGTTTGTTGCCTCTGCTTTTGTTACTAACGCGGTGGGATGCAACTCATTATTTTAGGTTTTATTTGGAGGCAACTTCAACCACTAGAGGAGTTTTAGAGAAAAAGGTGGTTGACATAGATGGAGGTGATTTGTAAAGTGCTCAAATGACTCTCTTCTTCCACATTGGGACACACCTTTGTGAGAGGGACACCACTTGTCTATCTAAAACCTTAAGGTGATAGATGAGTGGGTTCTCTCACATATAAAGTGCTCAATCTTCCCTTTTTATAATCAATGTGGGACTTCTTCCTCACACTTAATTCTCAACACATATAAAAGATGTTCAACTAAGGAATTTTAACAGACACGGATGTGGACAACAGCAATTTCGCCATATTTACGTTGTTGTCTTACTCAGCAATTTCGTCATATTTATGTTGTTGTCTTAATCTGCTATGTTGTTAATTTCTCTGGTTTTAAGTCTGTGTTGGTACTGTGGTTTGTGAATGATTCTTGTATGCTAGTGGCATTTTGAGTGTCAAGTGGTTGCGGTTTTGGAGGAGAGAAGTGTAATTGAAATGTAGTAAGAATCTCTATGCCATTGTTGTTGTTCTGGAAGAAGAAAAGATGTTGCAACTTTTGAAGTGTAAAACAAAATCTGGGTTGGTTTTAAACCTCAAAATCTAGGTTCGTTTTGCAACTGCTATTGAGTTCTTGCTGTGCCAATGCAAAGACTGAATTCTGATGTATCTCAACGTCACTCCAAAATTTATTCAAGAAGCAACTTAAAAATCTCACATCAACAACTTACATAATAAACACCTTGAATTCATACAAACATAGATTAAGCAAATATTAATATATGAATTTACATTTATCTCTTTGTGTTTTCCAATAACATGAAATTTCATTTTTTTTTTCAATAATCGTTTCATATAAAAAAAATTAGTTACGTTTCCTTAATAAATACTGGATGCAGGAGAAATAAATATAAAAAAAAAAAAAAAAAACTCATAAAGATTAGTAAAAATGAATAAGGATTAGAACTTAGAAGTACCTTGTCATCTATGTAGGCAACCCAAAATCTAGCAATGGCTTTATCAAAAGCATTTGAAGGAAGAATAGAGGGAACACCATTATCTTTCCAAACTTCATCAATATATTCAACTATGTTTGCAGATTCAGAAATGGGTTTATCTCCATGAATGAGAACTGGGATTTTCTTGTATACAGGATTGGACTGAAGAAGCAAGTCACTTTTGGAGTTTATGTTTTCTACATTATTCTCATAATCCAAACCCTTGATGCTAAGAGCAATTTGTACCCTCACTGCAAATGGACTGTACCAACCACCCAAAAGCTTCAACTCATTAGTGGCCATAGCTCCTTAGAAACAAAAATATTATGATTCTACTAGATAGGCTATGAAAGAAAGAGTAAATTGAGAGAGAGAGATAATAGATTTGTGGTGTGTAAATAGTATTAACTATGAACAACTATTTTTGTGATACAATTAATATCAGGTAGGGACATTGTGTCTGTATTGTCCATTCCATAATCAAAGCTAGCAAACAACAGCTGCTAGTAGTGAGATCTGGTACACAATAAACAAAGTGGCAACTTGTTGGTAGTCACATGTCTTATAGTCCTTCCGTATCAAAAGGAGTATTATTTAAGATACAAATATGTAATAGTAATAATGTTATAGTAAGATATTATATTTTTATTAAATTAATTTTATAAATATATTGAAAGTAGTATATAAAATAATAATTTTAAAGATATAATTGAAAAAATAGTAGTAATTATTTTTATATTGAAAAGTGATAATAATATTTATTTTCAAATAAATTTTGTTTACTAAAACGACACTAATTTTGAAATGAATAGAGTATCAAACTTGAAGATTCGTCCATCCATCGTTGTGACGAGTAAGATACTCTTCATTTCCTTAAAGAAATGGATAGCTCTGTTACTATAGTTTTAGGTGTAAATTTTATGGGTGTGTTTGTTTCGAGTCAAGATAACCTGTGTGTTTTCTTCCCACTTAATTTTCTCACCTTGTTTGGAACAAGATAACCTATAGAAACATTTTAACTTTCTGCTCACCTTACAACAATGGTTATGGAATGTGTATTTTCTTGAATCTATTATTTATTTACAATTTCAATTTTACTCTAATATAATTTTTCTATCTTTTGCAGATTTTAATTTTAATTTAGAGAATCACAATTTTATCTATCTCTCAAAATTTGCTTGAATTTTCCTTCTTTTGAAAAGTATAATTTTCAAGCTTCGATGATTTTTTATGTTGTTGTTTATCTATTTCATTGTCATTTATGTTGTGTAGAACATTGTCGCCGCGTATCAAAATTTTATAGGTTAAATGTCTTCTACCCCCTGCTATAGTAGTGAGATTGAATTTATCCCCTTTTTAAAAATAAAATTTTTTCGCCCCTCAACAAACTTCGAACAAAGAAATAGTGAAATCGAATTGTTGCTTTAGCAATGTATAATGCAAACAAAGAAATATTCTCAAAATTTGAAGTTCCATGGGACTCGAACCCATGAACACTTGGGTGTTCTAACATTCTTCCAACCACTCGGCCAATTATTGTTTGTTGAACATGTTTACCTCAAAATCAATTAATAATAAAGTCATTTAATTTTAACAACTTAGAAAATTCCATCTGCATCTTCTTCCCTAATTTGCAGAGCTTCATCTTCTTCCCCAATGTTCCATGAGACTCGATTTTGTTATGAATACATTGGGGAAACTTATCTCTGAATCAGAACCATTCATCCTGAAAAAACTCACTCATCTCTATGCACTATCTCTCTCTGCATATGATTCTTCAATTTACCTCATCACCTTTGCAACAACAATGCAGCAACATCATCATTGTATCATCAACAACATCACAACAATAACAATACCATAACCTCAACAACATCACACCAACACAGAACCTTAGCACAAGAACGCAATAATTACGAAAATGCAGAAATTCAGAGAAGCAGTTTGAGTCGAAGAAGAGGAAGTGTATAAGAGAAAGAAACACATACTTTGTGTTCTCATCATCTTTATCGCTCGGAAGGACCACCGGAGTTTGCTTCCGGTAGGTAAGTCTGAATCCTTCCATTTCTCTTTATTTTTATTACATCCTCTTTCATGTTATGCTGAAGTTTAAACCGTCTTGAACGAGCATCTTGAGACTACACGTCAGGATCTTCGAAGCTCTGCTGCCTAGGGCATTTACGATGCAAGAAGAAGGAGAGGCGGAAGTGTATCAAGGAGATGACAAATCGAGTGAGAAAAACAGATAATCTGTGAGAATCAAGAGGGCAAGAGGTTTTGTTGTTCTTCCTGCAGCGATAAGAGGAGATCTTTACTTCCCCAATGTTCCATGGGACTCGATTTTGTTATGAATACATTTGGGAAGAAGATGAGGCAAATTAGCTGACTTTATTATTAATTGATTTTGGGGTAAACATGTTCAACAAACAATAGTTGGCCGAGTGGTTGGAAGAATGTTAGAACACCCAAGTATTTATGGGTTAGAATCCCATGGAACTTCAAATTTTGAAAATATTTCTTTGTTTGCATTATACATTGCTAAAACAACAATTCCATGTCACTATTTATTTGTTCGAAGCCCAATCAACAAACAGATTCTGGCCACGTCTGTATTTCAAATGGAATCTTGGGTTAAAAGGTTTTTTGTTAAGGAATCTATGTTTGTTAAGGGGCGAATTTTTTTTTATTTTAAAAGAGAGGTAAATCAAATCTCACTACTATTGTAGGGGGTGGAAGGTATTTAACCCAAATTCTACTCAGTGTAAAATGTCATTGTAGCATATAAGAAATTGGTGTGTATCAAAAACTGTGGCGTGAGAACATTATAGTGTGTTGAACATTATCGTTGTGCATAGAACTCTACTACGTGTGAAACTCTGTCATGTGTTGAACAACGTCGGCGTGTATTAAAATTGTTACATGTTAAACATTAATGCATGGAAAATAATGATGTGTGTCAAACATTGTCGCAATGTATTGAATCATGTTGCGTGTAAAACAACCATGTGTTAACAATACTGACATGTATTCAACATTTATGCATATCGACCATATTGGACATGTGACTCCACACACAATAGGGGGGTTGAATTTGGGTTTTAAAAAATGATAGTTTGAAAACATTTCATTATTATTTGTTGTAATATGCCTTAAAACCTCAAGTGAGAAAAGAGAAAGAAAAGAGACATATTTCGATACTGACAATTTTGGACTTGTTTGTGGATCCGTTTGTTAATGGGTCATATCTTGATCCTGTTAATATTTTGTTAGTTATAAATGTGGATTTTTTTCTCATTTGTTAGGTGGGAGTTGCATATGGTAAAAAAATAGGGTTTTGAAATCAAGGGAAAACTTTTAGAGTTGTCTAGAAGGGTCAGATAATAATTTTTGATACCTTGGGTGAATGGTCAGATAATACTTCTTGATACTTTGGGTTTAAGTGATTCATATATTGAGTGTTGGAGAGGTTGGAAAACACTTGGGTAGAAAATGGGGGTTTATTCTTGGGAACTTTCAGGATTTGTTCTTGGGAACTCTGAAGGGGAAGGGTATTTTATTATAGTTTATCCATAATCTCTTGTAATAATTTTCTGAGTATAGTGAATTGGAGAGTCGTTCTCTCCCCCAAACATTAATCATTTGATCGAATTAGGTAAATAATTTTCTTGCGCTCTTGCCTACTATTATTTTTATTTATTGAGGTCATTTGTTTGATTGTCGTTATTCTTCTCCCCCATATATCAAAAGTGTTGATTGAAATTGAACCTTGTCATATCTTAACCAGTGGCGTCCACCATGGGGCGAAGGGGTTAAATCTATAAGTATGCCACATGGGTTCCAAATGGGACATCGAGAAGTTTTTCAGAGACAACGACTTCAGATTATGGAAGGTAAAGATGCAACCAATACTAATTCAATAAAAATTTCAGAAGCATTGAAGGGAGACACATATATGCCTGCAAACTTTACACAAGCTGAGAAAATCGAGATGGTGGATACGACCAAAAGTTCCATTATCTTGTGTCTCGAACATAAAGTATTAAGAGAAGTCGTGAGGAAGAATATTGTGGCTGAGATATGGGTCAAGCTTGAATCGTTATATATGACAAAGTCATTGGCTCACTGGTTATTACTAAAACAACAACTTTATTCCTTCCATATGGTGGGGAATAAATCTATTGTGGAGTAACTGGAAGAATTTCACAAGATCATTGATGATTTGCAAAAGATAGATATTAAAATTGAAGATTATGAAAAGGTTATACTTTTATTAAGTTTATTACCCAGATCCTTTGAGTACTTTAAGGATGTCTTTCTTTATGGTAAAGAAGAAACTTTCACTTTAGATGAAGTCCAGACAGACATAACATTAAATGAGTTAGAAAAGTTGAAAGATTTGAAGGTTGAAGATAATGATGAAGGCTTAAGAGTCTCAATAGGAAGGAGTGAGAGTAGAGGAAACCAAAAAGGAAAGAGATCCAGATTAAAGTCCAAGTCCAAGGTTTTTGAGAAGTCAAAATTTAAATGCTTCACTTGTCACAAAATCGATCACTTCAAGAGGGATTGTCCTGAAAGAGGGAACAAAGGTAATTTTGTTCATATTGTAATTGCCCCGGACGAAGATGATTATGAAAGTGTTGGCTCACTAGTGGTAACTGTAACACCCTCTAAAACCCCGTATAAAATTTTGCAATTAATTAAAATCATATTTACAGAGTACATGTATTAACGAGGATGTCACGATTCTCTTTTAAATAAAAACAAGTTCCTGTCATGCATAACATAGAAGCAACTCATACATGTTTACACAGCGGAATAATTTAATTAACAAAACCAATGTTATAATATTTTCAAAATCATCAGGGATTAACACCTAGAATATATCAACATCACATTATAACAAACATAAGGAATAAACGAGTCTGACTAAAGCAGCTCGACAAACAAACGTTCCCGGAGTTACAACTATCAGAGCATGACCCGGACAATACTTAAACGGAAATAAACTAGAAACAACAAGCCTTCGCCAAGCACCTGAACGAAGCTCCTCAATCTGAAATATTCAACAGTAAGGGTGAGCTTCTCAATTATACATTTGATTATACGTTCATAACAATCAATTCAGAAAACCATAAGCATCACCCAAACAGTTAGCATGTTTCATAGTTTACGAAAACCTTTACAATTCATATATTCATACATCTTACTTTTCATATTTATAATTAACATCAAACATCGTTAACAATTTAGCAACAATACATGCCCACAGTCAATTAAATACAACATTGGAAAAATCATCCATTCATGTTATATTCAATGTAATGCAACACACCCATGCATGTGGTACCATTTTACCGCCCCATTAAATCTCGGGTCACGGATAACTCACCGTTCCATTATATCGCGGACACGGCTACCACCTCAACGTTCCATTAAATCGCGGACACGTATATTGGCCACCATAGCATACTATTAACATCAATCAACATATCATGCAACATTAACAACATCAATCATAACAGGATATGGATAGCATGTAATCACTCAGCATACTATTAAACATCAATCATATCAAGTTATATCATAATTCATGCTTGATAGCATCATCTAAAAGCATGACAATAAAATCCATATAGTGTTGGTATCATAACATACAATCGTTATTCGATACAAGCATCAATCAACACTAGGAAAATCAGTAAGCAGCATATTCAAAACATATCAAACACTGCACATCAAAACAGGATCAATCCCGTACATAACAGCATGCACAGAAAACAAAATTCAGAAACCAACACAGGGGGTTTAACACGGGTGCCCGTGTGGAAATGTGTCCAGAAAACACGTTATTTTGCCAATACAGGGGATCAACACGGGTGCCCGTGTGAATCAACACGGCCCGTGTTGAAATGTGTCTGGAAACACATTTTTTTGCCAATACAGTGAATCAACACGGGTGCCCGTGTGAAACAACACGGCCCGTGTTGATGAGCGCGATCCCAAAATTCCTGCATCTGCAGCAGCTCATATACCCATATTTTTGCATAAAAATACCTTTCCACGGCAGTGCAATGCAGTACAAAACATCCAAATCCACCATAGGAACCTAAAATCCCTAATTGATTCATAAAATTTGGGAACCTAAACCTTTTCTAACAAGATTTGACCCTAAAGTTATCAATCCCTAAGAACATCATAGAACATGGGGTTATCCTACGATTATCCAACCAATTGCATCTAAACCCATAAGCAAATATAAATTGAGTAGTAGCCCCCCTTACCTTATCAAATTGCAGCTTGAGTTCTTTGAGCGATGTTCTTCGTTCTTCGCACCTTCAGAGCTCAGCTTCCCAAATTTCCTAAATTCTGTGTTATCGTGAATAATGAGAAAATAACTTGAGTTCCAAAACATAACCTTATTTCTTTTGCACCCCCACTCTTTACTAACGACATCCAAGCCCAATAACTTAAAAACCCAATATTTCTTATTTCTTTTATTTTCTTCAAATATTCCAAAATAAATAATTCTTTTTATTTTATTAACTCCAATAAAATAATTTTCCCATTAAAATAAATCAAATAATTACAACTGGGGTGTTACAACTCTCCCCCACTAAAAGAGTTTTCGTCCTCGAAAACGTACCTTAGACGAACAGTTCCGGATAAGCCTCTTTCATCTGGCTCTCCAGTTCCCAAGTGATATTTCCATCTGCTGGACCTCCCCAAGCAACCTTCACTAATGCTATCTCTTTACCCCTTAACTGTTTCACTTCCCGATCTTCTATCCTCATAGGCAATGTTTCTACTGTCAGGTTATCTCTCACCTGTACATCATCTATTTGGATTACATGAGATGGGTCTGGAATGTATCTCCTCAACTGAGAAACATGAAAAACATCGTGCAAATTTGCAAGTCTCGGAGGTAAAGCAATACGATAAGCAACTTCTCCAATTTTTTCCGTAATCTGAAACGGACCAATAAAACGCGGAGTCAACTTCTTAGATTTCAACGCTCGACCAATACCCGTCATCGGAGTAACTCTTATAAACACATGATCTCCATCACTGAATTCTAAATTCTTCCTCCTCTTATCATGATAACTCTTCTGACGACTCTGAGAAGCTCTCATCTTCTCTTGAATCAATTTAATCTTTTCAGTAGTCTGCTGAACAATCTCTGGCCCAATTATTGAACTCTCTCCAGATTCATACCAACACAAAGGCGTTCTACACCGTCTACCATACAATGCCTCAAACGGAGCCATACCAATACTCGAATGGTAACTATTGTTATAAGTAAATTCAATCAATGGCAAATAGCTATCCCAAGCTCCACCCTTCTCTAAAACACAAGCACGCAATAAATCTTCTAACGATTGAATCGTCCTCTCCGTCTGTCCATCAGTCTGAGGATGGTAAGCTGAACTCAACCTCAATTTAGTACCCAAAGCCTTCTGCAATCCTTCCCAAAATTTCGAAGTGAACCTCGGATCTCTATCTGACACAATACTAGAAGGAACTCCATGCAAACTCACTATTTTCTCGATATACAACTGTGCCAAACTCTCCATTGAGTAATCCATTCGCACCGGTATAAAATGAGCAGACTTAGTCAATCTATCCACAACAACCCATATCGCTTCACAATTCTTAGGAGTCCTCGGCAACCCGGATACAAAATCCATAGAAATACTATCCCACTTCCATTCTGGAATAAACATCGGTTGCATAAATCCAGACGGCTTCTGATGCTCAATCTTCGATTTTTGACAGACTAAACATACATACACAAATTCAGCTATTTCCTTTTTCATTCCCGGCCACCAAAACAATTTCTTCAAATCATGATACATTTTCGTGGCACTCGGATGAATACTCATCCCACTGCGATGTCCTTCCTCTAATATGCTCTTCTTGATTTCTGCAACATCAGGAACACAAACTCTATCGCCAAACCTCATAACATCATTTTCATCAATTCTAAACTCACCACCTTGACCTTGGTTGATCAATGTCAATTTATCAACTAAATTAACATCGGATTTCTGCCCGATCCTGATCTCTTCTAGAATACCACTAGTAAGTTTCAACATACCCAAACGAACACACTTCGAAGTACTTTCACAAATTAAACTCAAATCTCGGAATTGTTCGATTAAATCCAATTCACGAACCATCATCATAGACATATGCAAGGATTTCCTGCTCAAAGCATCTGCAACCACATTTGCCTTACCAGGATGGTAATTCAAACCAAAATCATAATCTTTGAGAAATTCCAACCACCTTCTTTGCCTCATATTGAGCTCTTTCTGATCGAAAAGATACTTCAAACTCTTATGATCACTATACACCTCAAATCTCGAACCATACAGATAATGTCTCCACAATTTCAAGACAAACACAACTGCTGCCAACTCTAAGTCATGAGTAGGATAGTTCCTTTCATGAACCTTCAACTGTCTCGAAGCATACGCAACTACCTGTTGATTCTGCATTAAAACACCACCTAAACCCATCAGAGATGCATCACAATAAACCACAAAAGATTCCACCGGATTCGGCAAAATCAGAATAGGAGCACTAGTCAATCTCCGCTTCAATTCTTGGAAACCTTTCTCACAATCAGAATCCCAAATAAACGCTTGTCCTTTACGAGTCAACTTCGTCAACGGCAATGCTAACTTTGAGAATCCTTCGATAAACTTTCTGTAATAACCTGCAAGACCAAGAAAACTTCTAATTTCAGAAATAGTCTTCGGCGCTTCCCACTGAGATACTGCTTCTACCTTCGTAGGATCCACAACAATACCATTCTTAGAAATCACATGTCCAAGAAAACTAACTTCATTCAGCCAGAACTCACATTTGGACAACTTTGCATACAACTTCTTATCTTTCAACAACTCTAACACAATTCGGAGATGTTCCGCATGCTCTTCGTCATTCTTGGAATAAATCAGAATGTCATCAATAAAAACCACAACAAACTTATCCAGATACGGATGAAAAATCCTGTTCATATATTCCATGAAAACACCAGGTGCATTAGTAACTCCGAACGGCATAACAGAATATTCATAATGCCCATACCTCGTTCGAAAAGCAGTCTTTTGAATATCTTCCGCTTTCACACGAATCTGATGATATCCAGATCTCAAGTCAATCTTACTGAATACACTGGCTCCAATTAGCTGATCCATTAAATCATCAATCCTCGGTAATGGATATCGATTCTTAATGGTTACCTTGTTCAATTGCCTGTAATCAACACACAGTCTCATAGAACCTTCTTTCTTCTTAACCAACAATACCGGAGCACCCCAAGGCGAAACACTTGGACGAATAAACTTCTTCTCCAGTAAATCTTCCAACTGACTCTTCAATTCAGCCAACTCAGATGCAGACATACGATATGGTGCCATCGACACCGGTCTCGTACCAGGAATCAAATCTATAGAAAATTCTACTTCTCTCTCAGGAGGTAACTCACCAACATCATTCGGAAAGACTTCTGGAAAATCACACACCACTGGCAATTCACCACTCCTGACCTTTCCTGTTGCATCTAACGAAGCAAGTAACATAAACACATTAGCACCGTCTTCCATTGCTTCTTGTACCTGCCTAGCAGTCATAGTCAAATTCTCGACACCAACTGCTTCTGGGAAAATCACCGTCTTAGCAAAACAGTTCAGATGAACCCTATTGAATTCCAACCAGTTCATCCCAAGGATAATATCAATTTGTTCAAGCGGTAGGCACACTAAATCTATACCGAAACCTCTACCAAAAATCTCAATAGGACAATTCCTACATACAAGTGAAGTTGTCACTGAACCCGATGCAGGAGTATCAACAACCATGCTACCTCGCATATCAGATATGTCCAGTTTCAACCTCTCAGCACAATCCAAAGAAATGAAAGAATGAGTTGCACCAGTATCAATAATTGCAACTAAAGGTGTGCCATGAATAAAACACGCACCTTTAATCAATCGATCCTCTGGAGTAGTCTCAGATCCAGACAAAGCGAACACTTTTCCACCTGACTGATCCTTCTTAGGCTTAGGACACTGCGGACGAATGTGACCTTCTTCGCCACAATTATAACAAGTAACAGACTTCCCTTTGCAATCAATAGACAAATGACCAGTCTTTCCACACTTATAGCACTTCTTCTCATCACTCTTGCAATCTCGAATATGATGACCAAACTCACCACACCTGTAGCATCTGATAGGAGCCTTAGAATCTCCCCCACTAGGCCTTTTCCAACCACCTGATTTCTGGTTATCTCTGCCATATGGCTTGCCACGGTCCATATGTTGCTTTCCTCTTTTATCAACAGCCCCACGAGAGTGAGACGACCTAGTATTGGTAATATCTTCTTCCAAGATCCTGCTACAATCCACCAGATCAGAAAATCTACGAATACGCTGGTACCTGATCCCCTGCTTAATCTCATCTCGGAGACCATTCTCAAATTTGATACATTTAGAGAATTCTCCAGCCTCATCATTGTTGTAGTGCACATAATACTTTGCCAGCTCAGTGAACTTAGTAGCATACTCACTAACAGTCAGATTGCCCTGCTTAAGCTCCAAAAATTCAATTTCTTTCCTTCCCCGAACATCTTCAGGAAAGTACCTCCTCAGAAAAGCTCTTCTGAAGTTAGCCCAAGTCAGTGCCTCTCCATCCTGAACCATTTCAGTCCTTGTTGCAACCCACCAGTCGTCGGCCTCTTCTGCCAACATATGCGTACCATATCTGACTTTCAGATCTTCCGCCCAATCAATCACACGGAAAATCCTTTCGATTTCCTTCAGCCACTTCTGAGCACCTTTAGGGTCATGTGTACCTTTGAACAACGGAGGATTGTTCCTTTGGAAATTCCCTAATTGCCTATCAGCACCAATCACGCCTCCACTTGGGTTTCCAGCAAGTACACCAGCTAACATCCCCAAAGCCTCAGCGAGTGCAGCATCATTCCGTCTGTTACCTCTTCCAGCCATATTCCTGAGAATTAAAACATACTCCTCATTAGAATACAGTATCGACAGTGTTACCTTACACTAATCGCATACAAAAGGGATGACTGACTCAAGACTCTGGTCGCAACGACCGACTATGCTCTGATACCACTATTGTAACACCCTCTAAAACCCCGTATAAAATTTTGCAATTAATTAAAATCATATTTACAGAGTACATGTATTAACGAGGATGTCACAATTCTCTTTTAAATAAAAACAAGTTCCTGTCATGCATAACATAGAAGCAACTCATACATGTTTACACAGCGGAATAATTTAATTAACAAAACCAATGTTATAATATTTTCAAAATCATCAGGGATTAACACCTGGAATATATCAACATCACATTATAACAAACATAAGGAATAAACGAGTCTGACTAAAGCAGCTCGACAAACAAACGTTCCCGGAGTTACAACTATCAGAGCATGACCCGGACAATACTTAAACGGAAATAAACTAGAAACAACAAGCCTTCACCAAGCACCTGAACGAAGCTCCTCAATCTGAAATATTCAACAGTAAGGGTGAGCTTCTCAATTATACATTTGATTATACGTTCATAACAATCAATTCATAAAACCATAAGCATCACCCAAACAGTTAGCATGTTTCATAGTTTACGAAAACCTTTACAATTCATATATTCATACATCTTACTTTTCATATTTATAATTAACATCAAACATCGTTAACAATTTAGCAACAATACATGCCCACAGTCAATTAAATACAACATTGGAAAAATCATCCATTCATGTTATATTCAATGTAATGCAACACACCCATGCATGTGGTACCATTTTACCGCCCCATTAAATCTCGGGTCACGGATAACTCACCGTTCCATTATATCGCGGACACGGCTACCACCTCAACGTTCCATTAAATCGCGGACACGTATATTGGCCACCATGTTAATTCCACACAATGGGAATTAACAAATGCAACATGAAATGTAAAGTATGTAACACTCAGCATACTATTAACATCAATCAACATATCATGCAACATTAACAACATCAATCATAACAGGATATGGATAGCATGTAATCACTCAGCATACTATTAAACATCAATCATATCAAGTTATATCATAATTCATGCTTGATAACATCATCTAAAAGCATGACAATAAAATCCATATAGTGTTGGTATCATAACATACAATCGTTATTCGATACAAGCATCAATCAACACTAGGAAAATCAGTAAGTAGCATATTCAAAACATATCAAACACTGCACATCAAAACAGGATCAATCCCGTACATAACAGCATGCACAGAAAACAAAATTCAGAAACCAACACAGGGGGTTTAACACGGGTGCCCGTGTGAAACAACACTGCCCGTGTGGAAATGTGTCCAGAAAACACGTTATTTTGCCAATACAGGGGATCAACACGGGTGCCCGTGTGAATCAACACGGCCCGTGTTGAAATGTGTCTGGAAACACATTTTTTTGCCAATACAGTGAATCAACACGGGTGCCCATGTGAAACAACACGGCCCGTGTTGATGAGCGCGATCCCAAAATTCCTGCATCTGCAGCAGCTCATATACCCATATTTTTGCATAAAAATACCTTTCCACGGTAGTGCAATGCAGTACAAAACATCCAAATCCACCATAGGAACCTAAAATCCCTAATTGATTCATAAAATTTGGGAACCTAAACCTTTTCTAACAAGATTTGACCCTAAAGTTATCAATCCCTAAGAACATCATAGAACATGGGGTTATCCTACGATTATCCAACCAATTGCATCTAAACCCATAAGCAAATATAAATTGAGTAGTAGCCCCCCTTACCTTATCAAATTGCAGCTTGAGTTCTTTGAGCGATGTTCTTCGTTCTTCGCACCTTCAGAGCTCAGCTTCCCAAATTTCCCAAATTCTGTGTTATCGTGAATAATGAGAAAATAACTTGAGTTCCAAAACATAACCTTATTTCTTTTGCACCCCCACTCTTTACTAATGACATCCAAGCCCAATAACTTAAAAACCCAATATTTCTTATTTCTTTTATTTTCTTCAAATATTCCAAAATAAATAATTCTTTTTATTTTATTAACTCCAATAAAATAATTTTCCCATTAAAATAAATCAAATAATTACAACTGGGGTGTTACAGTAACAAGTTTAGAAATAGAAAAGGGTTAGGTTATGGACTCAGGTTTCTCTTATCACATGTGTCTAAGGAAATAATATTTCAAAACTTTAGAGCTAAAAGAAGGTGGAGTCGTTCGACTTGGAAACAATAAGGCTTGCAAAGTTTATGGTATTGGTACAATCAAACTGAAAAATGTTCGATGACCGTGAGTTCCTTCTACGTAATGTGAGGTATGTTTCTGAACTTAAGCGAAATTTGTTGTCCATAAGCATGTTTGATGATCTAGAATTGAACATGAGGTGTTGAAAAATTCACATGGTTAATTAATAATGGCTAAAGGATCCAAAATTTGTGGGTTGTATATTTTGGATGATTCCATTGTTATTGATCATGCATCAGTAGTTAGTCAAGACTTTCTTAATAAATCTAAGTTGTGGCCTTTGAGATTAGGGCATGTCAGCGAAAGAGGTTTACTTGAACTTGCTAAACAAGGTTTGATAGGGAGTGAGAAATTAAATAAACTAGAATTTTGAGATAATTAGATTTAAGGAAAACAACACAAAGTGAAGTTTAGTGTGAGTGCAACTTAACCATTATATGTTTTGCATTATGTCAAAACTAGAAAAACTTAGCATTTCTATATATTGGATGTTATCTCTGTGTCGTTTGGTACACCCTTGAACTAGAGGTCTTAAGAAGAATTTAAAACAAGTTTAAAATTGATTCAAATCATGAAAAATCATTTTCTGCACAAAAACACTTGCATGTGTCGGCACATCCACTTTTTAGGTCGACACATACTGAAGCTTTTTAGAAATTACAAAAATTCTTATTTTTTGTGTCAGCACATACGAATTTCAGGTCGGCACATGTATTGCATTTTTAAAGGCAAAAAGTTATTGTCTTTCTTAGGCCGACAAATTCGTTTTTCAGGTCGACACGTGCAGTTAAAATTTGACTTATGTGTTGACACATACAATTTTCAGGTCGACACATATTGTTTGATTGGGTCAATTTTTCAGTTATTTTTAATTCTGAAAATCTCCTTTTTGCATCTAAACTTCCACAACTATAAATACATCATTCATGCATCATTCCAACTTGATGATACCATAAAAATTTCCTCCAATTACTATTCACCTTCAGCCTCCAACCTATGCATACACACTAACAAATCACACATTAATAATTTTTTGTTGGGGTGTCACTTAGACGAGGTTTGATAACGTTCAATTAGGTTCTTGTGTAGCCGAGAATATTGGGTTGAGATTTTCATGGTGTTGTACCCCAAAATTTCCCCTCTCATTTTACTTAAAACATACTCCTAGGGGTCCTCAACTTGCCCAAAGATGCCTAAGGATTGACTAGACAAATCTTCCTCTTAAGACAATAAGCCTCAAACTAGGGTTTCACTACTCATCAATGTGTTTGAGTTTCCAAGGGTCCTAAGTGGTTTCCATTGCCCTAATATGTCCTCAAGATCATCCATGCCAAGTTCCATGCCTTGCACAAGAAGTTTGCTCAGTCAACTGCTCAAATGCCTGAAAATCAATTGTACTAGGTCAAAAGTCAACTGTGACCCACATACAGTCAAACTTCAAGATTTTTGGTCAACATCAATATTTTGAAGTGATATCCATCATTTGATCAATGGTTGATCATGATTCCTCAAGGAATGCTCCTAATTCATCAAAACTCAAAAGTTGCTAAATTAGGGTTCCTATAGGAAAAGTCAACCAAGCTTTGATTAGGCATAACTTCTCATACTTTATCATAAATTTATCATCCAAAGCTCATTTTTAATAGAATCCAATTACCTACAACTCATCTTCAGCCCTAAAGTTCAAGAAATGCACTCATGAAAAGATATAAATTCAGACATTATAGGTCCTTTTCAAAAGTCAACAAAAACACCTTTTGGGTAAAAGCTTCTTACATCAACATGAAAGAGCAAATTGAGATGAAACCAAAGAGGTTGCTTAGGGGACATACTAAGCTTTCTAAAAAGTCCAAGAACACCCTCATAGGGTTAAAATTGAGAGAGATATGCATTGTCAAAGTTGGCCAATCTTTGAAAAAATGCATGAAGCAAATATTGACCAAACTTGGATTTTTTCCAAATGGGCCTATCTTTTCAAGTTTGAAACTCATTCCTAACATGGTCCACGACCTCTAAATCCACCCATACATTTTTCTACTATTTATGCTATTTATTTTGATATTTTATTCATTAAAATTCAGAATTAAATAAATAAATAATAGAAATAATGTAAATTTTGATGTGAATCCATTTTGGGCAAGTTTTATGCTGGTTTATGTCAATTGATTTCGTGCAATAACCCTTCAAATATGTCCAGGTTCATCCACATGTGAAAATGACATAAAATCATCAAATATGACATTTTTTTCAAATTTTGATCACGGTGTTAAAACACAACATTATGAGGGAGATTCTTTCCATGCTTTCTTGTCTCCTTATTCTCCTCTATAAATATAGATCCATACAAGCTTGAAAGGGACGAAATTACTCTCTAAAAAGCTCTCAAAATTCTCTTCAAAAAGCTCTCCAAAATCTCTTCAAAAAGCTCTCTAGAAATCAAAGAATTCGTGCAAGTCATATCTCGAGGTTCCGGTCTCTCTCGATTGAAATCAAGCCTCAAACCATCCTCTTGAAGTCCTCGGGAGTCTTACAAGGCCCAAGAGCAATCCTTCACACGCCTAGCACACCCCCATTTGACAACACTGGTTTGGTAAAATTTTAAACTTCGAATCTCTAATTTTAATCACATGTTATGGCATGCTAACATTTGTTTGAGTTTATATAGAACAATTATGGATGGTTGAATCAGAGGTTCCATGCAAGAATCTAAAAATACCATGGTTAGAGCATGAAGCTTTCGATGATTCGGGCCTAGGGATTTCTGATGGTTGCACCCCGTGTTTACTTTTGCTACTAGGCCCATCTTTATTTTCTTGTTTAATTCATTTCATTTATTTCTTTTAATCCCTTTTTTATTTTAATCAATAAACAAATATAAAAATCACATAAAAATAGATTTAAGATTTTTTATTAATTAAATTTTAATTTTGGTAAATTAATTAACTAATCACTTTAACTTCTTTTTTTTTAAATTAATAGAACTTAGGTTTAATTTCATTTTAATTCATTTTCCTTTTCGTAACAAAAATACCAAAAAAACATAGAATTAATTTATTTTATTTAAATTTCATGTTTCTTTAATAATTAACTTTTTTTTAAATATAGATCTAGAACAATTATTTTTTAACTTAAACCATTTTCATAAATTGAAACAAAAAACAACAAAAATATTTTTTATATCTTAGGATTTTTAGACGTCTTTTCAATTTTGCGCGTTATTATTCTTTCGCACTTCCTTTTATTATTGTAACTGTATATTGGGATGTAATAGATGATTAGTAGGATCTTTACCGCTTTTATTTATCTTTTCCCCCAGTTTTGGATATGTACATAATCCCCCTCCCTGAAGCCTTGTAATTGTTAGGTTTTATATTTCTGCACTTTTAAATTACTGTAATTATTAACTGCTAGATGTATGACTAATAGGATTATATGGCAAGAATAATCAAACATTAGCAAACTTAACACAAGACTAAAATAACTGAACATAACACACCTTGCACATATGCACCCTTAGGTTATACCTCACTTGGTTGCCTCGGAAAATAATGGTCATGTCCCTCGAACGCAGGGATGTCTTAGCAAAGACCCTTAATTCTAAAGTCATCATAAAGATCATTGTCCCTAATGTCCCTCGAGTTGCCTACGAGAAATGATCTTGTCCCTCGATGTTGCCTATATGATGACAGTCCCTTCGAATGCTAATATATCTTTACATGTTACCTTCGATGACCATAGCATCCCTTTTGATAGTCCCTCAACATCCAACGATAGGGCTACCTACTCACTAATAGTAGGATAGCGCTGTCTAAAGGAAACGAGAAAATGAACAATCTTTTTCGAGTAGGTAGAAACTCTTAAGTACTTGCTCAAAACAATAAAAACTCTTTTTCACAAACACTTTCAAAACAGTTTTCAAAAACAACTTCGTCACACTCTTGAGGACAGATACAAGGGTTATCACGAAGTTAAACAAAAAAGTTTCAAAACACACACAAGCAATTTCAAAATGAGCAAGTACCTAAGAGCTCGTGGAAAACCACGGATAGAAAGGATGCTAACACCTTCCCTTTCTATAATCTACCCCTCGTACTCAGAAACATCTCGAAAAAGGTTTTTCTGTTCTTTTTCCTTTTCCTTTGTTGGATGAAATAAAAGTCGATGGCGACTCTTGCTTACCGTAACATTTGCAAACAAAAAACATAAACCAGTATAACAGTCGGTTCTGCCACCGTATCACACAGGGGTCTTCATCCAAAAAAACACGGATTTATCCTTCAAGATCGTTGATGGGGTTTTTGTGCAAGACGTTCAAGAGAGGATTGCAACAGCCTTTGGAGATAAAGAACACAAAGGAATTTTGGAGATAAAGAATGTAAATAAAGTAGTACAACAACGGCGAGTTGAATTCAAGTCTTGTGTTGCAATAGGTGTAATTGATGGAGTGAGAAAGCTTTGGAGATAAATTATACAAAGGAGTAGCAAGGTCTGTTTAATCAATTGGCATGCTATTGTGTCTTGGTCTTGTTGAAGAATAAAAGAAGAGAATAGGTTGAATAAACATCAAACGAATAAGGTTTATAGGGTTGCTCTTGAACACTTCTCTTGTAATCATACTTTTGCAAAGTAAGAAAGTATCCTAATTCCAAATTAGAATTGGGCGCAGACATACCCACATGTGAGAACGAATGTGGGGAACTGTGTAAACAAATTATTGTGTCGCTCTATATTATCTCTTTACTCACTTTTATTTTCATTATGTAATTTGTCAAATAACATTGTTTGATTGATTGACTCTTAAGAATTTTTATGCAATTGTTTTGTTTAAAGTGGTGTGTTGATTAGCTTATAATCACTTTGGTTATAAGTGGTTTTCATATCAATATAACTCAAAGGAAAAATTCTGAAAAGTCGAACACACACCAAGTGTTTGATAAATTGCAATGTTCTATATTTTTGTTTAAATTTTATTGGAAATAGGAAACCTTTGTGTTTGATATTAGAATATTAATTGATATGTTATTATGTTGATTGATTTTATCATTATCTTAATTCCATATGGCTTGTGCATATACGAGTTTCCAATAACCAGGTTCGTTTAGACTACAATTTTAATCTAGGCCAAAAACCTTTCGCTCAACATTGTTTTTCAAATAAGTTTTTAAATACCTATGTTGAAAGGTAATTTTTAATTGGGGATATATTCATCCCTCATCTAGATAACTCATCATAGTCTAACATTTGGGAGTGGTGTGCATAATTCTAGTAGATATTTTGAGTATGTTCGCTCATATCTATGGGGTCCGACAAGGGTAGGAATTCATAGGGGTGAATTATATTTCCTCTTTATTATTGATGATTTCTTTTGAACAGTAAAAGTGAAACATTTAAAAAGTTTATTGAATGGTATACTCTTATTGAAAATCAATTGAAAACTAAAGTGAATGTATTAAGAACTTACAATGGCGTGGAGTTTATTTCAGATCAGTTTAATGAGTTTTACAGGAAACGTGACCTTGACAAAATGGCTTAGCAGAACATGTGAATAGAACCGTTTTAAAGAGAGTAAGGTGTATATTGTTGGGAGTTGGGTTACCAAAGAGTTTCTTGGGTAAAGGTGTTGCTAAAGTAGCTTACTTGATGAACAGATGTCCATTCACTAGAATAAACTTCAATACACCTATGGAAGTTTGGAGTGGGAAACCGGTAGACTACTTAAATTTGAAGATTTTTGGAGCTTTGGCATTTGCTCGTATCAAACAAGAGAAACTTGATGTTAGCGCTGTGAAGTGTGTCTACATTGGTTCTCCTAAAGGGGTGAAAGGTTACAGACTGTGGAATATGGATCCTGTAGGATCAAAATTTATCATAAGTAGGGATGTTACTTTTGATGAGAACCATATAGGGATGAAGTGCAGAGAACTAGATGTTAAAGAATCAAAAACTATGGTGGTAAAGACTCTGTTTGAGGTGGAGGTTCCTACTAGTGACACTAGAGACGAGGGGGGTAGTAAAGACTCATATTTCCAGAACTATTGAAGGGAAACATACATTGTTTCCTAATTATCAATTGGCTCTTGATAGAGTTAGGAGGGAGATTGTAACACCTCAAAGGTACAATTATGTTGATCTTATTTTTTATGCTTTGAATGTGGCTGAATGGTTGCAAGACTCAGAACCAAATACCTTCAAGGAAGCACTGAAAATCAAAGATGGTTGATTTCATTAAATGATGAGATGAATTAACTAATGAAGAACCATACTGGGAGCTTGTGAGACTATCTAAGAAATAAAAGGTGGTTGGATGCAAGTGGATTTTAAAGAAGGAAGGTAATCTAGGAATTTAAGAACCAAGGTTTAATGCAAGACTTGTAGGGAAGGGTTTCACCTAGGTGGGAGAGATTGATTATAATGAAATTTTTTCACCTGTGGTAAAACATTGTTCTATAAGGGTGCTTATGACAATTTTAAATCAATATAATCTTGAGTTAGAATAGATAGACGTCAAAACAACTTTCTTATATGGAGACCTTGAAGAGGCAATCTATATGGAACAACCTGAAGGTTTTTTAGAAGATAAGACTAAGGTATGTTTGTTAAAGAAATCTTTGTATCGTTTGAAACAAAGCCCAAGGAAGTGGTATTATTAGTTTGATGAATTTCTTCTTAAACATGGTTTTGTAAGAAGTAATTATGATAGTTGTGTATACATATTGAACATGAATGAGAAAGTCATTATCTACCTTCTTCTATATGTTGATGATATTCTAATTGCAAGCTCTAGCAAAAATGAGATCAGTACGCTCAAAGAGATCTTGAATAATGAGTTTGAGATGAATGATCTCGCTGAAGCTAAAAGAACCGTGGGTATGAATATCATGAGAAGCCGCAAGAAGAGTGAATTATTCTTATCTCAATCTAGTTACTTGAATAAAGTGATGGAGCGGTTTAGAATGAAAGATGCTAAAACCTCCAACACTCTTTTGGGTCATCGCACAGAGATTTTGGTTAAAAAATGTCCTCAAACTAACGAAGAGAAGAAGATAATAGAGAGTACTCCCTATGCAAGGGAGGTTGGAAGCATTATGTATGGTCTAGTTTGTAGTAGAACGAACTTAGCATATGCAGTCAGCATAGTAAGTCAGTTTATGGCAAGTCCCAATCAGGTTCGTTAGGAAGCTTTAAAGTGGGTGTTGAAGTATTTGAATGGTACGCTAAAGGATGGTTTAAAGTATATAATGTCAACTCAAGAGGAAGACGCTTTGGAGAGTTTTGTAGATTCTGACTATGCAGGTAATATGGACACTAGAAAATCCTTATCAGGTTTTGTGTTTACATTGTTTAGGAAAAATATAAGATGGAGGCTGACTATGCTGAAGAACAATATCCTCCTGCTGGCGCCAAATATAAACAATTAGAGGATCGTCTCAACACCATGGAAATTCAGAGAGTACCTGGTTTGGATTTTGAAGAATTGGGGTTGGTTTTTGGAGTGTTCATTCCACCAAATTTCAAGGTTCCCGCATTTGCTAAGTATGATGGAGTTTCATGTCCTAAGTTGCATCTGAGGTATTATGTCAGGAAGATCCAACCTCACACTGCTGATAGGAATTTGTGGATGCCTTTCTTCCAGGAAAGTTTATCGGGGACTCAATTGGAATGGTTCTATCAGTTAGAGGGAACCAACATCCGCAACTAGGAGGATCTGATTTCTGCTTTCTATAAGAACTATCAATACAATGCTGGCCTTGCTCCAACCCGTACACAACTTCAAAGCATGTTTATGGGTTCTAGTGAGGGCTTCAAAGATTATGCCCAGAAGTGGAGAGATCTTGAAAGAATATTCCAACCTCCTTTGTCTGATAGAGAGCTGGTAGATATGTTATTGGGTACTTTTCAGGCCCATTTGTCAACCACTTGGTTGGAAGCTCTCCAGCTGGGTTCAACGAGCTGATATTGACAGGTAAAAGAGTAGAAGTTGGCATCAAGAGCGGTAAAATTCAAAGAGGTGCATCTTCAAGTGTAGGAAAGCAGCCTTTCAATGGGAAGAAAGATTCTAATGTTGTGTACAACCAGAAGGGTCGTGACAAGAGTAACCACGACGAATCTGTGGGGGCAGTCCAGATCTCTAGTCATGCATCAGTGCGACCATAACAACAGGGAAATCAATGAAAGCAAAACGAACCCAAGAGACAGTTTACCAAAATCAACATGCCATTGTCTCAAGCATTACAACACATGTTGAAGATGAATCTGATTACGTTGATAGGACCTCATCTAAACCCCAAAACTTCTTCTCCTAACTACAATCCCAATGCAATATGTGCCTATCATTTCGGCAGTCCTGGGCATGATACAAACGATTATTGGGCGCTGAAGTACAAGATTCAAAATATGATTGACGCCAAGGAGATTGAGTTCGATCCTCCCAAGACTCCCAATGTGATCATTTCTCCCATTCCAAATCATTGAGAGTGTCCAATTCATTTTGAATTTTCAATTGTAATTTCTTTTGTTTGTTTGAACACTTATTTGTTATGTCAAACTTTGTTTTCATTAATGCATTGCATATGTTTGTATTGAATTAATTCATTTTTTGTAAATCGAAAGGGGAAACTTATTACTTAAGTCACAAGCTATGTGATCGGAAACTTCATAAAGAAGACAAGTGTGGACATACTGGTGCCCATTTTACTGTTTGATCTTTGTTTATCATTGATTCAAATAAATTCTTTCAATTAGCTATGATGCTTGAGGATCAAGATGTTACACTTATTAGGCCATACAAGTTATCTCTTTGGTTCCCACACAAGGATTTGAGGTGAACGTGGTGTATTGGATCATAGTTGCATCCAAGGTTTTGACAATATCTTACCTAAGTTCCTTTGATTGACTAAGAGTATCTGATCTTATGATGTGTTATATTAAAGGATGCAATTTGAAGAAAAACTTGAAAGGTTAAAAGAAGCTTTTGGAGGGAAATTCAAACTTTATCATTTTTTTAAGGAGGTCATATTCCCCTATATGAATCAAAGTTATACTCCAAATCCAATTTCAATTATCATTTCAATACTTTTAAGATCAAAATCTAAAGTTTCATATGGAAGATTCAGGTTATAGATTAAGTACATGAAGACATCTAAGCATGTATTCACTCAAGTTGATTTAAAGAAGATTAGATTTGTTCATTTGAAAACATTTAAGCAAGAGAGCTCATTCAAATTGATAGAATGCGAGACATTGGGATTTCATAAACATAAGGTCAAAGAAGGACTTGGGATACCAAACCCAAGAAGAAAGGAAAGCATTTCATTTATGGGAAACTCAAAATCAAATGGAAAGAAAATAGTTTGAATACTTGATAATTTGTCATTTGATTCAAGATTACCCAAAGTTACATGTTATTCCAAGAACATATTCCATTACCTTGGTTTGAAGTGAATTACAAGCTCAAAGTCATTTACAATTCACACTATAATATTCAAAGTTCCATATAAAATGCGACAATTTCTATCCAATTCATGAATATATTACATCAAAAGCCATAACAAAATCTATCCTAAACCTATTTTTCCCAAATTAACTTCAATTCCCTCGAGCTGCTCCATGTTATGCCTCTTCAAACACATAAGTCGAGATTTGAGACTCGGCATGGTGCGCTTTGTGCAATAGAATATATTACTGCAGATTATTTGTCTAGAGCACCTATGCCAGAAATGTTTCTCCGGAAAACACTTAGGTGCCTAGTTGATGTGGTTAATTCTGAAACTTCTGCTCTTGCTGCTGTTGCAATGCAAGCATTGGGTCATATTGGATTGCGTATTTCATTACCTCCACTTGAGGATTCTAATTCAGATGGAATTCTGATAGTTCTGTATGTTAAGTTGAGTAAACTTCCAAGTTCATGGCCTACACATTCATACAAAAAAAAATCCAAGTCAATATAAGCAATCGTGCCAAGATATCCTATGATCACACAAATTACTCGATACATGAAAAACCATTAACTAATTCAAACTAAACGCGCAACACATCACTTTCGCGCATGTGACTATGGAATCGGACAAGTATATATGTGTTCGAGAAACTACTTCACAGAATAGCATTGTTATCGTGGATATGAGCATGTCGAATCAACCTTTGAGGAGACCTATTACCGCGGATTCTGCTCTTCTGAATCCTAATTCTAGAATTCTTGCTTTGAAAGCTCAACTCCAAAGAAAAACTCAAGATCACCTACAAATATTCAATATTGAACTTAAAGCAAAGATGAAATCTTATCTGATGCCTGAGCAGGTAGTATTTTGGAAGTGGATTAGCCCCAAGTTGCTTGGTCTTGTGACACAGACCTCTGTGTACCATTGGTCAATTGAAGGTGACTCTGAACCTGTAAAGGTGTTCTTCTTAACAGCAAATATAGCAAACAATCAAATAATTAATTATCGATGTGACCCTACAAAAAAATGGTTGGTCTTGATTGGTATTGCTCCTGGTTCCCCTGAACGGCCACAATTGGTGAAAGGAAACATGTAACTCTTCTCTATGGAACAAACAACACAGTCAGGCTCTTGAAGCTCATGTTGCATCATTTGCCAAATTCAAAGTTCCTGGGAATGAAAATCCTTATATTTTGATTTCTTTTGCCTGAAAGACACTTAATGCTGGTCAAGTTATATCCAAGCTACATGTCATTGAACTGGGCGCACATCCAGGAAAGCCATCAAGTTAAAAGAAACAGCAGATGTTTCAAATTAAACATAAAATAAAGGCCCTGTTAAACTTCCCGAATAACAAAATAGAAAACATATTTCTACAACTAACCTATAACTACCTACTGATTTTCCAGCTAACTTCCTAACAGAAAAACAAACTCTCTAAACAGCCCTGCAACTATACTTCCCCAACAGAAAATAGTTCATAACAAATCTATAACCGATCTCTAGCTAACTAACCTCCATCTACAACAACCTTCTAACTGCCAAAAAAATAGACTGGTAATAGAATTTCCAACTAGCTAACCAAAAACTGAATTCCCAAACTTCTAACTAACTTTCAACTGCCAAAACCAAAAAAAGGGGAGATTCACTCGACTGTAACAAACTCTCAAACTTCCAACTTTCACATAACTAACAGAATAGAATATAAAAAAAAAACTGATGCTCACCTTGATTTTTCCATTCTTCAACATTGGGAAGAATCACAAACAAACTCCAAAAAATTCTCAATCCCTTTCTCTCTGGAAATCGCTTCAGTCCCAACTCTTCATAGTGATCATCTTAATACACCTCCAATCCTCATCGACAACATCAACATCCATTTTCATCTTCTTTCAATCATCTTCTCAACAACATTCATACTCACTGCATAACCTCAATTTCCATCACTAAATCGCAGCCTCTTCAGTTATCTTCATCATGCCGTCATTGACATCGAAACTGCACCATAACACTTCTTTGTATTCCCAGCAACTACAGAAACACAACAAATTGCATCAGCACGACGAAAACGCACCAATCGGAAAAACAAAAAGAAGAGCAAAAACTCAGAAGCAGCAAACAAAGAAATCAGAAGAAGAAGAAAACGGATCGAGAAGAAGAAAAAGAAATTAACAATTCAGTTCACAAAGATTCATGCTAACTCACAAAAAAAAACTTCATAACAAACTCACCTATTCCTCTTAACCGTATCAAGATCTTCATCACTAACCTTTAACCTTCAAGCCTCTGCACGATCTCCCTCATTTCTGCCCTTCATCACCTTTGTCAGGGTTCCTTCAATGTTCATCTAATTCAAGGCTTCATCATTGATATTAATAACAAGTCTCCTTCACCACAACATCGATCATCGCCAATTCTTCTTAACTGCAAATTCGCAACAACAAACCCCAACACCAAAAACTCAGAAAATGAATCTGCAATTGGAAGGTTGAGTCAAGACTAAACTAAGTCAAAGCGAGATTGAGACAATGTGAAATAGAGGTGTCGGGTTTGTGAGCGGCGGCCGATCGAAGAGTAAACGGAGAATGCCGTTCACTGAGTCGCGCGACGCGAGAAGAAGAAGGAATCATGTTTGGGAGAGAAGTCCAATTGTCACACAATTTGGGAACCCTAGTCATATAAAATCACACCGTCTAATCCTTTGTTATTTATTTTTTGTTCTTTTTTTTAATTCCTTTTATTGATAACAGTGGAGGTATATGAAGCTAAATGGAAATTGGATGGACCCTGGTATGATCTTGTTGGACCGAGTTATACTCCATTGAGGCCCATGGCCATTATTTTTGGAAGTTTTTTTTTTGTGAAGCATAAAAGATTGGATATAGATATCTGGTTGGGCCTGAGAGCCATTGTTGCTACACGATACCCCCTGATTTCAACTCAACACCCCCTGACTTCTCTAATCTCATTAAGATTTTATTTTTCTTCTAGTTTAATTTTGTTCTCTTAATTGATAATAAGAATGATACAAAAACATTAGTATATTCTAGAATTATTTAAGAATTTTCATTAGAATTTTCTACTATTTTCATGTTCGATAATCTTTTTTGTTATTTTTTTTAGCTAATATTTTGTGATAGAATGTTGATGCAAATTTTGCTGAGGAATGCTTAGAGACTAACTCTTTGATCACTCGAATGGAGCCACTTCTGTAGAGCTCTCTTTTCTTGAATGGTTTTGAAGAGGCAACTGACCTTCTCTGTTCGGTATCATCGCGACCTCAATTTATCCCTCATTTCTGCACTTTATCACGTTTCTTTACCGCAAACCATATGCATGCTAACATTAGGTAGACGTTTCCCTTTCATTCATCCTTGACTTAGGTCTAACAACGCATGATAAAATTAGGTTTAGAAATAGGCTAGTCTCCCTTTAACTTTTCTTTCCCTTTTTGCATATGCATTTAAAACCAACATTTTCTTTTACAAAATTCAAAAGATACTCAAAAATTGCTGACGAGAATCTTGCCTTTGTTGAACATGGGAGATGATAAGCGGGTCTCTTATCGATCTCATCGTTTTTCCATTCTGAGCCTCGACATGGTTCAATTCTCAAAGACTTATTTCACGAATGAGTAGAGACATGGCTAGAATCTCTCTCTTGAGATTAACTAGCTATTATCTACAGGCAAAAATACCAACCAATACAAACTCTTTTTTGCCTTTGGGCCTTCCTTTCAAAACCTTTTCGAAAGAACATATGAATTCACTTCTGTGCTGACGCGTAAGTCTCCAAAGGTCGAGTTGCGGCAGAAGGAAAAATTAATATCATTCATTACAAAAACAAACAAATTCAAACTTTTGTGCGTCCAGGCACATTTCTTTCCAAACTTTTCAAAAGAGAATATTAATTCACTTCTGTGCTGACGCGTAAGTCTCTAAAGGTCGAGTTGCGGCAGAAGGCGAAATTAATAATATTCATTAAAAAAATACAAACCCACAAAAACATATAAGCCGAACTACGGCTGCTCTGATTCCTTAAAAGGGATACGTAGGCATCGGGGTGGGGCCCGAACGAGCACCATAATTTTAATTTTCCCTACATTTTCCCCATTTCTTTTGCATGCATTCTCCCCTTAGCAATAATAAACCGTAAGCATAATTTGAACACACCCATAAGATAGACAACAAGAGTGGATACCGTAGAGTACTACGGGCGTGTGGGGTGCTAATACCTTCCCCTCGCGTAACAGCCTCCCTTACCCTTATCTCTCGGTCACAAGACCGTGACTTCTCCCTTCTCAGGTTTACTCGACGTTTACCTTTCCCTACATGTGGGATAAAAGATGTTCGATGGCGACTTCATTGTTTGATGATTTTCAGCCGGTTGTTTCAGTAACAAACTGAGTAACCGGTAGAAACGGGCTACAAACACTGAGAGGAGTTGCAAAAATAACTTGCAAACTTTGCTGGAGAAGATCAGGTCAAAGTTGTAACTTCTGAAGGAGAATGCCAAATAAAAATCGGTTGTTTATTGGAGAAGATCAGGACAAGTTGTAATCTCTAGAAAAGACGGCGTGCAATTGTGTTGAGAATGACACCAAGATAATAAATCAGATGTGGGAAATGAAAACCTCGCTGGGGAATCAGATAAATTGTGTCAAGGCTAACCTTACCCGAAGATGAGATGTTCTTCAATAAGAAAACTCGATCAAAAATATTACAGTTGGGGGTAGACAAATCCTCGAACAAAAAATATAGTCAGAACCACACTGATGGAGATTGACGACACTCTTCAAAAATGGCCAAACTTACTGGGGAAACTTCCGTCGAAAAGTTCTTTACTGATTTCTGAAGATTAACAAAATCTCAATTAATTGACCAGTATCAACTATATTGGGGATAAGGAAGATCCTTGAATAAGGATGCCCAAGCAATAAATTAGCTAGGAAATGAGAGATCGAGATGAGGAATCTCTGATTGGCAACTCTGCTAGGGAATTGAAACTTCTTCAGACTGTGAATTCTCATCTAAGCAACTATATTGGGGACATAAGACGTCTTCAAACTTGAAGTCTCAGAATGAAGTCTTTCTCTTGAAAAAGATTTCTGGGCAACAAAACTCCACTGAGGATACAAAACTCTATCGGGAAGTATTTTGATGGGGATTCCAGAACCTCTGATATGCAACCTAATTTTTTTGATTTTATAAGTTTTTTTATGATTTTTTTATTGTCTTATGATTTTAATTGTAAAAAAGAAATAAATAAATTAATGAAAATATAAGAAAGGAAAAAAGGTTAGAAACAAGTGTTAAAAGAAATTGCATGGGTGAGAATCGAATGGCACCCTCCATTTAGTCTGAAAATGCCAGTGAGTAGCGATTCAAAGCTTCACCGTGACTATGCCCTAGCGATGGCAAGTCACGATTCACGCGCTCAACCTTGCATGTTTTGGCTCAAACCTGTTCTATTCATCCTGTAGAATATGTTTGGACGCACAAAAACAATTAAGCATGCATAAATTAATAGATTTGAATTTTCAAAACCCTACCCAAACAGTGAGTGTGAGTATGATGATCTTGGGCGTGGAATTGCTTAGTTCTTGATCTGTTCATGTTCCTGGGAATGTTAGGATGATGGTTCCGTCCTTGGTTTGGACTGAAAACCAGTGAAAAATGGAATTCAAATATGCCCTAATTCTTGAATTTTTGGTGATTTTTTGAACTAGCTTTTGAGGTAGAATTTCGTGGTCCTCCTCTTGGTTTGATATTTGTCTAGTTATAAGCCAATTATTCTAGGTCAACAAATATGGTATGGAACCATATGTAATTATGGTATGTTTTCTTTCCAAAACCAATTAAAACCCCTTCCAAAACAAGTGAAACTCTTCCCATATTGAGGCAACATGGTTTTGACAAGTTGGATACGTGTTCTTGGGCCTTAAATATGATCCAAAACCAAGCCCACATGTCTTGGTCCATCATTTTTTATTTTATTTTATTTATTTTGTATTTAATTGGATAAAAATCAAAATAAATATAAATAAATAAAAAAAATCATGGTAAGTTATGAATGAGTTTAGGAGTCCTCTATAAGGTCATGAACATGTTTAGACCTTAGAAGATAGGTCCACTAGTCCAAAATTAAAAAATTTCTCAATTGAGGTTTCATGGATTTCTCAAAAATTTCTCAACTTGCACCAATCATATCTCACTCAATTTTTGTCATATGAAGGTGATATTGGACTTTTTGGAAAGCTCAAGATGTCCCCTACAACTCTCATTTTTCCATTTTTTCATTTGAAGTCTTTAACTTGATGTAAATTGCTTTGAGAAAAGATGTCTTTTTGTTGTCTTTCAAAATGACATGTAATATTTTGGCCCATATCTCTCAAATGAAGCATTTTTTGGACTTTAGCTTAGAGAGACAAAGTTTTAGAGAATTGAATTTCAATCAAAATGGGGTTTGGTTGAGAATTTTCTGATGAAGCATGTAAAAATTATGCTTGGTCAAAGTTCAGTCGACTTCTCCTAAAGAAAACCCTAATTTAGCAATTTTTGACTTTTGATGAATCTTGAGTTTTCTTGATGAATCATGATCAATCCTTGATCAAATGATTAATGTGACCTCAAAATCTTGATGTTGACCAAAAATCTTGAAGTTTTGACTGTATGTTGACCACATTTGACTTTTTGTCCAATATAGTTTATTTTCACTCATCTGAGCAATTGACTGAGCAAACTTGTGATACAAGGCTTGAAACTTGTCATGAGGGTATCTTGAAGCATATGAGGAACCATGAGACTCACTTGAGGCATTGGAGACTTAATTTTCTTTGAGAAACACAAAACCCTAATTGTAGGCTATTGCTTATGAGAGATGCTTATATGTTCAAACCCTCGAGTATTTTTGAGCAATTGAGAACCCTAGGAGCATAAGGAGGTGTCCTGAATCAATTGTCTTCAAAAATAGGAGAGTAATTTTGGGGTACAACAAAAACCTATTGTGGAGAAAATGAAGAGTAGGTTATCATCTTATAAGAGTCGATTTCTATTCATTGTGGATAGAGTCACATTTATAAATTTTGTGTAGAACTCAATTTCAATCTATCTATTGTCATTCTTTAAGATCCCCAAAGTAGTGTTGACGAAACTTATTAGAACTCAGAGAGAGTTCTTGTGGTGTGGTGGGTGGATAAGAGATGAATTAGTTGGGTAACATGGGTTGACGTATGCAAAGCAAGGAGAAAGAGTCTTAGGCATTAGAAGTATTGTTGCTTTTAATGAGGCAATATTGTGTAAATGGAAGTGGAGATTTTTGAAAGACAAGGTGGTGTTGTGGAAGATGTTACTGGAGCATAGATATGGCGTGCTTGGATTATGTGTGCTGGGTGTTTTAATGGCTACTAGTGTTAAAAAATTGTCACTCTGGTGGAGAAACCTGAGATCTTTATATTGTATCGCAGATCAAGGGTGTGATTGGTTCCTAAGAAGCTTATCTCGTAGATTGGGGATTGGAAATAGAATTTTATTTTAGAAAAGCAATTGGATTGGTGGGACTCCTCTAAAATGTGTTGTTTCCTCTTTTGTAAGAGTTGACATTAAAGCCAAACACGATGATTGTCGAAATGAGAATGTTCAATGGGTACAGATGGGATTGGCAAACCAGTACTGATTATGCATCATTGGGTGTAACCATTCTACTTCAAGTGGTAGAACCGAAACTATTATTGTTAGATGTTTCTCCATGTGTGGTAAGCGAAGATAAGCTTATATGATTTATATGGGCTTAAGGGAATTATTCGATGTGCGGCGCTATACGATGTTGTTGGGTCAGGATGCAATTTTCAGTTTAAGTGCAGATTTGAAGAATGCAAATGCCAGCATATGGAAGACGTCGGTTTCGTCGAAAATTCAGGTGTTTGGGTGGTAATATCTCCTGGGTAAAATTGCAACAAAAGATGAAATGTCAAATAGGGGTGTGATATCGTGCATTAACGACAAGGTATGCATGTTTTACTTTTCTATTGATGAAGTTTTAGACCACTTGTTTTCGAGTCCGTGTTCAATGGTTAGGTGTTTTCTAGAATCCACGAGTGGGGATCTTGGAGCAACTTCAGTAGTTTAAGGAATGTGTGGGTAGTAGAATTCCTTCCGATAAAAAATTTGACATTTAATTGACTACTTATTAAACATTATGGAGTAAATGAAATACTATTCTGTTCAAAAAATAATATTTTTCAAATCAATAAAGTAGTAGATGATATTAAGCTTATTTCCTAATTTTGGTGTATAAATAAATCCCTTGAATTTCCTTAAGTAAAAACTTATAATGTTATGAGGCACGTACCACTTCTACACTAATTATAAACGTTTCATTGTTTATTTATAAAAAATGTATTTTAACTTTTAGATAACTTTTTTAAAAATTTGCTTACATGCTAAAGTTTAGCTTTTAGATTAAAAAAAAAAAACTTGATACATATATTCCTTGCATTTTTACGTTCTTTTATTATAATATTAAATAAATTGTTTTAGATTTTTCAATACATATATTTTTCATAAAAAAAGAAAAGGTTTACCGATATTCTCTTTTTATAGAAAAATTGTTTAAATATTTTTATTATTAATTTTTATTAAAACTCAAGTATTTTGAACTAATGTTAAATGAAAATGAATACTTTTTTTTTGAATCATCACTTAAATGAAGAATCCTGTTTTGAATCTGTAACATTAAAAAACACTAAGATTGCAAAATCCAATATGAAATAACGAGTTGGAAAGTTGAAAATTGAGCAAAAAATAAAATAAATGCACCAGCCGGGAATCGAACCCGGGTCTGTACCGTGGCAGGGTACTATTCTACCACTAGACCACTGGTGCTTCATGCTTTTTTCACTGAACATTTACTTACACATTTTAGATTAATGGTGAACTACTAAAGAGACTAAATTATTACAATTTTTAATCAATAAAACTGGAATTGGGTAGAATTTAAATGTATAACAATATTCTGCGGTAAATAAAGTGAAAAAGTTATAACTTTATAAGAAAATAGATATGAATATATTCTCTTTTCAAAGTTATGTGTTTTTTAAATATTCTGCCTCCCACCAACTTTAATCAAAAAAATAACTTAAGGCACAATGTATATTGTAGTGGATGATGATAAGATAATAATAACAAAGAAAATCATAGGGATTAGAAAAAAAGTAGATGAAAAAAGGTATAAATGTTATCATTACAATATTATTCTACTCATAATAAAAATAAAATAAAATAGGTGAAAGTTCATTGTTGCTTCCATTCTATTTCAACAATTCAATATATATAGTTATTGGTAACACTATAGCACCAAAACTTGTTAGCTTCTCCATTTTATATCACAATGCACTCTAACTACTATTCACTTCCTCTTGTCTTCATTTTCCTTTTCCTATTTCCTTCTCTAATCCAATCTCAAATGTGCCAAAGAAACTGCGGCAAACAACCTCTCAAGTACCCTTTCGGCGGCGGCCCCGGCTGCGGCGACCCCCGCTTCCAACCACACATAACATGCAACCAACAAAAACTCACTTTCACAACACACACAGGCTCCTACCCTATCACTTCAATCGACTACACAAACCAAATCATGCACATTTCAGATCCCACCATGTCAACATGTTCTTGCACTCAACCGAGCAAAGGCTTCGGCTTAGATTGGAACGCGCCTTTTTCTTTCGACGATAGCACCATTTTCGCATTAGTCGATTGCTCGATGAACTCATCATCCATATGCAAATCAAGAAGCTATGATGATGGAAGCAATGCCAAGCTTGAATGTGATCAAAACACACAAGTTTGTGATGTTATGTATTCTTGTAGACCTATTAGTAGTACTATTAATCTTCCGATTTCGACGTGTTGTGTTTATGCACCGGTTAACCTTGGTCCTTCTTTTGAAATGGATCTTGAGAAGCTTCAATGCAGTTCTTATACAGGTTTTTATAATTACAATGATCAACAAGTTGATCCTGAAAAGTGGAACTATGGAATTGCACTTAAGTATAAGTTTAGTGTTACAGATGATTTTCCTAGCTCTTGTGAAGCTTGTGAAAGGAGTTATGGATTTTGTGGTTATAGTGAAGCTTATAATTCATTTTTATGCAACTGTCCTAATGGAATTAACACCACTACTGATTGCTTCTTCATATCTTATAATCATGGTTTTAGAAATGGTAAGCAAAATTATCCCCTTTTTTAATTCCACCAAAAGATTGGTAGGATCGAAATCTTAAATTAAATTGAAAATAAGTGTATTATCTAACACCGACACATTTGAGTATCAGACACTAACAATGATTTATGCGATATGTTTAATAGTTTTATTTTTTAATTTTCTTTGTAATGTCTATTCGATGATAATGTTGTAATAATGCAGTCTATTTTACTATTAATTTTGAATGACTTGTCTTGACTTTTTTTTTTAGGGTTTGCTTGGTTGATCTATGTTGCGGCATGGTCTTTGGTTGGTCTCATCTTGTAAGTTATGGATGGTTACTTGAACAATGAAGTTGATGATCACCCAAGATTGTAAAGGTTTCAAAGCATTGAATGAATGAAATTTGTATGGTTTGAAGGATGGAGAATTATGTATGTCACTTATTGGTTAAAAGAATTAGGTTATTCATTTCTTCTGTTGTATTGTGGCAAATGTGCACACATGCATTATGTATTTGACAAATTAAAATCTTGTGTTTTTTATGTTATAATGTTGGTTAATATCCCAAAAACAAAACAAAAGATGTTTTTATGATATTTAGTCCATAAGAATAATTTGATTAAAAAAATTGAAAAACTAAAATTTGCTCTTAATTTATTTGAGACCATAATGAGTTTTAAATATTTGTTTTGTCAGAGAGTCTTCTTTTTCATCTTTAAAATGGAATCCTTTAGAAGGCTAGAAGCATTGATAGACGGATGAGGGATATGGAATTGGGTTCCAAATATTATGGCTTTTAACTCTATCCTCTAAAGAAGAATCTATACCTTTGTCAAGCACTTTTTTTTCCTTTCTACTTTATATGTAAGCCTACAAATTTATTCTCACAAAGGGGCATTGGCATTTATTTGGCTTGAAGTTTCATCTGGAAAGCACCATTTGCGTATGAGACACTCGCAATTACTCAATAATATAGGGTATTTCCCTTAAGATGGAAACTACTGAATATTTATATTTATGATTGTTAGAAAGATATTGCAATACTATAATAAAGAAGGTGTGTATGAAGATTGCACTTAGAATATTTAAAATGTGTGAATTCACACTAATTTTATATGGCAATTTCTTAATCCATCTCATGATTTTCGTACATACTACACGAAATTCCATAAATATTTTTCAAAATTGAAAGTATATTTTCGGTTCACACCATGTTATACATGAATTACGTTAGAAGTGTTGGGTGCAAACCGGAAATATACTTACAGTTTACAACCGGAAATATATTTCCGGTTTCTGAAGGAACTATAGGGCGTGCTATCTCTTCCCCTTCCATTACATCAACTCTTTCAAAATAAAACACAAACTCTCTCAAACCCTTATTTCATAAATCAAATATTTTATCAAAATATCATCAGAAATCATCAACAGTGGTTAAATAAAGCATTCTAACGCAATCAATCAAGAAAAATCAACACCAATCAATCAGGTATGTTGTTTTTGAAATTTTTTGAGTTTATGTAATTTCTACTAAAAAATTAGTGAATTAGGGTTCAAACTGTGATATTGTAGCTAGTTATCATCATTACGAGTCATTAGAAAAGTATTTCTAAAGTTTATTTGATAATCAATGCCCTTATTTGAGCTCATTTGGGGGATTGGGACGCCAAATGAGCATTATTTTGTTATTGCAGAAGGAACCAAAATTAAATTTTCGGTTTTGATAAGAACAAAACCGCAAGTATAGTTCAAGTTTTTGTCTGTGTCTGTTTTAAGCCTTGTTTTACACATTGCACAACATGCTTCTTTGCAGAGAGAAAGGAGTCAGGCAACTCAGCCTCCTTCTGCCTTTGGACAGGCCATACGGGACGCACCTCCTACTGCTTCAGCCTCTGGTGCGCCTGCTTCTACTCCTTCTACGTCATCTTTCCGCAGCAGGCGGGATTCTCCAATTCATCCTTCACCACCCCCGCCCTCCCACAGACGCACTTCCTCACCTAGTGTATTTGAGGCAGGATCCACATCTAATACCCAGGCGACACCTAAGGCCCAGGAATCATCACAGCCCCAGACGCCACCTGAGGCAATTCCTCAGTCATCCCAGGCACCTAAGGCTACACCAGCGACACCCGAGGCTACACCAACGGCACTTGAGGCCGCACCAACGACACCTAAGGCCGCATCAGCTTAGTCTGCACCTGCGGCCCCTCGGGCTTTTAGAGGAGGACCATCTGATTTATCACTTCTGTCTATTTATCCCAACCATCTTGCTATACATATCTGAGACGGACATGTATGAGATTTTCATTTTTATTTCTATTATGAATTTTATTATGGATTTTGACTTGAATTTTATTATGCATGAACGTGATACGCTCAAGGCATTAGCCATGGGTAGAAGATCAATATATTTGTGCCACCTGTTGAGCCATGGTTTGACGAGCTTTTACGACTTACAGGATTGAAAGATTTAACCCTATGTGGATATAGCGTGGTCAACTGGGATATGATCAACGCTTTTATTGAGAGGTGGCACCATGAGGCGTCGTTGTTTCATCTACCACATGGTGAGATGATGATTACACTCGACAAAGTCGCGTGTCTACTTCATCTGCCGATTAGAGGGACTTTTTTGGATCATGATAGGATCGGCAAATAGGAGGCATTGGATTTGTTGGTTCAGAAGCTGAGAGTTACCCTTGAGAGTGGCCTGAGAGAGATTGATAAGACTCGTGGTTGCCACGTCAGATATAGCTATTTGGCTAGGGTGTTCGTGGATGAGATTAGGCGTACACGAGAGGCTTATGGTGACCCTGAGCATGTTACCATTCACAGGGGTTTTTCCATGAGAGCATACCTTTTGTATCTTGTTGGGACACATATTTTTATTGACACTAGTGCCACTTACATCGATATCATGTACTTGCGGTACTTTGATGATTTTGAGACGATGAGCCAGTGGAACTGAGTGGCTTCTTGCTTGGTTTACTTGTATACTAAGTTGGATGTTTCCATTAATTGGGATATAAAGTAGATGACCGGCAGCATGTCACTCATGACGGTATAAATTCTTTGTCTTTGTGGCCTTTGTTAATTATTTTAATTCCGGAACTAACTATTTAATTTTGCTATTTCAGTGATGGATCCTACAGCACTTCCCCCGCATCTCGGGTTGGTCATATGTTATGAGTTATACTAAAGATAAGCTGCGTGCCTCTACATACGACCCACTCCGAGGGAACAGAGAAATAGAGTCGTTACGGGTTTACATTGATTAGATGATGCATGAGGATATTCACTTCAGTTCATACGTCAACCATCGTGTCACGATACCGTTTGACGAGGTTGCGCTATTTACAGGTTGGTTGGCTTGCGGGATTCACAAGACTACTGCTTATATGTCTGAGCGGGTGTTGCGTCAGTTTCAGTTTTACCCAGACCATTCTCCGAGTTCCTGATGTATGTGCTCCTTCGACTGTGAAACAGAGGGATATGGATACTATGTTTGATGATTTTGAGAATCATCTTGTTCCTGATGAGGCTAGGAGTACTGTAGCACCAGACGACTGAAGTTACGAGTACAAATACATGATATGGTTCTTCTAGGTTTCCCATCCATACATGGTAGAGGATTCTCTAGGGAACCCACTGAGGTCAGTTCATTAGGAGATCCTAAAGGAGGAGGAGGCTAGGAGGGACCATGCTCATGATGTGATGCCTAGGTATCATCGTATCATGGAGCTTGCGCGAGATGGTATTGACAGAGGGATGTTTCTTGATTGATCTGATGTTAGAGGTGTTTTGAATTCCATCATGGCGGAGGCTCAGGAGGCTCTGTGTTTCAGGAGGAAGCAGGGGGACGCCTCGAGGGTGACAGGTCGACCCATCATCCGTCATACTCAGTGGTTTATGCTGATGCATTTGTATTTTGGTTTTAGTTTTTGGTATTGTATTATATCATATTTGTACTTGAATTACATTTTGGGGATGTGTACGAATCTATCACAGTATATATATATATATATATATATATATATATATATATATATATATATATATATATATATATATATATATATATATATATATATATATATATATATATATATATATATATATATATATATATATATATATGTATGTGTGTGTGTGTGTGTGTGTGTGTGTGTGTGTGTGTGTGTGTGTGTGTGTGTGTGTGTGTGTGTGTGTGTGTGTGTGTGTGTGTGTGTGTGTGTGTGTGTGTGTGTGTGTGTGTGTGTGTGTGTGTGTGTGTGTGTGTGTGTGTGTGTGTGTGTGTGTGTGTGTGTGTGTGTGTGTGTGTGTGTGTGTGTGTGTATGTCTTTTGTTCCATTTGTGATGTGTATGGTTTGTACAAGTTTTAATTTGTGATGCAAAAAAACGAGAAATATATTTTCTTGCAAGTCTGGTTTTTCGGGTTTTTCTGCTACTGACAGCATCAGAATCGGAAATATATTTCTGGTTTAAAATCGGAAATATATTTCCGATTTTAAGTCAAGTTTTTCAAAAAAAAGGTGCGCACTGGAAGTATACTTCCGGTTTTATATGGGCATTATAGGAATTGCATAGGTTTAATTTTACCACATGGGGTGGGGTAAGAAATCCTCTTTTATATTTAGTTCGTTCTACTAATTATTATATATCGAATGCAATTGAGATTAATAACGAATTTTTTTAAGACACTTTGAATGTCTTAATGTGAATTTCACAAAAATAATAAGTTTATTTTTTTATAATCGATTACAGAAAGATGATTCATACACTTCACTCATGCATTGATGAAGTAAAGAATGTTTTAGAATAATTGTAATATGCAATGTTTTAAAATCTGGCCCGGACCAATCAATTGAACCGGTTGCACAGCAAACTAGAGGGTATGCGGTTTGGTAAGGTCACAAGACTGTAGTTGCAATTGACCTGGTGAAAATCGAGAATTTTAGAGTCTTCACTCTAATCTATGAAACGATCTCACTTCATTCTTGTTTAGGTAGACTATAATAGAAATGCAACATAATATGAATTTCAGCAAGTTCTTGTTATATGTCCATTAAGAGTATAACTCAACCTTCTAACTTTTTACTTATGTTCCCTAGTATTTTTTTATTTGGGATGTATCTATAGTGATCAAATACTTGCAATAATTCTAATGATGTACTTTCATCTTTGAACTAAAGATTTAATGTTAATCAAGTGTGAGTTGAATTTCTATTATTGGTGATTAGTGTAACACCCCCAATTTAGATTTTTTTTTATTTAGATTATTTATGAATTTAGCGTATTTATTAATTATTATGTAGTGATAATTTTATTAAATTTGAGTGATAGGGGTGTTTGACCTCATGGTGGCAGTGTGGAGAGTAAATAGATGTTATTAGAATTATCAATAATTAAATAATAATAATTTATTTTGATTTATTTAATTAAAAAAACAAGAATAGAGAAATTGGGTTTAAAAGTGAATAATAGAGAATTAAGGGGTTAATAGAAAGAGACTTATGTTTAGTTTGGCTAAAATTATAATTATAAGGAGATTTACCCTAAGTATAAGATTAGGAGATAAATCTAGATTTGGGAGAACTCTGCCAGTACGTAGGAAGAAGAGAGAAAGAAGTTAGAGGCTAAGGGAGACAAGATGGTGACTGAAGCCTGAAGGAAGAAAACATCAACCAAGTTTGAGGATTAAATTGTTTTCTAGGAATTAAGATAAGGAGAATAATAACATTAATAAAAGGTATATGTATGAGGGGTAGGGTAAAAGAGTCTTTAACCTCCAATAGAGTATTTTTGAGTTGATCAATTGTGAGTTTTATGTTATTATAATGTTAAAGGTTGAATTGATGATGAATTTGTATGCATGATTATGTGTGACTTTTCTGTTTTGGAATTGTAGACGTCTTCCTCCATTGATGAACTTTCGAAGATTCAATGAACATGATTTTTGGAAAAAGGGGATTTTAATGTATGAAAACTGATAAAATCATGCATTATGAATATGTTATTGTAATACGGTGGGAGAACTGACTTGGGTGTTTTGTGTTTTATTGCAATTGTTGCAGGTAGTAAGAGTCGACACCGACTTTTCTTTTATCCAATAAAGGAAAGGGTGAAAAGAACAACAAAGACCTTTTGAGATATTTTCTTGAGTTCGGGGGGTAGGTTATGAAAAGTGAAGGTGTTAGCACCCTTTTCATCCGTAGTTATCTACGGGCTCTTAGTTGCTAGCTCACTTTGAAAATGCTTTGTTTGAAATGTGTTTGTGATTATTTTTGAAAATATTTTTGAAAAGTCCCTTCATTGCGGCGAACTTTATAATGATTCTCGTCTCTATAAGAATGTATACAAAGTGTTGACTTTTGAAAATATTTCATGGAAAGTGTTGGTGTATCTTGAAATATGTTTTGAAAATGGTTGTGAGCAAGCGACTAAAAAATTTCTACCTACTCAAAAAGCCTTAGTTCTTTTCCTCCTCCATTAGATATTTCTATCTTACCATTGATTGATAAGAAGTCCTATCGTTGGATGTGAGGGACAGGCGCGGGTCATCATATAGTCATAGAAGGAAAATTATGAGACACTTTATCAATTTTCGTAAGGGACTAAGATCGTTTGATCGAAGGAAACATCGAAGGGTCATCGAGGGACCACGATCTTTTTATCGAGGGTCTTTGTTAAAGCGTCCCATATTCGAGGGACGTGACTGTTTATTCGTAGGCAACAAGTATGAGTTACCCTAGAGGTGCGTGTGTCAATTGTATTTTGATTGCATGCATTTTCTGTCTTTGAGATTAGGGTTCTCTAAGATTGATTTTATCTTATCATACACACCCTAATTACTAACAATTATATTAAAAGCGATAAATGGCGGAAAATTAAAATCCTACGCTATTACATCATTGTAGGGGATGGGGATACAAGTAATAAAAATGTGGGAAAAGTAAAATCCTAATTACTTATTACAACCAAATTGAATAAAAATAATAGCATAAACCCAAAAAATTAAGATTTTTGGTGTCTAGTCTGACACGGGCCGTGTCCTGTGACACAGCCACCCGTGTCAGGGCCCTATAATAATCCATGCGTGTTTTTTTTCTGCCCTAGCTAAGCTGACATGAGCTGTGTCCTGTGACAAGGGCACCCATGTCAAGACCATGTCCTGCCAATTTGTCACATTTTCAGTTATAATATATCTGACATGGGTCGTGTCCTGTGACACGGGCACCCATGTCAGCATCTTATCCTCCTTTTTTGCACGCTTATAGTTCCAGTAGATCTGACAGGGAACCCGTGTCATCACCCTGTCCTGCATTTTTTGTTAGGTTTTCAAACAGCTGAGCTGACATGGGCCGTGTCGTGTGACACAGATACCCGTGTTAGCCCCTTGTCTTGGCTTTTTCGCTGAGTTTTCTTCTTTTGATCTATCATTTTTATATATCTTTTGAACACAAGAAAGAAAATGATGTATGGATAAAGATATCACAGTTTGGAAAAAAGTTTACCTCTCGAAGCGAAAACTTCGGAACACGTACGGATGTCTCCGGGTGCAAAGTGGTGATTGGTCAAACTCCTTTAAACCTTCTTGAAGTTGCTCCAAACCTTACTTTGTGCCACAAAGTTCCCAAACCGCTCCAACTCAGTCAAGTTGTAAAATACTATTTTTTGTTTGTGTTTGGAAGGTGATGATAATGGTGTTATAGAAATTGTTCTTGTGTTTGAACAATCTCTATGTGATGTATATGAAGTGTTTGTATAGTTGGTTTGGGGGAAAGCTTACAAGGTTGAACAGTAGGTTGAGGTATTTTCTATTTCTCAATTTTTTGTTTTGTGAATGAAAGTGGATGAGCAGAGTTTACAAAGAATTCTGTTAGGTTTTTCCAAATCTTCTTTTTTCTCTTCCCTCCTTTCTCTAAAAAAAAACCCTCTTCCTTTGTGTGTTGTGAAACAACTTATTTATAGATGAAATTTACTGAAATTTGGGAGGGAAATAGATAAGTTTTTGAACTGTTTGGGTACACTTTTTCATTGCTTTTTCGATGCAGCTCTTATGTGCTAAGTTTGTGCAAATATGGGACTGATATGATGCAGATTTTTCAGGACAACATTGCAGGTTTTGGAGCAGGTTTTGACAGTTTTCTTGGCATTACTATGCAGGTTTTGGACAGCAGGATATGTAACATGATGCAAGTCTGATTTTGTGGACATATTTATGCAGCTTGTAACAAAGACAATGCATATTTGTGGACAACATAGTGGCAAAGTTTATAGATTGAGCCAAAGGGAAAAGTTCAAACAAGACAAAGCTTAGAATTTGTAACTTATAATTTTTAACTTAAAAATGCAGCCTTGTTGTTTTCTTGAAAACTTGTAACAACTTGAATTATCTTGAATTGTGGTGAAAAGATGTCATGAAGTAATGAAACTAACATTTCATATTTTTGAATATCTTGATGAAATGTGATCTTTGAAACTAAAGTTTGATCAAAAAGTCAAAGTTTGACTTTTTAGTGTACAGTTGACTTTTTTCATCAATTGACCAAATTTCATCTATCAATCCATTGATCTTGAGAGATGAATTGAAATATGCGATTAGGTCAAAATGATATACTTTAATCCTTGAGATCATGTTTCAAACCAATAAGTCATGTACTAGGTCAAAAGTCAAAGATTGGTAATTCTCAGTCAAAACCCTAATTTTGACCATTTTGCCCTTTTGATGATTTGAACAATTTTCTTGGAGAATTGTGATCCAAGACTTGAAACTTGACATGAGCAATATTGAGGGTCCATAATGATCCATGAAAGTCATTTGAAATGTTAGAAGTCCAACTGTCCTTGTGCAAACTCAAACCCTAATTTGAGGCATCAGTGTTGAGGAGATGACTTGACTTAGTCAATACTTGTGCAAGCTTAAATCATTGAAGATCTTTGTGGAAAATATCTTGAGAAAAGAGAGGAAACATTTTGGGGTACAACATTTATAATTTGTATGACATATTGTGGGTCAATATCGGGTGCTAGGAGTGGGAAATTGGAGTTCATATCTGAACACCATGGCAAAATTCATGTTATGTCTGTCACGACCACGCTCAGTCCAGGAAGTCGTGCTCATCGCCCTTGCCCTCAGTTCAGGAAGGCGTGCTCAACACTGTTGTGCTGCAGTTCTATGCTCAGTACAAGAGTTGTTTTTTTTCTTTTTCTGTTGATGCTTCAAGTCACGCTCATCGCGAGTATAAATGCAGATTTTGACTATTATGACTTTTAAGTGATTGTTTGATTGATGTTGGGGCTGAAATGATGGAAATTAATATGTTTAAAATATTTAACCGAGTAAACGGAGATTCATACGAGTTTTAGTGTTGTATTGAGAATGGTTTATGAGTTGTAGTGATATTATGATACATTGAGTATGTGAATTGTAATTTGTTGTGTGATTGCATGTATGAGATAATGTGTTAATTGGGCAGAGTTATTGTATGATTGAGTTGAACTAAATTATGTTGTGATGTGTATATATGAATTGTTGTTGTGTGGTAATCTGGAGAATGGATTACGAGAGTTGTCAGTGTATTATGTTAGGTTCAGATATGGGTCTTAACACATTAATATTTATATGTATGGTTCATACATCATTTGAGTTATGTCAATAGACATGTTTGCTAGTTCAGAGATGAGACTAGTGGATTGTCCCAAGCTCAGAGAAGGGATTTGGAGTTCAGAGAGGGGCTCATGAGTTCAGAGAAGGGACTCAGTTCCTGAGAAAATCAAATATTGAGTTGGTACCACATGCATATGCATCGAATTTCATAGTTAAGTTGCATTACATAAGTGAGTTGTTACAGAAGACTTTGGATCTTTTTCTACTTTCATGAATTTTTTTTCCAAAGCCTTAGGGTTATATTTCTCAAAAATAGGTCACAGTATATACAAGATGATGCATTTAGAATCATGCTTATAATTCTGTAATTTCTAATTCTATTATACATGTATCTAACCCTATACAGTTGTAAAATTATGATATTGAATAAAAATTTGATCATATTATTACTAGTAGGATGTTTACTAAATATAGCTGAACAGAATTAGATTATGTTATTACTAGCAGAATATTTACCAGATATAACATATAATACCAAATATAGCTTAATATATTATAAATAGAATTTTTTTTTTAATTGTCTTTTTATTTATTGTTCAATTATTTAATATAAGTAATTATTTTTTTTCCAGAACTTTTAATGTGTAAGAGGAGGATATAAATAGGTTTTTTAGGTTTTCTAGACTAAGAAGATAAAACACGCATATTTTCAATGCAAAACTATTGAAATTGTAAACCCTTAATTTTTCTTCCAACCATATCATCATACCACACACAACTAAGCCTTCAGAATTCAAGCAACAACATCATTCAAACACAAACCTCATAACATAAGTCCATCATAAACTAATTCAACGACAATGACATTTCAATCTAAAAAAGGTGAATCATAAACTTATGTTTTTGTTCTTAATAGATAGATAAAATTTCAAAGATAGATGAGGCAGTAGAATATTTCAAGCACCTTCAGCTTCAAGAGCCTCAAATACAAGTGAGTTTTTCTATCAGCTACCATTATTGTAATATTACCTAAACATATGATAATGAGTTAAATAGATGAACTTTGAAAAATGACTTGAAAGTTGCATGAGATTTTGTTTTGTCTATTGTGAAATATTTATGTTATCCATACTTTTGCAAAAGAATTTTGTTGTCTATTATATCATCCAAATTCATGTATAGCATTAGATGTTTCTTTAATTTTGAAACTTATTATATGATTAGTAATTGGTTATTTAGATTGGAATTAAGTGTTATGTATAAGTCACGTATACGTATTTGGTTTCTCTTTTATTGGCTGCTACATAAGTGTCATGATAAGTATTTGATTTGTTGATAATGATTGAGTGACGAAGGTTTTTGCTGCTTTAACGGATGAATGATTTCTTTTGCGTTAGATTAATCCTTCCCATGTTTTGTATGTTTGGTTTTATTTTAACTTTAGCTACCCATATATTAGGGAAGTCGCATTTGCAAAATATGGCTGAGTTATTAACATAGCAATTACATTTGCAATTGTGTGATTATCTATGCAATCCTTCTAATCTGTTATACATAATGAACAATATGATTTTTTTAATATTTTCAAGTCATTTATTTATAATAGGATGACAAGATTCTTATGGGAACAAGAAGCATACAAATGCTATATGTATGATTTCTGTAACTTTTACATATATTCAAATCTTCTATTATAAATATATAAAAATTAAAGTATCTGAAAAAACCACTAATACTACTCTTCTGACTTTACATTTAAATTATTCTGATTGCAGAGTTATAAAGATTTATTTGCACCATGGCTTCAATATTATGCATTTGATAATAAATGTTGTTGATGTGTCACTCATATATTTTTCCATTATAATTTTTATTTTATTTTAACTTTATTCTCTATTAAATCTTTTGATTCTCTTAAACTTCGTAAAAACTTTGGAAAACCAAATCAAAAACATTATCTCTCAAGAACATTATTGCTGCTAAGAAGTTCTTTAGAATTTGAGTATTATTGCTCTTGCACTACACTATGTGGTTCAGATTTGTACTCTTTTGTACGATATGTATTATTATGTGAATTATTGGGAAATTTTGAAGTCCATTCCCATTAAGTTAACCTTAAATATATATCATCATCATCTTAGTAAACAAACCCTAGCCGTTTTCATTTGTTTTTCTCTCCGATTCAGAAACTCAGCCAAGCAAAGGTAGTTTAGCTAATTGGTTCATTTTTTTCTCTATTTCATATTATTTGATTATTAATTTTATTTTTTATTTTTTATCTGTCTCCTTTGTTTTCTTTTGATTCACGAGTTTTGTATTTTTTTTCCACAACCTCCTTGATTAAAATTTCAATATTGAAGATGCAATTTTCAAAAGATCTGAGTACTTACAGTGAGATGAAGAACATGTAGCAAAAATTTTAATCTTAAAGATTTATTTTTCAAAAGATCTAAATACTTGCAGTGAGATGAAGTGTTAACTTTGGAATGCTAAGAGAGAGAAAAGTAAATGGAATAAACTCATAGTATTATTCTTATTTTGGAATGTACAAAACAGTACTATATATACTGTTTAAGTAACAAACTAAACTAATTAACTGTTTAGTAACAAACTAAACTAATTGTTTAGTAACAAACTAAACAGAATTATAACAAACTAAACTGAATTATTTTCATCATGTAATAGCCTCCCACAAGCTGGAGTATGGATATCTAATAGACCAAGCTTGGAAACAAGAGAATCGAAAGAGAGAGCTGCCAAAGGCTTGGTGAGAACATCTGCCAATTGAGCAGCAGAAGAAACTGGTAAAAGGTGGATGAGACCAGTTTGGATTTTCTCACGAATGACGTGGCAGTCAATTTTGATATGTTTTGTCCGTTCATGGAAGGTGGGGTTGTGAGCAAGGTAGATAGCACTTTTGTTGTCACAATAGACTGAGCTAGGTTGATCAAAGGAGATGTGGAGGTCCTTGAATAAATACTGCAGCCATTGCAATTCACAAGTCAAGCTTGCCAAGGCCCTGTATTCTGCTTCTGAACTTGATTTGGATACTGTAGACTGCTTTTTGGATTTCTAGGATATGAGGGAATTGCCAAGGAACACACAATATCCAGTTACGGATCTGCGGGTAGCAGGGCAACTTGCCCAATCTGAGTCTGCGAAGCCAGAGAGTTTGAGTGGAGAGGAAGATGAATAGAACAAACCCTTGGCAGGAGCACCTTTGAGATACTTGAGTACTCGAATTGTTGCAGAATGATGAATTTGCATAGGATGTGAGATGAATTGGCTGAGCTGTTGAACGATGAATGCAAGGTCAGGTCTGGTGGTAGTCAGATATAGAAGTTTTCCAACAAGCCTTCAATAAGCTGTGACGTCTTCGAAAGGTGGTGAGTTATCATCATGAAGCTTCAAGGAGGAATTGAAGGGAGTAGAGCAAGGTTTAGTAGCCAATAAGCCACTGTCTTCGAGCAATTCCAAAGCGTACTTTCTCTGATTGAGAAAAATGTCGTGAGTTGATCTGGCAACTTCTAGACCAAGAAAATATTTTAGCCTACCAAGGTCCTTGATTTTGAAAGTGGAATCAAGGAAGCATTTGACATATTGGATTTCCTGCAAATCATTACCGGCTAAGACAATATCATCAACATAGACTAATAAGGCAGTAAAAGAAGAGTCATGTGATTTTGTGAAAAAAGAATGATCAGCAGAACAATATGAGTAGCCAAGAGAGATAAGGGCAGTGGACAATTTCGAAAACCACTGTCTGCTAGCCTGCTTCAGGCCATATAATGACTTATGCAATTTGCAAACTTTGTTGGTCGAAGAAGTGCAAACTTCGTTGGTCGAAGAGGTGCTAACTTCGTTGGTCAAAGGAGTGCAAACTTTGTTGGTCGAAGAAGTGCAAACTTCGTTGGTCGAAGAAGTGCAAACTTCGTTGGTCGAAGAAGTGCAAACTTCGTTGGTCGAAGAAGCAGAAGAAGTGCAAACTTTGTTGGTCGAAGAAGTGCAGACTTCGTTGGTCGAAGAAGCAGGGGACAGGAATCCATGAGGCAGATCCATATACACTTCCTCATGTAGATCACCATGAAGGAAGGCATTGTTGACGTCGAGTTGTTTCAAGTGCCAATTCTTAATGGCAGCCACTGAGAGAAGGGTTCGAATAGAAGTAAGCTTCGCAACAGGTGAGAAAGTGTCGAAATAATCCACCCCCTCCAGCTGAGTATATCCTTTTTCTACCAAACGGGCCTTGTATCGTTCGATGGATCCATCAGTATGGTGCTTGATTTTGTAGACCCATTTGCAACCAATCGATTGTTTGCCTGCAGGCAAATCAACAACAGACCAAGTATTTGTAGATTCAAGAGTATCTAACTCAGATTTCATAACATTGTTCCAACAATCAAATTTGCAGGCTTGTTTATAGGTTTTTGGTTCTGTGAAAGAGCTTATGGATAGACAAAATAATTTGTGATCAGGACTACATTGGCTATAAGATAATACAGAAGAGAGAGGGTAGTTAGAGGAACCTGAGTCAGATGCTGGCAACATGGGGGATAGCAAATTGCAGTGATAATCAGATAGATAAGCTGGAGGTTTAATATTTCGATTGAATTTTTTGGTTGGCACAGGAAGGGAGGGGCAAGGGGAGTTGTTAGTGTCATTTGAGGAAGAAGAGAGGTTAGTGGGAGAATCTGGTTGGGGGAGAGAGGCAGGAGAGGAAGGTTCATTTGATGGTGGAGGTAAGTTGGGTGGAATGTAGTGAAAATATCAGGTGAATCAAGGGAAGGAGGGTCAGGAGTAGGAATTATAGGATTAGGTGCAGGTGGGATGGATGCAAAAGGGAACACAGTTTCATAAAAGAATACATTCCTTGAAATGTAAAATTCATGTGTGATAGGATCATAGAGAAGGTAGCCTTTTGTGCCTTCCCTGTAGCCAAGAAAAATAGATTTCCTTGCTCTTGGTTCGAATTTAGTGCGATGGTTAAGCAAGGTCGAAGAATAGGCAAGACAACCAAAGACTCTCATATGGTTAAGGCTGGGATGAGTAGAATGGAGTTTTTGGTAGGGAGAGTGGTTGTTTAAAAGAGGAGTGGAAGACAGTTTATAATATGAATGGCCTGTTGTATGGAAAGGTGCCAAAGGTTGTGAGGGAGGTGAGAGTGTAAAGAGAGGGCACGAGCAACATTCAAAATGTGCTGATGTTTTCTTTCCACGATACCATTTTGTTGAGGCGTTTCCACACAAGACCTTTGATGAATGATTCCTTTAGAAAGGTAGAAAGTGGTCATGAGAAACTCAGGACCATTATCACTACGAATGCACTTGAGTTTCTTGTTAAATTGAGTTTCGATAAAGGATATGAAGTGAATTAAATGGTTTCTGGTTTCACTTTTGTGGGCCATAAAAATTGTCCAAGTAAACCTGTTGTAATCGTCTACGAGGGTTAAAAAATACCTGTGGCCACATATGGAAGGTGTGGAAAGAGGGGCCCAAATATCAACATGAAGTAAATCGAAGATGGCAACAGATTTAGTATTACTGTGAGTAAATGGCAAAAAAATTTGCTTAGCCAAATGGCAAGTGTTACAGGGCTTATGATTGTCATTGTAGGTGATAAAAGGAAATTGAGAGGAAATACATTTGTGTATGTAGGGACTTAAGTGTCCAAGCCTAAGATTCCAAATAGTAGCGGGATCGTGTTTAGCAGGTTCTAATTGGGGAGAAGAGGAGGTGTTGACAGAGCCAGATGTGGGAGAGATGGTCTTAGGTGGGGTGGCATCAAGAACATACAATTTGCCAATCCTCCTAGCTGTAAATCCAGTCATCTTGGATTGGGACAACTGCATAATTTGATAGCAATTAGGAGAAAATTTCACATCATATAAAGTGGAGTCAAAAAGAGTGGTGACAGAGATAATATTGACATGAAATGAAGGAAAGTAATAAACATTGTGAAGGACAAGTGAATCACATAGTAAAACTGAACCAGCAATAGTTGTAGTGACAGAGTCACCATTAGGCATTGTCATAGATTTAGGTGCAATGTGGTATGTGGAAAGGAAACTGGAAAAGATATGGGTGATGTGATCAGTGGCACCTGTGTCAATGATCCACCAGTTATGACAAGGAAGATTCGAGGAATTCTTACCAGAGGAAGTGTGAGGAGAGGTATGGGACACAGAATTAGCAGTATAAACTGAATTAATCGAGGGAGGTGAAGGAGTTTGCAAATTAGACTGTTGGAGGAGCTGCGGAATCTGAGTGTATTGCTCTTGAATCGTAGACAAAGCACTTGGACTGGTGTTTGATGTGGAAGTAGAGGAAGATAATGCCTCAAGTTGAGGAGAAGAAGCATCTTGAATCGAATTCACTGTAGAATCAACAGAATTCCCCACAGATGTAGTAGGCTTGCGTTGTTGAAATCCAGGGGGATAGCCATGTTTCATGAAACAAGTCTCAATGGTGTGATTGGTGCGGTTGCAATGAGTACAGAGTCGGTTTCCACGGCCACCACGACCACGACCACAACCAGGGTTGTGCGAAGAACGAGAAGGTGCTTGAGAAAGGTGATTCACAGACGATTGTGACTCAATTGAAGAAGCAGAAGGTGAAAGAAGGTTGAATTGGCGTTCTTGTTGAAGAACCAGATTAAACACATTATCAAGGGTTGGTAGTGGGGTCATCAACATAATCTGCGAGCGAACATGAGCGTATTGGTCACCAAGGCCCTTCAAGAACTTGATAACTTTATCTTGTTCTTTGAATTTGCGTAAGTCTGAAGCAGCACCACAGGAGCACGGTATAGCGCAAGTACAATCACGAATTAGCCGGAAGTTCTCGATTTCTTCCCAAAGTGTCATCAATTTCGTGAAGAATGAAGAGATATCGAGAGTTCCTTGTTGAAGACGAGCAACAGTTTCTTGAATGTCAGCAATGCAAAAAATATCTCCCTGAGAAAAACGATTTTCCAAACTTTTCCATACAAGAGAAGCACGATCATACCAGAGAAGAGATTTTGCAATTTCCTCAGAAATCGAGCGTTGAAGCCATTAGAGGACGAGATTGTTGCATCGCAACCAAGGTTCGTATAGAGAGTCGGAGATAGGCGGAGGAGAAAGAGTGCCATCAACGAACTTGATCTTGTTCTTGGAGATAAGAGCCACTTTCATCGATCTAGACCAGATCTGGTAGTTCTTGGTATCAAGAACAGGTTGAACAAGAACAAGAGAGGGATTCTCATTAGGGTGCATGTAGTAAGGATTGGAAGGATTGGTAGCAAAATCAGAGTAAGGGAGCGCCATAATCAAGCTGATGCAGCAAAGGAAGAAGAAGGCGCGAAGAAGATGAATGGAAAAAGAGAGGCGCGGAAAAGAGAATTCAAACTGATACCATGTTAACTTTTGGAATGCTAAGAGAGAAAAAAGTAAATGGAATAAACTCATAGTATTATTCTTATTTTGGAATGTACAAAACAGTACTATATATTCTGTTTAAGTAACAAACTAAACTAACTGTTTAATAACAAACTAAACAGAATTATAACAAACTAAACTGAATTATTTTTTATCATGTAATATGAAAAACATCGTTTATAGAGAAACAAGAGAAACAACTAAGGTGAATACTTTACTCTATTTGTTTATTTCTGAAGGTGAAATATTAGCCACACAAAAAATAGAAAATCTCTTTTATAATTTCTATTTAAAATCTCATTAATTTGGTTTTATGACAGATAACTGCAAGTATAAAATTGTTCTTAATATATTTGGATGCAGCTTAATTAATATATTTGGAAGAAATTGTTGTTGATATTTTGGATGCAGCTTAATTAATATATTTGGAATTTATCAAGAAATATCAAGAAATTGTTCTTGTGCAGCTTAATTAGTATATTTGGATGCAGCTTAATTAATATAATTGGACTTTATCAAGAAATTGTTTATCGTTCCTGATATATTTGGATGCTGCTTATTTATATTTGGACTTATTCGATAAAATAACTTAAATCTGATTATATATTTGAATAATGTGATTTACAATGAAATTGTTCTTTGATATATTTGGATACAGAGAATAATATATTTGGACTTTATTGATAGATTGATCGGGGGTTTAGGCCTGTACTCGAATTGGTCCGAATAGATGTTTAGCCCTACCACTTACCTTAAAAAGTTCAGAAGTTTTTTTTTTCCTGAGATTTAACATTATTATTTGATATGCTACTAATTTTCAATTATTTGTATGCTTTATATTAAAATATAATTTCTCAAAAACAATAAATGATAATTATATATATGACCCTATTTTAACAATGCAAAGTAAAACTTGATTAAAAAATATATGTGACAAGTGATTTTACCTGTCTTTGACGATAGATCATAATTAATAAATCAGTGTAAGAAATATTAAATTCATATTATCTCAAATAGATATTTAATAATAATATTTAATGTATAAAATAAAATATTTATTGAGTTATTATTAAATTTGTTGTTATTAAAATCATATTAAAAAATTGAATTATCAAAAAGGCATTGTTATTAAGACCATTTATAATAGATTAATGAAAAAATTATTTATTTTTAATACCATATTAAATTATATTATAACTAAAATTAAATAAAAAAATTAATTGTTAATAAAACTGATAAAAAGATCATTATTAAAAAATATTGTGCAAATCTAAAACTTTATGGTAGTTTAAGATTCTATATTATTAAATGTTGTGTTGAAATTACATGCATTTGATCATAAATATAGCTGATATGTCATGCCAATAATTTTTATTATATTTTATAATTTTTTTAATTCTATATTATTATTAATTATCAGCACTAATTCTATATTTCATAAAGCTATTCATTTATGCTACATGTAATGGTATTAACATTACATCGCTTTTGAATAATAAAAAATTACATTGAATATAGAAGTCTCGCAATTTTCTATTCAAATCACCATTTCCCAAGTTTGTTTTTTCTTCTCTGCCTGAAATTTTGAATCTCCCCGAATATTGTAAAACCACTCCATTTCAAACCATAAATATCTCGTCTTCCACAAAACTCAAAATAAACACATCTTTAAAGAATATTGGATTTTTTTGAAATATTAACATTTGAAATCCTCATTATGAAACTCGTCTTAATGGTTGCTAAATTTCAGAGTCGTATTATTGAATATTTAGCCATCATTTTAAATAAGAATTTTAGCCATGATAATGTAGTTTTATAATCTTTAGATAATTACTACTATTTAATTGTATTTATTTAGTTAAATCTTCCTTGCAATTTATCTTTTATTAAAATCGATAAAGCAGTTTTTCAAAGTTTTCCTTTCAATTTCAAAACTATTCATGTAGAACTATTCATTTTCCCCCTAAATTTCTCTATTTTAAGATTTATTTATTATTTCAAAAATGTCAATTACATAGAAACTAAATTTTGACTATTAATAAAGGGATTTTTAGGCTATTTAATTTTTTAATAATAATAACTTATTGTGTGATTAGTAACTTTTGTCTGTTACCAAAAAAGTTGAAGTATAACTTGCATATCTTTTGAAATATATTCTCATTGTTGTGAAAGAGAAGTAGAAAACTATTATGCTAGGGACATTGACGTTGATTAATAGTGCCACTCAAATGAGATAAAATTAGTATATTGTTTCATGCATAATTTTAAATCATATAACTAGAGTTAAATAAAATATAAGTGAAGTATATGATTTCTCTTTTTTCACTATATCAATTTGCATTAATCAAAACTGTTATTATATAACTTTCTTATATATTATGTTAATGAGAAGAATAGGGGTGTTTGCGGTTCGGTTTAGATCAATTTTAAAATAAAAATTTATTTGATTTAAAGATAAATTTATTTACGGTTTGATTTGATTTTAAATGATATATTAAAAAAATTCAATTTGATTCAATCCAATTTTATGCAATTTAATTTTGATCGATTTTTAAATATCCAAATTATACGTTATATTTTTATTAATATTATAAAACTACTAATAAATCATAGATTGAATATAATATATAATATATAGTATATTAAAAGTTAATATTAGAAAATGAGAGTGATCGATTATAGTTGAAATAATAAAAATAAATAGATTATACCAAACTAATAAATATTATTAAAAAAATTATTATCATCTAATAATAAATTCATGCTCACCGCAATTTGTATTTTCTTTTTGGTTCAAAATAAATAAATAATAAATTCATATGATATATTGTTGTACCCCAAAATTTGCTCTCCCATATTCTTCAAAGATTTGCAAAGTCAAGCTTCAAGATTACCCAAAGGGTTACACAGTTCAAGGGCCTCCTAAACAGTCAAAATTAGGGTTTTGGTTCTGATCAAGAAAATGAAGTTTCCAAAGGTCCAATCAAGTCCCACATGCCTACAAATATGGTCAAGCATCCTCATATCAAGTTTCAAGACTTTCAGCACAAAATTGCACAGTCAAAACCCTAATTGCACTATAGTCGATTGTAGGGGCAAAATGGTCATTTGGCAGTCAAAAGTTTAAATTTTTGGTCAACATATCATTTTGAAGCCACAAACATCATTTGATCAATGCTTGATCATGATTCTCAAAGCTTGGCTCAAAAATCATCAAAATGCAAAAGTTTCCTTATTTGGACAGTTGAAAAAGTCAACTGTAAATTGACCAGGGCATAACTTTCACATGGATTATCAGAAAAATTCCATCCAAAGCTCATTTTGAAGAGAAAGACATTTCCTACAACTCATCTTCATACTTCAAGTCCAAGAAATGCTCTCACAAAAAGTTATCAATTTCCACATTATAGGTCATTTTCAAAAGTCAACAAAAAGGGACTTCAAGTCAAAGGCCATAACTTGAGATTGGTAAATCAAAATGACATTGGGCCAAAGGCATTGGTTAGAGGACTCAAAGACCTTTCTAAAATGTCCAAGAACATGAGAAAAGCTTAAAAATTGAGCAAGTTATGCCTTGTGGAAGTTGGGAAATTTTTGGATATTTTGAAAAGTCAACATTGCTTCAAATGACCTAAAATTGCTAATGGGCCCATTTTTCTTCCACAATTCACTATCCAAGGCATGTGCACGACCACTTGGCCCAAAGGGAAGTATTTCTTCATTTTTTATTCATTTATTTGAATTTTTATTAATAATAATTCATTTAAATCAAATTAAATACATGAAAAATATTTAACCTAAGTTTTACAATCTTTTTGTGCATGAAATCTACTCAATAATTCGTGCATAATTGAATATGGAAAGATTTGGATTGATTGGATCATGATTGGTACAAAATTGCATGAAAAAGATTGAAAAAATAATGCTTGGAAATCAAATCTCAAAAGCCATGAATACAAGAGATTTTGATCAGAATTCTTGACCTAATTGGTTCATTACATAAGCCTGAATACAAACCTAATCAAAAGGACCACGCAGCTGCTCAGAAAACCCTTGCACAAACTTGCATTTTTTCAAGAAAACTCCATAACTGAAAACATCTTTGCAGGACGATTCAAGGCGAAATTTTCATCCCATTGCACTCCTAAGACCTCAAGCAATCTTCCTGGATCAAAAACATCAAACATAACCCTTTGAATCATTGTACAGAAGTCACACTTTTCCACTTTTTTTTCATAATCGTGTTTTAACATTTACGCATTTTCATGGCATTTTAATTGTTGATTCATACTCCTTATGCTATTCTGAAGCTAACCCATATGTTTAATTGTATTTTTGTGCATTATACGCGATTATGCCATTGTTGTTCATTAGGGTTTACAGGATTTCAAATTAGGGGTTTTAACATGAGGCAAAATTGGGACACCACGTTACCATGGTCATGATCAGCGCATTTGGACGAAGAAGAAGCTACCCTCACGCTCAATTTATGAGCGTCCTAGGGCTATTCGCTATTTTTCCATAGATGGCCTAAGAGAACGCTTAAAAAACCGTTGCCATGTTTTATTATATTTTCAGGAAAAACAAACATGAAGAAGATGATGCAGTGTCAAGGCGTGAGTGGTTCGTTCAAATCCTGCGCGCGTTTTTTTAGCTACTAACCAATTTTCTTTTATAATGTTTACTAGTTATTATATATTAAACGCGTATGGATTGGTTCAGTGGCAAGCATAGTTGTTGGTAAAGTATATGACCTGGGTTCGAGCCCCAGGTCTTCACAATCTCCATATTATTTTTCAATCAAAGTTCACGTGCAGTTTCACATGCTGGAGACCATCATGCGCCTCTCCATCAAGCCATCCACTTGGTCAATATCAGTCATCCAAGGGTTCAGAGCTAAAGGACATGGTAGGTCCTAGTCAAAGATGCCACACGGTGTCTGGAAAAGTCAACGGACCTGAAGGTCATTGGGCCTGAATTACTAGGGCTATACCTCCACATTGGGGACTGATACCCCCCTAGGTTTGCCATTTTAAATATTTTCTTTTGCATTATTTCTATTTTTTTATTTTAATTATTATGTTTAATTAATTTATTATTTTCACAAAATATAAAAACCACAAAAAAAAAATCAGAAAAGAGAAAAAATAATAAATTTTTTTTTTTATTTTAATATTTCTTGTAAATAAATTTGCATGTAAATTAATTAGTTTTAAATTAGGGTTTAATTTAATATTTTCATAACAAAAATCTAAAAAATGTAGAAATAGGGTTTAATTAATAATTTTTCATCCTTTTTATTTTTCTTTCATAAATAATTAAATAATTAAATATTTATTTTTATAATTAAATTTGTATATAAAAATTAGGGTTAATTTAGGTTAAAATTCAATGTTTTCTTAATAAATTAAAAGCCACTAGAATTAGGGTTAGTATTTATTTTAATTAATTCTTTTTTTTATTAAGATCCTAAAAATCATAAAATATCAAAAACATCTTCTTTTCTTTTTCTTTGATTAATTAATTCCATTTAATTTAATTTTGCAAAAAGGGTCCAACGCCCTCGTTTCGATTTAATTCTTATGCGCATATTTATTTTATTTCTTTGTAATATTTATGTATCTCTCCCAAGACCATGCAACCTTTTAATTTTCTCGCACTTTTCTTTTAATTCTTTATTTTCTGTCAAATCGGGTCCTGGTTTAATTTTGGCGATGTGGACCCGCGCCTTTTGTAATAGCTTAGAATTTTTACTTTCCCGCAATATTTTAACTGTAAATAATGGCATGAAAGAATGTATGGACAAAAATAAAAACAAGCGTAGAACACCAATAACATGACAAGATAAATAAATGAAAACGACACACAAATTCACACACCACCCCTAGGGTACGCCTCACTGTTGCCTTGCCTCGAAAGGTGATCGTCGAGTAGAGGATGTCTTAGTAAGTCCTCATGATCCGGGAACCTGGCATGAGGGTAGCTTCTAAGGTGTCTTCCTATTGCTCTGGTGATCACCATGTCCCGAACCTCGAATTGACCCGAACACCTCCAACGGTGGTGCTACCTACCTCTCAATGGTGGGATGGCACTACTTTAAAGGACATTTACACAGACGAATTCCTTAGGGTAGGTAGGTTCTCGTAGATACTTGCTCTAATTTCAAAACAAAAATCAAAAATACTTTTCACACCGACACCTTTTCAAAAAGCTTTCGAAAGCAATTTTTCAAACACTCTTGAGGACCGATACAAGAGTCGAACTGGAATTTTCAAAGAAACTTTTTAAAACCCACATTGAAAAGCAAACAAACCATTTTTGAAAACACAAGTGAGCAAGTATCTAAGAGCCCATGGATAACCATGGATAGAAAGGGTGCTAACACCTTCCCTTTCTATAATCTACCTCCCGAACCGAGAACTAATCTCATAAGGAATTTTTCTGTGCTTTTGTCCTTTCCTTGTTGGAGAAAATAAAAGACGGTGGCGACTCTTGCTTCCGCGACATTTCGCGAACCAGCGTTAAACAGTCAGTTCCAGATCCACCGATCACAGAACTGGCGACTCTGCTGGGGATTTAACTTAAAGTGAGGTGTACCTTAGGACTAAGATCACTGTGTTTTCAATTGTATCGACTTGCTTGCTTTATTATTGTGGGACTGTCTTGGGAGTTCTATAGATCCTAACCCAGATCTGGGGGATACCTTCTTAGAAAGTAGAAACAAGGCTGTGAGGGAACTGTGCGGGGTATACCGACATGGTTGAAACAGTCTGCTACGTTGATGTGGCACTTTGGTGTGTACCGGTAACCCTTGAGTTCAGTCAAGGAGAGTACGGGGCCTCCGCGTGGTGTCATGAAGCATCAACAGACCTTAGGAACCTTAATTGAACAATCTTGGCCTCTTTAGGGTAGTGAGATAACTGACTTTGGTGCAATCCGAGGTTGGTTGATACTCGATACTACACTCAATTGAGGGTTCCTTTCCTGGAATATTTCGGTCGCCAGTTCAGTGGCTAAATCGAAACGATGAACAATGAAAGCAATCCCGTGATATTGAGACCCTTAGAACCCGGTTACTTTGATAGGACAGGTTGAACCCACCAACTTCAAGAGGGTACTACCCAAACCCCATGCTGGCCTAAACTCTAAGGCTGTCTCTTGTGTGACTTGTGTGCCTTCAAACTTGGATTACTTGCATGCTTGTTATCTGACATCTGAACTTCTTGCAGGTTTTGTTTATAGTCCTTAACTAGGACTCATAACAGGGTTTACTGAATTTCCTGCAGGTTTTTGTTTTAGTCCTTAACCAGGACTCATAACAAGGTTTACCAAGTTTCTTGCAGGGTTTGTTTTAGTCCTTAATTGGGACTCCTGACAGGTTTACTAAGTGTCTTGCAGGTTTTGGTTTGCAGTCCTTAATATGGACTCATAACAGGGTTACCTACATTACCCCATGGATAGCATAACATCATACCATCATACCATTGCATACATCCTAACCCATTTCAAGGATCTCACGAGCTTGTGATGCAGGTCACGGTGAATCAACTATCCCAGCAAGGGGCAAAGAGGATTTATTTTCCTATAGCCAAGGTTGTCAGAGGCTATGACCCACTAGATATGGTGAGCCTTTGACCCTTGAAAGAAAGACTCTCAACAAATATGAAGTTCTTTCAATCAAGCTACAAATTCAAATGCTAACAAAATTTTCTTGTTTATCCCGCGAGATCCTTGAAAATATTGCATACATGTCATACACATCATTACATAACAAGTATCTTTGTTGCAGGTCACTTACCCTTCTCGCTGTTTATTTCAGCAATGGCTTCCCAACAACATAACCAGGACCTTCTGGCTCAAGAGAATCAATTTGGGGAAATCCTCCTGAATCTATCCAGGGGGCAGGAAGAGCTAAGGACACTTCTCATGGGGACTTTTGTCAAGAACAATGCTGAGGATGAAAGGCTGAAACACCTGCAAGCTGAGATGGATGCATTGAAAGTCCAGATGCTGGGGCTGGCGACTGCCCTTCAAAGGTTAGCTCAAAAACAAGATGAGCTCTGGTTTCTCGTCAACCAACTGCTTCAGGGCAACCAACTGGGGCAAAAGTCTAAGGGCAAAAGGCCAGTCATCGTCCGACCACCTTTGAGACAAAGAGGTAAGGGGAGAGCTCCTCAGATGGCTTCAGTATCACCAATTCAGTATCAACCTCACCAGCTTCAGTCAGACAAGCCCAAAAGGCAATTCACCAAGCTTAACGTGTCGCTGCCTCAAGCCTTACAACAACTGCTGAGGTTGAATTTGGTAACTCTAAAGGATCCTCCTAAGAATCCCAACAGGACACCTTCAAGGTATAACCCCAATGCTCGCTGCGCTTATCATTCTGATAGCCCGGGGCATGATACAAATGAATGTTGGGCTCTGAAGAACAAGATCCAGGACCTGATTGATGAAGGGGCATTAGAGTTCACACAAGATGGTCAGGCCGAGTTCTTCTACTACCCCTGCAAGACTCACCATTTGAAGTGACAAATCCTGAGACTGGAAAACTTTTGTTCATTCGAATGTTCAAGTTGCAAGTTTCTTTTGTTCAAACATTTACTCATTGTTAAACATTGTTATTTCATTAATGCATCGCATATGTCTGTTTTGAAGCAATATATTCGTATTCACTATACGCAAATTATTTTCATATTTTTTCTGATGATCAACTCTTAAATAATAATTCTAAGCCTCTTCAGGGAGGATGACGAAAACGATACCGCGATCATTACAATATGCTTTTGAACAGACCCCGCTGATGAGGTACAGGCATTGTTTCAATCCTTAAACACTGGAGTTATAAGGATGATAATCCCTCGTCAACCCCTCTGAGCCAAAGAAGTAGGAGTTTTTCTTTTCAAAATTTAAAACCCTTCATTATAACCTGGGGCAGGGTAGTCTCTCAGTTGATCCAAGTGCATAACGAATGGCACCAAAGAAGTTCTTACCAAGCAAAGAAAGACAATGATGGTTCCGAATAATCAATAAAGAAAGGCAGTCATTATCTCAAAAAATAAAAAACCCATTAAGTCAAAACCCATGAAGGAGACTTACAAAACTGGGGCATCCCGCTGACTGTGATTCCAAAAAAGGAAACAGTTCAGGCAAAAAAGAAAGGGATAACAAAAAAATCAGAAAAGAAAGAGGTCTTACAAACCCTCAACAAAAAAAAATGACTGCCTATTCAAAATAAATTATCAACATCCGAACCATTACCGGAAAATCAGAGCAAAGACTCAAACAAGGTCTAACGTATGATCAACTGAGTTTAGGATTGAAGAACATCACGAAGAGCGGGTGGGTACAAATATAATTTGAGCCTTTATCCTTTGTTTCTTAAACCGTGAACCAGGCCACATTATAACCCTTAAAAGTCCTAGCTGAAGCATGGGTTAGTTCGAAAGCATACTGTTACGAAAGGTATCCTGACTCCTTAAGGCCTACGGTAAATACGGTGTTGACATCACGTTTTACAAACATTCATTTGTTTTATGAAAAAAGAATGCATTTTCAAAATCTTCAAGACAGACATAGGTTTTGCATTTTTAACATAACTTTGTTTGCATATGACTTTTTGTTTGAACAGTATAGAAGTTCGCACGACGAATGCCTAATGAACAGAAGTACCTCCAATCAAGGGGCAGACATGACCATGGTCCATTATCCGGGGCAGTCCAATCAAGATTCGGAGAATCTCTCAAAGGCCAAATAGCCTGGGGCAAGTCTTCGCCTGAGTCACTTGGGGCATTCCAACAATAAATCTTGCCTGGTCAGAAATCTTCTGGTAGCATGACAAAACAATTCTAACAGGGGCAACTCCCTACATTCTGAAAGTGCGGACATAGTCGAAAAAATATTGCGCATAATCAAAGACTCGCTAGGCTGACACACCTAGGCAAAAATAAGGGCTTCCCGGCGAACCAAAAGGGTTCGGGCAAAATGAAGGGATGAAATGAAAAAAATCTGTACACCCGGCAAGTCGAAAACCTGAAAAGGCGGCTTGGGCAAAAAGGGGTATCCCGATGGACTGAAAACCCGAAAGGGCGGTCCAGGCAAAAGTTAGGGATCAAAGCGTACGACTATGTCCTGTCATCTTGTCACCTGCCTATCAGAAGAAGAGTTTATCCATCAACAAGCTATCAGCACCTCTTAGGTCTTCCTCTCCCACCTCATAAACAGGTGCAATAAGGAGTTGTCTAAAAGCAATCTAATTGTTCTGTCCTCCAGGGTACCAAGGTAGGTTCAGCTAAAGAACATAACCAGGCATCTTAATTCCCCAGAGAGTAAGTCAGCAGTCAGTGCATTCTTCTCCAAGCAGAGTTATCAAACCTCAAGGAAGTTGAGTATCCTCCAGTAGATATCAATATTCCCCAGCAGCATGTATATCCCTAACAAGCATCCCCGGCAATCTTGGTCTAAAGATTGTTCCTCGGCGGCATATCAACATTCAAAGGAATCACTTCCCCAGCATATCAAAACTTCTCCAAGAGAGTCCAATCCAGTTTCCCAGGAAAAATTGGAACCCATCTCCCCCAAGCAGCAAGCTTATCCCCAGTAGATTCTGGAAGCTTATCTTCGCAGAGCACGAACGCGTCGCCCGACTTTATTTAAAGAGTTATTTCCTTAACAGGATATAACTGGGTTATCCTCAGCCAAAAGCCATGGAAAGAGCGTCCTCGACGAAGTCTTCTTATCCCCAGCGAAGTCTGTCAATACTTCTAATACAACAAGGATATCCCCAGCAAACTATTATCAACAATTCAGCAAAAGTATCTCTCTCCCCACCGAGTATTACTCCCCAGCAAGATCGCTAGAGTATTTTCCTCCCCGCAGAGTCTTCCATTTGCCAAGTTTATTCCTCAAACGGAGTCATCTTCTCCTACCGGTATTCTTGCAGTTATCATCCCCAGCGGAAGCAAAATCTATTCTCCAACATCAGCCCAGGAGTGACTTCCCGGCACCCGTCAAGGATTTACTTTCCTAGACGAAAAATGCATTCATAAACATCACATACATCATTATAGCATGCATAGACGCATCATATCATACAAATCTCATTTATGTTGAGAACATCATTGCTTGATCCATATCATGCATTGCATACGACTGACCTCTACCTTTCAGGAAAGATTCAGTTAAATTCTCAATCATCTTTCAAGACCTAGACCGGTTCAGTTAATCAACTCCAAAGATTTCTTATCCAGTCCAAGGCCTTCTCTAGTCCAGCTAAATCGACCCAAAACAGTTTTTTTTGATAAAGACTCAGTAGAAGTTTTCAGGTTATAATTTCCTATGGTTCTCTCCCCGACGGTGCGTGAGATGATAATTCAATTTCAGGTTATAATTTCCTATGGTTCTCTCCCCGACGGTGCGTGAGATGATAATTCCATTTCAGATTATAATTTCCTATTGGTTCCCTCCCCGACGGTGCGTGAGGTGATAATTCCATTTCAGGTTATAATTTCCTATGGTTCTCTCCCCGACGGTGCGTGAGATGATAATTCCATTTCAGATTATAATTTCCTATTGGTTCCCTCCCCGACGGTGCGTGAGGTGATAATTCCATTTCAGGTTATAATTTCCTATGGTTCTCTCCCCGACGGTGCGTGAGATGATAATTCCATTTCAGATTATAATTTCCTATGGTTCTCTCCCCGACGGTGCGTGAGATGATAATTCCATTTTAGATTATAATTTCCTATGGTTCCCTCCCCGACGGTGCGTGAGGTGATAATTCCATTTCAGGTTATAATTTCCTATGGTTCCCTCCCCGACGGTGCGTGAGGTGATAATTCCATTTCAGGTTATAATTTCCTATGGTTCTCTCTCCGACGGTGCGTGAGATGATAATTCCATTTTGGGTTATAATTTCCTATGGTTCCCTCCCCGACGGTGCGTGAGGTGATAATTCCATTTCGGGTTATAATTTCCTATGGTTCCCTCCCCGACGGTGCGTGAGGTGATAATTCCATTTCAGGTTATAATTTCCTATGGTTCCCTCCCCGACGGTGCGTGAGGTGATAATTCCATTTCAGGTTATAAGTTCCTATGGTTCCCTCCCCGACGGTGCGTGAGGTGATAATTCCATTTCAGGTTATAATTTCCTATGGTTCTCTCCCCGACGGTGCGTGAGATGATAATTCCATTTCAGGTTATAATTTCCTATGGTTCTCTCCCCGACGGTGCGTGAGATGATAATTCCATTTTAGATTATAATTTCCTATGGTTCTCTCCCCGACGGTGCGTGAGATGATAATTCCATTTCAGGTTATAATTTCCTATGGTTCTCTCCCCGACGGTGCGTGAGATGATAATTCCATTTCAGATTATAATTTCCTATTGGTTCCCTCCCCGACAGTGCGTGAGGTGATAATTCCATTTCAGGTTATAATTTCCTATGGTTCTCTCCCCGACGGTGCGTGAGATGATAATTCCATTTCAGATTATAATTTCCTATTGGTTCCCTCCCCGACGGTGCGTGAGGTGATAATTCCATTTCGGGTTATAATTTCCTATGGTTCCCTCCCCGACGGTGCGTGAGGTGATAATTCCATTTCAGATTATAATTTCCTATGGTTCTCTCCCCGACGGTGCGTGAGATGGTATTTCCATCCCAGGTTTTTCTCAAACGTCCGCTTTTGAGATTATAATCGCCTACGGTTCTCTTCCCGATCCTGCGAAGATGGTAATTCCCACCAAGATTTTCTCAACGAGCGTTGTTGAAGTTAAAGTCACCCAAGGTTCTCTCACCGTTCATGCTAAGGTAGTAACCATCCCTGGTTCATTCATCATCTTGTGAAGCTCCAGATTCAGCTCCTGTAACCAGTCAGGACACATCTATACCAAGCATCTGAAAAACCAGCTCCTGCAACATGTCAGGTACTCATTTTTCTTTTGCAGGTATGCAGGTTCTCGCTAAGGAATCTCTTATACGATCAACATCCAGATGGCATCTATAAGCCCATCACCCTATTCATCAATCTCCAAATGGCATCGATAAGTCCATTCCCATCACCACATTGCTACTATGTGAGCGTAAATTTCTGGGCACTCTAGTGTTCAATCATCTTCTACCCTCGGATTACGAAAGGCACGTCAGCCAATCTGCATCCTCAGGTCTAAGAAGATTGAACAGGGGAAACTGTTGTACCCCAAAATTTTCCCTCCCATATTCTTCAAAGATTTGCAAAGTCAAGCTTCAAGATTACCCAAAGGGTTGCACAGTTCAAGGGCCTCCTAAACAGTCAAAATTAGGGTTTTGGTTCTGATCAAGAAAATGAAGTTTCCAAAGGTCCAATCAAGTCCCACATGCCTACAAATATGGTCAAGCATCCGCATATCAAGTTTCAAGACTTTCAGCACAAAATTGCACAGTCAAAACCCTAATTGCACTACAGTCGATTGTAGGGGCAAAATGGTCATTTGGCAGTCAAAAGTTCAAATTTTTGGTCAACATATCATTTTGAAGCCACAAACATCATTTGATCAATGCTTGATCATGATTCTCAAAGCTTGGCTCAAAAATCATCAAAATGCAAAAGTTTCCTTATTTGGACAGTTGAAAAAGTCAACTGTAAATTGACCAGGGCATAACTTTCACATGGATTATCAGAAAAATTCCATCCAAAGCTCATTTTGAAGAGAAAGACATTTCCTACAACTCATCTTCATACTTAAAGTCCAAGAAATGCTCTCACAAAAAGTTATCAATTTCCACATTATAGGTCATTTTCAAAAGTCAACAAAAAGGGACTTCAAGTCAAAGGCCATAACTTGAGATTGGTAAATCAAAATGACATTGGGCCAAAGGCATTGGTTAGAGGACTCAAAGACCTTTCTAAAATGTCCAAGAACATGAGAAAAGCTTAAAAATTGAGCAAGTTATGCCTTGTGGAAGTTGGGAAATTTTTGGATATTTTGAAAAGTCAACATTGCTTCAAATGACCTAAAATTGCTAATGGGCCCATTTTTCTTCCACAATTCACTATCCAAGGCATGTGCACGACCACTTGGCCCAAAGGGAAGTATTTCTTCATTTTTTATTCATTTATTTGAATTTTTATTAATAATAATTCATTTAAATCAAATTAAATACATGAAAAATATTTAACCTAAGTTTTACAATCTTTTTGTGCATGAAATCTACTCAATAATTCGTGCATAATTGAATATGGAAAGATTTGGATTGATTGGATCATGATTGGTACAAAATTGCATGAAAAAGATTGAAAAAATAATGCTTGGAAATCAAATCTCAAAAGCCATGAATACAAGAGATTTTGATCAGAATTCTTGACCTAATTGGTTCATTACATAAGCCTGAATACAAACCTAATCAAAAGGACCACGCAGCTGCTCAGAAAACCCTTGCACAAACTTGCATTTTTTCAAGAAAACTCCATAACTGAAAACATCTTTGCAGGACGATTCAAGGCGAAATTTTCATCCCATTGCACTCCTAAGACCTCAAGCAATCTTCCTGGATCAAAAACATCAAACATAACCCTTTGAATCATTGTACAAAAGTCACACTTTTCCACTTTTTTTTCATAATCGTGTTTTAACATTTACGCATTTTCATGGCATTTTAATTGTTGATTCATACTCCTTATGCTATTTTGAAACTAACCCATATGTTTAATTGTATTTTTGTGCATTATACGCGATTATGCCATTGTTGTTCATTAGGGTTTACAGGATTTCAAATTAGGGGTTTTAACATGAGGCAAAATTGGGACACCACGTTACCATGGTCATGATCAGCGCATTTGGACGAAGAAGAAGCTACCCTCGCGCTCAATTTATGAGCATCCTAGGGCTATTCGCTATTTTTCCATAGATGGCCTAAGAGAACGCTTAAAAAACCGTTGCCATGTTTTATTATATTTTCAGGAAAAACAAACATGAAGAAGATGATGCAGTGTCAAGGCGTGAGTGGTTCGTTCAAATCCTGCGCGCGTTTTTTTAGCTACTAACCAATTTTCTTTTATAATGTTTACTAGTTATTATATATTAAACGCGTATGGATTGGTTCAGTGGCAAGCATAGTTGTTGGTAAAGTATATGACCTGGGTTCGAGCCCCAGGTCTTCACAATCTCCATATTATTTTTCAATCAAAGTTCACGTGCAGTTTCACATGCTGGAGACCATCATGCGCCTCTCCATCAAGCCATCCACTTGGTCAATATCAGTCATCCAAGGGTTCAGAGCTAAAGGACATGGTAGGTCCTAGTCAAAGATGCCACACAGTGTCTGGAAAAGTCAACGGACCTGAAGGTCATTGGGCCTGAATTACTAGGGCTATACCTCCACATTGGGGACTGATACCCCCCTAGGTTTGCCATTTTAAATATTTTCTTTTGCATTATTTCTATTTTTTTATTTTAATTATTATGTTTAATTAATTTATTATTTTCACAAAATATAAAAACCACAAAAAAAAATCAGAAAAGAGAAAAAATAATAAATATTTTTTTTTATTTTAATATTTCTTGTAAATAAATTTGCATGTAACTTAATTAGTTTTAAATTAGGGTTTAATTTAATATTTTCATAACAAAAATCTAAAAAATGTAGAAATAGGGTTTAATTAATAATTTTTCATCCTTTTTATTTTTCTTTCATAAATAATTAAATAATTAAATATTTATTTTTATAATTAAATTTGTATATAAAAATTAGGGTTAATTTAGGTTAAAATTCAATGTTTTCTTAATAAATTAAAAGCCACTAGAATTAGGGTTAGTATTTATTTTAATTAATTCTTTTTTTTTATTAAGATCCTAAAAATCATAAAATATCAAAAACATCTTCTTTTCTTTTTCTTTGATTAATTAATTCCATTTAATTTAATTTTGCAAAAAGTGTCCAACGCCCTCGTTTCGATTTAATTCTTATGCGCATATTTATTTTATTTCTTTGTAATATTTATGTATCTCTCCCAAGGCCATGTAACCTTTTAATTTTCTCGCACTTTTCTTTTAATTCTTTATTTTCTATCAAATCGGGTCCTGGTTTAATTTTAGCGATGTGGACCCGCGCCTTTTGTAATAGCTTAGAATTTTTACTTTCCCGCAATATTTTAACTGTAAATAATGGCATGAAAGAATGTATGGACAAAAATAAAAACAAGCGTAGAACACCAATAACATGACAAGATAAATAAATGAAAACGACACACAAATTCACACACCACCCCTAGGGTACGCCTCACTGTTGCCTTGCCTCGAAAGGTGATCGTCGAGTAGAGGATGTCTTAGTAAGTCCTCATGATCCGGGAACCTGGCATGAGGGTAGCTTCTAAGGTGTCTTCCTATTGCTCCGGTGATCACCATGTCCCGAACCTCGAATTGACCCGAACACCTCCAACGGTGGTGCTACCTACCTCTCAATGGTGGGATGGCACTACTTTAAAGGACATTTACACAGACGAATTCCTTAGGGTAGGTAGGTTCTCGTAGATACTTTCTCTAATTTCAAAACAAAAATCAAAAATACTTTTCACACCGACACCTTTTCAAAAAGCTTTCGAAAGCAATTTTTCAAACACTCTTGAGGACCGATACAAGAGTCGAACTGGAATTTTCAAAGAAACTTTTTAAAACCCACATTGAAAAGCAAACAAACCATTTTTGAAAACACAAGTGAGCAAGTATCTAAGAGCCCATGGATAACCATGGATAGAAAGGGTGCTAACACCTTCCCTTTCTATAATCTATCTCCCGAACCGAGAACTAATCTCATAAGGAATTTTTCTGTGCTTTTGTCCTTTCCTTGTTGGAGAAAATAAAAGACGGTGGCGACTCTTGCTTCCGCGACATTTCGCGAACCAGCGTTAAACAGTCAGTTCCAGATCCACCGATCACATATATCATGTAATAAAAAATAAATAAGTATAAAAATATATGTATGTGATTCGGTTTGGTTTGGATCGATTTTGAAAAATTTATCCGAAATTCGATCTGAAGGATAGATTTTCATAAAATAACATCCAAACACATTCAATAAAATCAATTTTTTTTTATTTAGATTAGTTTAGATTTGAACACCCCTATATAAGAGGAAATAAAATCAAAATAGAAGTCAAAATATATAAATATTAATTACAAATAATTTAAGTTAAATCAAAATGAAAAAAACAATTTTTTTTTACTAATTTTTACTTGCGCACTAAGATACAAATAGACAAATATGAGATTGCATATCACAAAATTTAATATAAAAATATATCACAAAATTTAATATAAAAAATAATTTATATTAAAATCAAAATTAAATAAAACAATGTAACAAATCTGTTTATATTTTGAAGTGTAAGTGCATAAAAAATTTCACAATCTCTTTTTTAAAAAAAAAATCTAATATAAGAGTCATTTTTCGAATAAAGATTTTATGTTCCACATTTTTCTTAAAGTACGTAAATGATTGCACAATATAAATAGTATTTTGTATACTTCAATTTTTTAATATAATTTTGAATATCTTTGTTTCTAGGAGTGTTCAAAACTAAACCGGCTCAATATAAAACCGCAAAATCGAACTGAATTAAATCGAAATCGTAAAAAACCGTATTTAATTCGGATGTACTTGGATTATTTTCTAACAAAACCGTTTGGTTCGATTTGGTTTGTGATTTGTATTTTGTAAAGCCGAATCAAACCAAACAAAACTGCATTATGTTTTAAAATCTTAGTAACCAATATATATTTCTTTAATTCTTTAGAGAAATCAACATGTATTATGTGTATATTTTATCATACTTTATATGATATTTATTTTAATTTATAAATTATAAAAAAATAAAATATTATTCATTTATAGAGACTATTTTCACAAAATATATTTTATTGTATTCTTTGTATAATATTTATTTGAGAATACAATCTTGTCTATATCATTTTTTAGATTTAAATTAAATTATAATACACAATTTTATGTATCAAATTATAAATTTATTATAAATTTTATTAAGGTAATGTATGAACAATTAAACACAAAATTATATTTTCCTCTATATGTGTATGTATGACTTAATAATTTCTTTTTGTAAAAATTTAAATCAACCGAACTAATCCAAATCGTATTAGTTTGATTTGATTTAGTTTGAATTTATTTTTAAAAACCAACCGAACCAAAACGAACTGCATATTTTCTCTCTCTTGCGATTTGAATGATTTTTTGCTTTAAAACTACACCGCGAACATCCCTATTTATTTTCCAATTTCAAATACGTTTATTTTTATCTTGATTTTATTGAGATATAATAATTGTGTTTTAATAAAATTGTTTTAGTAGGACGTATACTAAAAACTTCATAAAAAATATGTGTTAGTCGAATAAAACTTCATTAGTAGAATATATATTAATTTTTTATTTTATTTAATTTTTTATTAAAATTCAAAATTCTTACTTAAAATAAAATATATTTTGTAATTATTTAGACTTATAAATTACTAAAACAAAACAAAAATTATTTTAAAAAAAATGATAAATGATAGTCATGAAAAAATAATGATAAATAATAATTATAAATAAATAATAAATAATAAAATTTTATACAATAATTTTTTATAATTAAAAATAAATTACAAATAATTTCATAAATTCAAATATTAACACAATCATTTTAAAGATGAATAAGTTAAAATATTTTTATAAATTGTCATACAAATTCAAAACACTTATAAACATGAAAAAGTCTAGGTATTCGATATAATTATTTTACAAACAAAAATAAGTTACAATAACTTTTATAAATAAGAAAAAATTATAAATATTTTTATAAACGGAAAAAAAATTCAACTATTGATACAATTATTTTTATAAACGGAATAAATTTTAAATATTTTTTATAAATTGACACACGGGTTCGAGACGTTTATAAACGGAAAAAATTCTACCTATTAGAATAGTTATTTTTATAAACGAGAATAAATTTCAAATATTTTTTATAAATTTGCACACGGGTTCGAGACATTATAAACGGAAAAGTCTACCTATTGAGACAAATATTTTTATAAACAAAAATAAGTTACAATTATTTTTATAAATAGGAAATTCAAATTTGATAAATAATTATATATTATAACTAAATGATTGTTAACCAACTAAATACATGAAATAAGTTCATAGATATAAACGTATCTATGAAATACTAGTTGTGAACTGTTTATTTTAATATTTATCTTTTAAATCTTTCTTTATAGTTACAGGTCAATGCTTAAAAATTAGTGTATATTATTAGTCTATATTTTATAATTATGTGAATATTAATCAATTGAAGTATAAATTAAAACTTTACAAATGGGCACTTAATATACGTGTAATGTAAATCCAGAGAGAACACGTGTGATAACACATATTTCTTACTAATTGTAAATTAAAGTTAAACCAATCAAAATTCTTACCTTTAACATGTCATTTTCGTAATTTAAAAATAAAATTGTAATTTACTGTAAAACATGACTTTCATTAACTGATAATAAAATATTTTATACTATTACTACATTTCTTAATTTCTCTTAAAATATTTTATAGGAAGGATATTTTTGTGATTTTGCAGATGATTGTATGGCAATTATGATGTGTATATCATACCTGACACGAGATAAAATTTTACAATGTTTTTTGTGATTCTTGATTGATATTTATATTTAAAGATTGAATGACTTTTTTTGGTAAGTTACAAAAATATTAAAATAAATTATATTCTTTTTAAATTAACATTATAATTTAAAATTTAAAAAATTGTTTAATAATAAATTTAAATAGTAAAATTAAATAAATTAAATTTCAAATAATAAAAAAAAATTTATAAATAAAAAATTTATTATTAATAAAAATATTTTTCAGTATAGTTTTAATAACAAAGACAAATTATAATATTACTATAATTTTATTTATAAATTATAAATAATTATAACTTTTTTAATTTAAAAATGTTATCCATCTCGCATGGATATATGGATATACACACTAGTATGAATAATTACTACTCCAAAAAAATAAAACTCGAGAGAAAGTGAGAGAAAGTTAACGCAAGATTCTTCAAAATATATTCGATGCCAACAAAGTATATTTCATATGTCATACCTTCCCCAAAAAAGTATTTGCGTAGCATACGCGTGATACATTTTGTAACTTTAGTACAAGCAACTTAAAATATATGAAAAATCATATGAAAATGAAGTGAAAGAAGAAAACAAATTTTATTCCGCTTCCTCTACAGTCTACACTACAAATGCAACCCATTGGTTTGTTCCTTCATCAATCCCTGTAGTATCCAACTTTCCCTCTCTCCCTCTCTCCCCTTCTCAATGTATATATATATTTAACATGCCTAGACTATCTATTCTATTCTTTAAGGTGAGAGAATGGTTCAAATAAAAGGCAAAAACAACCAACTGATAAGTTGAGAGCAAAACCGCCTAGGAAGAAGGCTAATTTACATAAATAAACACTATCATGACGGCGGAACTTTCCTAGATGTGGTTGGTGGTTCTGTCTTTGTCATCTCATGTTGCAGCAAAGTGGTTTACCTTGATGTTGCAGTTTATCCCACATGCATGCCATTTGTCTCGGCGATTGGTAATGCGCGGTGTAGTAATCTTCAATGCAGCCGAATTGGCAGAACCTGAAACTGTGCACATACTCTACTTCTTTTGAGCTGTTGAATTTCTCTACCCACATTCCCATGCTCACATCTTCCATTTTAAATAACTGCATCGTGTCAGTTAAATTAGTTGACGGTCAAGAGATTTTCGCACCGTGTATCAAAAGATTCAAAAAACAGACTTACTTTTAATCTTTGCTGTTCAAATTCGGATACAATGAAATGAGCAATGTCAGATGAGACAATGTAACCCGGACCGTTAGCATAGGGAGGATACTCTTCCTCTATCCATTCCTAAAAGTTGTTCAAAAAAATGAAAATAAGAAATTAAACATGTCATATGCTCTTTTCAAACATCTCACAAGTGTTTTTGTCGGTAGATAAGTTCAAATAAATCAATTCAGACAAGACTATAACGTGCAATAGCAAGCAGAGAAATCAAAAGAGAAGTTATACCTCGTAGGTTACGGCCCATTTCCCATTGCGAAGAGGCCTGTGGTGGTAATTCATATTTCCCATATAAAGGCTTTCATCACTTTCAAATTCTCTTGTCTCGCTTATGATAGAATCAACTCTAACAAATGTGTCATCATCACACTTCATGATATACTTGGCTGCCACGGCGCGAATCTGCGACGAACCGTGTTCATCAACAACCAATGATATAGCGACTATAACAATGTATACAAATACGAATAAGCAACATTTCTCCTCTCTGATCACTTACCCCATATTCACATATAGCTATGGTCTTCAAAACAACAAGGTCATAATGATCCATGTACGGGACTATAATAATATCGCCGAAATACTCGGCTTCTTTCTTTATTTCCACATTTATATCTTTCCTTGCATGCTATCATATGCAAAATGGAAAAACAGTAAGATCAGTAAATTGTGTAAACTATTTGTGGATTTATTTTAATCATTATTTGTGATGGATAAGATGTGGCCACTCTTACCAGGCTACGAAAAACCGAGCCACAATACGTGAGGATTTGATTAGCTTATGCTGCATCCATGACTTCCTCACAGCCATTCGTTCAGCAAAATGGTTTCCAGCAGAAAGGATACCAATGAAAAGCTCGACATTCACGCCAAGAATAGGTGGAGCCTTCCACTGAGGAAGCAATTCAAGATGCATCTGCGGAGCAAAGCTAGGATGTGATGTAGGTAAGGAAGCAGCGTATATAGAGTGCACATCGACGTCCCCATTTATTGATAGTCCGGTAGCATCCTCAAGAGCAAAGCCCTGCAAAGTGTGAATATAACATAAGACATTCATGCAGAAAGAGTATCAAATACAGTTGTGTTATTTGAACATCGAAATACAGACACTGCATGTGTTGTGTTCTATCTTACTTTTGTATCTTTTACGACTTGCACATATTTCAAAAATAAGTGCAAAAACCAAAGGACTGTGTATCTGACATCAAAATTTGTACTCACTGTGCGATACGGAAAGGACGTCACATGCCTCCCATCCACAGTAATATGGTAACCTTCCAAGCCAGCACTTATGGTGAGAACAAATAACTTCCCTTCAGCAAAAGGATATGGCCAATCCACATGCACGTCTTTTTTCCGACCCATTAGTCTGTTCAACCACCATGTCGCCTTCCACTCTTCTGATCGGTTCTCATCATCGTGAATCCATTTTTCACATTTCACCTGTCCATCAACTTTATAACATGACAAAAAATCAGCAGAGAAATTAAAGCCCCTTGTAACAAGACAGACATACAACCAACAACAACAATAACCAAGCTTTATCCCACAAAGTGGAGTGGAGTCGGCTAGATGGATCAAAATCCGTTATAATGTTCTATCATAGACCATGTTTCTATCCAATTTGTTAATCTCGAGATCTTTTTCAATAGTTTTTCTTATAATTTTCCCATCGGCTTGAGCGGTATTTTTGTCACGTAAACCCCTGAGGTCATCCTCCATTTCAATCACCCAGCTTAAATTCAATGGTTTACATCCTATTCTATTTCTCCATCATTTTCTATTAAGGACATAGAAGGAACAAATAATATCAATGAAACTTGACCCTCGGTCAGCAAAAACTATAGTATTGCCCAACAATCTGCGTCTTTTGAAAAGTTGGACTTTTGAGATAGAATATATGATAGTCGAGTCAACAATAATAACCACCCTAAAAAAAATTCATTAAATGGAGTGAGCTACATGTATTAATAGGTGCCATAAGTCCCTATCACAAAGTCAACTACATGGATAGTCAATGTCACAAATTCCTATGATCCTATCATTCTTAAGTACAAAGAAAAAACATTCACCTCTAAATGCACCTTAATTATTTGACATGCAATTTCCTTCAGTCTATGTCTATGTCTATCTCAAGCTATTGGACTATTCTTCATTTGACCAGCAGCTCTCTATGGCAGCCAAGTATTTTCCACACATGCCCAAACCGCCTAAGACAACCCTCCCATCTTTTTTACAATTGAGGGTCACACTAATTTTATCACTAATGGTTCTATTTGCAAAATTGTAAGACTATACTGTCTTTATAGAAACACATGATACTCAATCTCCTTTCTTATGAAAAACCTCTTATCCTAAATTCAATTGAAAAACATGAAACATGGTATTGGAAGAGTTGATAACATGACTCCCTAGAAAAAAACAAACCTAAGTTTGGTTCCTGTCATCGCCCATTCGGGCAGCCCAAACCCTTGTAAGAATATAAAAATATCCTCGCGCAGACTCGGGAATTAGACTTATTGCGGCCTTACAGGCCTAATCTGCGGGGATAACAGCACTAGTTGGTATTGAAAGACCCTAATTCAAGCATAAAAGAGAAACACAAACACATGCATGGATACAAAAAGGACTTTAAAACTTTACCAGTTTCGTCATCGGCACGAGACTTCCATCCCTCACACCTAAGAGCAGTACCCCATTGCATCCTATAACAAGTATTCTGCTCAATAACAGGCTTTCCACTCCAATCCCCTTTAAGCCTAGGATTAAAATGCAATATCTTCGGTGGTTCTTCATTCTCAACAGCTTTCAACCCCTGCAACTCCATCATAAACTGCGAAACCATCCACAGCTTCATCACCATCCTTCACAACCCCGATCTTCGAATCACTCTCCCATGAGCCCAACGCGGTGTCCCCACCACAGTCACATGAGACCAAAGTGTCAACCCACAAGGCAAAACCATAACCCCTTTCAACTTCTCTCTAAACTCAAACCCAGAAACTGAAACCGAATTCAAACAAGTATCCGAACTGTTTTCGGCTTTAAAACCCGAAAAGCTCTTAACTTTACCACTCTCAACTTCCTCCCATAACTTCTTCCCTGAAATGTAAGCTTGTTTGGCTACCTTGTGAAGCTCTGATGCACCATCAAAGCTCTTGTTGAAGCTCAAAGTCGAAACTTTCTGCAATGGAAACCCAAAGGGTCGAATTTCTTGATGGTTTTCTTCAGCCAAAAGCGGCATTGAGTCGGTGAGAAACCCAATAGCCACTTTTTCTGAACCAAC